>CM055403.1:88149880-88246286 GCA_029228625.1 Pseudolycoriella hygida
CGGGGAAAGTTGGATACGGTGAACTTTGCATACGGTGAACGTGGGATACGGGGGAAGTGGAATACGGGGGAAGTGGAATACGGGGAACGTTGCATACGTTCCACGGAGGAGGTGGGATACGGGGGAAGTGGTATAAGGGGAACTTGGAATACGGGGAAAGTTGAATATGGTGAACTTTGCATACGGTGAACGTGGAATACGGGGGAAGTGGAATACGGGGAAGTGGCATACGGGGGAAGTGGAATACGGGGGAAGTGGAATACGGGGGCAGTGGAATACGGGGGAAGTGGAATACGGGGGAAGTGGAATGCGGGGGAAGTGGAATACGGGGGAAGTGGAATACGGTGGAGTGGAATACGAAGAAATAAAATTCGGAGAAACTTGAATACGGCGAACTTGGAATGCGGTGAACGTTGAATACGGGGTAAGTGGAATACGGGGCAAGTGGAATACGGGGGAAGTGGAATACGGGGAACGTTGCATACGTTCCACGGAGGAAGTGGAGTACGGGGGAAGTTGAAACATTACGCATCATTATTTAAAACGAAAAAAAATATGGCTCTCTGAATAGACAACACGCGAAAATGATAAAGCCTGCGTAGCCCCTAGGGGCGGGGGTATTTACTAGTAACATTTATGTTCATACAAACATGTGTGACCTTATAAAGTATAATCCTACTTTGGCTACACAGTATTGTTTAACTCAGAAGGATCGCAAGCCTAAACATGAAGCAAAAGCAAAAGAACAAGAATATTTTAAGGGTTTTTTCCCCGATGCGAAAGCCCATGAACGCCATTCTTCCCAAAAAATTAAATTTTGATTTTGCTTGCTTACATTTAACGAATATAGCCTGCTGTTTTCTTGTATCATTTACCTCATATTCCCAGTTTTCCCAATTTTTCCCAAATTTCCTTATTTTTCCCATTTTTCCTAATTTTTCCTAATTTTACCAAAAAAATTTCCCGAAAATAGTCCCTGCCTAATTCTGAACCACTTTTACTATGTGGGTGAAGTTAGCACAACTCAATATCTAAGACAAATTGAGATAAAATTGAGATGAAATTGAGATGCCGTCGAGATGAATTGAGATGCGTTTGGGTACATCTCAACTCAATTTGTTATTTCTGTTCATTTCTCATAAAAATCAAAATACTTGCGACGATTGAACTGATTTGAATTGTGATGGGTACATCTCAACTTAATCATGGGCACGCGGTGACGCAAGTCCCCATACATATCGAAAAATTAGGAATTTTTTTTTCGTAGACGGCGGAACCATATATACAGCTAAGTTTTTCTCTTGCGTCGTTTAGGGTAAATTTAAATTTTTACGTGTAAAAACTCAACGTAATTTTGTTTAAATTTTTTTTTTTGGGAATCGAAGCTTTATGCGTCACCCCCTCTGATTTCAGAACTTATGCCGATTTTATAAATCATTTTGGCCTAAAATTTTGCGTAGAAAATATTTTCCGGGGGGTGCGTCGCTTGGGGGAAGTCAAAAAGTTCCCGTATATATATCACAACAAAAACCCTTTTTAAAAGGGAAACGTGACGCAAGTCCTCGTCTTTTCTTCCAAAACAACTGATATCGATCTGGGTGACGCTTGCAGCTTCGGAACGCACAAAATTCTTTTGAAATATTTTCACTTTCGATTAAAAAAATGCGTCACAAATGCCGGACCCGCCAATGTAATAATTTTTCTACGCTTTGAGCTTTCATACGCAAAAATTTGATTTCCTGTACAAAAACACGCCATACATCCCATAAAGTCAAATTTTATGCGTTCCGAAGCTGCAAGCGTCACCCAAATTGATATCAGTTGTTTTGGAAGAAGGGACAAGGACTTGCGTCACTTTTCCCTTTTAAAAAGGGTTTTCGTTGTGATTGTAATGTTTTGCATTATTTTGAGCCGCCGCTGCCGGCAAACCGAAGCACGGCGGCTACTACTTCCATGGGCGAAAATGGCATCTTAACTTCCAACTTTCCCTTTGACACCAAACCACTATCTCGAACACACAACCATTGCCTCATACAAAATGTGCTATCATACACACTACACACAAACACACACGTATGGGCTTTATATGGCGCCTTCTAAGAGCCCTGGCGACCCAACGAGGCCGGTTCCCCCCCCCCTTTTTTAAAATCTCATATGGCGTAGAATGCCCACCCGAAGGTCACTGCAAAATTTCAAAAAAAGTTATCGAGCCGTTTTCGAGCACGAGCCAAAACATACAAATGGCTCTGGAACTAACCAACTAACTAACTAAGGAACTAACGTAGGATGTTTCCATTAACTTGGGCTTATATGAAGCAGCTGCAGCACATTTTGTATGAAAAATGACGATTTTCTAAAGGTCATATCTTCGGATCCACTGGACCGATTTTAATCAGTAAAATGTCGATTTCAATCAAAATTTTACGTAGAATCCGAAAAACTATGTCTGAGGGGGGTACGACGCAAGGGAAAAAAGTCAAAAACTTAGCTGTATATATGGTTCCGAAGTCTACGAAAAAAATTTTGCTGAATTTTTTGTTCGTACGGGGACTTGCGTCACGGGCGCATCGCTACCCCGCGCCCATGATTCCTTAGTCTTCGAAAAAATTTCTTGTGAATTTTTTGGAGTGTGAGACTTGCGTCATGGCCCCTTACTACCGCGGGGCCATGATAGATGTTTGGTGTTAAAGGAAAAGTTGTAGGGTTTGGTGTAGTGTGTCAAGGTGACCAACAAAATGCCGACGGTGGTATGGGACAAATTAAGGGGGAAAATTGATTTTTTTTTTAATTTTTTTTGAAGGTAGATATTTCGTGTCAAAGAAAAAATTTTTTTGCCGAAAATTTTGTTTGCTGAAAATTTTTTTCGCCGGAATATTTTCCGCCGTTTGTTTGTTTCCTCTATTCTTCCAAAACTACTGATATCACAACAAAAACCCTTTTTAAAAGGGAAACGTTACGCAAGTCCTCGTCCCTTCTTCCAAAACAACTGATATCAATTGGGGTGACGCTTGCAGCTTTGAAACGCAAACATTTTTTTGGAATGTTTTCATTTTTGATTAAAAAATACGTTACAAAAGCCGGACCCGCCAATGTAATAATTTTTCTACGCTTTCAGCTTTCATATGCAAAAATTTGATTTCATGTACAAAAATACGCTCTACGTCCCATAAAGTCAAATTTTTGCATTGTGAAAGCTGAAAGAACAGAAAAACTATAACACTGGCGGGTCCGTCATTTGTGACGCATTTTTTAATAAAAAATGAAAACATTGAAAAAAAATTTTTTTCGTTTCAAAGCTGTTAGCGCCACCCCAATTGATATCAATTGTTTTGGAAGAAGGGACGAGGGCTTGCGTCACATTTCCCTTTTAAAAAGGGATTTTGTTGTGATTCGTTATTTCTGCGATAATTAAAATTCGTTCAGTTGTATTTGATGTTCCCTAGATTGCCGGTTCAATTCCTGCCGGCGAACTTTTCCTTTATTTACTATTTTTGATTATTAAGAAAAGACAAAATGAGGAAATATTTTTGTTGCTTATTAAATTTTCTGGAAAGACTAATCGGTTTCTTAACCAAGAAAAGAAGACGCGAAAACCAGTACCACGTCTAGGCCCAAACTGAAAGATGTTAGAAGCTTTGAGTGCACGAAAGCCTTGAAGAGTCGCTATTGTCAGCACAAGATTTGTAGTTTGGAAAGCAATATTGAAAATTTGCGAAAATGTATGAGAAATTGATTCGGCCATACAAAACGACATGTTTTTTATACAAAGTACTTTTGTGCTCTAGCTCGCCAGCGCAAAATTTTTAGACTCTAACCCACAATTAAAAATTTGAAAAAACAAAAGACAAAAAAGGTTTGCCATACAAAAAGACATGTTTTTTACACAAAGCAGTTTTGTGCTGCGTATACCTGGCAGCACAAAACTTATGAATGGTAGCATTTAACAGCACAAAACTCAGGGAGTTGCGGGAAACGTTCACTTTTTCCACATATTTTCAAATGGTAACATTCACACAATGAACAGCAATTTTGTGGAAAAATTCGAAATTTGTAACCTAAGGCTCTTGGAAAATTTTACAATGATCCTGAACAATAGTGAAGTGTTTGAAATGTGTCCACATTCAGGACAATAGTCTCAATTTGTTAATATTACAAATATCACCCACTAAGCTATTCTAAAGTCACCGATAAATAATCGATCCTCTAGTAGTAATTCAAAAAAACATGCCTTACAAATTCTCGATTCATTTTATTTGAACAAATTATTTCGTTAAAGTATTTAACACATGTCACAGATTACTAGAAATTTACATCGAATAATTGAGTTTATTCGCTTTTTACTTCAACTCTTCCATTATTTTCAACATACTCTGAGCCTAAAAATTTGTTGAAAAGTGAAAAAATCATATTTCGCTACGACATAAATATTTATTTACTTTTAGCTTACAAATAAAAAAATGTTTAAATGTTAAGTATACGAAAAATATGATTTTCACATTTTTTCACATATTTTCACATAATTTTCAAATGGCACATTTAACGTGCCTATCTTATTTTTTCGATGGGTGATTGAAAATTAGCAAATTTGGACTACAAATGTGCCGAGATGTGCACTAATAACACAAAGAAATAGTCTTTATATAGTCACATTTGCAAATCACATATTTTCAAATGTGTTTCAAATGTGAAAAACAAATGTGAAAATATGTGAAACACATAATTTTCTAATGGTACATTCTACGTTCCTATGAAACTTTATGAATGGGTCGGTGCACATCTCAAAACTACATATATAAATGTGCCGAGATGTGCACTAACAACACTAGAAAGTGATTCGGAAGTGGTCACATGTGCCCGTCACATCTAGTCGAATTTGCGTTTTTTGGCCAAATTCGCGAGATGTGACTGTCACATGTGACCACTTCCGGATCACTTTCTCGTGATGTTAGTGCACATCTCGGCACATTTATATACGTAGTTTTGAGATGTGCACCGACCCATTGATAAAGTTTCATAGGAACGACGAATGTGCCATTAGAAAATTATGTGTTTCACATATTTTCACATTTGTTTTTCACATTTGAAACACATTTGAAAATATGTGATTTGCAAATGTGACTATATAAAGACTATTTCTTTGTGTTATTAGTGCACATCTCGGCACATTTGTAGTCCAAATTTGCTAATTTTCAATCACCCATCGAAAAAATAAGATAGGCACGTTAAATGTGCCATTTGAAAATTATGTGAAAATATGTGAAAAAATGTGAAAATCATATTTTTCGTATACTTGACATTTAAAAATTTTCTTATGTGTAAGTTAAGGGTAAATGAATATTTATGTCGTAGCGAAATATAAATATGATTTTTTCACTTTTCAACAAATTTTTAGGCTCAGAGTATGTTGAAAATAATGGAAGAGTTGAAGTAAAAAGCGAATAAACTCAATTATTCGATGTAAATTTCTAGTAATCTGTGACATGTGTTAAATACTTTAACGAAATAATTTGTTCAAATAAAATGAATCGAGAATTTGTAAGGCATGTTTTTTTGAATTACTACTAGAGGATCGATTATTTATCGGTGACTTTAGAATAGCTTAGTGGGTGATATTTGTAATATTAACAAATTGAGACTATTGTCCTGAATGTGGACACATTTCAAACACTTCACTATTGTTCAGGATCATTGTAAAATTTTCCAAGAGCCTTAGGTTACAAATTTCGAATTTTTCCACAAAATTGCTGTTCATTGTGTGAATGTTACCATTTGAAAATATGTGGAAAAAGTGAACGCTTCCCGCAACTCCCAGCGCAGAGTTTCCGCTAGTGAAAGGCGCAGTACAAAGCCTGGTTGTGCCCACGACATAACCCCCCCCCCCCATACGGTGCATGAAACCATCCCAATAAGTTTATGGTGTTGCATCTTAATTAGTGAATACTGACAATTCCATGAATAAGGAATCTTAAATTGATTCTTTGAGTTTATGAACGATACAAAACCGAAATTTTTCGTTCGCTCCGCTCACGATTCACGTATTATCTACCAGAGCCTCCACCGCTGCTCCTTAGAAAAAATAAAAAACGAGTTGCTGTGCTCCTGAAAATAATACGGTCTGTTTTTGATTCTGTACTCAGACAGGATATAGCGATAGGTTAAGGTCCACTTATAAATACTTATTTTCTATTTGGACATTCATCAGAATGAATAAAGTCAGAAAAGCACATTCCCGCATAATACTTAGTAATAACTAAAAATCTACGACTACAGAAAATATGTTAAGTCAACTTTTTAAAGGATTTTTTTAGACGAAATTGGACCAAAATATTATCTTGCTTGGTGGACGAGGAGAAAAGCAGCTTTAAATTTTTGCAAGTTCAGGTAAATATCTAAAATAGCTGACTTTGTTAAATGGACTCAAATACACCAATTCTATAACTTGGAAAAACGAACTTCCAAGTATCGAAATGTGACTTGTATAGCTGATTTTATTAAATATTTCAAAAAGTGCATAGAATTTCAACCGTTTCCCACACCTACCTGTACGAAAAACGCTAAAAAACATCTAAAATATTTTTAAAAATAGGCTCTGGAAGAAAGCCCGAACTAAAAAATTAAAAATTACCGATCGTAGGCCGCTAAGCATGTATTTCACATCTTGGGATATAAAACAGCTTAATTGAAGAAAGTTCTCTTTGCTGGATACCGATGGTTCATCTGGAGCTTCTGAACATTTCATTTCTACATCAAAACAACCCCCGAAGTATTGATCGATAAACGAACTGAAAATTAAATTTCTCACTAAAAACGGCGCTGGTTTGCATGAAAAAAGTATTTTCTTACTTAAACACGGGACCATCGGAAGCACTGTTTTTTAGAGCAGGGAGTTGTTGCTGTAGCATTTTCAGTAGTTCGGACCAACATTCGTTGGCATCCTAAAATGAAAGAAAAACTATAAAAAAACAGTCCAGTGGCGCATCATGCTTCATCAAGTTCAAGAACTCTGATTCATTTGAAATGATTATTTTTCACAATTAGTTGGTGCAGCTTCTTTACTGTTAGGTTGACTCAAGAAAGGGCAATTAGATACTAGGTCAATGCAGTACAGTATATACTTTTCATTACTATTAGTCGATTACGTAAAATCAATAAAATTTTCAAAACATTGAGAAATTTTTCTCCTAATGGATTCTCAGTTAGGAGGCCTCATCTCAAAAATCTGAGTATGCAAAAGTGTAGCAATAACAACTGTAGGAACAGTATTTTCTTTCTTCGCACGAGCATTCTAAAACTGAGTGCGGGAATTCTTCCTGTATCGAAGGGGACCGGCTAGTAAAAGTTTTAGAACAAATATGTTTCACTTTGGCAGAAGCTTGCCTTCTTGAGTTCTAAAGCTCGGAGCGCGGAAAACAGCTGTTTCTTGGGGCAAAGTTATAAAGAGTTCTGCAATAAAGCATTATGCAGCACTCCCTCTCTCTTTGGCATTAAAAGAATTCCAGCACCAAACTTCCTTTTGTATTACCAGTTCTAGAACTAAGAAGGCTAGGGCCAATAAAAAAGAATTGTATATGAGGTCATAGCCTCCATCTCGGCTCACTTGGATCTTCAGACGGGCCGGAGTCTTCTAATGACCATCAGAGGGAACTGACCCTTTAAGTGTCAATTTTTTGAGTCGGTATTCTTTTTTCTCGACCACCAATTTACCTGTTGGCGGTAACCACCATTTTCGCCAGTTTGAGCAAATTGTGGAAATGTCATGTGCAGTGTCTGTAACAACAGTATCGGTGTAACGGTGTTCGAACCTGACATTTGATCGAAAACTGAACGCATGGCAGCTGTAATGGATTGAGCCGATGCCAACGACGTCACAGAAAACTCCTCCTTGTAACGTTTCAACGCATCCCTCAACTCGGGAACAGACTTCAAACATTGAACAACAGCATTCATGTAGCAAGTATTGCCCAAGTTAGTCAAACCGGCAGGTACATCCATCTGCAAGATGTTAATATTATACACAAGAACTAGTCATCTTAAAATACTTAGTGTGGACTTGAGAAATAGAATTCCATTTTGAGTTTTATAGCTCAAGTTCAGACTGTACTACAAATTATTACCGCAGTTGCCAATTCTGCTTCGTTCATGTCTTCAATAAACTTGGGACGCTCTTCTTGTGTCGGTTCTATTGGAACCTCGTCTTTCGTACCGAGCATTAAAATCACAGCCCCCTCTTTGATGGTTACATTCCATTCTTCATCCTTCAACGTTATTCCTTTTAAAATTACCTTCTGACGGTCAGGTTGTACGCCTAATTCGAAAATTCACATTATCGTTAACAAAAAATTCAGAGAAACACTGTTTTTTCAGACATTGAAACCACAAACCTGTGAGTGCATACAATTGTGCCTTAAATAAAATTGGATCTTCGTCGGTGTTCACCTCTATATCCGGAAAAGTTTCCCGTCCCCATTTCACTTTCACTAAAATGATTTTTTGTTTAAATATTACGAATGCTTTTTTTTAAACAATTCTGTCCCATATTTTCTTGTTAAATTTATTCTACAACACTTACCTTTAAAGCAAGGCATTTGAGACTTTATAATTAAGTTACACGCAAGAGGCAGTTACGCTGTATATCTTCTTAATTCGTTGATTTGATTATTTCTTTAATAAAAGTAATAACTTTTTTGTTTTCTAACCACAAACTTTATGAATCAGACCGAAATGAATATTTGTTTTTTGAAGTTTCGAACACCTAAAAAATTTTCATTGTCATTATAATAGAGGTTTAGGTGTCATTAGCAGTGTGATCAGCAACACAGCAACTGATTTTAAATCTAATATTTTCGTAATGTAATAATTTTAAACAAAAAATATTTCGTAACTCGTAAGCATTTAATTTCAACAAAATAGAAGTATTTTCATAGGCTGTAGTCTCACCGTATGAAATACAATGCCGTAAAGTTTGCGGGCTTTAATCCGTAGAGATTTGAAAAGTGTCGAGTGACTTTTCATAGTTGGGTTTACTCAACAACAAATTTTCTGAATTAGCCGTACATACAGTTTTTACAATACCTGTGAGTTGTCGGTAGTTAATTTGTTATATTTAGACCCGTACGAAGAACGAAGTTCTTCGAAAAGGGATCTTATGCGTTTACCACGACGTTTGTAACCACCCCAATTTAGACCCGGGAGTAAGGGGGGAGTCTTTAGATGACGAATCAGCAATAAAAAAATGTCCCTCCGTCCGTCCGTCTGTCACCGCGATATCCGATTTTCGAAAACGTTTTTTTCCCTGCAAGTTAATTGAAAAATCTTTTTTGAGATTGAATCTGGGCACTGTCGGCCCAAGGGCCGCTGAGCTAGGGCCGTTAAGTTGTTTTTGTCATTACTCTCCGATTTTCTTAATTTTTTTTGCTTAACATGCCTGACAATTTATGAATCGAAATTATTAGAAAGAAATGGTATTTCTGAAACTAAATCTGAAAGAAAATTTTAACTCCACGACTGGGACCCGAACCCAGAATCTTCACCTTTCCGGGGTGCATCTAATTGTACAGGGATACCGCCATCAACACATTGCTGCATTGATCGCATAGGACAATGAGAAGTATCTCAACAACAAAGTAAATTGATGAATTTTTTCAGTTATCAGTGACTGAAGTTAACGAAATTCGAGCGGTATCCCTGTACAATTAGATGACATCGAATTGATGTCGACATTCAAGTACAAATACGAATTAATGGACATGCAGTTATGAGAATAAACAGATACAGGTATTTGTAGGTGGCAAAAAACGCGCGTAGTTCGTGAGAACGATAAATGCATGAGCTTTGGCTACAAATGCATGTGCTAGTATGTAAGCAACGGTTTGAAATTAGATCTGAATTGAAAATGTCCACGGTAGCTCAATTGGTAGAGCAGCACCCCGGAAAGGTGAAGATTCTGGGTTCGGGTCCCAGTCGTGGAGTTAAAATTTTCTTTCAGATTTAGTTTCAGAAATACAATTTCTCTCTCATAATTTCGATTCAAAAATTAAATGCTCGAATTTCGTTCACTTCAGTCACTGATAACTGAAAAAATTCATCAACCTGACAATTTATGACTCAGCCGAGTCTTAAAGTGTTTTTCCACGTTAATCGGGTAAATCTTATCTGATTTTCAAAAACTTTTTTTGTGAATAATAATAAAAAAGAATGATTACGGTATTGAATTTGGGCAAAATCGGTCGAAACTTTTGAACTTACGGTCGAAAATGTGGTTTTTTGAAGGTTGGTGGAACTTCTTCACTTGTATCACGGGGATATCACTTATTCATCCAATATTCATTATTGCCGAAGAAGAAACAATCGATTTTTAATTCGATTCGGCCATGCAACGCAAATTTTTCGATGTTGCCGAATCCTATAACAAACTGAAAATTAAAAAACGGAATCTATAAAATGTAGACGAAATTAAAAAACTCCAAAAAATTTTGTAAATTCGATGTAGATTTTTATAGTAAGTGACCCCTCATGATCACTGCGAAATTAGAACGTAAATCGCTCTTCAAGGTTTTTGAATGAAAGATGTGGACATCAGAAAATCACGAAAATTATATTAGTGAAAATGTGTTGAGTGATTCGGGCTGTAGTGTCCTTAGTGTGGGCCAAACTCACGCTACGCAACCCTATATAATATTTGGTGGTTTTTCGTGAATATTCCTTTAATGATAAGGTTTTTGTGTAGTGTTATAAAGAAAAAAGAGGCAAATTTTTTTGTCCATGCCTCTCTTAAGTGCTCTAGGTCGATTCAAAAGTCTGGGCTTATTTTAAGGGCTTGGAGAGGTTTTTAGCGCCACTGCTTCGTACGGGTTTTTCATTATTACCCTTTCGGCAATTTCCAGTCTAATTTAATGTGGACCTAATAGTATATACTTAGGTGTTAAGGCAATATTTACTTAAATACGTTCGAGTCTTTTGTAACATCAATCTATTCTGTTTGCCACACCTATTCTGATGCGTACTGGTCCCTTGCATATGTTTTTTTTATCCGTTTTTACGAAGAAGTGAACAACCATGGAAATCGATGACTATTGTTTTTGAGTGTACATTTGCAACTGAAAAAGTCAAATCGCCAAAATTCATTTTGACCTTTCTGGCACTGGTGATTTTTCTTGGCCAGAAAAGATCACCAAAGTGAGGTTTCTTCCCAAGATAAATCGCTAAAATGTGAAGGAACGTCAACATGTTTTTTTGTTCTCAATGTTATCTTGATTGAAAAAGTCAGTAGAGAAGTCAACGAAAGTGTCTATAAAATGCTTTGTAGCACTGATCAAATATGGCTTCTGGCCTATTACACCCCCGTGCCTGCCACCAGCATTTAATACGCCCTGCAGACCTATATGGGGCTTTGACTCAAAACTCGTTAGGGGCTCTGTCCCTTAACGGTTGTTCGGAAAGTAATGAGACAGAAACAAACTAAATTGTTTAGAAAATTGTATCATTACTTTCCGAACACCCGTTAGAGCTCCCAAGGGGGCTATACTCCCCGCTTTTTTATTTTTCCATTACATTCATGGTCTTCCTCGGTGCTTTCCCAACCAAAAAATATTTTGCAATAAGGAACATTAAAAAGAAATTAAAAACACCAGAAAAAATCGACAATGTGAGAAGAAACGACAAGAAAAAAGCAAAAATTGTAGAAAAACGTCAAGGACTGAGAAAAATCATTTTGACGTTCATTCGCTTCTTTGCAATTTTTATTAACATTTCTCTCACTTTGGCGATTTTTTTTGTTTTTGAGATTTCACTTTGGCGTTTCTTCACAGTAGAGAATTAAATTTTTGACCAAAATATTTTTCGACCAAACCTTTTTTTGAATTGAGCTTCAGTAGTTTTCTTTGGAGAAAGAAACAAATCAAATAAAACTTTTTCGACCTTTTTTATCAGATTTACCTTCGGAAGGGCATTAACTTTTTTGCTCATTCTAGAACTTTGGAATATCTACAGGGGAATCGTACATACAAGTAGACGAACGAATGCTTCCGTCGTATGATTTGTTCGGAGAATGTATAAAATAACTTTTTCTGATACGTAACACACAGTCCATCATTGTGTTCACTTTTATTTATTATTTTTCCTAGAATTGAAAATAGGAACTGTGAAACATTTTTTTATGTCGGTCCTAATGTGGGTACTGTCACATATTTTTTTTGCTTTTATCGAAAAATATTTTTTGTCAATTTCTGACCATTTACGAACTTTGTAACCATATCGAAAAACAATACACCAAATGCTTTTGGTTAAGTAGGTGGTCTAGCATTTGAAAAACATAATAGAGTAGCATGTGCATAATAATTTAGGACAATATTTATTGAACAGCTGAGGCGATAGTAACCTAATGGGAAGCTCATGAAAGATACTCAACGCAATGCAACGTATTTTCATTAAACCCGACGGTGTTTTGTTTTGATGTTTTGATATTGTAAAAGTTGTTCGTTCATTGTGATTCCGTCCTATGGCTCTACTACATTCTCGGCAAAACATTTGTTCAGTACTGAAGCTTCCTATATGTTCTCAATAAAAATGAAAAAAATTAAAGGATTACAATAGGAGATCTTTTAAAATTTTAATGCAAACCAAAAAATATTTTAGATCGAAAAATTAATTAACGAGTGGATCAAAATAAACGAGTGAGTTTGCGGTTTACAGAATTGTTTCCGAAGTAACGAATTATGTAGCACGGTTACAATGTGTAATGTTTTATTACGAAAGTTGAATTTAAGATAAAAGTTTACGAAAAAGATACATAATATGTACATATGATCATTTTCGCAGGGCGCATATTGTTATGTAAATACGAAAGGACTCCTTGCACATTGTGCAAATAGTCTCTTCTATATATTGTTGGCTATTTGCACTGTGTATATAGAAGAGACACAATGTGCAAATAGCCAACAATATATAGAAGAGACTATTTGCACAATGTGCAAATAGCCAACAATATATAGAAGAGACTATTTGCACAATGTGCAAATAGCCAACAATATATAGAAGAGACTATTTGCACATAGAAAGACGTAACATTCAACCAAAACTCTTACACAAAGAAGAAAGTTTTCAATGTAATTTTTCATCAACTTTATAATATGTACATGATATGTGGTGTATGTATTTGTACACGTATATGGAAAAGTTTTCCTTTTACGAAATGTCACGAAAACTAGGTGGCCTACAAAACTAGGGAATTTGCGCTTTAATGGAACGTCACGAAAAGCTAGTTGGCTAACGAAGCTTTACTTTTACAAAATATCTCAAAAACTAGGTGGCTAACAAAGTTGGGAAACTTTTCTCAGTGAACGTTGACAGCTCTCACTAATGATTAACTAAACGAAGAATTAATTGCTGTACGCGCTCTATCTTCATACAAAAATTTATGTGAGCTGTGGTCACACAGTGCAACACTGTGTCGCTTGGGATTGTCGCTTGTTACACGCTTTCATAGGTTTTCCGTGCAATCAAACCACATCATTCAATTGTGGGCTGCTGTCATTTTGTAAAGGAGAGAAGATCTCTAAGGCATTCTATTTTCTTTACAACATAGCAAAAATACTTTTTTAGCTGGCGCCGCCCTAAAGTGGTTTTGGGTTTTTTGTATACATAAATCCAGTAAATATTTTCCGATTTTCATAAATCTTTCTTTGTTTAATAGGTCTATGAAAGCCTAACAATTTGTCTAAGAACATTTTTTGAGTTTAGGCTCTTCGGCCTAAATCTATTTTTGTTCGATAGGTTTTCATAAATTTGGCACAAAAACGAGCAAATTCTATACCATGAAAGCTTTTTCAATCAATTTTGACGGACAGACGGACATCACTTTTGTTGTATGCGTCCTTCTCTAATTTAAACCCAAAAACGAACAAACTTAGCAACTCCCCGGTCGAAGATTTTTCGTAAAAACTCGATTATCTAATATCTTATATTAAGTATCTTACACTTTTTGGTGATCTGTACGAATTTTTTTATACGCATAGTTGTATGTTTTTTCTTATATGTCTCCAATCCTCTCTAATTTTTTTTTTAAATCATAAGTTTATTATTCCATAAAAACACATCGTGTGGAATACAAAGTTGAGCAAAACGCTTAAATAAAATCAATTTAATTTAAATTATCGTTTCTATCACAAAATCACAAAGTCAATTTAATTTAAATTATCGTTTCTATAACAAAATTCTATATTAAAAAATACAATAAAGATATCAATATTTTCGTCAAAGATAAACAAATAAATAAATAAATAAAGTCATAGATGGGATGATAGGTTAAAATACGATCACAGCAATGATTATCATAACACAGTCAATTTATGAAGACAAACGGCGAAATGGTCGAAAAGTCATGCACTTGAGCTTCACTTTAGCTTTAAATGAATCAATGCAATTGATTCTTCGAGTATCTGAACTAAGCCGGTTGTATTCATTGATAGACCTTTTGAGCGTTGGGTGGACATCAGACATGTATAGATGGCTTCGTCATCTTAATGATCTTTGGTGTATGACTTTATTATGTCGGATAATGAAACAGCGTTTCGTCCATGATTTGACCATGCGATGCAGATGCACCACTCTCTCTACCATGGCTAGCTGATGTAATGGGAACAGGCTCGTGCTGTACAGGAAAGTGGTTGGCGTGTCACGAGGCAAACGGAAGACCGCCTTGACACATTTATTCTGAAGCGTTTGCAGTTCAATCATCTTCGT
This sequence comes from Pseudolycoriella hygida, assembly GCA_029228625.1. NCBI lineage: Eukaryota > Metazoa > Arthropoda > Insecta > Diptera > Sciaridae > Pseudolycoriella > Pseudolycoriella hygida. The sequence goes on from CM055403.1 coordinate 88,164,620, forward strand.
TACGTTGCCCTGGCTATATATCGATAGCATGTAGACTAAGCGTGGTATAGTTGCTTCCTTTTGCCAGCCGGAATGTGTCTACCACGTCTCCACATAAGTGATATGAACGGACGAATCATTTTTTTCACGTGTTCCATATGTAGATCAAATGTGAGATTCTCATCTAGGACGAGTCCAAGATATTTATACGAGCGGACCCTTTTTAAGACCTCGTTGTCGATCACGATGCTAAAATCGGAAAGTCTGCTTGCTCTTCCAAACGTCATATAACATGTTTTTCCAGTATTTAAAGTCAGGACATTTTGAGTAAGCCTCTTGTGGAGGAGTTTTAAGTCACGCTGCATCATTTGTTCCAGTGATGTTGGTGAGTCGGCTGTGTAGTACAGGATCGTGTCGTCAGCATACAATAGTATTTTACCGAGAAAGTCCAGCTGAAGAATGTCATTAATGTACATGATAAAGAGTAGTGGATCTATAATTGACCCCTGGGCTACGCCGACTAAGATGCGTCTGAAAGTGCTGGATAATATATAGACTGAGTTTCCAACCATCAGCTAGAGCAAAATGAAAATACCGAAAATACGTAATTTGTGAATTGCTTGCACATCGCACAGCAACACATACACAATTTTCGCATTTCACAATTTGTGGTAAGTTTTTGTCAAAAACTACCAGTCTTGCATGTCATAGTCATTGAGTGAACCCAATCGACCCTTTTTCGAAGAACTTCGTTTCTTCGTAAGGGTCTAAAAATATTTAGTTTTGAACCATGGCCGGGCGTAATTCTAGTCGTATTTTACACATAGGTAACAGCCATTCAGACAATAGTACACTTACGGAAATATATTTTTGCATTAAATAGAATTTTGTACTTCTGCGCAGCTTTTTAACACTGCAAAAACTTGCGCAGAAGTACAAAATTCTATTTGATGCAAAAATATATTTCGGTAAGTGTATACTTCTTATCAGAAAGTAGTTTGGTCGCTTGGACTTTGTGTCTTTTGTTCAACTGTCAAAAGTTATACACCCATGCAAATTGTGTACAACTTACTTTTGGCAGCATAAACTACTGATTAGTGCAAATTGGCTTACCGAAAAACTCCGAAAAAACTGTCATTGTCATGTATTGCTTGTATTTTTTAATTTACGTGTAACCTGTAGGCCGAATAAAACTCTCATCCCAAATGAAAGGTTAGTTCCTATGAAAAACGTCAATTACGAAGAAAAATGCGTTTTAGATTTGAAATTCAGAGTTTTAATGCAAAACCCATGTTATGTTCTTTGGTCTAAGTGTAAAAAAACTCACCAATAAGATGCTAGTTTCATTTCTACCACGTTACTTAGCGCCAGATATATATATTCATCTGTCACTACGCCAATTTTTTCGTGTCTTGAAATTTCTGTTACATTTTATAGATATCGTTTTTTAATTTTCAGCTTGTGTTAGGATTCTTCAACATCGACAATTCGCGTTGCATGGCCGAATCGAGTTACAAATCGATTGTTTCTTTTTCGGCAATAATGAACTTTTGGATGAATCTTTTTATTGAAGTGACATACCCAGCGCTCTATATTTTCGTCGATTGACATATGTAATGTCATAATAATTATCGACTTCTTTGACAGCAAAACGAGAGCACAGAATGTGACTTGAAGGCGAAAATGTTCCTTCCTCGAATTAACCGGTTGTTAAGAAATGACAAGCTCATAGCAAGCAACATAATATTTAATCGTTTCGTTGGATCAATAAATTTATTGGAAAAATGGAAGAGTAAGTTTGAAGAAGAAAAAATTCCAGAGGTCCAATCATCGTTAAAAATTATTTTGGCGCATGTGTTAAATAAGAAGGTGTGTGTTGACTGTTAGAATAAAAAATGTTTTTGGTGAATAACATCTTTCTTAATACAGCTACGTGAGCTACCTCAAAGCAGCAAGGATTTGTCAATGACAAAATCAGAACAGACACGGTTCGAAAAACTCTGCGAATGCCGGATGGCTCGAATGCCTGTGCAGTATATAATCGGGGAATGGGACTTCCGAGAGCTGACTTTAAAGATGCAACCGCCCGTATTCATACCAAGACCAGAGACGGAAGAACTGGTCGAGTTGATCTTACAACAATTTGACATAAACGAGCCACTGAAATTTTTGGAAGTCGGGTGTGGAACTGGATGCATTAGTTTGTCTTTATTGCATTCATTACCGAAGGTATGTTAAAGTTACTTACATAAGTAGCGTAGTAAAGATGCTTAAACAAGAGTGAAGTTTGAACGTGTTTTTGAGCTTAAACTACAATTTTCATATTTTTGAAACTCATCTACCCGGTACATCAAAAATATTCATTAGTAGTTTATCACCACTCTGCTCTGGTGAAAAATGCTTTCTAAAAGAGATATGAAAAACAGCTATTTTTACAGGCTAAGGCGATAGCTATCGATCAAAGTCAAATAGCGTGTAAATTAACAACAGAAAATGCCAATAAACACAAATTTGAAAAGCGAATTCAAGTCATCCGATATAGGTTGGAGAAGGAAAGCGTGTTCGATGAAATCGAAGATGGACTTGATTTGATTGTCAGCAATCCTCCTTATATTCCAGGAAAAGACCTACTTGAACTAGATCCCGAAATTAAATTGTAAGTTATTCAAGCAGTGTCGTCGAAAGCATGTTTTCAAAGAGTGATTGTTTCAGATATGAAGACTTGCGTGCGCTGGACGGTGGACAGGATGGACTGGTCGTCATCAAGAACATTTTGAGAGTTGCTTCAATGAAATTGAAGAAAAAGGGACATTTGTGGCTCGAAGTTGACCCATCTCACCCAGAATTGCTCCAAAAGTATTTGCAAGAAAATATCAGCAATCTTCAATTAAAGTATGTAGCGTCGTACAAAGATGTGTTTCAGAAAGACAGATTTGTAGAAATTACAAAATTATAAAGCAGTTTTTAGTATAATTTATCAAATTAAAATAAATAATTTATTTGAGTTTGTAATGTTACTTTGCTTACATCCAACAAAATTAACTTACTAAGGAACGAAGCAGGACCGTAGGTAGACCTCTATATGGAAGGGGGCGTGAGCCCCCAACCTAAATTCTGCTAGTAATTTTTATTTTTACAATGAAAAATGTTGACGCAACTTTACATATAGTCGAGTATCAAGCTTTTACGCTGTACAAATGTAATTTATTATGTGCTTGGCGGAACTTCCATACAAAGCATAATCATGGGCGCGCGATAGCGATGCGCCCGTGACGCAAGTCCCAATACGAACAAAAAATTCGGAAAAAATTTTTTCGTAGACTTCGGAACCATATACACATTAAGTTTTGACTCCCCCCCCCCTTTCGACGTACCCCCCGGGAAATATTTTTCCTGAATTCTAAGGCGAAATGTGTTTTCAATCGGTTCGGTGGATACGAAGATACGACCTTTAGAAAATGATCATTTCCTATAAAAAAGGGCTGTTTCATAGAAGTCAAAGTTAATGCAAACATCCTACGTTAGTTAGTGGGTTAGTTAGTTAGTTAGTTCCAGGGCCTTTTGTATGAAAAACCGTGAAAAACCACTTTTTTGGCTCGTGCTCGAAAACGGCTCGACAACTTTTCTTGAAATTTTGCAGGGACCTTCGGCTGGGCATTCTACGCCATATGAGATTTTACAAAAGGGGGGGTACTGGCCTCGTTTTGGGCGCCAGGGCTCTTAGAAGGGCGCCATATAAAGCCCATATGTATGTGTTTGTGTGTGTAGTGTGTATGATAGCACATTTTGTATGAGGCAATGGTTGTGTGTTCGAGATAGAGGTTTGGTGTCAAAGAAAAAGTTGTTGCGTTGGGTGTGTAGTGTATCAGGGTGACCGCCAAAAAGGCGGAAAATAGGCGGGGACTCAAAAAAACTTTTGATATGTTGTAGAGGAGGTTGAGAGGATCATTTTCGCCAATGTAAGTACTAACCGCCGCGCTTCGGTTCGGCGGCAGCGGCGGCTCAAAATAATGCAAAACATTACAATCACAACGAAAACCCTTTCTAAAAGGGAAACGTGACGCAACTCCTCGTCCCTTCTTCCAAAACAACTGATATCAATTTGGGTGACGCTTGCAGCTTCGGAACGCACTAAATTCTTTTGAAATATTTTCACTTCTGAGTAAAAAAATGCGTCACAAATGCCGGACTCTCCAATGTTCTGTTCTTTCAGCTTTCACAATGCAAAAATTTGACTTTATGGGATGTATGGCGTACAGGAAATCAAAATTTTGCGTATGAAAGCTGAAAGCGTAGAAAAATCATTACATCGGCGGGTACGGCATTTGTGACGCATTTTTTTACTCAGAAGTGAAAATATTTCAAAAGAATTTTGTGCGTTCCGAAGCTGCAAGCGTCACCCAAATTGATATCAGTTGTTTTGGAAGAAGGGATGAGGACTTGCGTCACGTTTCCCTTTTAAAAAAGGTTTTTGTTGTGATAATGAATCTTCGTATTATTTGCCATCTGTGAAGGTCAATGTACATATAGCAAATACTGTCAGCGCAGGCAGAATACACATTTATAAAATTTAACGACAGTCAAAATAGACACTATTATCTCTCAATACAAAGTTTGTAAAACCAGAGAACTCAAATTTTTTAGAATTGTTCGAACTTTTTCTTTAGCGAGTATTAATATTACACATATTGCAGTTGAGTTTGGTGGTCTAGGACAAGTTATTTTCAATCATTGTAAAACATCATTATCAGCCTCTAAAACTCACCTAATTTTTTATAAGTGGGTCTACGCATCGATATTTACAGCCGCCCATAAAAAAAAATATGAAATGGCTGACCGCTAGTTTTCATCGTACGCTGTTTGGAGGTTAAAACCCAAATGTGGCGAAACATGCAACTCGATCGAATCAAACGGCCTTGATTGATTGATTGATTTATTATTTCTGCCTCTCGCGCAAATACAGAAAATTAATAATAATGATTTAATTGTCACCTTGTTGGGCTCATTGTGCTCTACCCATGGTTGATTAGTCTATGGTTGTTATATGCTTGGTGATGATGTGTTTGCTGATGGTAATGGTAACTGGGTCTATTGTAGTGTGGTTTATGCGGGTATATTTTGGTTTCATTACTATAGCGTCGCGTCTAGCCATTTCTGTAACAAAAGATAGAACATTGGGTAATGGTACTGCTTTAAATTGAGTGATTTTAGAAATATCCTAGGTGTTTTATTCTAAGACTATAAGTGTTTTGCTGTTTCTGGTACGTTACCGCATCTTCTACAGCAGGGGTCATCGTTGAGTCCCAGCTTATTCAGATGATTTCTCAGGTTGATACGTCCGGTTAGCAGTCCTACTAGCAACCTCAGGGGTTTCCTTTTCAGGCTCAAAAGATATTTGGTGGTTCATCAGTTGCATCCCTCCAACATCTCTTCGGATTTTCTGCAGTTTTGTAGGTTATTCCAAGCTTTTTGGTGTCCCTCTTCTGCTTCCTGCTTCAGAGCATGAACGCCTAGGGCTGGCTCTGGCCCCACAAAATTCGTTCCGCTCCCAATTCTCGCCAATTCATCCGCTTGTTCATTTCCCAGAATATCCGAGTGGCCCGGAACCCATACCAAGGACACATGTTTGTTCCCTGATAAGGTTTCCACGTTTTCTCTTGTCCCCAGGATTGATTTCGCTGAGAATTTGTGATAACTACCACTTTTCCTGTCACTTGCTGGTCCAGCGTGTGGCAGGTCCTGTTAATAGCCAGAGCTTTCGACTGAAAGAGCGTCGCAGAGAATTCAAGCGGAATCAAAACGTTTAGTTCCAATTCTTCGCAGTATATTCCTGATCACGTACCTTCATTCGTTTTGGATCCGTCCGTGAATACCGTTAATTCCCGTTGATCGGTAAATCTCCATTCCCCCACTCCAACCTCTCGGGTATCGCCTCGTCGAAGCCCTTGTCGAACCGGAAGATATTTTCCATTTCCCTGTACAAACCAATGAGACACAACAGCAGTGTCTCCGAATGCTTTTCTGCACTGCCACAAGACTCGAGCCGCTTTTTTTATCCTCTCTTCTATGTGAGGATTCCATGTCAAGTTCTCATCTAATCTCCAAGATATTTTACCTTGTTTGTCATCACTAGCTAAGTTACGAAAAGCTTTGGCTTCCTCATTGTTGATTCTGATTCACAGAAAGTCCCGTTTCTCTACGTCATTTTTCGAAGATTTCTCAATTTCTCAATTTATTTAACTGCACCAAACAAAAAGGAAACAAAACCTTATACTAATGTTTGTACGACTGCTAAAGTTACAATTCCAAAATACAAAAATACAATTAAAAACACTTAACAACTAAAATTTATATGCGATATTTGACACCGGCGTTATTACAAAAACAGACAGTAGACTATTAGAATAAAAATAAATAACTTATGATACACAACTCTAGATACTAATCATACAGTTTTGATGGCAACCTTAATAACACAACATAAATTTAGGGTACAAACAGGGGCTTCAATCTTGCTTATGTGCAATGAAGACAAACACAATTTGGATTTGAGTCCTTGGACTAAGCGAGGGCACTGAAAACGATTCTATGCTAGGGCCATACATGTTTTTTGTACATAACTCGAGTAAATCTTTTCCGATTTTCATAATTGATTTTTTAATCAACAGGTCTATGAAAGCCTTATTATTTGTAGAAGAAACCTTTTTGAGATCGGGCCATGGGATATCGCTAGGGCACTAAGAACGAGTCTCTGCTAGCGCTCTACATATTTTTGAGACATAACTCTCTCCCGATATTCAAATTTTGTTTGATCGAAAGGTCGAGGACTGTCTCCCGTTTTATGGCAGAAAAACTTTTGATTAGAAATCCCTGTACTCAGTCAAGACACTAAAACTGAGTTTCTACTCGGGCCCAACGTGTTTGATTTTATAAATTGGATAAATCCTGATTAATTTTGTTGATTCTTTTTCTATTTGACAGGTAATCGAGTACCGAATTTTATTCAAAAACAAATTGGACCCGGTGCCTGTGCTTAGGGCTGAAGTAGGCCTCAGATCTGTCCTAAGGTCGGCCCTAGCCAAGAAAAACTTTTTTGCTATGTTGTACACTCACGGAAAAGTGAAAACCGACACATTTTTGCTTTTGTGTTTTACTTGAGTTTGTGAATTTTTGCATGTATTTTTATATGGAGAAATCAATAAAGTCAGTAAACCACAAAATACAAAAATGTGTCGGTTTTCACATTTCCGTGAGTGTAGAAAAAATGGAGGGAAATATTTTTATCTATGTAAGAATTTGTCCGATGCCTCTCCTGAGGGCCCTTGGTCGGCCCTAGCCAAAAAAATGGTTTTTTGCTACAGAAAGGGAATCAAAAGCTTGTGCACCTTTTTAATTTCTCTTTTATCGGTCTTTTCACGTATTCGCTTGTATTTTTCTCAAGTAAAACCGGTTTTTCGGTTGAAAGAGTTAAAACGAAGCGTTGCACAATCTTATGATTCTCTTCCTGTATGTTGTAGAAAAATTGATATGTACAATTTTGTCTATTTGGGGGTCAATTTTGTCCTTCCGGAAGGCCTTTTTTACCCGTTTCTTCGGACGGGCTTTTCAATATTGCCCTCTCGACAATTTAATGTGGACATAATTAAAGTTGAGGATTTTACTCGGTTTGTCGATCGACAAACCGAGTAAAATCCTCAACTTTAATTTATTACCCTCGATCAAGAAAAACTTCCAAAACGTTTCTGTGTTTTTGGATAACATAATTTGTGGACGTAATTTCATACACTTAAGAGTTAAGGTAATATTTACTTAAATACGTCCGAGCCTTTTCGTAACATCAACTCTGTTTCCGCATCTATTCTGATACGTACGGGTCCTTGCATATGTTTTTCACAAACTTTTCGCAAGAAGGTAAGTCTGCACTTTTAGCCACGACACTTGGTGCCGAAAATTTGAAAAGGCCAAATTTAAGGTAGTAGCGAGTACATTACATTGTATTAGTTCATAATTTGCCACCTGGCTGCGTACTTGAGCCCATAATCTGCGAATAAAGAAGGTAGCCTGGTGCTGAGCATCTGTTTTTATCAAAGAGTAGAAGGTAGTTAGATCTATACGTCGTATATTCAACTCGGCACCAGGCTTCGTCCTTGAGCTAAGACACTTCGAATGCAGGGGCAGCAGCCTGGTGCCGAATTGTAACTTATGTGTCTTATAGAACTCACTCCTGCCTCCACATTAATAGGAACAGATGTTCAGCACCAGGCTGCCTTCTTTATTCCCAGCTTTAGGTCTCAAGTAGGCAACCTGCTGTCGACTTCGATGGTGTTACTAACTAATAACCTCACTTGTTCTTCCAGTTAGGCGTAGTCAGAATTTCAGCACCAGGCTGCCTTGATTGACATGGTTTTACCTTTCTTCAGACCACATTAAGGCAATATTTACTTAGTTACGTTCTAGTCTTTTTGCAACATTTGAGGAATTAAATACTCCAAGATAGGTTTTAATCTCAATGGAAGGTTTTACCTTTCTTACCTCTTTTACCTTTGTAGAATAATAGTAAGTGCATTTTGGTAGCTCTTTTTTAATTTTCTATGAGATCGTGAATGTTGTTTTTGTTTCGATCTCCTTTCAACGACGGAATAACACCAAGCTGTCATTATGAGCTACAAGAATACGCAGGCTAAGTGCCAGTTGTCAAAAACCTCCAATACAAGCGCACCCTGTGTTATTGTAAAGCTTCTTTACATAAATTGGAACGTTTTTCAGCAATTTCTAGAATCTGTTTTCAAAATCGCATCAGCTAATAACGCCGGTAAAACTGCTCAGCTACGATTCAAATAAACTTCGTTTATTTCACATAGATTTCTTTGAGCCAATAGTGGTAAGTGAAATGTAGAATGAAAAATAAAATAATATTTACACAAAGAAAACATGATTTTCTTTCGATTTTTGTGATTCAGTGAAAAATCGAAAAAATAACAATGCCTGAACAAAATGTGCCAATTGATTTGTCTGGCGATGGGGGAGTTTTAAAGGAAATCATGCAAGAGGGACATGGTGATGAGAAGCCTCATGATGGTATTTCATGTGACTGTTTTTTTAAATGGTTCGAATTCTCATAAGCTCATTATAAAGGTTGCACGGTCTCATTACATTATACTGGTACCCTGGTCGACGGGACTGTGTTTGATTCGTCCGTACAACGAAATGAACCATTCGAATTTGAATTGGGCAAGGGTCGAGTCATCAAAGGATTTGAAATGTTTGTTCCCACAATGCGAAAAGGAGAGAAATCGGTTCTCACATGTGCTCCAGAATATGGTTATGGACCTGCGGGCAGCCCACCCAAAATACCTGCTAATTCAACTTTACGCTTTGAGGTAAGCAAATTTTTTCAACCATGTGCATAGAATAGTTTTGGAATGAACTCCGTTAGTTACCAAATGATTAACTGTTTACAAATAGGCGAGGGTGAGGTAAATAATAAATAACGACAAGCAAGCGAGGCATTTATTATGGTTTTGATTGCGAATTTACACTGTTGGGCTATATACTATTATACTAAGATGACAAAGCCTTATTGTCTATTTGCTCTATATCAGATATAAATTTTTTGAGCGCGGACAGCTTCCCTCAAATATTGCGACTTAAATACCCAAATATTTTAATGTCGGGTGAACAATTTTGAGGACTTTTTTGAGCCATTTCCGATTAGCGCCGCAGGCGAAAACTTTGACTGCTTCTACTTGTTCTTTAGGTGCTTGGGTGCTTATAGGCTGGTCAAATTTGCTTTCAACCTTGCAAATATTAGGACAAAAGGAAATAAAACGGGATTCGATAGGGCTGAGGGGTGTCTACCATAGCCCGAAAGTCCCAAAAAATCCCACTGTAGGGTTTTGAGAAAATCTAGGAAAACCAAAAAAATTGAGGTTTTGTGCAAGCTTTCTGTTACTGTTAAAGGAAAATCTAAGTTTCCCAAAAAATTTTCCGATGGCTATTTTTCCCAAATTTTAAATAGTTCAAAGTTTCTAAAACACTTTACCTCACGAATTTTGGTCATTTTTTGGCTAAGATACGATTTTTCAAATTCAAAATTTCATCGAAAAAATGACCTCCTCGAAAACTTTTTTCGACTTTATACCGGTATATCGAAGAAACCTTGCTCCGAATTCGAAATCCAAAAGTCTCAAAAACATCTTTGGAGTATTCTAAACATTTCATATTAACATAATTTTCCTTTTCGAACTTGACGAAAAATTTCCCTCTAATGTCGAAAATTTCATTACACTCTGAAAAACGTCTACGAGATACGAGAACCAAATCAGTATGAAAAATAATCAATGTTTTTGTTCGAAAAAATCTTTTTGAGTCAATTATTTGATTAACAAAATTGTTTCTTGTGCTCTTGTGGGTGATGAGGCGTCCGAAAATAATTGCCAAGTAGGCCATGGTGGCGCCACCAGCGCTTTTAGTAAAAAAATTACACTTTGTGCGAAATCTATCAATCATATTGGGTTGCTATGAAAGACAAAGTTGTTCTTTCTTGTGTGAGAGTGGTGGGCAATTTTTTCTCTCGATTGATACTCTCTACTATTGAAATGACTTTAGACTATCACAATAAGTTAGTCTAAAGTCATTTCAATAGTAGCGAGCATCATTTGAAAGAAAAAATTGCAAAAGTGCGTCGGAGAATGGGCTGATCAAAATTATGGCCGCCGTTGATGGTGACACCACCAGCGCGTTTTTACCAGGATACAAAGAGTTCCCACACCATTGCTGTGCTCGACACTGATGTTGTTCGCAAGGTCTATTTTCGGGAACTTTGTTCTTAAATTGAATTTCGGGAATTTTCAGAAATTTTCTGTAATATGGGATTTTCACAAATGTAAATTCCCGAAAATAGGCACTGGTTGCTCGAGTGCCAATTTCGATGGATTTCCAAGTCCATAACTTTGTTGAGCGCTCTACAGCATTTACCTAGGTGATAATGCAAATCTCTGGGAAGCTAAAGGCTGTCCACAGGGTGAGATTTTCGGATGATCTGAATATTCTAATCAAGACTGATCTAGTGTTATTCAGTAGAAGTAGCTTGGGATCGGATTTGGTGGGTAGGATCAGAGTTTTCAACAATGTCATGGAACTAGCTCCACAGGTGAAATACCTGGGAGAGACGCTTGACAGCAAACTTAACTGAATTACTCACGTCAATGATTAAACATAGACCCCCTTAGCGGCTTCCGGGCTATGATGGAACTTTTTCGTGAGGTTGTATGAGGATGTAGGAGGTCATTCTGAGGTTGTATGAGGCTGTGATAAGACAATAAGGCTCTTTGACGCAGTCTTCGGGTAGACCAGTAGGCTGGCCATCTCGCCATTTTTGCTTACTCAGAGTTCGCACAAAGAGTGTTCTGTTTAAGCCGATCACTGTCGTCATCTCGTCCGTTTGCATGCCAAAGATCGGGTCGAAGATCATCCTAAAAATTAAGATCCCACATGACTCTTTGCGGCTGTAATTAGGCCCATGCTCATTCACGGTTGTGTTGTATGGTGGTCAAGGTTCGAAGTGGAGTGTTGGAGTGGAGTGTTGGAAGCTGCCAAGTGAGATTCAGAGGCTTCTTTGCATTTGCAATACTGGCGATGTGAAGACCACGACTACCTCAGCCATTGAAGCGCTGCTAGCCGTGCTGCCCCTGGATATAGTAATCAGGGCTAGAACTTTTGCTACCGCTGACAAGCTGGCGCAAAGAGTCATTTGGGATCTTAATTGTCAGGATGATCTTCCACCCCATCTTTGGCATGCTAACGGACGAGTTGAAGACAGTGATCCGCTTAAACAGACCACTCTGTGTAAGAACGCCTATTAAGCAAAAATGTCGAGATGGCCTGCTTGCTGGTCTACCCGATGACTGCGTAGTATTTGCCTTATTGTCAAATCACAGCCTCATACAACCACAGAATGACTTTCGCTAATCACAGCCTCATACAACCACAGAATGACCTTCGCTAATCACAGCCTCAGACAACCACAGAATGACCTTCGCTAATCACAGCCTCATACAACCACAGAATGACCTTTGTCTAAGCTTAATCATTGACGTGAGTAATTCAGCTAAGTTTGCTGTCAAGCGTCTCTCCCAGGTATTTCCCCTGTGGAGCCAGTTCAATGGTTTTGTTGAAAAGCCTGATCCTACCCACCGAATCCGATCCCAAGTGCCTTCTACTCAATAACACTAGATCAGTCTTGGCAGGGTTGACTTTCAGACCCTTATCATGGCATCCTTTCTCGACCACTCTCAGTGCAGTTTTGACCCAGTCTCCCAGTGTGCTCTCGAATTTCCCCCTGATTAGAATATTCAGATCATCCGAAAATATCACCCTGTGGACAGCCTTTAGCTTCCCACATCATCACACATTTCGTATAAAACTTCGCGTTAGAAACGTAAAACATTGCATTACAATTTCAAATATTATCGCACGAGCACTTAAGATTTGAATGCTAGCTTTTCACTGACTTAGGAAAAAAAGTAATGTTTCGTTTACCCAAAACTTTACTTTTCTTCCTGGGTTTCTTTCTTTTTAATTTTTTAAAATATAATTCTAACCCATCAACTGGGGCGATTGCTTCGGTCGCCTAAGTGTAGTTGGCGGCCCCGAAACTACCTTGTTGATTTGAGCAACAAAATAAGCACCACCCCAATCTTAAACGTACAACTAATCAGGGAATTGTGGTTGTGGCTCATTCATAAATTCATAACGCAAGAGAGGGGAGAGGGAATGGTATGAGGCAAGCGTGACATCTCTAACAAAATTGACCCTTTCTGCGTGACAGGAGGAGGAGAGGTAAAAAAACCCCAATTTTTGTGTCACGTTAAGTGCCATTGAAATTCCCCCTGAGAAGACCTAGTAACTTCAGTATTTTCATCGTCTGTCTGTCTGTGCACGTTTTCAACTTAGGCCAACAATAGCCAAATCTGAGTCAAATTAGGCCAAATTCGACTCAATTTTTGTCAAATCTGAGTCAAATTAGGGCAAATCGAAGTTAAATCTGAGTGAAATTAGATAAAATCAATGTTGAATTTGGCAAAATCTTAGTCAAATTAGGTCAGATAAGAGTAGAAAATGAGTTAAAAACCTGAGCCAATTTGACCAAACCTGAGCTAAATTTGACCAAACTTGGGGCAAATTTGGCTAGACCTTATTCAAATTTCCAATCAGGCCGAGTTACTTAAATATATGTCAAACTAATTAAATCTAGGACAAATCTGACAAAATTTGAGCAAAATTTTGTGTAACTCTCTAGCAATTACCAACATTAAGTTTGATTCTTTGTTTAAAATTTGACTCAAGTTTGACCGCAACTTTCTTATACCATCACAATGGCTTATTACTAAATCTCACGTTGGATCAATTCTTCACAATAAGGACGTTAAGATCGCGTATCTGGACGATGCATCGCTTGAGTGGCAATCGCATGTTAACGTTGAAACTTTATGTCCTAATAACAATTCAGCATAATCGATAATCGAAAAGAAGTGCAAACCTTTCGAAAAACTCTGCTGAACACCTCGCACTCATGACGGCTCTTTGTTGTCCAGAATCAGGAGCATGGCTCCACTCCTTTGGACATCACATGACGAACGTATTGCGATATCTTTCAAGAGTCGCAGAGAGGGAAGATCGGTATGTAAGTGTAGTCTTTACTCAGTGCGATTGAAGGGTAGCAATCAGCAAAAACGCGGTTCACATGCCAGTCACTCTTAACAAACGCAATATAAATCGTACGCTGAATACAGTCGTTTCCTATCACTTTTGGAACAACCGAATTTGGTGCGCGTTGTGATAAACACGCGGACGGAATAACGATGTTCCCCTACAAACGCGGCCGATCGCCCGTATGGGATGCAATATGCAGAGATACTGTAGCACTCTCTTACGTTAGGCAAACATCGAAAAAAGTTGCCGCCGCAGCAAACTGCGCCGAAAAAAAGAAACCGACCATTGTAAACGATTGCGAGATGATTTCCGCTGTCGAAACGTTGGTCCTTTTAGTGATGTTGCTCGTCGCCTGGTTTACGCCTCATCAATCACTCGCTAAAATTTTTAATCGGTAACAAATTCTTAAAAGTCCCTACCTGGAAAAGAATTACTCTTGTCTATTTCGTTAAATTGTAGAACACCATATGGTAAAAAGCGTATGGATTTCTCGTTAACCTCTTAGTGGAAAGATCTCGTAAATAATATGTTTTAGTCAATAGCAAAGGAGTCTTGTGATTGAGGATTTCTCCTTATTCTAGCTGGAACTACTGGGCTGGAAACCAGAAGATTTAAGTCCAACATCAGATGGTGGAATCATCAGACATGTTATTACTCCAACTACAAAAAAAGGAAAAACCCCAAATGAGGGTGGCCTTGTTGATGGTATTTTGTTCGTCACCATTTAGTATGGCTTTGATTCAGAAACTAAATTTTCATTTCAGTGCATTTGGTCGGAAAATTTGAAGATCGAATTTTCGATGAACGAGATGTTTCCTTTGTTATTGGTGAGGTTTCGGACGATGAGGTCATAAACGGCGTTCAGACCGCTTTACAAAAATTCGGTAAAGATGAGACATCTCGTTTAGTCATCAAACCAGAATACGCATTTGGTGCAAGTGGTCACAAAGAATGGAATATTCCGCCAAATGCAACAGTTGAATATACCGTGACTTTAAAAAGTTTTGAAAAAGAAGTGAGAGCGTGGAAACTGAATGAAGAAGAAAGCATTGAACAAGCCAAAATTTACAAAGAGAAAGGTACAAAGTTTTTGAAAGATGAGAAATATTCTTTGGCGATCAAAATGTACGAGAAAAGCAACACATTCTTGTCGAACTGCAGTAATGATGAATCGAAGACATTAAAAGTTGCAGTTTTTTTGAACATTGCCTTATGTTACAGTAAGCTAGACGACAATTTCGAGATCAAAAAGGCGGTAAGTTGAAACTGAGGTTGGATACGCAAATATCGCACTGTAGTACTCCTAACAGTACATTAAACACGATTTTCATAGGAAAGGTTTTTCTGGAATTTTTGGTTAATGCGCAAGTTCGGACTTGGAATAAATGAAGTAATGGTTTTTCCTAGGTTTGACAGAGCCTTTCGGCAAAAAGCAAATAAAAATTTCTTATTTAATGTCTTAAACTTGAAAAACGAGCTATTCGTTCGAGACTTTATATTCAAATACTCGAACGCATCAAAATAAATATTGCCTTAACTCTCAAGTATATCAAATTAAGCGTAAAGCCCGTCCGAGCCACAATTTAAAAAAAGAATTTTCAAAAATTTCCAACCAAATTAAGATTTGATTTCTATCGGTAACCTTGGACCCATATTTCAAAAATGTTTCCCTCAATATTCTCTACAACAAAGCAAACAAATTTTTGGGGTTTTACAGTTGAAACTTTTTTGACATAAGTTCCAAAATTTCGCTAAAATTGCTTTATATGCTAACCAACAGTCGTCGGCATGAAAACTAGTTGAATCCCCCGTCACTGCGCCCGCCCCGCCACTCTACGCCTGCCGGTATAAGCATTCTCGGTTGCTAGGTCGGACATTTGTATTTTATCCTTCAGCCTTAACCATAAGCATACCAAAAAAACGTTTTAAGAAAAAATCCTTATCCCCTAAGTTATACAAAACTCAACAAATTTGACACTAAGCATCCATCTCTTACCAAAAAAAAAGCTACAAAAAAATTCATCCAAAAAATTTTTTTAAAGAAAATGTGTGAAATAGGGTGATTGCCTCAAATTCTCCATAGAAGTTTCTGATGTAACAAAAAGTTGCATAATTCTATGTTTCGTGAAAAGTACACACGTGCGAATGGTCATATACCTCTGCACGATTCGTCAAGATTATTGCCCCAAAGTTCCTGGAGAGCGTTGAGAGAGATAAATTCAACGTGCGCCTTTCTTTACTGTATCGATGGCACAGCAAAGGAAATTTTTACAGAGTGCTTGCTATTGACTGATGAGTTACACTGTGGAGGAATCTGAGGTGGCGAAACAGAGTCTGCGTGTAGAGTGCAAGACCCTAAAACATTTTCCGTGCGGAGTGCCATGATTATGCTCTGAATGAGTAATTGATGATTTATCCTATCCTTGTGTATTTGAATAAGCGTTCATTGAATTTTTATTTATGATTATTGGGATTTATGTCTGGGAATGATTTCCAGTGCTTAAAGTTTACAATTATGCGTATTATACCTAACACAGCAATGCAAAACGACGTTGAACTTTAGTTCCTCGGAACTTTTTAAGCGAGGTGGATGTATGTCCTCATACGATTGGCGATTTGTGACCGCCAGACAAATGAACAAATAAATAACTAAATGAATAGGCAAACAAACAAATTTCAGAAGCTTATATTTATTATTCTAAAAAATTTGGCTTTTTTGAATAGTCAAGAATATATTAAATGTCAAAAATTAGGTAAAAATTTCCATAAAAATTATCACTTTTTCTCCTGATGTTACTTCGTGAGTTACATTAAACAGCAGTATGAAGTTATGATTGAGGTTATGACTTAGCTTTTTTTTAAATCCTCACATTTTGACGTCTATATGTAGAATGCCATATGGGCTCGTTCATAAAGCATGTCACGCTCCGGGAGAGGGGTGGGTCATAGCGTGACATAATGTGACAGGAGGGAGTTCTGGACCCGGGTTACGTCACGCAAAATTTTTGAAAAGGTTTTTAAATTTCATTCATTTTAAAATAACTCTAACATCTAAGTATTTAAAAAAGAATGGTATTCTGTAATTCTTATAAATACTCGAAGGCTCTTGGACTTTTGGCGCCCGACCATAAACGATCGTGTGTTGCTGTATGCTTCGCCAGGCACAAAAAAGTGGAATCGTATCTCGATCCAACTTGAAGTTATTGTCGACGTCATATTTTACGCTGATTTCAAAAGTTTTCAATTCACATAGTGTCCCTATTCCTTGCATTGCCGTCATATTGTATACTCAAAGTTTCGGCACCAGGGTGCCATCTTTTCCATCCACTACTTTCACTTAAATCACGTTTTGGTACCAGGCTGTTTTTCGGACTTAGATGTAGTGGCACCACTCTTATACTAATGCACGATTCTCACAAATAAGAAAACTTGACGTTTTCGGAATTTTTATGACTTTCCACTGTTTTTAAATATTTTTTCCCGTTATGTCACAAATCGGGAGAAGAGGGGTCTCAAAAACGTCGAATTTTGCGTGACATACTTTATGAACGACCCCTATGCAGATTTCTCTTATCAAGACCCAAAACGGATCAGATTATCGTTAGAAACAGATCATACGTTACGAACCTGATCCGTTCCGAACCCAAAGTCCGAAAGAGGATCTTCACCGTAAACTCCGCAAGACTCATGTTCGTTTTCTTTTCATTCGACGGACGCCCACGGTTATCATTTGAAAATTAAGAAAAAATATTACAACACAAACAATAATGCGTTCAATCTGATGAGTCAGGGGTTGAGTTGCATTTTATTGACGCTATTAATGCGATATCGCCGACTCCAACCTTGGTGTAAAGATCAAGTTGGTTTAAGAATTTATTACAATTTTAAAATTTATAGTGCAACACTGTCTTGGAAATCGACTCCAAAAATGTGAAAGCGTTATACCGTCGAGGTACTTCTTGCCTAAAATCTGGGGACACTGAGACAGCTCTTGCCGACTTCCATAAAGTAAAATGATTTCAAATTTCGAATTTTAGAAATAATTCATTTTTATCTTCAGGTTCTGGAAATTGAGCCACAAAATAAAGCTGCGCAGAACCAAGTTGTCATTTGCAAAAGAGTGGTTAAGGAATCACACGACAAAGAGAAAAAACTGTACGCAAATATGTTTACCAAATTTGCGAATGTCGATAAGGAGGTAAGCTCATTCATTTCAAAAGTACTTTAGCCGACAAAACGTTCGGTCCAGAAGTTGATGACACAATGATTCGCTATCATTGGAGCAATCATTTAAATTTTCTTCTAACCATCGTTTTGAGCTAGGAGCTTTCATTTTGTTCAAATGAAAAATAATTTGTATAACGCCAGTAATCCCCTTCTTCCCAATTAACAAACAACGACACAATTAATCCGTATGCATACAAATTATTCTGATACACACCAACAAATCGAACACACCGCCATATCCACCAAAATATAGAGAGAAATCAAAGATCGAAACAGAGATGACGTTTTAACCTCATGCGGTGAATGGAATATGGAAGACGAAGCACGCAACGAAGCTTCCAAGGCATTCGAAGAAGTTGATCAAAATGTCGTCATGATTTAAATTTAAAAAAATATTCCATGCACAGACCACTCAATTAGTCTGAACATTCGCTGCCGTTTCGTGCATTTAGAGCATTTTCAAAATAAATACTTCTGCAACAATATTTTGTATAACTTAAAATGTTCAATGAAACAACTTTGGATTTGAATTTTGAATTTTTTGTATTACATGTGTATCACGAAATTTTTGTTTGTTTTTCTATAGAAACTAGAAACTAGAGTTAAATCTCCCTACTTACCGACGACACTGTCTTCTATTGTTAGCAAAGACAATTTTTCTAGCGTCTCGTTTTCTTGCTTCACTCCAGATCTATGCGGCAGAAGTTTAATTTTTGGCAAAATTTCTTGATCACGCAACCATAATGGACTTGTCAGTAGCTGATCTTTCAAATAATTGGAAGACTTGAAGCATGAATTGTTGCAAAACTTCTTGCGTTCTGTGATGTCGTATACAGTGTTTGTAGCCGTCGATATATAATATTGTTTTACTGGTACGCTAAAAGAACGTATGAATGAAATGTTATCAAAAGCTTACCAGAATGGGATGGTAGAGAGCTAAGCGGTCCTTGACGGAAATAATTTAAAACGCTGTAACAATTAGTCTGACACGGACTTTCTTGGATAGATGGAAAGATGGATGGCCGGGGCTTACCATGCATTGAGAGCAATATTTTTTAACATATTTTTTACACGTTCGGAGCTACTATACACACACTTGTTCGGATCAATTTATTGCCAAACATAATACAGTAATTGTAAACCTGTGGTACATTCGATGCTGCGAAAATAATTCATCAAAGACCAATTTTGTGATATGAGCGGAGCTCGCGAGGAAATACGTGGAAAGTACACGTCGTGAGTGCATTGCGCTATTTTGAAAGATTTTTTTCTGTTTTGTGAAAGCGTGTTGGTGCACATGCAGCAGAAAAATGGTAAGTTGGCACCACTGTGTCTGGATATAATGCACATATCGAAGGACATTTTTTCCTTGGGAGAGAATTCTCTCAATAATAAATGTAATTTCTGCCGTAATTTGCATAAGAAACTTTGTGACGTCATTTTGAGAGAGAAAATATATGAAATTCTCTCTTAAAATATCATCACTAAGTTTCTTATGCAAATTATGGCAGATTTGACATGTTGGTTTTATGCAAACCAAAATGTCATTCAACATGCGCATTCTACCCAGCACAGTTTGCACAACTTAACATTTCTCTGAGCGAAAGTCAGCTTTGACTTCCTAGTAATGTGAATACACACGCTAATACACTCTCGCTTATACAGAAAAATACCCTTAAATGCAGACATTGTCTTTAATGGAGGAAACATACTATCAATTATAATTGCCCAAATCAGCAATTCTGTGACGGAGATACCAACGAATTCTTGTTAAAAATTAACAATCATGAAGATAGGTGTGTGCTATTGTTTTTCCAAACCAGCATTTCACAGAATAATCAGCAAGGATTACCAAGAAATTAGTAATATTTCTAATTCTCTACAATGGCCTTTGACTATTGCTGATTTCGTAAAAATGACGAAACACTACGAAATCAACAATCCATAGCTGACAATGTGTTTCAACGCAATTAAAAATCTATCCATCCTTTCTCCTCGCAATGTTGAAAATCCCGTCCGAAGTTAAGGCTCACATGCAAATAACATAATTTCTACCGGATCCAAATTCGACAGGTTACAAACGTTTTGGTAAAAGCAATAGACACCTTTTCGAACAACTTTGCTTTTGTAGCTTTCATAGCGAGTAATTTATTTATTTAGCGTATGGAGTTGTCCGGTTACACCATACATGGGATTGTCTCAAGTTGCACCATATCTAACGTGATAGACTAAATTCTTTAGATTTTCAGTTATGAGCTTCGAAGTCGAAGTTTCTAGTAGTAATAACAGTTTTAAACCAGAACTCTTTTCAAATTCTATCTCTCTATCCTGGGTAGCGTCAAGTCTCTGTTCAGCGGGATTTCATCGTTTTCCAGAATTTTTTATGCCACCTTGTATGCACTATTCTCAGCCACGTTGTGCTACAGTATTCCAAAGATAAGTACACCAAAACAAGTAAATATTGTCTAAACGAAATCTTTAGAAGTTTTGAGAAAGTACTTCGAACTTCATGGAAATATTTGGGAAGTCTATTAGGATGTTCTTTTCTGCTTAAAAATATCTGACCCCGATCTGCAGTGTGTCTAAAAGTTCTGGGATCAAGAAAATCCTGAATGAGAAAGCGTTGAACGATTGAGGACATCATATATGATAAGAGATGAATTATGAAAGAGCAGTGTAGTGTATGACACTACACTTAGTGTAGACAGAAGCATTTCGGTAAGTGGATGAATAATCATTCGCCGGCTACGATGTGTTTCTTATGTCAACAAGACAATATGTTGACTACCCCACATCATAACGATAACAAACTTACGTTTGTCTTTTCGTAAAATGAAGAAAATTTCACTTACTTGGTAAGAAATTCTTTACACAGAGGATAGCCACATAATTTCGTAATCGATCTTTCATCAACTATATCATCGTAGTGACATTGGTTTATATCTTTAAGCTATAAAAAAACGATGTTCAATAAAAACTAAAAAATTTTATAGCAACAAAGACATACCTTTTCCAGAAATAAATCCTGATCGATGTGTTGATCAATTAACTCTTCCACAACTTTTAAGGCTTTTCGGTTACATTCACGCTTCTTTTTAAGAGCGGTATCCAATTGTTCTTTACTGAAATATTAATTTTGTATGGGATTGATGAAATGTTGATTGCAAATGTTAAAACATGACTCACCTAAGTTTTGAAATTCGATTTTTTTTATTACTACGAAGTGATCGTGGGCTTTTTATGGTTTGATTAGAAGACTTACTATCAATTGTTGCCATATTGATAAAAAAACTTTGCTTTCTAGTAGCTAGTCTTTAAAACCACAACAATTCTGTATATCGATAACAAATTGCGATTTTCATGCAGACATGTCAACAAACAATAATAAATTTCCCCGTTCATTGTAATCCGTCCATCGGTGACGTTTCATTTTAAGAAAGCGAACAAAAGTGAACGAGTTGCACAGCACACAACAGTTAGCGCTGTGTTACAGGGTGCCTATTCCCATATCAGTAAATTAATATTTTCACATCCATCGGTGAATATAAAAGAAAGTTCCGCATACGAATCTTTATATATACGCAATATAAATGCGTAACTGTTTAGATAAATGTTTTTAGCAATGAAGAAATAGTATTTCATTGTGTTGTATACAGCCAGTTCATTCCTTTTTTACCTAGTTTTTAGAAATAGATGACACTTTAAAATTAAACAATTTTTACTGTTCCCAGCAAATAAAGTTCTATCCAAATAGGCAAAATTTTGGGTAGCTGCGGGAAAAAAAATTTGATTTTACCTGTAACCATGATAATAGGACGAAAGTTAGCATTTTTTTAATTGATTCAAAAGTTGTTGTAAATCTTTGCTTAGTCGGGAAATTTCAAAATAAGAGATTTTGCAATACTACAGACAATTAATGTTATGAAATTATAGTTTTTTTAGTCAAAAACAATTCTGAAAGGTTTAGGTTTAGGTTTAGGTTTATTTATTTAATTTCATTAAAGATACATTTTTCTTTTTTACAACTAACTTAAGTTTCAGTGTGCCTATGCACTTTAAAGAAACATTAAAGTAAAAGTTAAAGCAAAAGTTAATAAAGTTTATGCTATGACCAGCAATAGAAAAATAGTTACTTTATTAAATTATGTTAGATAATTTTAAATTAGATCAAGCCAAGTTTTCAGATCAGTAATAATTGCAAATTTATTAATTTTTTCCCTTTTTTTTTATTTTTATATTTTTTAAGTTTAATGATGATTTATTGTATTGATTTGAAGCATTTTTTGGAGCTAATAAATGTGAAATGCCTTAAATCATCAATTGTATTAAGATTTCAGAATTTAGAATTTATAATGGACGAAATTGGAATATACTTTCTTTTTTTTAAGGATTTGCGGGATTCTGCGCCGTTCACATGATTTCCACAGATGTGAAACAAATGTGAAAAAATGTGAAACACAAAATTTTTAAACGGCACATTTCGCCCTCCTACAAAACTTTTTGAACGGGTGAGTGCACATCTCAAAACTTTAGGTATAAATGTGCCGAGATGTGGTCAATACCACTGAATACACCTGCTTTCTATAGGCGAATGTGCCAATCACATCTGCGCAAATGTGACTTTTTCCATCAAATTCGCTGGGATCAGGATCATTGTAAAACTTTCCTGGCATGAACTTTTCATGACAAATTTCGAATTTTTCCTCAGAATTGCTATTCCTTGTGTGAATATTACCATTTAAAGATATGTGAAAATAATAATATGTAAAAATTGTTAAGAAGAGGAAAAACAAGAAAAAATTACAAAACTAACATTTTATGTAAATTTGTACCGATTTTCGGAAGCTTTATTTCTTACTTAAAGCAGTGCTTTAAATTTCAACCTCACATCTAAAGAACCTGCAATTTTTTTTGGGAAAATTTTTTTGAGGTAAAAGGTCAGTTATATTGATCGAAAAATATTAAAATTTCATTAAGAATTGTGTACTAAATTACCTTTTAGAATTGTTTTTGACTAAAAAAAAACTTTAAACTCATAACATTAATTGTCTGTAGTATTGCAAAATCACTTATTTTGAGATCCACAATAACTTTTGAATCAATTAAATAAAATACCAGCTTTCATCCTATTATCGTGGGTTCTGGTAAAATCAAATTTTTCTATGCAATGTTCACGTTTCCCTTAACTCTCGGCGAAAAATTTGACATTTCTATCGCGCATTCAAATTTAGCGCAAAAAACCTATGATTTGGGAATAACTTAATTTGCTGGGTACGCTTGAAAATGAAGCTGTCATCTATTTCTTCAAAACTAGGTAAAAAAGGAATGAACCGGCTGTAACTACGTTGAGCATTATTGTTATGCATTTATTGTACAACCAGCGAACGTAGTGATCGAGTTTATACAATAAATACATAATAATAATACGAGACTAGGGCATACAACACAATACGATATTTTATCGCATACAGGGAGGAGACAGAAGGAGCTAAGCCCCCCTGGGAACCTCTGAGCCCACCTGAGATTCTGAAAACTATGGACATAACTTTTTTAACAACACACTTTCGTAAGTCAATCTCGTCAATCTCCTTTCAGAATTTCGCTTGCGGCGCATTCAAACGATACATTTACAACATTAACTACTAATAAATATTTTCCAACGAGCCCAATCGCTCTTGGGAGAAATTCTTTAGCAGAAAATTCTTTTTGCTCCGTATGTTTGTTAATTTGTGAAATATAAATTTATATTAGGGGGTGTTCATAAATTACATAACGCTAAAATTGGCATTTTTCAGACCCCCCTCACCCCTGTAACGCAAAAAGAGTCCAGTGCCGACTCAAACGTCAGTAATTTAACATTATGCTTCCACAATAACCATCAAAATTATTAATTGTTCCTGTAATTTCACTATGCTTGCCTTTTATTGATTAATATCAATGAGAAAAGTTTAGCGCCTTTAGAACAATTCATAGTAATTATGGACGCTACTTAGGGCACTTAAAAAAACTACACAGTTCGCTAGAATGGCGGCACCGGGAATTTACGAACAAATATTTTGTAATTCTGGCGAGAATTGAGCCATTTTAGAGCTTGACATCCAATGAAAACAAAAGTTATTAAAAAAACATAACCAAAGGACCGTACGTATCAGAATAGATGTGAAAAACAGAATAGATGTGGCAAATAGAACAAATCTTGCAAAAAGACTCGAACGTATCTTAATAGTAATAAGCAAACAATCAAACGTTTTATGTTCTTTTATAACTATAAGAATTTCAAAGATGCATAGAAATTACCCAAATTAATGTCAAAGGCCCTACCGAAGTATATCTTAGACCATTCAAATCTAGAAATGGTTATATCCAAGGAATGGGCCATTTTTCCTTAAGAGCCTGAAACACATGTTTTCTAAAATTTTGTTCTATACAACTTTGCCTTTGAAAGCAACCTTTTACCTCTTACAGTTCTAGAGATATGGGTCATCCCTCCTAATTCAAGAAGTGGTCATATCCCAAGATTGTGGCATTTTTACCGAAAAGCCTGAGACACTTAATCGCTAAAATTTTATTCTCTACAACTTTGCTTCTGAAAGCAACTTTCTGCCTCTTCTACCGCTTCGCAAAGACAGTCTAAACCACAATGTCAAAATCATATTATATCAATATATGGATTATCCCTCCCAGTTCTAGAAGTGTCATATCCCAGGATTGAGGTATTTTTACCCAAAACCCTGAGACACGTGTTCTCTAAAATTTTATTCTCTACAACTTTGCCTTTGGAAGCAGCTTTCTAACTCTTATAGTTCTAGAGATATGGATCATCCCTTCCAATTCTAGAAGTGGTCATATCCTAGGATTGGGGCATTTTTACAAAAAACCTGAGACACGCGTTCGCTAAAATGTTATTCTCTACAACTTTGCTTTTGGAAGCAACTTTCTACCTGTTATAGTCCTAGAGATATGGATTATCCCTCCCAATTCTTGAAGTGGTCATATCCCAGGACTGAGGGATTTCATTCTTTACAACTTTGCCTTTGACAGTCAATCTCCATATTGCATAGTTAAGGAAATAAACACAAAAAACTGTTTTCGTCGATTCTATTGGTCCCGGTGCCTCGATACCTGACCCGATTCCCACAAAATTTTTTTACAATTTTCTGACATCAAGTCCTTTCATTTAACACCAACATGAGCAATTTCCGTGCTATACTTGCTGAGATATTTGCGAAAAAGCTTCACCGACCCTCGAAAAACCATGTTTTTGGTCACTTCCTCGACCATATCTCCGGAACCACTTGATCGATTTTGCTAATCTTCGAACTTGATTCTGTGAATAATTTTTTTTCACAATCGTGGGTTCGATACGGCTGACAAAATATAAAACTCCATCCATATTTTGTCTATTTATCAACTCATTATTCCTCCTTCAATTCACATACATTTTATTTATTGTTGCACATTGTCATCAATATATTGTTTATATACTAAATAAATGTATGATCATGGGCGCGCGGTAGCGATGCGCCCATGGCGCAAGTCCCCATACGAACAAAAAATTCAGAAATTTTTTTTTCGTAGACTTCGGAGCCATATATTCAGCTAAGTTTTGACTTTTTACCCTTGCATCGTACCGCCCTTAGACCTAGTCTATTGGATTCCTTGTAAAATTTTGATTGAAATCGACTTTTTGATTATCAAAATCAGTCCTGTTGTTCCGGATATATGACCTTTTGATAATTGCAATTTCCGGTACAAAATATTCCTTCCATAGAAGCCAAAGTAAATGAAAATATCCTACGTTAGTTAGTTCGTTCGTTAGTTAGTTCCAGGGCCATTTGCATGAAAAACCGTGAAAAACCACTTTTTTGACTGCGGCTCGTAAACGGTGCGATAATTTTCTTGAAAATTTGCAGGGATCTTCGCCTTGGAATTTTACGCCATATGAGATTTTGAAAAAGGGGTGTACCGGCCTCGTTTGGGCGCCAGCTCTCATGGAAGCTCCCAAATCCCATATAAAATCATATTTTGTTGTGTTTGTGTGTGTATTCAAGGTATGGGTCAAACATGAGCAAATTTTAGAATTTGACCTGAGGCGGCGGTGATGGAGAAATCGTGGCGGCGGTCAGTGGTGGCAGCCACCGCCAGCTATGGCAGCCGCAAGAAGTGCCGTAGTGCCAAAAAAATATTAATGAATGAGGGTTGTAGATGAAGTGACTGTGATCATTTTCGTAGATGTAAGTGGTGGCCGCCACCGCCAGCTATGAAAGCCGCGCGAGGTGCCGTTGCACCAAAAAAATTTTATGAATGAGGGTTGTAGATGAAGTGATTGTGATCATTTTTGTAGATATATGTGATGGTCGCCACCGCCAGCTATGGCAGCCGCGAGAGGTGCCGTGGCGCCAAAAAAATGTTATGAATGAGGGTTGTAGAGGAAGTGACTGTGATCATTTCCGTAGATGTAAGTGGTGGCCGCCACCGCCAGCTATGGCAGCCACGCGAGGTGCCGTTGTGCCAAAAAAATATTTATGAATGAAGGTTGTAGATGGAGCGACTGTGATCATTTTTGTAGATGTAAGTGGTGGCCGCCACCGCCAGTTATGACAATCGCGCGAGGTGCCATTGCGCCAAAAAAATTTATGAATGAGGGTTGTAGAGGAAGTGACTGTGATCATTTTCGTAGATGTAAGTGGTGGCCGCCACCGCCAGCTATGGTAGCCGCGTGAGGTGCCGTTGCGCCAAAAAAAATTTATGAATGAGGGTTGAAGATGAAGTGACTCTACTTCCAAAACTACTGTTATCACAACCAAAACTCTTTAGAAAGGGGAATGTGACGCAAGTCTCTTTGTTTCTTCTTCCAAAACGACTGATATCAATTTGGGGTGACGCTTAAAGATTCGATACGCAAAAAATCTTTTGAAAAACTTTTACATTTGATTGGAAAAAGCGCCACAAATGCTGGACCTACCAACGTAATAGTTTTTCTACGCTTTCAGATTTCATACTCAAAAATTTGGCTTCCAGTGTTCAATTATTACATGCATACAGTGAAGCCAAATTAAACCCCTCCCCCTCTTCCCCTAGAAAAGCGGTGTAGAAACGATACTGAGGAATACACAACTCAATATATAATAATAATCCGCCGTTACAACCCATCCGGCTCAGAGGCTAGATCATTTTATTTACGCGTTCCGCAATTTTTTGTGAGCTTTTGCTCGCATAGATTCTCTTAGAGATCCTTTCGTTACCGAAGTTTTTACTGTGTCAGTGGTAAATTGCACACAAACCTAGTGCCATCTATGATGTACTAGGGCGGCAATGTGTTTTACCGGTAGGCATTTTTGGGACCACATGCTTAACTTGAATTCCGAACCACGCCTAACGGTAGCTAGCATTTTACCATTAGGATTTCTTCTGGTGCTAATTATATATCCGTCCAAAGTCAGACTCAGATATTTGTACACAGAATTCATCGAATATGGGTGACGTCATATTTGTCATTCTTCCATCTACGATTCGTTTCGGCACCAAATTCACAACTACCCAAATTATGAAGCCTGGGTGTGCCTAGGAACGTTACTTTCATGCTATAAATTGAAGAAAAATCCTATACAAATCCGCCAAACAACAACGGCCAGCATTATCAATATTGAATTTTTTCACAAGTCGGAGGCTCTGGCTCGGTGACGCTGGCGATAACTATTATGATAGATTTGAAAACAACGCGATTGAAGCATACTTTAAACCTATCGTCAAAAAACAAATTGGTGCATTACTGGAAAAAAAACTTTACAAGTTGGTTCAGTCGTGATCGTCGTGATTTAGTTAGAGTTTTGCACACGTATCAAATCATATCCTCTTGCAATTTAAAATTGGCTGACATCAAATCGTATCCTAATGGGAAAACAAATAAATTAAAATGTAAGAAATTCGTCTACCAACTTATCGCCAATAATATTACAATATTAGCAGGTAAATCAGATGCTCGTTCACTTTCCGTTAGCGATATGATTAGCGTTTTACGCCACCCTATGCAAAAGACTTGGAGCAACTGTCACTTTGCTATAAGAATCTTCATACGTCCACGCCAATTTTTACGTGTTCTTTAAATTTCTGCCTTTTTTATAGATGTCGTTTTTCAATTTTTAGCTTGTTTTAGGATTCCGCAACAACGACAAACTATATTTCATGGCCGATCGAACACAAGTCGATGGTTTCTTTTTCGGCAATAATGAACTTTTGGATGAATCTATTCGATCTATTCATTTTTATATTGAATGACATACCCGTCAAAAAACAAGATTTTGACAATATGATTTGTCGTGCAACCTTGAACACAGAGATCAGAAAAGTTTTTTTTTGATTTAAAATTCCTTTTGTCAGGCCTACGAATTCACAATTTTTGTTCCTAACCTTTACAATGCTGACAAAGTTAAGATTGCGAATGGAAAGGAGAACTTTAAGCTAATTAAATGGCCATAGTCCACGAGAAAATTCATCAAATTGTGATGTTTTGGTTTCGGTGGAGAGAGAGTGTTTTATAAATAATGCAAAAATGTGACATCAGCAACAAATTTAATGTACTATCCAAATTAACAAAGAGTTTTGCTTACTGACCGATTGTTGTGAACGAAATGGGTTGCATTAACAGTAAAAAGGAATTGATTGACATCAATCCCAATTTGTACCGAGTTGTCAATGTGGACGACGAAGGTAAAATAAACGATATGGCGATGGAATCCCATTTCAAAGATTAAAACATAATTTATTACTTTAGGCAATGCACTGTGGAGCGGCCAACTGGGAATAACCAGATCTGAATTAACATTGTACCGCAAAGGGAAAGATCCAACTACATGGCCTATCAAATGCCTTCGGCGATACGGCTACGATGCAGATTTGTTTACCTTCGAATCGGGACGCAGGTGCACGACGGGTGAGGGTATTTATGCATTTCGATGTCGCAGAGCCGAAAGTCTTTTTCAAATGCTGCAAAGTTACATTCAGCTTCCAATTGATGACGCACAAAATCCAGATTTACAGCCGCTGTCCAACAATGGGCAACTAGTGATACCACGTAATTCGATATCGTCACAACAAACGAGCCAAACGCCTGGTAGTGCATATTACATCATGAATCGTCCAACCAGTCAAAATTTGAGTCCGAGTGGCACAATTCATTCGAATTCGAATCACACTAGGAGTGCTGACACTCTAGCTTCCGAAGGCAATTACTTAGATCCCACACCGAGTCGACCAGCTCAAGTTTCGCGTTTTCAAACTGGCATCCGACTGAATTCGGTTAGCAGTGGTCCTATGAGTCCCGATCCACATTCACCTGGGTCACCAAGTAGTATTACAGATATCTTAGAAGTCACACAATTAAATCCTCTACCCATTACCAACACGGGTAACCTTAACCTTTACCAGGAGTTTCCCTTGCGAGAGCACAATAACAACAGCAGCAACAAAAAACTGTCACTCGATTGTCCAATAAATTTAGATTGTCCACCTCAAGAGCCGGCACCCAGCCTAAGCTCATCGGCCCCACGAAACGAATTCGGAATCAAAAATAGTAAAAATGACAATGAACTTCCACTGTCGTTGTCACCTGTTTCTACAAAGTTACCAAATAGTGACTCGTTGGAAAATTCTCATCTCATGTACATGAACGTGAATATTGTAATGAGTGAATCACCAGTGCAAAAACCGACAGGTTGTACTGATACGCCAAAAATTGTTCAAACGCCTACAACGACTGGTTCCATATTTGGCATCCCCCGAATGAGTTCACAATATTCGATAGATGCGAATAGATTGTATGAGAACTTAGAACCGGGCGACATCCGCCCGTTGACGCACCGACAGCCTTTGTCCAAACTGGACATATTTTCTAAGGTAGAACTTAAAGCCGGTGAAAAGTCCGAACCCAGTACACCAACCAGTCATCGTTGCGTTTACATCCAGTTGGATTTGAATCAAATATCTTCAACAGTTTCAAACAGTGCCAACAATTCGACAACGTCAAATGGAGCGCCTGCGGTTCGATCAAATCTTCCAACAATAGCAACCTCAAGCACAAATCACAGTCCATCAAATTCAGCGGGGACAGTAAGCTTATTGCCGCCGGATAGTCCCAAGACGGGCCTTTGGGATTACGCTACAATTGATTTCAACAAAACTGTTGCACTCTCCAATTCAACAACGCCGTCATCCGAACTGGATAGCGAAGGTTCACGAAAGACGAGACACAGTTCAGTGGCAACATTCGGACCACCGAAACATAGTAATTCGGTCAGTGATTGAACAAATGATGCATGTGTAGAGTTTTGTTGTGATGAATTGAAAAATTAAAGTTCACTATTAGACTGTTAAAAATTGTGTAGTGACGACGACATAGTAGAGAGTATTAGTTATACATCGAATTTATATGTTTCAACAACTTTACACGACGATACCACAGTCAAATGTTGCATTAAACTTTATATTTAAAAAGTTAAGGATAATAATTGAGATTTTGTACCAAAAAAAAGACAAAACTTTATTCATCAAATGTAGGTCACTAAGTTAAAATAAATTAAACCGCGTAACGTAAACTTGAATTTAGGAACTGTGTATAAGAGATACACGATTTGTTGAAACTTTTGAGTGAAACGCTAATATCAAAGATACTGAAGGTGTGTTTCTGTCATCATTTTTATCTGCTAAGATTTTGTTCTTAAAAACAAGAGTGAATTCGCGAATACCTTGACTAATCTCATTTACATCACCATTTCTCGATTCTCCGAATTTCGGTCTCAATAGAATCTGTGGATTATCCTGGGAATATCTTAGGAGAAAATTTGTTTAAAAAAAATGTTGTTCGGCCAGCAGAAGAGTCAAAAGGTCGCTAACAGCGTGATTCTTAAATATCTTTCCGAACACTGATCGGGTATGGATGAAATTCATACAGTATTTAGATATGTGACAGCAAATATTTTAAAAAATATATTAAGTTAAAAATTTGACGTGGTATGGGGCACTGGAGCGTTCAAGAGGTAAAAAACACAATGTTTTTTGGAGGTCGCAAACAGTGACGTTCAATAAAACCTAATGTATGAAGCGCGATGATTGAAACTTTTAAAAACACCGAAGAGGGTAGTTTGCAGTTTAGTGGGTGGGGCTGGAATGGCGGGTGGGGTGGAAATTGTTAGGAACGTATTCCACATCACAAATATGAAAGAATTAGGTGGCGGTCGCATCAAGTTTGAGGGGGGGTTGCAAGTTTTAACGGAGAAATTGAAGTTTCATGGTCAAATCAAAATGAGAGCCTATACGAAACAAAATGAGCGCTTTAATGAGCCCATACGAAACGGAATGAACGCTTTATAGAGTCCATACGAAACAAAATGAGCGCTTTTAAAAGCCCATGCGAAATGGAATGAGCGCTTTAAAGAACCCATGTGAAGCAAAATGAGCGCTTTAAAGTGCCCATACGAAACAAAATGAGCGCTTTAAGGAGCCCATACGAAACGAAATAAAACGTTTTATTTACAAACATGTGGCTCTGAAAAGAGCCGTTTTGATGTACTAATCTGTTGACCCTTCTGCTCGTCAGTTCAAAAGTATTTCATGACTCCAAACACTCCTTATTCAGCTTATTGTATACTTCCTGTAAGTCGTCCCGCAACATGTCAAATCTGGCCTTATTAGGAGTCATCTCCATGATTCCGCTGCCGTTGTATAAGGATGCAGCCATTTTGCAGAACTCAAGAAACGGATCAAGTTCTCTTATTCGGCAAGATTTCAAGAATAAGTACTTGCTCAATTTCCCAGCTATAAATTCGGACATTTTGTTTCGTATGGGCTCTTTAACGCGTATAAATAATACACTCCCCCTCCTCTTCCCTACACTTTTGCAACATTTTCTAATATTAAAAAATAAAAAAGGAATTTTTTTAACACCCTCCTCTCTCCCCGCCCATTGGTTGACCACCACCAATTGACAACTTATTATTGATAGTGGACTGGTTCCAAGTCATTTCCACAGTCCGGTACCTCCTCCTAGCTTTGACCATGAAAATTCAATTTTTCCCTTAAAACTTTCAGCCGTCACCTAATTCTTATTCTTTCATATTTGTGATGTGGAATAGTTCCCAAGAATTTCCACCCTCGCCCCCACCCGCCAGAACAACCGTTTGCAAAAGAGAGTAGCCGAAATTATATTGAAACTCAAAATGGACCCAGAAATCCAATTTTTAACCAAATTTTTTCGACCATGGTCAAACATTACAAAGGTATTTTAGTTGCTTTTCGAAAAAACTATTTTCATTATTTCATTATTATATTTTTAAAAAAATCTACTCTGACGTATCTAAATCACAGTGTGAATTTCAGCTAATTGCAATCAGTCTTCAGAAAGATATTGAAGCAACACTCAAAGGTACTTTCGATTAATTCACCAAAAATTCGTAGAATCGAAGAGGTGATGTATTTGAGCTCAATACGACTTGGCTGAAGAATTCGCTCTTAATTCAGAGAAGTTCTGGTTTCGTTTTCTTTTAAGAATAAATTAATTAGAAAATCTTCATTCGAATTTCGACCCCGGAGTTCGTAGAAATTTCACTTTTCGTTTTGGAGTATAAGCTCTGTCCGTCCGTCGAGTAAATCTTAAGAAAAAGAAATGATCGAAAAAGTGATATTAAGATTCCATATAAAGGAGAAATCTTATCCGATTTTCATACATGATTCGACGGATTATTCTCAGCGCACATTCTCAGGCTGACAAGATTTGAATTTAAAAAAAAAAGAAAAAATTGTTTTTGCAAAATTGTTTTTAAAGTTTTGTTTTGAAAAATATTTTTAAATGTTTATCAAAATTTTTTTTGAAAGAATTTCTTTAACATTTTTTTAATATACAAAAAAGGGTAACTTTGACCGATTTTCGAATTTTCAGGCATTTTAATGCGCGAAATAGCCCTAACTTTGGTGTATAAATGATTGATGCTGTGTTTATTTATGAGAGAGGGTAGATTGTGGGCACAACCTTGTGTTGTATTTTACTCATTTGTTTATCTTTTATCTTAATGGAAATGTTGGTTAGTGTTTAAGCCAATGTTACTTCTGTATCATGAATTTGGTCCACTCCATGAATTGCGCAGGTTGAAACGATTTGCACACTAGAGTGAGGATTTAGTTGTTTGTCGAATTCAACTACGAAAAAATGGATGGCGCTACCGACAGGCGGCTAAAATTTCCTGATGAAAAGTGATGCAAACCACGCCCTATTTTCCTGCTTTCTGAGATCCATATATTTCATTTGACGTTCCAATCACAAATAGGAAAAAGTTTCACCGATCATCGAAACATCACATTTTCAGACACTTCTTTCACTGTATCTCGGCAACAAATTCGGCGATTTTGATCAATTTTGAGCATCGATTTAGCGAAACGACGCGACGCCGGACGGATTTGCGGACCGATTTTTAGCATTTACGGAATATACAGCAGCCGTGCATCCTGAATATGGCGTGTATCAGATCCATGTTGTAAACTCCATGTACGCGGCGCATGACATACGGTGTACTAACGTCATGAATTCTCGTGGAGAAACGTGAAAGTCAAATCGCTAAAAATAAGCAGAAACGTCAAAGTTCGTTTTGGCAATTTGACTTTCGCGATATTTCACGGGTATGCGTCACGTAAACACATTGTTCATATCTATTCCTATTTTTGCGATGTATTTATGAAATGCATAGAAAAATTTAGGTGCAAGAACTGAAATGAAATTAGCAAATAACAAACCGCAAGAAAAGTTGATGACGATAAAGTTCCGATACAATTTGACAATTCTATCGTAGTTATCTCTTCATATTCTGCGAAATATAGGGAATATGGGTCATGAAAGCTGCTGACCTCAATAAACCGTCATTGCTTATTCACTACCAAATAGGCAATTTTCTTACCCAGCCAGAAGCCACCAACTTTTCTCATCTTTCAAATTTAACTATATTCGTCTACGTTTTAGGAAAACAAATTCCCGAAGATTACATTATTCTACAGTTAAAGTGTTCAGGGCGAGAGACGTACATTTTTGATTTCTAATTTCGTATTTTTGAGTAACAGTAAAAGGTTTCATCGCACTGATGGACAAGGTCCATGTATTCTGTACCGAGCCAAAAACAGGGCTTATAGCTGGAACTTTTGTTCAAAAATATGTTGAAAGTATAAGCACTAGCAGACAAGGAAAGTGTATCTTCGTATTGGTGCATCATTCAAAATCTTGTTATAATCACGAAGGAAAGCAGTCGAATTTAAAATCAATTGCCGTTATTTTTAAAAGTTGAAATGACAGCAAACGCTTTAACAAATTATATTTTAACTGACTGATCAAGTCGCAAAAAAATTACCAAAAATATGTTTGTACCAATGAGTATATATTTTGTTTTTTATTATTATCATTATTAGTCGAAAATATTATTATTAATTAAGTATAATAATTATCATGAACATGGTTTTGTGACACTAGCATAATTTAATATGTTGAAAATATTACGAACTGTACAATGTGGAATATAATTTATTTAAAAATTTATCTTTAGGTCGTTGTTGTTTCAATTACGGTTAACAGTCATTTGAGCCTGAACTCTAACATGAAGTGGTGAGATCAGTCCTATACTAAATGGGCGTAAGAACGCGGAGCCGAAAAAATGAGATGGAAAGAAAATAAAACGTAAGCAAAGACCCGTACATATCAGAATAGATGTTGCAAAAAGACTCGAACTAAATCTAAATAAATTATCTATCTAGAACGATAATCTTGAACTTATCCCTCTAGGGCAAATTTACTTAATAAAATACAGCTGCACCTCTTGCCAATATTGATATTTTGACGCGTGGCATTAAGGTGGAAGTAGACTACCATCTACTGTCAACGCAGAATATCTGCGATATTTAACGAAAGACGAAATGGATTCTATTCTATCTCCATACAAATGGGCAAAATCGAAGAATACCAAAGTTTTGGTATTTTGATCAATTCAACTGCCACTTTTTGTTCGTATAGAGTTACGTGTCAT
This sequence comes from Pseudolycoriella hygida, assembly GCA_029228625.1. Lineage (NCBI taxonomy): Eukaryota > Metazoa > Arthropoda > Insecta > Diptera > Sciaridae > Pseudolycoriella > Pseudolycoriella hygida. The sequence goes on from CM055403.1 coordinate 88,199,593, forward strand.
ACACATCCGCGTACAATAGATGTTGTCGCTATGTCCGGTGTCGTCGAGCCACCACCCAATCCTGGTATATCACCACTTTTAGAATTGAGCGGGGTGACCCATCCCATATCTCTAAATCTGTGGAAGTTAGAAAGGCAAAGTTGTAAAATATAAATTTTAAAGAACACGTTTTTCAGGCTTTTGAGAAAAAATGGCTCAATCCTGGAATGGGACCACTTCTAGAATTCGTCGCGATGACCCATATCTCTAGAACTATGGAAGTTAGAAAGTTGCTTCTAAAGACAAAGTTAGAGAGAATGCAATTTTAGAGAAAACGCATATCAGGGTTTTAAGAAAAAATGGCCTAATTCTGGAATGTGACCACTTCTAGAATTGGGCGGGACGACCCATATTTCTAGATCTATGGTTTCTCAGAAAGGTTGATGCAGATGTTAGCAATTGTGATGATTTTTGGCTAATTTTATTTTTATAAGCAACAAAAATTATGTCAGTTAAACAGTTAGTTAAACATTTTGATCATTTTCGATCTGTGAGAAAGGAGTTCAATTCATTTTTATTAAAAATTTTTCAGTGAAATACTATGACACTGTAGAAAATTAATTTGTTACCTGCGCACCTCCCCAAATTTCATCATATTACCTATTACTCTTCGAGAACTAGGAAAAAGGATGAAATTTGATATACGTTGATCGCGTGCTCGTTAGAAATATCTCATCAAACTCTAGGAAATACCGTTACCGGAAGCGCTACAAGAAAAGGTGAATTTTACCGAAAATTTCCTCAAATATCATATATAAGTGGTCCAATTTCATTGATTGGGGGTTCGTTGGAAAGATCTCATAAAACACTAGGAAATAGGATGAAATTCAAGGAAATTTTACATCAATGATACAGAATATTTGTAAATTTTTTGGGATTTTTAGAAATCTGCCAAAGTGACGCCATCTTGGATTTTTGTTAGGTATAAATTATGCTTCTTTGGGTTTTCGAATTATAGTTTCGGAATGATAACACTTACAGAGTTGGTTTCTTCTAGAAAGTTATGGAGTTTCATCAGCAGAATTTTTTGGGATCATAAGAAAATGGCTGCCAGCTCTCATAGCGGCGCCATCTTGGATTTTCGCTTATACTTTTTCAGTTTTCGAATTGTAGCTCCGTAATGACACTACTTAGAGATATGGCTTCTTCTTGAAAGTTATAGAGTTTCACCAGGAGAATTTTTTGGGATCATAAGAAAATGGCTGCTAGCTGTCATAGCGGTGCCATCTTGGATTTTCATTTATGCTTTTTCGGTTTCTGAGAAAATTTTTTTGAAGAAAAATTTTTTTAGGAGAAAAATTTTTTTTGAAGAAAATTTTTTAAAGGAAAAATTTGTTTGAAGAAAAAATTTTTTTTTCATGAAAATGTTTTCGCGGAGAAAAACTTTTTCTGAGAAAATTTTTTCGGAGACAATTTTTTTTTCGAAGACAATTTTTTCGAAGACAATTTTTTTTCGGAATATTTTTTTTCGAAGAAAATTTTCTTTTCTGAGAAAATTTTTTTTCGGAGAAAATTTTTTTAAAAAAATAGAAATTTTTTCAACAACTGAAAACTCTTCCAAAACGACCGATATCACAACAAAAACCTCTTTAAAGGTAGAGTGTGACGCAGTCCGTAAGTCTGCTTCCAAAATTAATGATATCGCTGATAATACGCAGAAGTTTGTTTGAATGGAACCTTGGGTTCAAAGTTTTGATTTCCTGAAAAAATTACGGCGCACAGTAGATTTTTGTAAGGTTTCACGGCGCAAGGCCTCATGACTGTAAAACATTTTTTATTTTAAAAACATTTTCGATTCTGTGCTCACAATTAAATCCCCAACAACAATTTTTCCTTTTCTTCTTTATTTATTTTTTAACTTAAAAACATGAAAAATCGCTAAAATTAAAAAATAAAATTTAAGTTAAAGTTAATTTTTTTTTAAATCCTTGAAGTTTTGTGATCATGGAAATATATTTATAAAAAATTGTGAGATAGCGGTTCCAAAATTAAAAATATTTGTTTGAAGCAAGACATGGGTATTTTTCACGTATAAAATATTCTTTTTTGGAAAACTGGTTAAAATTTAATCCATCCGATTTTCGTGATTCTTTTTCTATTCGATAGATAATGGATTGATCTAGGCAATTTATTTTGGAAAAATTCAAATATTTTGAAAACAATAAGAGACAGAAGATCGGTGTCAAAGGCAAAGTTGTTGGTTTCGGTCGACGTAATTTCATACACTTAAGAGTAGAGGCAACATTTACTTTGATACGTTCGAATCTTTTTGCAACATCTATTCTGTTTACCACATCTATTCTGATACGTACGGGTCCCCTGCATATGTTTTTTTGTTTGAAAGGACTGGGCAGGCCTGACATTTCATGGAAGAAAGATGTTTGAATTTTGAGCTTTTGGGCTCAGCCAGGGCCCTAAAACTGAATCTCTGCTGGGGCCCAACAGGACTAAATTTCGGCAGAATCGGTGGAAAACTTTCGAAGTTACGGTCGAAAAAGTGGTAAAAAAACGTGGATTTTTGAAGGTTGGTGGAACTTTTTGACTTATATCTCTGCGAAATTAGAACGGAAATCGCTCTTGAAGGTTTTAAATAAAAGATATGGACATCAGAAAATCACGAAAATTAAATTAGTCAAAATCTGTTTAGTGGTTCGGGCTGTAGAGTCCTCAGTGTGGGCCCAACTCACGCTACGCGATCCAACACGATATTTGGTGGTTTTTGATGAATATTTCTTCAATGATGAGGTTTTTTGTGCAGTGTTGCAGAGAAAAAAAAATGCGAATATTTTTGTTCAGGGAAGTATGGATGAGAGGCCTCTACTAAGTGCTAGGGTCACAATGCCCCACACGTGAAAATAATAATTTTGGCAAGAGGTGCATAATCTACTAATAATCAGAAATGTAACTGACACGCTGAAAATTAATCAACATAAGCGCTTCATGTTGGGCAAGCCCGAAACCCGAAAGATTGAGTTCTGTTTACGATTTGTAAAATCAGCGTGACTCTAGGCATACATTTAGGTCAAAATGAATAGTAACGGCGCAGTGCTTTACGATGTTATTGGCCAGGAGTGCAAAGCTTCTATTCACTTTCACCTCCTAAATACAGTCTTTTCCAAGAAAAAGTTTTCTGATCGATTTCTATAGTGTAAATATGAATGGCAACAATTATTGAAAAAAAAGACCCGATGAAATGCAATTTTTGATATCTAAGAATTCTGTCAAGGGACCTAGTTATTACCAGTTACAATATCAAGTATCTGTAAAGTGGTGTCGCAGAATTTTTACTTGGCAGATAACCACGTCAGAATTTCATCAAAACAAGCAAGAAGAACATTCGAAATACAGCGAGTTAAAAGCAAATAACTACACCGTTGACGCTTTCGCCGTCGAAACGTTATAGTGCTGGTCCACCGAAGCATTACATGTAGTAGGGTCTTTTTTACCTCACTAGTGAAAACAAAAGTTTTCGTAAGTTTCGTAAAAGTCTTCGTAGGGGGTAAACATACATGTAATGCTCAACTTTGGGATGGATACGCAATAAACATACAGTTATACATCATAATTCATTACTTGAGACACAATTTTGAGAACTCGCAAACTCACTAGTGTTAGTTTGAGCAACACGCTTTGAAAACTGATATTTTGATTCGTGAAGTCAAAATACGTCTAGATTCGCCAAAATAATGTTTTCAAAGCTTTCAAAGCAAAAAAAAAACACTCGTGAGTTTGGCTCTCATCACAAAATTGTGTCCTCATGTAATGAATTACTTTCGCAGGGTCCACTGTAATATACTATTGCTTTCCTTTGACGAATTTCCTCTGTTTTCTAATAATTTGACCTTTTCATACTACATTTGCTAAAATCAAAGATATTCACTTCCTTCAAGAAGTATCTACATTTTCACCGATTTTGACGCATTGAATGAATGAATGAATTGAATTTATTGTCTTTATATGTGTCCGTAGTATCGAAAAAATAAAAAAAAAGAGTGCAAACTACAATAGAACTAAATGTAAATAAAAAGAGAGAAACATATATTAAAGAAAAAAGAAAAAAAGAAAAAAAATAATAAAATTCAAATAATTGAAAATTTTGTAAATTTTAGCGTAAATGCTTCAGTGCATGTTAAATCATATGCGGGCCCATCCTTTCCGATCTCAGAGAGTACACTTGCAAAATGATTGATGAATGAGTGTGATGCATGAGTAGATTATGAATGTGTGAGATTTTTGTCGTCGCAAAATGGAAAATGGTGATGAGTCTTGCTGCTCACTAAGCATTTCTCAAGCCATAGTTTAAAGCCAGTTATCGATGTTTTACTTTTTATAGCGTTAGGCAGAGCATTGTATTTAGAGACTCCCTTGACAAACAGATGTTTTTGTCGTTCCGAGGGAGGATCAGATTTCGCGTCCTCGAGGATGATCCAAACCGGAGATTCTCATAGATGTAGTCAGGTTGCTTGGTAACAATAACTTTGTGCAGGAAAGATGAATTGAGATAGTCAAAATAAATAAATAAATCTCTGCCTAAAAGCTTATCATTATAAGCCCACACTGATTTACTTCTGTCAATCTGATACACAAACCGAAGACATGCTTGCAAATTAGCTATTGAAAATGGATTAAGTCCGAAATGCATATAGCAAAATTGTCAATAAAAGTGTAAGACCAAATAAACGGCGTTGAAAGCAATTCATTTGTTTTTGAAGATTATATTATGCTTTAAAAGGTTTTTCGAGAATAGTTTTGGTCGAGGCTGAGAGTTCACCCAATACAGGGCTGCAATACGTGAAATGTGGCATTAGGAGAGATTTCACTAATAGCCTACGTGTGTTCAAAGAGGCCAAACGAGCACTTGGCCACATATTCCTAAGACCTGCAAATATCTTTGAGGACACAAGACGAGCATGCTGATTAAAGCCAAGCCGGCCATCCAGTATTAAGTCTAGGTTTCTAACTGAGTCCTCATAGTTGATCTTAACACCCTCAATCACCAGTTCTGGAATATCTTTTGACCAACTACTTGAAGAAAAAATTATAGCTTTCGTTTTACCTGCGTTGAGCAATAACTTATTGCGCTCAGCCCACACCTTGATCGCAATGAGGTCTAGTTTCAAATAATGTATATCTACCATAACGTGATCCTCACGAACTGCCTTATAAATCTGAAAGTCATCAGCGAACAGGTGATTTTCGGAATATTTCACATTATTCGGCAGATCGTTGATGAATGCGGAGAAAAGAACAGGGCCAAGGACAGATCCTTGGAGGACTCCACTGACCACTCTTAGCAGTTTGGACTGAAATCCATTGATAGATACAGCCTGGAAACGATCTGATAAATAACTCCTTATAAGCTGGATAGCGCAAGGTAAGAACCCGCAATACTTGGAGAGCTTCTCTAAAAGTAGGTTATGGGGGACCGAGTCAAATGCCTTAGAGAAGTCTAAAAGTAGCATTACAGTTGCAATGTTTTTACTCATATTGTCCCTGACATCATTCGTCACTTTAAGAAGCGCAGAAGTCGTGCTGTAGTTGGCTCTATAGCCGGATTGATGCTTAAAAATAAGGTTGTTGTTTTTCATGTGGCCGACTATTTGCCTTTTTAGAGCTTTTTCTAGTGCTTTCGACAGCGCTGGTAGAACGCTTATCGGCCTGTAATCATTAAGAGTGTATTGACGCGGGATGATTTTCGCATTTTTCCAAAGCTTAGGGAATTTGGACTCATTGATGGACACGTTGAACATGCGAGTAATGTTTGTCAACACAATAGGAAGGAGCATTTTGATAAAAGCTATTGGAATCAAATCCAGGCCAGTTGAGTTAGATTTTATAGCCATAATTGCTTCACAGACATCTTGATCAGTTACTTCCCGAAACGAGAAAGAAGAGATACGATGTTGTGATCTACCAAGGGTTGGAGAGTCCGAAACATTGACTAGCCTGGAGAACTCAGAGTAGACCGATCTCGTAACAAAATGCATGTTCAACTCATCTGCTGTATGAGGGGGCACAACGTCGTCAGCTTGCGATACAAATCCCAATCGACGAAGACTTCCCCACAGCTCTCGCGTAGGTGACACTGTTCGAAACTTCAAAGCAAAGTACTTTTTCTTGGCCAACGAAACAGCATGATTGGCCTTATTCCTCAGTAACTTAAATCTTTGAAAGGTCTCATCTGTACGTAGCCTTTTCAAGTCCATATAGGCCACATACCGTTCCACTAAAGATTTGCTTACTTGCGAATTAAACCATAGGGTTAATCTCCTTCATAGACTTGTTCTGTACAAGGGAAGCATGTTTGTCAAGCAAGACAAGCACTTCCTTGCTAAATGACTCTATTAAAGAATCAATGTCATTTGACCTACCCAGGTTCATCAAATCTACTTTGTCAGCATCCGCAAAAAGGTCACCGATTTTTATTTTGTGAATAAGCCTAGTATATTGCGGCGGTTTCGCTGTATAGCTAAGATTGCATCTAAACGAGAGAAAAATTAGGTCATGCTTCGATATCCCTCCCAAGCTAATCTGTGAGAATCGGGAAACTTTGTCAATCGACGTGGTTATGAAGTGACAAGTCGAGTTCGTTGTCGAGAGGTGAGTCGGCTCTTCAGATACGAATCGATAGCCAATACCGAGTGATACCTCGTTGGAAACGTCTCGAAGCGAACTATGACTAGAGTTCGGAAAGTTCTGTTTCAAATCCAACAATTATTGATTTGCTCGATTCGTTTCAAAGTAGTTTAATTCGTTTCGACATGATTCATGACTCCAAACTCCAAAAAATTAAACCGTTTTTCAATATTTTAAATCAAGTAAGCATTGTTTGCAATGGCAAAGACTCAAATTTGAAGTTGCTTTTCTTGTGTAAAAGGATGTGCACTTATTTAGATTTGCAAGACACCGAAACACCCGAAAACGGGTCGGTAATTTACTTAATTGACGTCCCTATAGAGAAGCCAATCGATGGTGATATTTTAGTATCAAGGGAAAGACCAAAGAAGCCCCGAGCGTTGGTTTACCAATTTTTCGAATGGTCAGGAGACGACAGCCGTTATAAATGTAAAATATGCGGGTAAATGTGATTTGTGATTCGGAAAATGTGAAACCTTAGGCATGTTTTTAACGATTTACAGAAAAAAATATTCGATTCCGAAGTCGGGAGGTACCGGCTCTTTAAACAACCATATGATTCGAGAGCATCAATCTATGTATGACAGCGCAAAGATAGCTAAAACCAGAAAGGGGGCCTCATCTTCATCTTCCTCTGGTGAAATCCAAAACACCGACGCTCAAAAAACCTTCGTCGTAGAGAAAATAAAGAGTGAAGTATTCCGGCACAAGCTCATCAAGTTCATTATATGCTGCGATCAGCCCTTCACACTAACTGAAAGCGAATATTTCCGGGACTTTGTCAACTACGTGTCTGGTGGGAACGATATGTGCAAGCTCTTTTGTGCGAAAACAACGAAAGGGTTGATCAATGATCTTTATAATCAATACAAAGCTGACATAAAGGCAAAGCTCCAATACAACGAGGGAAAAATCAGCTTTGTAGTTGACGGTTGGACATCAGAAAATCAAAATCCATTCCAAGGCGTTATCGCACGGTGGATAAGCAATGATTGGGAGATGTGTTCATCCGTGCTTGACTTAACTATACTCCAGGGCTCCCACACAGGAAAAAACCTTGCAATCGCATTCTGGGATGTTTTAAAAGATTACAAGCTTCTTGATAAGGTTTTGGGTGTAACGACAGACAACGCATACAATATGGACACAATGTTTGACGAATTGGAAAAGTTGTTCAACGAAGCTGGTATTATTTTCGAGTCAAAGAATCAGCGTATAAGATGTATCGCTCACATAATGACTTTAAGTTGCCAAGCGATGATACGGTATGTTGGTGATGGAGACACCGCTGAATATCCGAGCGACGAAGAAGAAAGTGATGAAGAAGATGAAAGTGCAAAAACCAAAGTATTACCGGTCGTAGCCAAATTGCGCAAAGGAGTAGTAGCCATCAGAAATTCTCCGCAACGACGTGAAGTTCTTGCACGACAGTGCATTGCTGCAGATATGGAACCGAAAGTGGTGCTGAGAGACGTACGAACTCGCTGGAATGCAACTCACACGATGATGCAACGAGCAAAAGATTTAAAACAACCCTTCGATCTCACTTTAAGATCCATTCCGAAATTACGACAATATGTTTTAGGTGAGGTCGAATGGCAAAAAATCGACGAGCTGTTGCATCTGTTAGCGCCTTTCAAAGAGGCCACTGAAATGTTATCCAATGAACACTCGCCAACTGTAGCTGTTTACCAAGTGCTGTTCGACCATCTTCAGCAATTTAAGTCAGTGAACAGTGAACCATCAGAACCATCGTCGAAAAGAATGAAAAGAAATACTCCGAACGTGCCCATCAAACCACCATGGTTGATAGAAGCTGCTGAAAGAGGCCTCGAAAAACTCGAAAAGTATTACCCAACGAGTGACGGTCTAGTGTATATTGTCAATACTGGTAACTTTGCGCCGTTAAGTTCTATTATCATTGTTGTTAACCACAAGATTGATTATAGTGTTGGACCCACGATGTAAACTTGTTTGGTACAAGGCAACCGGATGGCCGAAAGATTGGATCGACTATAGCCGAAAGGCTATCACCGAACTGTACAAATCAAAATATAAACCGAAAACTGCAAACGAAGATGAAACGACTAAAACGGCGTCGACAATAGAGCCGAAAAAACATTTGTTTAAAGACTTGTTTATGCATCAAATGAAAAACTACCAAAAAAGTGCCACGGACGACGAATTGAAAACATATCTAAGTGAGAGCGTTGTGGATCCCGAATTGCTCGTTAAGGAGAAGACTGGGATTGATGGTGTGCTGGGATGGTGGAAAGTAAGAGTCAATGAGTTTATTCAACTCGAATTTTCTTTTAAATTTTATTTTCTAAATTCCTAGATACATCAAAAGGAGTTTCCAAGTCTCGCCAAAATGGCGAAAGATTATTTGCCTGCTGCAGGTACAGGAGTACCTGTGGAGCGACTGTTTTCATCGGGGCCGGATGTGATGTCGAACAAACAGCAGAGAATGCATCCCGAAACGATTCGAATGAGAGTTTGCCTTAAGGCCTGGCTGAAAAGTAAAAACTCATTTAACGACGACATTTTGGCAGCAATAGCGCATAAACTTGGAGTGGATGACGGCGATGCCAATCAACTTTATGCTAGTGGTTAATTACTGCGACGTAAATTACTTACATTTTCTTTACGCGAAAATTAAAAAAAAGACAATAAAATATAATTTTTATGTCAATTTAGTAAATGTCCATTTTATTTTTGACATTTGACAACGTTTTCTTTAAAAATATGTGTTTCGTTGGGTAGCAAAACGATTCGTTGAAACGAAAATTTTTTCAATTTATTGAATCGAATAAAGAATGCAACTCGAATCAAACCGTTCCGAACTCTAACAACTATGACGTTGGATGAAATTTGACATTTACAAAAAATGGTATAAATATAAACTTTCTCAAACTTTATCTAAAACTGATCCAATTTCAACAAATGAAGATTCATCACTCATCGTCACGACCAAACAAGCAATATGAATAATGAAGGGATTTAATGAACTAACATGTTTATAAAATGGGTCATGAAACGGTCAATATTATTAAATTATTAGAAATCATCCCTTAAAAGAAGGACTTCGTCAAAGCAAAGCAAAGCAAAATATGCAAACTTGATATGCTTCGAAAAACAAATTAAATACAATTTCTTTAACACAACTTTACAGACACTGAATCTTGTAAATGGTAGCAATTGGAATGAAATTGCAAGAATATTCAAAGAACGTAGTCGAAAATCAATCTCTTCCCGTACCTCCCTAGTCAAAACAGCTGATAAGTGTAGAGTAATGTATGTAATCGACTTAAAATTAAAAAAAAATGTTCGGTAAAAAAAACAATTGTTTGAATTCATTGTTTTTTTGTATTATATCTACGATGGCTGAAACTGAAATTCGTCATAGTCACTTGCTGTGATAGATTGTTGGACCCGTACGAAGTACAAAGGTCCTATACGTTTACTACAAGACATTTTATTGTAACATGGGGTAGATCGAGGCGGGAGAGAGGGGGATGCATTTAATATCGTCTGGAGATGTCTGTCCGTTCCATCGTTTTTTCTAAACGGCTGCACCGATCACCCTAAACTTTTTTTCTTGAAAGGGATATACTTATGTCATTATTCAATTTCAAAGATGAGCAAAATCGGTTTAGTGGTTCCGGAGAGATATGATCGAAAAATTGACCAAAAACATGGTTTATCGAGGGTCTGGGACATTTTTTCGGAAATATCTCAACAAGTATAACACGCAAATTGTTCACTTTGGTGTCAAATGAAAGCATTTGGTCTCACAAAACTAGAAAAATGTATTCATGGAAATCGGGTCAGTGGTCTGGACATTGTGACCAATGGAAATGACGAAATTGAGGCTCTTGGTCATATATGAAACCAGATCGTTTTTAGTCTATTTGCTCAACTATGCAATATGGAGATTTACTGTCGAAGGCAAAGTTGCAGAGAACACGAGTTTCAGGTTTTAGGGAAAAATGGCGGGTTCGTATAATATGACCATTTCTAGAATTGGGCGGGATGACACACATCTCGAGAACTATAAATGTTAGTAAGTTGCTTCCAAAGGCAAAGTTGTAGAGAATACAATTTTAGAGAAAACGTGTCTCAGAATTTTGTCCAAAAATGTCCAAATTCTTGAGATTCAGTCACGTCTAGGATCAGAAGGGATGACTCTAGTCTCTAAAACTTTGGCAGTTAGAAAGTTGCTTACAGAAGGAATCAGGAAATCAAGAGTGACGACTCATATCTCTAGAACTACGGCAGTTAGAAAGTTGCTTCCAAAGACAAAGTTGTAGAGAATAAAATTTTAGAGAACAAGTTTCCCAGAGTTTTCCCGAAAAATATCTCAATTCAATCAGGTAATCAGTCATTTCTAAAATCAGGAGGGATGACTCATATCTCTAGAACTATGGCAGCTAGAAAGTTGCTTCCAAAAAAAAAGGGTTGCAGAGAAGTAGATTTTACTGAACACATGTCTCAGGTTTTTCCCGAAAAATGTCCCAATTTTTGGGAGTAAGTCACTTCCTGAATCAGGAGAGGTGACCGAGGTGACTCATATCTCTAGAACTATGACAGTTAGAAAGTTGCTTCCAAAAGAAAAGTTGTAGAGAAAAAGGAAAATAGACCCCATCTCGGAATATATCCACTTCTACAATTGCCGTACTTCAGAGGTTTGTTAACATTCTCTTGGGTAATTTCTGTAGTTCGTTGGATTTCTGATAGTTTTAAAAACTTTGCAACAATTTACAATTCTGATAAGTTCGCACCTTCTTGCAAAATCTGTTCGGTTTGCCACATCTATTCTGATACGTACGGGTCATTGGTTATGTTTTTAACCCGAAACCATGCTAGGATGAGGATCTATAAGCTTTTTGTATGGGATTTTATATTGGAAATTACTAAAAATTTGTTTTGGCTGAAGATCACACAGATTTTTGCGGAATCATAGATGCATTGAGATGCAAAAGTTTTTTTTCCCAAAATCTTGGGGGTCACATATCGACCGTATGGGTCGTCAAAGTTATTCAGGTGTTCAGGATGACCACAAAGGATTCAGACCTGCGATTAAGAGCTTTATTTTCAATAAGACTTACGCAGGTTAATAAGGGAAATGTTTCGAGATATACAATTTTTCCCTAGAGAGGTAGATGCGAAATTATTGTTTCAGGCAGAAAAAAAAAATATAAGCTAGATCCGAAGCATTTCCAACCCATTATTAGCCTGCGTAACTCTTATGGAAAATAAAGCCTCTTAACCCGTAACCGGCGTGATTCTTTTCATGCCAATGTACATTTTTGTACGTCTCGTCTGATACAGGTTAATCGCAACTTTGTGATCATCCTGAACAAAATAATAACTTTGACGACCCATAAGGTCGATATGTGGCCCCCAAAATTCTCCATGTATCTGTACTCGGGCCATGCACCTCTTTCGTAGATGTTTATTTTGGCGATTTGGATAATGCTCGGTGCACAACTTCCAAATCGTCAAAATAAATATTCTGGAAAGAGGTGCATTAACGACATAAACCTACTAATATCCGTCATAAAGAGCATGCGCTACGGAACTGAAAATAATTACATTTTATTATTTTCGTACGTGTATATTTTTAGAGAAGGAAATTGTTTTTGCTTTCGTAAAAAGAAATGAAACGATGCACTCTAATTCAATCATAATGATTCAGCAAATTTTGTTATGCTATCCAGAAACTACAAACTATGGATGACTAACTTCTATTTTTTAACTCCAAAAGCGTTTGTCAATACAACTTTGTTATTTTTAGAAAGAGAAACAAGGTCAAACTACGAAACAATACTCCGTCTCAAACCACAGTTTTTCTACACGTTTGCGTACGGTACGTATATGACGTTCTAATTCAAATGAATTTGTTTTATAACGATTTGTGTGATGCCGGGCGACCGACCGGCAGTATAAACAATTAAACACGCTTTTTCGTTATTTCGCAATATTGTGTTAGTCAATTTGTGACAAATTATATATATTTGTGTTGTGCCTGTTTTCATCAAATCATTATTATTTGATATGTTGAAACAGACATGCATTTTGTAATACGTTTTGCATATTGAATGATCAGAAACAAACGTGGTGCAATTGTAAATAGTTTTGATTTTATGTTTGTGTTACTGGATTAGTTTTTATTGATTTTACCAAAGTTCAACGAACCATAACAATTTTTAAGTTATAAATCAAATCAAATTAAAATATTAGAATTTACTTAACTACAGTACAAAGAATGGAAGAGTTTTGTGGTTCTCAATTTTGGGTAAATAAATTAATATTTTTATAAAGTTTCGTTTTACTCAATCGTTTACTCGTTATTTTTGAAACGCAGAACAACAACTTAACCTGGTTTACCGAAGATCCAGATCTCACAGTATGTTTTCAGAAAACAGTGTTAGTTTGGGCACCTTGCTTTTACCTATGGATTTTTCTGTGGATGGATGTCGTTTACATTAAACGCTCAATGAATGCAAATGTTCCATGGGGAATATTGAACGTTAGCAAATTGATCTTAACTGCAGCATTAATCTCCTTATCAGCAATAGATGTATTTGTAGCAATGAGCCTCAACGATAGCGGAAAAATCTTTCCCGTAGATTTTTATACACCGTTGGTCAAGATGCTAACATTTGTAAGTGAAAAAACTTTACATCCCGAAGCACATTTTATGATTTTCTTTTGATGATCGAAAACTGTTCAATGCTTGACTCTAGGAAAATGGTATCTCAGGTGGTACTAAAATATCATACTCATTTCCACGTCAGCAAATAATTAAATTATTTAAAATTTCATTAAATATTTTAAAACAAAAAAAAAATTGATTGAGCGTTCACATTTTTGTCATAACACTTGTATGTACTAAAAAATCGCATGTTGTTGTAATGTACAAAAGCGTTCATTTGTTCAGGCCCGTAGAGGGGGATTATAGATAGTGGAGGAGGCTCCTGTAGTATATCAAAATTTCAATGAATTTGTAATTAATTACCGTTACTCCTCTTTCAAACTTTTTTGTCTGTTACGAACGTGAACAGACAAAACTTTCGTGATTGTGTGAAGTAATAGTATTACTAATTATAAACGTCTAAAGTTTGTCTGCTTATTTGTCTATTTATGTGTCTATTTATTCGTCTATTTATTTATTTGTCTGTAGGTCACAATCCCGTTATTTTTGCGTTTAAACTGAGGAGTAAAAAAATACTTTTTGATATGTTGTCGGGGATGGTGCAAAACGTCGAGAAAACAGGTTCTGGGGTGGAATATTGTTCTAAAATAAGGGAGTTATGGGTAAAAAACGGATTAAAATTTAAAATCGGCCAAAAGTCAGTCAAGATGTTGTGTTTTTTGATTTGGTCGGGGAAGTGTCAGAGTAGAATGCGTAGCAAGTGCAACGCTGAATACCTGGAACTTGGAATATGGGGAACGTTGAATACGGGGTAAGTGGAATACGGGGAACGTTAAATACGGGGAACGTTAAATACGGGGAACGTTAAATACGGGGAACGTTAAATACGGGGAACGTTAAATACGGGGGAAGTGGTATACGGGAAACTTGGAATACGGGGAAAGTTGAATACGGTGAACGATCAATACGGGGAAAGTGGAATACGGGGAACGTTGAATACGGGGGAAGTTGAATACGGTGGAAGTTGAATACGAAGGAAGTTGAATACGGGGAACGTTGCATACGGTGAACGTGGAATACGGGGGAATTGGAATACGGAGAAATTCGAATACGGGGGAAGTGGTATACGGGTATTTTGATTTGATTTTGATTCGCACCCACTGCGATTTTAGTATAATTAGCGGTAATATCAACGAAGTGATATAACGACCTTCAACATTACGCATCATTATATAAAACGAAAAATTATGTGCTTTGGCTCTCTGAATAGACAACAAGCGAAAATGATAAAGCCTGCGTAGCCCTTAGGAGCGGGGGTTTCGACTAGTCAAGTATATAAATACCAACCACGTAAGTTTCAACGCATAGATAGCTAACTATTACATTTATATCTAACTATCACATATAAGTAACTATCATTGAGACCACCTGAGACACTCGCAGGGTTTGTTTTAATATTGTGTCCATAAAGCACAATAGGTGAAGGCCCAAACATCACACATCGCACAGCGGCCTAAAGATAGAAAAAGCAACCTAAGAAGTGAAGTGAGGGTTGGACAACAACAGATGCTGCAATAAAAATAAATATTTGACACTTGTAGCCTTTATTGAAGGCAGAGACCGGATTTATGTGATTTGATTTACGAAAATCATGATTTCGATAAAAAATTATGCTAAAAGAAAATTGAGCATCCAAAATTTTTAAAAAAATCATTTTTTGTTTTATTGGTTATTTTTTCGTTTCAGGTGAAACTGAGTTGATTGCACTGACTTTTGAAGAAAATCATTTTTTTTGAAAAACGTGATTTTCGACGGTTTGATGCTCAAAATCACTCATTTTTCGTGATGCTCAACAATGATTTGAGTATGAAAAAAAGATTTGATTTTGATTTCCGATCTCTGATTGAAGGAGTGAAACAAAAAAACACCTTTTCATAACTTTATTAACAGACGTGTAATGCGCTTAACATGCATTAAGGTTGAAGCTTATTGAAGCTCGCGGAAGTGAATGAGCCTCAAGCCTTTTTACATAGAAAGTATAATACGTAATATTGAAGGTTGGAGATAGAAAGTCCAGTACCGTGCGCAATCGCTTAAGATCCACTATTAGGATAAATAGATTTTACAAAGTGAAGCTAGTAGTTTCATTCTCGACTTCATAGTTACGTAACTCACATTACTCTAAAAATGGAGGGTTTAAAATCTCAAGATGAAAATATACTAGAGCCGGACTCATATTTCAGGAGAGTGTACAGGAACTAGCCAATTGTAGCTAATAGAATAAACCTGAAAAAAATTAAAAAAGGAAAAAATAACCAAAAGTGTCCATCGAAGTTAGGTAGTCCAAAAGCGCCATCCTATCGGGGTTGAGCAACATGTGTGAGTGGGAGGGTGGTGCTATAATAAGTGAAAAGAAATTCAAATCGGAAGGCCCAGATTTGGGCAAAAAATTATATGCAAAAAACTTAACACGAAATATAGTTTAAATAATGTGCAAAAAGTACAATGAGAATACCCATTGCACCATACATAGACATACATATAATAAAGTACTCAATTTGAGCCTAACAGGGTTTCCGTTTAAGAAAATTTGAGTATTTAACTCGAGCTGAGGCACTGTTTCGTCACACAAGGGTTCTCTTACCCGCAACTCATCAGTCAATGGCAAGCAGTAAAGAGAGTTTTCCTTATGTGTGCCACCGATACAGTAGTGTACACACAGGTCGAGTTAACAGTTTGTGTTACACGAGAAATTTTTGGACTTAAGTCCGAAATGCCATAATTAGAATAGAAATGAGAAGAAGCAAATAAAATTTGAAAATAAGTAAAGATACTGAAACATCTACACATTTTTATGATAATGGTTGATGTACAAGACAAAAATTAATATATTAAAATAAACATAACGTGAAAAAATATATTACGTTCCGACTCCCTGTATGAAAACCCCTCTGGAAAATTGGCAAAAACTTACCAAAAACAGCATACGATTAAATCGTGTGAGAGCTAAATTGTGAGCACAACATTAAAGTGCACTACATTTACCAACCCCCGGTATGAATGCAATTTGAAGCCAATACAAATTATTTATAAGCAAAAATTTTTTAACACATTAACTAAAACACGAAATTGTAAACAAAACCTTAAAAAACAAAATTTAACGCAATGACCAAAAGTCTTAAACAAAATCCTTAAGGAGAAAAATTAACACAATTTATCCCGAACGCACAGCAAAATGTTACTAAAAATCCATTAACAAAAACACCAAATTGCAAACAAAACCCTAAGAACAAAATTTAACACAATGTCCAAAAACCTAAACAAAATCCTTAAGGACAAAATCCAATACAATTGTCCCGAACGCACAATCAACTGTTCCTAAAAATTCCATACCTTTGGGCTCCGAAGACATGAAATGCTTACAGTTTATAACCCGAACGCGAATTTGAACAAAAATTACAAATGGAAGAAAACTCGCGGAACAAAATGCCACATAAACTGAATTTTGGAAAAGAACCTTCCAAAGCTAGCCATGGTGCGCATAACAAAACCCAAGGAAAGCTGAATTGCCGCTGCCAATCACCAAAGGTGTAGATACCCGTAAGCGCCACCAGAAAAGTTGCCAAGATGTAAATCGTCCATATCCGAGCGCAAGTTTAGGGCTTTGATGCAAATACATTGTCCATTGATTGAAGATACAGGGCCCCGTGCGGAAGTACATGTGACCAAGACCAAACAGTAGAAATTGAATGCCAATAGCTTCCCATCACCAGCTGATTGCCAATAGCTTTCCCCCACCAGCTGATTGCCAATAGCTTTCCCCCACCAGCTGATATGCAGACACAGGAAAAATGGACGAAGAAACGAAGGGCCTGTACGGAAGAATTAGAGCCGATCAATGATTACCCAGAAGCCACCTCTGAGGAGGCCCATGAAGCGCCTTCCGTTATGTGTAGCTGAAGACACCATAATGGCCGCCGCATTAATTTGCTGGAGAAACACGGCCCCGCACGGAAATGCGTGAAATGCAAGCTCCAAAAATTAGCGATTGTATGGCTGGCGAAACGGATGAGTGTAAAAGCAGGACGGCTGATGATATAAACGATGCTCGCAGCTAGCAAATTTAAGGGCAAAGGGCCGCCTGTGACCAATGTTCCCGGACCGCAGCCATTGAACATGCATGTAATGGAAGATACATAGCCCTACACGTGCAGAAACATGACTGAAGATACATGAGCTCTTGACGAATGAATGTGAATCCACACCATTTTGACCATTTTGATCCAGCTGGAGAGGAACATTATTCCATCCTTAGCCCACACATAACACATGCAAACTCCAAATTGCGAAGATGCATAGCCCATTTGAACCCGATGCATCCAAACTGATTCCATGCTGACAACGCAAAAATGCTTGATTTACAGCCTTTCCCGTTTAAGCCAAATATGCTAATTGGAATGCTAAATGAAGAGAAACAGCTAAAATTTAAGTTTTGGGTCATAATACCACACGTCAAAATAACAATTTTGGTAAGAGGTGCGTATGCTATTTTATCTATCGAGAACAGATATATCGAGATAAGTGAATTTGCCCTAGAGGATTAAGTTGGAGATTATCGTTCCAGATAGATAAAACTTAATACGCAACTCGGGAAAGAATTTTCGGCCTACTCCCTTGTTGCGTAAATAACTATTTTCGCACTGACTGGTGTTAGGCTAATAATTGATCATTCGTACAAATTTCAAGAAGTATAGTGTACACCTCGTTGCACAAGTGGGATTTTGTAGCAAACGTAGCTACGCTCGTAAGGAAAACCTAAGACTGATGCTACAAAAATCCTCTTTGTCCAACATTGCGTGCAATATACTATTCGGTCGTTATATATGCGTTCGAAAAAGAAGATGACTTTTTCAGTCGCAATTAAGTGTACATAGAATTGTTGTATATGTTCGTGTGATTTCGTCTCATTATGATCATAAATAAAAGTGATGAAAGTTGAAAGTGAATTTTTTTTGGACACGTTGTGAAGCTTGTCCTACTCGGATTCGTCTCGTTAGAACCAGCTTAAGACTAGTCCCAAAAAATTCAACTTTTCATCACTCTTTACCAAAATATTTTTTTCTCTAACTTGCAAACTTTTCTTTGCAGGTGCTGTCATCTTTACTAGTTTATCTTAATAAAAAGAATGGCATGCAAGCGTCTGGTGTATTGTTTTTCTTCTGGTTTCTTCTTTTTGTGTTCAGCGTCCCTCAATTTCGAAGTGAGATTCGACGACAAAGTTTAAGGCAACAGAATGGATCTGCAACTTTTTGGGATGAATACAATTTCGTTAGCTTTATGACAAATTTTGCACTTACAGCATTCATGTTTTTACTTAATTGCTTAGCCGATCAAGAGCCGTTGATGAAAAAATACCCAAAGCCAGAGGTAGAATTTACAAGCATATGCACACGCCTTACTAAAATTTTTGTAAATTCATAAACATATTTAGAATCCTTGCCCGGAGAAATATTCCAATTTCGTATCGCGGCTGACATTTGCTTGGTTTGACAAAATGGCGTGGAAAGGTTATAAGATGCCGTTAAAACAAACTGATTTGTGGGAATTAAAACCAGAAGATAAAACTACTGAAATCGTTCCATCATTCGCAAAACACTGGCAAAGGGAAACAGATATTTTGACGAAGAAAAATATGTAAGACAACGTTTCGTATCTTAGATTACTTAAGTCTGGCCCATTATTTTCCCTATTGTTTGAGTAAGTTTAACATTGAAATAACATTTGACAAATCGTGTCTTACAATGAAGGACAAATAGAAAATAAGCCTACATTATGATTGAAACATATTACATCAATTTTTCTGTCTACGTCCACACATTACCCAACAACGTACGTTGGACAGTGGGCAGTATGTCATCATCATCTTTATACATCGGTGCACATTTTGTTCCTTTATATTTTATATTTCAAAATGAAGAACAAAATCAAGCGGAATTACATACAGTAAACACATATGATATAACATTTTATTAAATGCCTGGTTTTATATTGTTAGCTTTTTCTTATCAATTTTATGGGAAAGCTTACAGGGAGGTGCGGGAAATTAATGCAAAAACAAGTTTTTTCTTTAATTTTTAATGTTTTCTTAGTTTGTTTTACAATTTATAAATTTTTGGGAGTAATTGTTGAAAACTGCATTCATGAGTAGTTGGTATTCGCTTTTATATTGTTTATAAAATTTATTGAACTATAAGTTTTAAGGAACTCCTAATTTCATTATCTCTAGTAAACTGAAAGTTTACAATCTCGTGCTTTTTTATTGGATGTACAGTTTTAGCTGCTTCGCAAAGATAATCTCAAAATCAGCTGAATATTGAGAGCAAATAGTTTTAAAACTACCCGACCGAATAATTACGTTAGTCCTTCTAAAGCAGTTTTGAAGATACGAAGGAAATATTTACAAAACAGCATACGTAGAATATATCGCGTTTTTCTGTTTGGTTGTTTCAGGTTTCTCAAATCATATGATGTTTGATTGATATTATCAAGACCTTCAAAGCCTCTATTTGTAAAAACTTTCCTTTTTTTCGCAAAAAGTCCTTAAATTGTTCATGTTATTGAGTGTGTTAGCCCAGTTAGCGCAAAAGATACACATTTTATCAATTTTTCTACTTTACGACTATATTTTTCAAGAAACCATTCTACATTACGTCGTCGAAAATCGTTATTTTTGGCGCTATTCTGTAGTTCTTGCCGTTCGTGATCCTCACATTTCTTCAATTTTTGCAGTTAGTTTCGTCTTGACTAGAACTCTCCAATGAATCGGTTTTTTGTATAAAATTTTCGTTGAGTGCAGTTTGGTAGAACTTAATAAGATCTTTCTAAATAGCCTCCATACTTTTTTGCAAATATTCTTTTTCAATGGATGACGATTGTTTCATTACTTTTATTTTATATCGATAAATTATCATTTTTTAGGGTAAATGAGGTTCTACGACATATACAAATAACTTATCATTTTTTTTGAAACTCAAAATAAAATCTCGATTCAAAAATAACGCGCCAAATGTTCAGTTACAGTATTTTTATCAGTGCCGATAGTACCAACAATAAAAAATGACAACGTTGGAAATGCCAAAGTGGGTGCACGCTAGTTTGTAACGTTTTTGAAAAATTATTTTATTTTGAAAGGCCTGCCCCCAGACCAGAGGCCTGCATGGTATACTGTTTCACTACGAAAATTCATGGTCAAATATAGGACCATTTTGTTTTGGTCCAAAACTAAACCATTTAAACCATGGTAACTAGTATCACTAGTTACTTTTGTGGTACTACTAAATACTAATATTTATTAGTTCTTCATAAAACCAAAAATATTTGGTTAAATTTAAAAACTACACACATTTTAGTTACTTATTTAACCGTTTTTATTTGGTCATACATTTGACCAAATTTTTTTGGTAATAAGTAAGACTGAAATTTTTAGTAAATTGTAAAACCACCTTTTTTTTAAGTCAATAAGATGACTGGAAAATATTTCAGTATTATTTGAAACCATTTTAAATTGGTTAAAGGATTTTAAAACCAAAGTGTCGATGACTGATAAAAAACGTGTCGACGGCATTACGTTGGTCCGATGTTCAAAAGGACAATGCATAACCTGGGACGCAACGACAATTGCGGTAAATTCAGCTCGCTTGAAGGTTTATGGAATTCCTGTGAATTCTTTTGGATTTCTCTAGCACTGCTTAACTTCCATCAGGTTTTTTGATACTTTTCGGCAATTCGGTTCCAATTGCTTCCAAAACTACTGATATGAGAACAAAAACCCTTTAAAAGGGAAAGTCTTTGTTTCTTCTTCCAAAATAACTGATATTAGTTGGTGTAACGCTTAAAGCTTCGAAACGCAAAAAATTCTTTTGAAATATTTTCACATTCTATTAAAAAAATGCGTCACAATGTAATGACTTTTCTACGCTTAAAATATAATAAAAAACTGCGGCGATGAGAAGACACCCAGGAGGCTGCTATATTGGCTAAACACCTTATCGTAAACACCACACTGACGAAAGCGATAGTATTCTGAAACTTACTTGCCACTTTCGAAATAACCGTGAAGAAACGCCAGTCTGATCGCCAAAACGGCGTTTCTTCTCACTTTGGAGATTTTTCTTGACGCAAAGAAAAGTCGTCGAAATGAGAAGAAACGCCAAGAAAATTCATGAAATTGTGAAGAAACGCCAAGGTGAGCTCTAGTGCTCCAAGTTTAGGGAATCCATTTACCGTCCATTTTGAAAAAACCGGTAAACGGCAAATACGGTAAATGGAAAAAATTTACCGGTAAATTTACCGTTTTTTTTAAATATTTTAATTCACTTAAAATGTCACTAAAAGGCGATAACGTAGCTTCTAGCATAATGAAAATACTAATGTCACAGAAATATTAAAGACAACTGTGCTTTTATCACTTTACGAACCAAAATGTTGTCACATTTCGGCCAAGTTTTTTCTCAGAAATTGCTATTATTTTGTTTTTTCATTAATTTTTCAACATATTTTGTGCTTATTTTCTCGTCCTGTTTTTTGTCTTACTATATTTGTTTTAATACAATTATGACGATAATCTTTACGAAAAGCACCGATGGAGTTTGGTGGATGAGAATCATGCCTAGTTCGAACTAAATTGTCAAAAATTTGTAACTAAGTCTACGTAGAACACTATACACGACCGATATCAAATCGGAGGAAACACATCATACATAGGATTTTTATCGGTTAAAATAATCCAAATGCTTAATGCTGCAGAATTTTTAAAAGTTTCGTGTGAAAAGTTGACAGAATCGTGGAACACAGAGTGAGAGTGTGACAGATTCAGCACGGGCTAACGACAAGGTCGCATCGACATTATTCACATTATGTTCGCACCTCTTACTGTTCATGTTGTAACACAAACTCACGAGCTTAGTGCGGTGTCAGCTTATGTCTAGGCATACTTAAATTCGGCGCAGCCCGGACGAAATAACCCCAAATGAATAATATGCCGGACAAAATAACCCGAACAGAATAACCCCTAAAATCAAATTGGAATTTAAATTACAATTAAAGATTCAAACGGCGAACTGTAAACCACATCATACAATGTTTATTAGAAAATGAATTTTCGTTTGTTTAGAGGTGACTTTTAAACTGTGAAGATGCTTGGAGCAATGGAATTAACTGAAAATCAAAAAAAGGGCACAATGCCAGTTATGGCGGTTATTGCTATAACCTACATAAATTCACAGCAGGCAGCGAAAAATAAAAGCCCACAAAAAAGTGAGGTGGAGGGGCGGCAGCCCCCGCTGTGTGGGTCCAGGGGTAATAACCCTCTGGCGGGGTCTAAGGGGCAGAGCCCCTAGAGGTGTTTTTTTGCAGAGTCTCATGAACGTAAGGCAGTCTGCAGGGCAGAAAAAGCTCGCCGCAGGCGCTGGGGTGAGGGGGCCCTCCAAAAATATTAACCATATTAATTTGTCAGGGGAAATATTGTCAGAGGTTAAGTTGTCCGGGTTATTTTGTCTGAGTTATTTTATCCGTGTGTGCATGGGGTACTTTGTCCGGGTTATTTTTTCCGTGGTTATTCCGCCCTAGAACCTTTAAATTCATGTTAAAAGTATGGTAGCCTGACAAGTCACTTTTCGTATTGAAAATTTGATATGAAATCAATTACAATCGATTTACGTAGCCAATGCAATTAAGTGCTTAACGGACTAGAGATAAAGCACTAAAGAAACTGCTACAATGGTCCACTGTGAAAAAAAAATCGTTTAGCAACTTTCTTTGTGACCATTGTGCTCTAAGCCTTGAAAAGAAATTCTATGTTTGCAGCTTTTTGGTTCAAGAAAAACATTGTTTTAAGAAGTAGGAAAACATTTCGGTAAACCGGTAAATGAAATGAAAATTTACCGGTAAACGGTTTACCGGTTAACCGGTTTTTACCGGTTTTTTATTAACCGGTTGCATTCCCTATCCAAGTTCCAGGACAAAAATATTCTCTACAAAATTAATCGAAGAAAAAATACTGAAATATATTCCCTTAACGTATTTTATGCCCTTAATTACGCAAGGGATAGTAATCTGTAACGTGATAATCTGTGATTTTACGCAACATGAAATGAAACAAGGACAAACAAATTAAAAGAAAGTTGTCAGATTCTTGCATAAACACGTAACACGGCATACAATATTTAATTCAAGAACAACGACCTCTGTTGGTTGTACATGTACATGTCGTTGATTTGATACTAAATATATGTAAAATCTGTCAACGCTGGATCGCCCAGTTTAAATTTAACGAACAAAATGAGGGCCAATTCTTTCAGCACTTTTGTAACTGGAAGAAAATCGTTTTGCCTAGGATGCTTAATGCGTCACGCTCCTCTGATATCAGATCTTTTGTAAGCAGACATAAAGATTTGCGTCACACCCTCACCCCGATTGGGTTTTTGTGCGGATATCAGTACATTTGTGAGTTTATCTCTCTACAAATATATTTCCTTATACTCTTAAAATGTTGGTAAAAAAGAAATTTATCAAAAAATGTTTGGCCAACAAAAATTCTAAAGTTGAAAATTGTTAGAGAAATTCACAGGAATCCACTAGAATCCCATAAACCTAGGAAGGCCTATTGGATGACCTCACTCATGTCGAGAATAACCGAATAATGTCAAAAAACCTGATGGAAGTTGGAGCCCAAAAGCTAAAAATGAAAAAAGTTTCTTCCATAAAATGTCAGGCAGGCCCAGGCCTTTCGAACAGAAAAAAATTTACGAAAATCGGAGAAGATTTACCCGACTTATATATAAAAGACCAAAAACCACTTAAACGGCCCTAGCTCAGCGGCCCTTGGGACGACAGTGCCCAGATTCAATCAAAAAGATTTTTCAATTACCTTTCTGGGAAAAAAAAGTTTTTGAAAATCGGTTGAGTTTTACTCGAATTATCCTGTGGACAGACAGACGGACGGACATTTTTTTTATTGTTGATTCGTCATCTAAGGACCATGATCGAAGCTCCCCCTACTCCCGGGTCGAAATTGGGGTGGTTACTGTAATATAGGGTGGAAACTATAATGAAACACGTCAATACGGTAGCGGTGTATCAGTAAACTGATTATATTTATTTGATATATAATATTCAGAGTACTACGATACTACATCTACTCCTTCTTCTTTCTTCAGTAGGAAAGGATTGCTCGATGTAGCACTAGTAAAACCTACTATTTACATTACAAACTTTCTAGCCACGAACATCATCTATTTATACAATGCAATAATAATTTATTTCACAATTAGTAACATATATCATCACCATCTCTCTGCCCTCGGACCTGTTTCCTCCTTCGATGAATAATTCCATCCAGTTTGTACTCTATGTGACTGGTCATGGCAGATGTGCTGCCGCATTCGCCATCATTCCTTCACATAATCCGATTCCTCCATTTCATTTGAACCTTTGTTCTTCATGATAAAAACTTTTAGCCATCCGACACTAATGAAATCTGAAACAAGACAAGAAACCAACGGCAAACTCAAACAACTCGATTGATTTATATAAATGCTAAGGGTTTATTAGACTTATTAGACAAACATCTTACGCTCAGCTAATTTAATCCTTAATCTACGAGCCAATTTCTCAACCACCCAACCAGGAATCTCTCAAATTTAGTCCCTCTTAACATCCTCTGATCTTAATTTTTCCAGACACAACTTTAGTCATGACTTAAATGATTTTAGACATTGACTCAAATCTAGCCAATTAATTCTGAAATCAAGCTCCCGAAACCTACTCTTTTTAAACTCATTCACCGCATGAGTATTCGAATTCCAGCCTCGGCCTAGATCTACAACGCTCCTCGAGCTTCACTTGTTCTTTCCTCAAGATACTTTTCCCTTGGCAATGAGACCGAAATTTAATCCCTAATCTTTGATTCAGCTAACGATATTAAGCTCTAGCTGCTTTAATTTCCCTGGTAGCTAGCATGTGAAATTAAACTACATTTTCCCAGTTAGCCTTTTGAATTCTAGCCAATTGCCCTTGCAATTTTTTTCACGTGGCTTCCGAAATTGAATTCTAGCCAATTGCCTTCGCAATTTTCTTTCAGGTGGCATCCGAAATTTAATTCTGCCTGGCTTACGAAATTGAATTCAAGCCTCAAAATCTCTTCCGTGGCATTCGAAATTTAATTCTGCCTGGCTTACGAAATTGAATTCCATCCGATTCCACATTTTTCGCTAGACATGCGGTCTTCGAAATTGAATTCTGTGCGCTCCGACGTTTCAAGATTTAACTCTTCGCCTCATACGTTTCTTAATTCGATCAATCTCTCGGCTTACGAAATTTAATTCTAGCCTCTTGGAATACGAAATTCAATTCTATCCTACCAGATACTTCATCTTTTTAGATTTAGAAGGAAATTTGCTAGCTCTTTTACGGCTCTGATCTTGCTAGAAACTATCATCACCAACCAAACTGCTTCAAAAAACTGTAGAAAAAGCTGCACGCCACCTCTTTAAATTCACTTATCCACTTCCTTCTAGACATCTATACCCAATCCAATCAGTAAAAATTCACTCACAAGTTAAACCTTAAAGAAAAATGATAACTTTAACTCTTCTATTCAACTTAAACCATCGAAGAAAACTCCTCTCGAAATCTAAACCCAACCCCCTGCCAAAACGCTTTGTTGCCCTTCAAAACTTCATCTTGCACTCTTCACGTCACGACATCCAATTCAGCGTTCCGAAATTCAATTCTGTGCCAAGCCTTCGAAATTCAACTCTGGCATCGCAGACTCATTCGATGTATGCAGCAATTGAACGCTCTCCGTTTCGAAAAGCCCCCGAAAATGCCACCAAAGCCATCCAAGGCTTTCATTTCTAATTGAAATGCATATTCCACTCCAAAATACCCCCCTCGAATTTTCATTTTCACAGCCATTTTTGCCACTGACTTTTCAGACGGTTTCGTCCTCAACCAACCGATTACGCAACTCCGCCCAAAACACATTGCTCTTTCACAACGATTCGCACGTTTTTTTTTAATTATTCCTTTCCCTTTCATTACTAAATGTTTTGCCGTAAACGATTTTTTTTAAACAATGTAATACACACAACCGATTCGATCAATAAATTTTTTGACCAGATTTTATATTTTCCACCAGGGCGCCATTTTGACACAGGCCTTCGTTTTTTTCATTCCTTCCGTTTGCCCACACATAGAGCCACTATCAACACAACTAAACTTCCCGCAATAATCTTAAAAACAATATTTTAATTAAATTTAAATAAAACCACACGCGAATCCTTTTATCCTCGTCGCCAATGTAATATAGGGTGGATCAGTAAACTGATTATATTTATTTGACATATAATATTCAGAGTACTACGACACTGCAGTTACAAACGTCGTGGTAAACGCATAATACCCCTTTTTGAAGAACTTCGTTCTTCGTACGGCTCTAAAAACTCAGACTCAGAGGGGTACGTCGCAAAGGGGGGAAGTCAAAATTTTGTTGTATATTTTTTTTGAATTTTTAATCGTATGAGACTTGCGTCACGGGCGCATTGCACTGTTACGAGAACCGTTAAGGTATGTACAGTATGAACTTCTCTAACAGTAAGTAATAAAGCAAATTAAATCAACAGAATCTTGTTTCAAATTTAAACCAAGAAATGTTGGTGCAATATTAAACCAAAAAATTTTGGTTATTAAACCATTTTAGTGCACAATTAAACCATAAACAAATTAGTACAAAATTAAACCAAGAAAAAATATGGTATAAAATTAAACCACGAAAAAACTGGTACAAGATTAAACCAAAAAAACAATGGTTTTAAATAAAACCTAAATTCACTGGTATTAAATAATACCAAAAAATTTTAGTAGTATCGAGGATTATTTAAATTCTAGTTAAACTTATTACCAAGAAATTTGTTGGTAACATACTACACCATTTATTTTGAGTTAGAAATTAAACCATAAAATATTTAGTTTTTCTAGAAACTAAGAAATATTGGTTTAACACAACACTAAAATTTGCTCCAGTTATAAATAATGCCATAAGTTAAGTAGTACTAAACATAACCAATTCCTAGTTTTCACATTCTGGTCGTTTTT
Organism: Pseudolycoriella hygida; assembly: GCA_029228625.1. NCBI lineage: Eukaryota > Metazoa > Arthropoda > Insecta > Diptera > Sciaridae > Pseudolycoriella > Pseudolycoriella hygida. Next base: position 88,227,080 of record CM055403.1, read on the forward strand.
ATAACTAGAAACTTGTCATAGTTTAATTTTAAACTATTTATGGAAAATCATAAAATAGTGAAACAGTATACCATGCAGGCCTTTGCCCCAGACACGATCCGGCGGGTCGAATAAGAAATTTTTAGCACTATTTTCAGTATTTTTTAGTATTCAAATATAAATTAAATTTAACAATATCCTTAAAAGTAGGAAGAACGTCTTTCGGAAACAACCGTCCAACTCCAAAAAGTGGACATTGTCGTTGAAGAATCATTTTTTGGGCCAGTAATTAACAACATCCGAAAATTTACCGTTAGGCCAATTTGTAAACGTTATCTCACCAACACAATTATCATCAAAAATACAGGCTTGTCAACAAAAGACATTATAGATTACAAAAAACGTTATTTATGCCATTTTTAACAAGTCATGTGAATTTTCGAATATGATCTTATATAAAATATGTTGCACTGCAAGACAAAGACTCAAAACAGTCTTTACACAACACAATTTCAGCATAAAATGTTTTATCAACATCATGATTCGAGGTGTCCTCGTTAATCTATTGGATAGCTTCTTGCTATATTCAGCCCAATAAAATTGGAATTAGGACTTCCTCTGGTTTCTTTTTTCAATTTCTGAGATGTACTAAGCTTTCTAAGACAATAAACAATATTTTCTATCCATTCATTAAATTTTGAAATGAGAAAGAATTACTGAAAACCACCTTCGGCGGACTTTGTCTAGGGAATTCATTTCCCGTCGATTTTTTGGGAACCGGGAAACGGGAAGCACGGGGAATGGAAAAATATTCCCGGGAAATTAGATTACTTTCTTATGTTATTTTATCACCGCTCACTTGGCAAATGCTGCGGTTTTGGTGAGTAAACACATCATTTGTAAGTGTCCGAATTTTTCACTGGTGAGGAATAGGTTGGAGGTCAGACCGCTGGATGTATTGAAGCTAGGGCCACTTGTCCTGGACAAGTTTCTAGCAGGCACAGGTTCGTTCTAATGATTCACGTGATGAACGGGGAATGAAAAAAGGATCAACAGATCTGTGTTTCGTGGCTCTAAGCCCCTAACCTGATAAATCGAAAAAAACGATGTCGACCTCTTTTAATGATTGGATTATCAAGGTAAATCATGGTTAATCACTAATTTACTCATATTCATAGGTGATTAACTGATTTATCGAGCTGTATTCCCCCTCGCCGAATACAGTAAAAAAATAAGGCATAAACAATCTACTTTTTTACTGGTGAAAAATGGGTACCGTTCAAGAGTTTTGAAATATAACCACTTAACCACTGACCACCAAGAAGACCTCGGGTTGAAAAACATACGAAAAATTTTCTTTGTGTATTTTGTTCAACCTTTTTTGAACATATAACATATGAAATGCTCAAACAAGAATATCATTGCAATTGACAACATAATGACCAGTGGTCCACGAATGACTCATAACTCTTTTATTACTCTTAGTCTGCATTTTCCACTCTAACGACTAATGGTTATGTTCGATTTGTCACCGCACAAGCTTATAACAAAATTACAAAGAACCGGGAAGTTGGAATATAAATTCCCGTGAAACGGGTTTCAATGGTACCGGTATTTCCCGGGAAATTTTTTCCCGGTTATATTCCCTAACTTTGTCGTATTGCCATGACCACTGCAGACATCATTTCAATACCAAATAAATTTTCAAAATATTTTAACATGTTCACCCGACTTTTTAAGTCTAACCGTTTGGATGAGATGGGTCGAAAACAAGGGCTATTCAAAAATTTTCAAAAATTGCTCCTGCGGCAACAGAAGATCTAGTTTTAAAAATGTGTCATAGTGCTAAAATTTCTTATTCGACCCGCCGGATCGTGTCTGGGGGCAGGCCTTCCAAAATAAAATAATTTTTCAAAAACGCTACACCCTATATGCACACACGTGCTTATATTGTTAAACAAACGCACGTGGTCGAGTGAGAGAACAAAAGAAATTTTGACACAAGTACGTGCGTTGGCTTAAAGTCTGGTGTAAACATAAGCACGTGTATGAGCGAAAGGTGCCAACATAATAAAATTTTATTCAACAAATTGTCGACAAGCACACAGCATACATTATTTCATTTTTCGAGAGCTTAAAAAAAATCAAATTTTGAATTTTTGAAACTAATTTAAAATTAATTTAAAGGTTCTAAATTGTTTTTGGACCCGTACGAAGTACAAGAGGTCCTATACGTTTACTACAAACAATTTTATTGTAACATGCGGTAGATCGAGGTGGGAGTGGGGGGATGCATCTATTATCGTCTAGAGATGACGAATCAGCAATAAAAAAAATGTCCGTCCGTCCGTCTCCACTTTTTTTTCCAAACGGCTCAACCGATCAGCCTAATCTTTTTTTTTCCCTGAAAGGTACATGCTTCCTATGATTCAAGTTCGAAGATGAGCAAAATCGATCACGTGGTTCCGGAGATATGTTCGAGGAAGTGACCAAAAACATGGTTTTTCGAGGGTCGGTGAAACTTTTTCGCAAATATCTCAGCCAGTATAGCACTGAAATTCCTCATTTTGGTGTCAAATGAAACTATTTGATGTCACGAAACTGGGAAAACATTTTTATGGGGACGAGTCAGGGGTATGGGCACTGGGACCAAAGGAATGGACAAAATTGAGATTCTTGGCCATATACGAAAACAGTTTTTCGACTATATTTCCTTAACTATGCTATATGGAGATTTACTGTCAAAGGCAAAGTTGTAGGGAATTAAATTTAAGCGAACACGTGTTTCAGGGTTTTGGGGAAATATGGTCCAATCCTGGTATATGGCCGCTTCCATAATTGGGCAGGATGACCCAGATCTCCAAAACTATGATAGTTAGAAAGTTGGTTCCAAAGGCGAAGTTATAGAGAATTAAATTTAAGCGAATACAGTTTTTCTGGTTTTAGGGAAAACCGACTTCGTCCTTTGAATATAAGCTTTCTAGATTGAATGTTTCTGTAGACGTCTTCGGTAGGGCCTTGACATTACCTTGGGTAATTTCTATGGATCTTTGAAATTCTTACAGTTATAATAGAACAGAAAACGTTGGATTGTTTGCTTATTTGTATATTTAGGTACGTTCGAGTCACTTTGCCACATCTATTCTGTTTGTCACATCTATTCTGATACGATGTTCTTTGCTATATAATCGATGGTTACGACCTAAGGAATGATTTAAAAAAAGAAAAAAAAATTATGTTTCTCGTTCCATAGAATAAAATTTCTTCAAATTTTATCCTATTTCTTAGAGTTAGTCAAGATTTTTCCAACGAGGCCCCTCTCAATAAGATTTGGCAACTTTTAGATGAAATAGGAAATTTTCGGTAAAATTCACGTTTTTCTGTAGCGCTTGTGGTAGCGCTGCAGGGCTACAAAAATGATCAAATTTTATCCTACATATTAGGTTTCGTCTAGACCTTTCCAACGAGGTATCACTTGTCTGAATCGGAGAAAATTTAGATACTTCTTGGAGGAAGTAAACATGGTAGATTTCAGGAAATTTCCCATGAAATTTCATAGGTAAATTTTCCTACCGAACTTCCTATACCTAGCTTCATTTCCACATATCTCCGGAACCAATCGTCCGAATCACATCAAATTTCATCCTATTTCCTAGTACATGGTTTGTTTTAGGAAATAGGATGAAATTTGACATTGGAAGGTTGCGTGATGACCCCGCAAATTTCATCGAAACTATCCATTTTCCTCGTAATTGTACGGGTTGGTGTATTGTGTATCGGTGCACCCAACAAAATGGTGGATATATGTGTGTGGGGGAAAGTAAGAATATTTTTGCAAATTTTTTTTAATTGAAGATGTTTATAGAAAAAGCGGAATTTGTTATTTTTTTTCGATATAGTCATGGGGGAGGGGAAGGAGAGTAACGTATATGATACATTACGTAGAACCATTCAACGATTCGTATTAAATCCACATTTTGCGAGAAATTTATACTTTATACTGCCTTTCACTCCCACTTCTCTTTCAACAACGTAATCGTATAAATTTGATACATCTTGATTTAGGATGGCTTATGAAGGTTTGTTATAGAAAAATATTATTGCAAAAATGATTTGGAAATATCTTAACGACTCTAGTACGAGTCCACTCTACTAACCTTTCGAATAACCCAAGGATTATATACACAATATTAATAAAATAAATTGTTTTGTAACAGGAGGTCTACGAAAAAAATAGCAACTCTATCTATTGTTCCTGTTATGTGGAAGACTTTCGGCGTCTCGTTTCTTTTCGCAACGGGACTCAAGCTTGCTGAAGACATTATCTTATTCGTGTCACCGCAGCTGCTCGGTCTAACGATTGATTTCATTGATTCAAGTAAAGAAGAGGAAGATCGTCCTGAACTTTGGAAAGGGTTTTTGTACGCGTCGTTATTGTTTGTTGTGGCAAGTCTGCAAACTGTAGTGTTCACACACTTTTATCATCGAATGTATATGGTTGGTTTCCGCATCCGAACGGCATTAATTAGTGCAATTTATCGCAAAGCATTGGTGGTCTCAAATGCAGCCAGAAAAGAAACGACGGTTGGTGAAATCACGAATTTAATGAGCATTGATGCGGACAGATTCACTGACTTGTTACTGTACATTAATTTGGCTTGGTCGGCACCTCTGCAAATTGCTATTGCCATGTACTTTTTGTGGTCAAAATTGGGACCGTCAGTACTTGCTGGCTTCGCTGTGATGCTCTTATCAATGCCTATTACTGGTGTATTGTTGAATGTAATCAGCAACTGCTATACAAAGCAAATGGCCTACAAGGATGATAGGATAAAGATGATGAGCGAGATATTGAATGGTATCAAGGTAAGTAAAATGGATCAAAGGATCATTACGTATTACCTTTACTATGAACGTGTAAGCTCTTATTTGAATTATTTTGTCATTGACATGACGCTCAGACATTAACACATCTAGAACAGTTGCGTTATGGAGATAATTAGAAGAGATCAACATTTCGGCATCTAGTGCCAATCTTCAGTCAAGTCATGCACCTTGATATGCTGATGGACGTGATGGACAAAGTGCTGACGTATCTATTTGTCTCGGTTAGAGGTACTTTTTGGACTAGCGACTTACTCCACAACAAATTCTCTGAAAGTAAAATGGACACAAATTTTAATAACGTGATGCTGATGCAAACACAAGTTTGATGTTCACGACCTTTTGTCCAACTAATTTCAAAAATTGTGGGGATCTTATTTATTGCTAGTTATTTATGCAACTAGTTGCTAAATGGAGTTGTTTTTGTCACTTGATGTGAAGTTATCAAACGAGCGAACCGAGTTGGATAACCACATTGTGTGACAAAAACAACCAATTTCGCAACATGTATCATACAAGACTTTATGCAACAAGTTATGAAACGTGAACTTTTCAATGAACTTTTTATTTATTTTTATTCTACAATTTATATGAGCTTTCACTAAAACTGTAACTAATATCTACGTTACATTTAGCTGTCAAAATTCAGACGCGTTCATTTAAAAAACATAATGAAAAAAGAGATGTTTGTTCAAATAGACATAACTAGTCGCCTCTTCCCTATTACGGTTTCAAATGAATACGGTGTGAATGTTGACAGCTAACGTAACTTTGATTAGTTGCATTTTTAGTTAAACATGCAAGCATTATACCACCAAGAAAACCCCTTTTAAAAAGGAAATGTTCTTGTCCCTTGGCGCTTAAAGCTTGGCTCTATACGCAAAAAAATAATAATTGTTAAATAAGGTTGACGGCTAGGGTTGGCCGATTTTACACTTTTTTTTTATTGCGAAGAGGACAGCCTGGATACGATTCCAGGAGTCGAAAAAATAATTTTGGTGCCTTTGGTTTATTTTTAAATTCGATTTTCAGCTTGCACACTTAAATTTTCTGCAGAAAGGCCGATTTTCTTAACATTCCTCTTTTTCAGAACATTATTTGTCGAAAAATGATTATGGAATCCACTCTTCAAGGTTGAGAGAAGATATTTCAATCGATTTTCAGTTCAGGGAGGCTGAAAAAAAAAATTTTGTGAGCGCGAAGTTTGAAAAATGATAAATTTTACCTTTTTTTTCGACTTTCGTGCCATGCCATCATAAGTTGCAGTCACACAAATTCTGACAAATGATAAAAGTCTCTTCAGGGAAGGAATAGGGATATCAAAAAGGCATTCATTACAAAAAAAAACAGCCACTTACTTTGACCATATGAGTCGAGCCAATTCCTGTGAATTTCAGGGAAGGAATGTTAGGTTAGGTTAGGAAGGTGTGTTATTAACGCCCCGGGCGTTATTTGCGGCGGAGAAATGTCCTGCCGCCATTGTGAGTAACCAACAGGTTCAGTTGTAATTTCTCAATCGTACATTAGACTACTATTAGAATACTACTCGCTCCAATCCCAAAAGTATACAATTTTATGTTTTGAGAGCTATTTTTGTGGGCTAAAAACACAATGAATGTGTTCCAATTCCCTAGCTCGGCTGCCGAGATTCAATCCCATTAAATTTATTTCGATTACCTTTCAGGGAAAATTTTTTTTTTGAAAATCGGTTGAGTATTACTCACTGTATTACGCACTGTCGGCCCAAGGGCCGCCGAGCTGGGGCCGTTTAAGTGGTTTTTGGTCTTTTGTACATAACTCGAGTAAATACTTTCTGATTTTCATAATTTTTTTTTGTTTGAAAGATCTGAGCATGGCCGACAATTTATGGAAGAAACGTTTTAGGATTTGAGTCCTTGGACTCAGCTAGGGCACTAAAACTGACTCTATGCTAGGGCCATACGTGTTGTTTGTACATAACAACTCGAGTAAATCTTTTCCGATCTTCATAAACTTTTTTTGTTTGAAAGATCTGGGCATGGCGGACAATTTGTGGAAGAAACTTTTTTGGATTTGAGTCCTTGGACTTGGCTAGGGTGCTAAGAACGAGTCTACACTAGGGCCGTACGTGTTTTTTGTACATATCTCTTTCGATTTTCAAATTTTCTTTTGATCGAAAGGTCTAAGACTGTCTCCCATTTTATGGAAAAAATTTTTTGATTAGAAACTCTTGGACTCAGTCAGGACCCTAAAAAAATGGTTTTTTGCTATGTTGTAGAAAAAATTGAGATGAAGATTTTTGTCTGTTTGGGGGTCAATTTTGTACTTTCGGAAGGCCTTTTTTACACCGTTTCTTCGGACGGGTTTTTCAATATTGCCCTCTCGGCAATTTCCAATACAATTTAATGTGGACGTACACTTAAGAGTTAAGGCAATATTTACTTAAATACGTTCGAGTCTTTTCGTAACATCAACTCTGTTTGCCACATCTATTCTGATACGTACGGTTCCCTTGCATATGTTTTTTATTGCTGATTCGTCATCTAAGGACCATAATCGATGCTCCTCCCCTACTCCCCGGTCGAAATTGGGGAGGTACAAACGTCGGGGTAAACGCATAAGACCCCTTTTCGAAGAACTTCGTTCTTCGTAATAATAATAATAATATGCCTTACAGTTTGTTACTGTTTGTCGTTCTGCTTTTTGAGATCCTTTCATTACCGGAAAGTTTTATTGTGCCAGTGGTGAGCTGTGCGACAAGCCCAGTGCCATCTATGAGATGTAACTAGGAGCGAAACTAGTAGGAGCAGAATAACGGTTCTCCCAACAATACCTTTTCCGGTAAGCCGTACGATGGCACTACACTCAACTTCACTTGACTTGAACGATTCAATCAGTTTTGTTTTGTTTAAAAATCTAGCAATCGGTACAAATCCGTCTGCGGCTGAGCTTCGAACCAACGCACTGGCAAGTCAATCTCGTAGTAGACGTGTTAACCACTGCGCTATCGAGTTGTTTCGTACGTTCTTCGTACGGGTCTAAAAAGTGGTTGTGGGATTGAATTTGGGCCGGCGAGCTAGGGCCGCTTAGGAGGTTTTCGGTCTTTTGCACATAACTCGAGTAAGTCTTGACCTATTTTCATAAATCTTTTTTAATCAATAAGTGCATGAAAGCTCAAAAATCTATGGGAAAATGATGCTCTACTAGTTAGCTGTTACGTGTTTCTAGTACATGAATACATCGAGTGAATCGTATCCGATTTTCATAATTTTTTAGACCCGTACAAAGAACGAAGTTCTTCGGAAAGGGGTCTAATGCGTTTACCACGACGTTTATAACCTCCCCAATTTCGACAGGGAAGTAGATTGGAAGCATCGATCATGGTCCTGTTGATAACGAATTAGCAATATAAAAAATGTCCCTCCGTCCGTCACCGCAATAACTTGATTAAAACTCAACCGATTTTCAAAAACTTTTTTCCCTGAAAGCTAGGGCACTAAAAACGAGTTTCTGCTAACGCTCTCTGGGGGATTCTGGGATTCTGGGGAGAGGGTGATCTGGATGCGTATTATGTCATGCAAAATTTTTGAAAATGTTTGGCTGAAATTTGCATTTTTCTTCAATTTTCAAACTTTTTTTAATAACTCTAACCTCTAAATATTTACAAATGAAGCTATTATGTATTTCTTACAAATACACGAAAGCGGCTGGACCGTTTGGCGCCCGACTCTTGTGTAACTGATTGCTTCGTCAGGCACATAAGAGTGAAATCGTAGCTGTATTCGTATTCCTTGTAGTCACAGTGATATACTCAAAGTTGTTACCGTCACAGTGATATACCCGAAGTTGTGACAAGTAGCTTCCTTTTTTATGGCTGAAAGTACGGAGCCTAATGACAAGTAATGAACAGCCCCTTAGTCAATATTTCAATCTCCAAATAGACACGACGGCCAGACATTACAGTTTTTTCTATAAATTCAAATTTTTTAAGCAAATTCAGTCAACATTTTAACTAAAGCTTAACGAAAATACTTTGCAACAAGGTCCCGGCATTTGTGACGAAATTCTTAGCACGGCGTAACTTTGCTGTCAATTTTTTTAGCGTATGCGTCACCCCTACTGTAAGCCGAACTTTAGAAAATCGACAAGAAAAAAGATCTATAGTGTGCTTTTCAATTTAAGTTGAAAACACAACGAATTTCGAGAAAAAAGGCGCTAGTCACAGCTCCACTTTAAGTGACTTTTTGTGGCGGATTTTCAATCATGAAATTGCTCTTAAATCGTTCCTAACATTTATTAGCATACACGACATTATTACTCACTTCGAAGTTTTGCAATCTTTCCACTACAATAAATTATTTTCCGGACAAATTTAGGTTCTCAAACTGTATGCATGGGAAAACAGTTTTCAAAGCCACGTAAACCGAATTCGGAGCAAAGAAATAAAGACTCTCAGAAAAACAGCATTTCTGGACTCCGTGGCATATTTAATCTGGGCCACTGTGCCGTTTCTGGTAAGTTTTTGCAAAAAAAAATAGAAGAATTATCCGACAGATGTTTAAATTATTTGCAGGTTTCTTTGCTTACTTTCGGAGTATTTGTGCTTATAGACGAAAAAAATGTCTTAACTCCTCAAATCGCTTTTGTCGCATTGAATTTGTTTAACATAATACGCTTCCCACTAGTAATGCTACCGGATCTGGTGACCAACTTCGTTGAAACTAAGGTTTCTGTCGATCGAATTAACAAATTTTTGAATAGTGACGAACTTGATGCCGAAAGCATTGAACACTATGAGGAAGAAAGTTAGTTTTACGCGAATGAGAGAGTTGCGGGAATGAATGATATGCAGCCCAATTTCTAAAAGAAATACTTTAATTGTTCGTTTAATGGGTTGAGTTTTCTTCCAAATTACATGATATATGGTTTTTTCTAATTTGTAATACGACACGATTGTCTCCTGATTCACAGTACGTAGGGGGATAAAGGACTGTGACAAGATGCAAATTTTAAAAAGATATTTACGTTTTTTTTGTGGTTTTGAGTAATCTATGATATAAAATCCAAATGTCACTACACCTGCACCTCAATATACTACACCCACTGCACCTTTTTTTTATAAGGACGAGGTAGACCAAGGTAGTGTTTGATTCCATTCTTCAATGACCTACCAAATAAAACCTCCTTCCTAAGTCTCCATGCTCTCTTCCACCCGGAACCGCCTCACATCATTACTTCGTAGAGAGGCTGTGCTTTCGCACCTACTCTCTCAGATCAACTGGCAGTATTCTTTGATCGTATCTCCATGCACTTTGCAGTACCCATTATTTTCGCAACTACATTATCCGCTACTCTCCCACACCTCCTCATCGCGGTACATCTCCGATATTATGTTTTCGACGTTTACATCTGCCCTACTCACAGTCATCAGCTCACCTCGCTCTTGTTCGAAACGGGGACAGACAAATAACACGTCTCGTTCCAGCTATGACACATGCCGCTTCTAGAGATATCGTTCGGTATGCGCTTGCTACTCTTATATTTGCCAGCCTTTGGGCTCTATGAAGCCTCCTCCGATTCCTCTTCGTATCTAGAGCCTCTATCAACGCTGGTGCGCAGTAGCGCAATATCGATAGGGTCACGCTTGCTAGAAGCCTCCTTTTGCTGCGGTCCAAAGCCGTTTGGCATTATTCTGGTCAGTGCTGAGGTGACTTTCATTGCTTTTTCGCACGTGTAATCCACATGGCTATTAATATTTCTGCAGTCGTCCAGCATAACTCCAAAGTACTTTAATTGGTGAGTGGATGCGATTTCTTCCCCGTCAATGTTCATTGCGATCCGCTCGGTTCTCTTGCTGTCACTCACTAGCATGATCTCGGTTTTCTGGTGGGCCGCTGCAACTTTTCAACTGCTATGGATCGACCGTTCTTGTCTGTCTTTAGCTTAATGGTCATAAGGAGTTTGCGGCCATGTAATCTATTCGTGGGTTCGTGCTGTGGGAAGAGCTTTCTCACTATGGCACCTAGCTTCTCCGGCATCGCCGAGTCACATGCATTCGCTATTTCTTTCGTCAATTCTTTTGCCGATTTCTCTTCTTGGTCGTCTTTTGATTGGAGATATTCCTTGAAAGCTTCTTGATCGAAATTTCCCGTCCTTCATCTTCGCTCTTTTCTATGAGTCATCTGTCTTGTGGCCTCCGTACTCTTTTTCACAGTGTACCTAATGTCTGATGATCGCTGTGCGTGTAACTTTCGTCCAGTTCAGACTTGGTACTAGTATTGGACTGCAGAATGTCACGTCAATAATCGGCTCTCGCCCATTCTTGCGGAATGTAGTTGCGTTTCCCACGTTCGCCAGAATCACATTCAGTCTAGCTAGCGCTTCCTGTAGACTGAAGCCTTTATCATTTGTAAATCTACTGCCCCACTCAACTGCACATGCGTTAAAGTCGCCTCCAATGTTAACTGGGTTCAGTCCCGTTAGTTATCCTGTGAGTAAGTCTGACATTCGCTCAAACTGTCTAATCGTCCATCTGGATGGTGCGTAGCAGCTGTCAATATACACTCCGTCAATTTTTGCTATCACGAATCCTTCGTGGGCGTCTGATACAACTTCCTGTACTTGCCATGTCACAATGATTAAGATTTATTTGGATCACTTCCATTCTTGTCCCGTGCTAACCATACTAAGCCGCCATCCCATCTTGATAGCGCCTAACTGTCTTCGACCCTCCCTAAACGTAGCGTCTAGGTACAGCACCTCACCACACCTTGGTGCACCTGACTGCATCTTGTTGTACCTTAATGTACCATCTTGGCGCACCTTGGAGCATCTTGGTGCACTTTGAAGCATCTTGGTACACCTTTGTGCACCTTGTCGTGATATAGATCCAAGGCCTGTCCTTAACGAATAGGCTGGCCCAAAGGTCACGCCTAAGGATGACTATAAAAAAAAATGTTTTTGCTGTGTTATCCAATATCTCTACCTCGCTCTGGTCGAATTTAGGTCGGCTACAGCATAAACAATTATTTGATTGAGGTGATAGCCCATGGAAGTATGCGTCAGATGTCTCTCCTCTCTTTTCAGTCTCGCCATTTCGGGAAATTTAGTAAGCATAAGAAAGTTTTTTTGCACCGTTGCTTTGAACGGGTTTTTCAATATTGCCTTTTGGACAGTTTCCAAAGCAAGTAAGTAAAGAAGTAGTACTAATTAAGCAAAATTTCATTAAATTCCTATTCGTGCCTTGCGACAACGGACGTATGCTTTCGTACGGGTCCGCACAGCATTTGATTTTACTAATATAGCGGATTCACTCTAAAATTCGGATGTGAAAATGTGAGCCATGAGTTTTTAGGTATAGCAATTATTCGCGCGGTTGAATTTTAGAGCGAAAGAGCCTAAAGCGAAGTCACTCTTTCTTCAATCCTTGAATTCTTTTATTTTTTCACTGGCAGAGAAATCATAAGGACGGCTTACGTGCTGACTCCGCTTTCCAACGCTGCAACTTTCGAACTGCTATACTTCTAGAGATATGGGTCATTCTAGAAGTTTTCATATCCCAAAATTCGACCATTTTCCCCATAAATCCTGAAACACGTGTTCTCTAAAATTTTATTCTTCACAACTTTGCTTTTGCAAAACTTCACACTAATCAAAACGAACTGTGATTGACCATTACTGCCGTACAACACATAAAAAACTTAGCGAGGAGAATTTGTGAGAGAAAATATATGAAAATCTCTCATCTAATAACGTCGCTAAGTTTTTTATGCGTTGTAGGGCAGATTAATAGCTTCACAAACGAATTGTTAAAACCTTACCCAGGGCATAACCCGGTGACCGTGCTAGTTTTACTATACATTTAACATATTCTCCTAAAAATTGCAAAAAATAGGATTTTTCAAAGATATTTTTAACACGTGACAAAATAATAATTCTGTATCTGTCACTTTCGCAACGTATTGTGAATCAGTGTAAAAATCGCTTTAAAATTAACTCGCCTTCAATTATTGTTTGAAGGGTATGGATGGACAGTCGAATTTTCACGAGCGTATTTTTATCATAATGTCATAAACGAAATGTCATAAGTTCATCGTGTGACGTCTGCACGCTAAATACGCTAAACACATGGTCGGAGTTTAAATATTTAGAAAACATTTTTTCATGGATTGCGTGTGATTGCGGGTACCTGATTAATGACTTGGGAGTTTTCGACGTGAAGGCTCTTAGTAGAGTAGCAAAGGTGAATCGTATGGGATAGTCATAGTCATATTCCGAACGATGATAGTAGAGAAAATTTACTAAAGGTAGCGGTAGCTCAGACACGTACAAAGGATGGGTGATAACAGGACGCCAAAGAGTATATATACAATTTAATGATTCAAAAGTTGGGTGACTTTCGCTAGACTATTAACCTATCTTGGCGCGTAATAGAGAATCGTTGATGATCCAGGGATTACGACGCATACGACCATATAAAGATATAAAAGATACCAAAAGAAATTTCACTGTGAAGTATGATGACGATGGTGGTTATTGTCTAAATCCCACTTGGGAGGTGCAGGAAATGATTGATTGTATAAACTTTTTCTCTAACTTTCGTTTTTCTTAGTTTGTTGCACATTTTATGGATTTACGGAAAAAATTGTTAAGAAGTTATATTTAGAAAGGCTTTAGTTCACTTTTCTTCAATCAACGTAGTTTACTGCATTCAAAACTAAGTTATCTTTTGAGAATTATGTTGACTTTCTGTAAGAAATTTGTAAGGCAATTTGATCACTATTTCTTTGCAATTTAAGTGGTAAATAAGGAATGTTAATGTTTTTTTTACGATTTTTTTTGAGTGAACTAGTCAAACTCGTTGATATTTTGAAACCGCCCATTCAGAAAGTTAAAAAACAGTGACCGACTGACTCGTTTTTCTCGAAAAATAGAGCGTTTCGTAAAATGCTCACTGCTTATAACTTTTTCAATGGGCGGTCTCGACTTTGTATTGAAACTTTTCACCCTCGTTGATATTCTGGAACCGCCCTTTAAAAAATTTAAAAATAACGACCGCCTAGCAATTTTTTTTTAATTTTTACTTTTATGGAAAAAATCTACCAACCGGTAAATACATACAAACTTTTCTAACGAGCGGTTCCTGAATATCGAAGAGCGTAAAATGCTTCCATTCTGAGCCGAAACCGCCCGTTGAAGAAGTAATAAGCTTTCAACCGGCTAGAACATTTGTCAGAATTTACACAGCCTTTTGCTAGAGAAAGATTTGTTAGAAAAAGTAGGCCAATTTGAAAAAGGGAAATTCGTTAATTTTGAGTCGAATTTTTATCAAAAAGACCTGTCATCGCAACCGAGAAATTGTATTTATATTACATATACACACGTTTTTTCATCAAAATCGCAAACTCGTCGTATTTTGGTGCGAATGCAAAAGTCTCGATTGTGTTGTCATTAAAACGTCCATCAAAGTAAGAAAAACTTAGAAAATTAGAGAGAAAGCTTGTACAAACATTTATTTCTTTCACCTCCCTGAGAAACTACAAGTAGTGTGTAATTGTGCTTTCGTCGTTGCAGTTTCAACAAATTGGTCGTTTCATTTCAAGCCAAATCAGGTCAGGTTCAGGTCAGTCCTGAATAAGTACACAAGGTCAGGTTCAGGTCAAACTTGAAATTTATAAATCAGATTCAGGTCAACTTCAGGTAAAACGTGAAAACGTCAAACCTGACCTGTTCCGAGCCTTAGCCCCTTGCAACATATATTATTTTATGGACTAAGGAACTCGGTGGTAGGTGCGTAAAAGTATATGAAGGCGTTCTAGTAGCACACACTGTGTTATAGAATTTTTTACACACTCACATAGAAAAAGTGTTCAAAACATTCTAAATTTCCATATAAAACTCAACATCTTCACGTTATCTTTGGTAAACAACACCCCCTCCCTCCCGTAGAGTACACCGTCACTTGTGAACAGCTCCTTTTCGCATATCCAGCTGCAGATCATGTTTCGGGGCAGTTATACAGACTTCTTCAGCTGCAAATAGTCAAGAAAAAGTGTCAAAAATTGACCTTTCGGTTCACCGCTGCTTCAAGCAGTAAAGCGTTCCCGAAGTTTTCACCTAAAATGATTAATAACTCAGGAGTGGGGGAAGGCTCCAAGGAATCAAATGATGAAAAACCTTTGTATCATTGGGGCTTACCATCCCATAAAAGTTCATTTGATTTCATTTCGTTTTACACGAGTTATAGCCAAAAAACCATTTTTACCACCCCCTGACATGCACTTAGTTAGCACACCATAACTCCCCTAAAATATCAAATTTTCCAAAAATGAGAAATTACTTTTCTTACAATAGAACAAGGAATCGAATGGCACATTCATCGGGAAAAAGTAGGACATGTTGTCCCAAAATCGTTCGAAGTTTTCGCAAAATCACTCTTAATTGCAAATAAAAGAAGATAATTCACACTCAGTTAGTTAGTCTGTTATTAACTTCAATGTAACAGTTAAATTGTTAACAGTTAAAATGTTGCTAGTTTCTTATAAGATTATCCTAAACCGTGAAGTAGCCTTTCTTTACCCATTCTTTGAGCGTGTCCGAATTTGTTTGAATAGCTGGTGTTCAAAATTTTATTCTTAGAAAAAAGTGCAAGGCTTTTTTAAATTAAAATTGCGTCAGAAATGTCGCAATATTTTTCCAACTATTTCAGTTTTCACACGCAAAAATTTAAATTTATCCAAAACAGTTTTCGCAAAAAGAATCAAAAGTTAAGTTAAAGACTGAAACTACTGTATAATTATTTCGTCGTTGGGTCTGGTATTTATGAATTTAATTGACGCAACTTTTTGAACACAACGTAACTTTGTTTTAAAAAAAGGTATGAATTTTTTTAAAAATAAAATCCTACCTATCCAACCTATCATTAGATTTGGAAGCGGGTTGCGTCACACTTCACCTTTAAAGAGATTTTTTGTTGTGATATTGTTGATTGTAGTAACAAACGATGTTCTTCGGTGTACTGTTCAGTCTTGAATCTTTTTAAAAATAGCAAATCGTATTTGAAAACTGTTTTCAAAAGTGTAAAATTTAGGTTCGCATGTCAACTGTTTCCCGCATCTCCCTTATAAATATTTTTTTATACAAAGTGACTATTCGCACGCGCGTGCTAAAATTACGTTAAACACTATTGTCATGGAACAAAATTAAATTCAATAAAATTTCATCCTTGTTTTTGTGAAAAAAAATGAAAATAATGGAAAAATATCGAACAAATTTGTTCATGATGTTTGCTTGTAAGTTTTCAAAAAAGAAATTTCAAACAAAAAGGCTGTTGGCACCGGGTGCCAATAGTCTCTTTATTATACTGTGGCTAGCGGCACCGAGTGTCAATAGTATCTCTATAATAATGTGGATATTGTCACCTGGTGCCATTAGCCATTGTATAATAAACAATTGAAATGAGTACAGGAAAGTAGCGATAGGTTATTGACCCACTCAAAAAGGTGATTGCAACTATGGGAAAAATTTATTTCACAAAATGTTTGCTTTCAATTGTATTTTTCGAGAAATTTATTGTATATCGGCGAGGTATGGATTTGCACTGCAATCAATGCATAAAAAATCACCATCTTCTTCAAAATCAACGCAATCCTGATGATACTAGTCCAGGCACATGACGCACATGATTTAATCGTCGTTCATATTGCGAGAACATTTCGAGCAGAGTCACGTCTTGCTGCTGAGTTCTTTAACCTCCTCACATGAGTATTTGAAGGCTGAAGGCTCCTAATACTTTTTCATTGTCGATAATTGCAATCCGTCGTTTCATAGTCTGTTTATAATTATTTCGTCTTCAATAATCTGGTGTCTGGCCGTTTTTATGCATTATAACAAACTGAATAAAGTTCTGCATGCTTCCTTTTACGAAATATTACTTAACTTTCCGATGCTTGCTTCTAGGTAGCTAACAAATCTTGGAAAATTTTTCCTTTACGAAATGCCTCGAAAAAACTAGATGGCTAACAAAATTAGGAAGCTTTTCCTTTTACTAAATGACACGAAAAACTGTGTGGTTAACAAAACTAGGATTTTCCTTTTACCAAATGTATCACGAGTCCTGCACCTGCACAGAGGATTCATCCGTCTCATTAGATAATAGTATATTACAGTGCACCCTGCGAATATAATTCATTACATGAGGACACAACTTTGTGATGAGAACCAAACTCACGAGTGTTTTTTTGAGCAACAATCTTTGAAAACGTTATTTTTACGAGATCCAAAAATTGAGCATTACATCAGGATCTTTTTTACTTCACTAGTGAAAACAAAACTTTTATCTGACTAGTGAAAAAAAAAGTTTTACTTCACTACTCTAGTGAAAACAAAAGTTTTATCTCACTAGTGAGGTAAAAATTTTGTTTTCAGTAGTTCTAGTGAGGAAAAATGTTAGTTTGGTGAAAAGGACCTTACATGTAATAAATGGTTTTCATTTTTCATAGGGGGTAAACATACATGTGATGCTCAATTTTAGGATGGGATAGCCAATAAAATTATTTTCTTCTGTCGTTCATGTAGAAAGTAAGGTGTACTGGAATGTGTACAACAAGTTGCATAATGAAATTTGATTATATACTTTTCGACACCCGACAAGTTTTGAACAAATTTCATAAATACTCAATACGCACATCATGGATTTAAATTAGGATTCTTGTAGTCTACACCTACCAAACCGTCATTTTCTCTACGCTCTCCTTTTTGAATTCAAATTATTGATGTAATGTAAATATTTGTAATTTCAGTCTTCTTTATAGTACGAGAATTCTAGTTTGAGGCGGTGATATTTGGGTAGTGAGTTTTTATAAAAATTATTAACCGTACGGTACATAACACTATTAAACTGCGGCTATTCGCACCTTTCAAAATTTCTATATTTCACGTGGTGCCAGTAGTCTCTATATTAACTATGGCTAATGCAACCCTACAAAGTCCTCGTCTGCTGCATATAATCAAAATCTTAAATTTACCTTAATCACAAGTTAAGGCGAGGCGCTGCTGTACTCGTTGAATCAATTACGGAAATCTTCTTGGAAAGAAAAGTAATTCAAAAAAAAATTCGTCGCTTGACTTGAAACAAATGAAAAGTCCTTTAAATGTTTTTCAATATTTTCATCCGCGATCCTTACTTCAATACCCACCCCCACCACCACTGGACACGGATTCTATGATTACTTTCCTGGAGGCGCGGCCCCCCTCTAAAATATCAGTATGGCTAGGGGTCTGATTTAAGTCGCATAAATAGCTAGATTTTTCTTGTACAAATGAAGACGTGAAGGCTTTCGATTATAAAATTATATTCTAATTATGTTAGTAGTTAGTTTGTATGAAGGAGTGATCAGCCTTTATGCTATTCGGTTATAAATGAGTTCATCCGGATTTACAATTGATATGTAATTGCTGTTTGGATTGGTTCCATTCCGATTGTGTCAATCTGTCTAAGCAGAATGCAAAAGTTATAATATTTTTATGCACTTCCTGCAAACATCATTGAAAATAAACTTTGTTTTCCAATAAATTTCTTAAGTTTAATTTTGCCGCGTGCTAATAGTGTTTGCGTTCGAATAGTGTTTAATGTACTATTCGTACGCGAGTCCTGCCTTTTTTATAAAATATATTTTTTAGGAGCACCATTGTTAATGGAAGACGCTTCTTTCTCTTGGGAGGGTAAGAAGGCTATGTTATCCAATCTTAATATCAGAGTGGGGCAAGGAGAGTTAGTAGCAGTCGTGGGGAGTGTTGGTTCTGGTAAATAACAAAAAATGATAATATTCTACGAAATATTTTGATTCTCTTTCTTAGGTAAAAGCTCACTTCTGGCCGCATTCCTTGGCGAAATGGAGAAGATATCCGGAAGAGTGAACACTGTTGGGAAAATTGCTTATGTGAGAATTTACATTAAGATTCATTGAATCGACGATTCCTCAGCTAATGGTTGTTCTTCAGTTCGAACTCTAAGCGAATATGTAATTTTATATGTTTCTCGCAAAAAAACGCACTTTGAACGAAAAATTTGATTTAAAGAAGACTTTGCAATTCGTTTATGAACATCCCCGCTTACAATACCAACGAGTAATAAGCTTTATACTCGAACTTTAAAAGTAAGTAAGCTCTCCAATAGAACCTTAAAGATACATGGACGAACGCGTTCATATGCAAATAGAATGTATTCGATCAAACAAAGTGCGTTTAAGCGTTCAGCATATAATAGTATAGACGAGTCAAAATAAAAATTTCCAAACCATATTGTAAGTTACTTTACATGTTTCTGCTCGGTAAATGCGTCATTGACTCGTCGCAAGCGACTCGG
>CM055403.1:88246786-88258337 GCA_029228625.1 Pseudolycoriella hygida
AAAAGTTTTTCAGCACTCAAATTTGAGTGCGGAAAAGTTTTTCAGCACTCAAATTTGAGTGCGGAAAAGTTTTTCAGCATTCAAATTTGAGTGCGGAAAAGTTTTTCAGCACTCAATTTTAATTGACATTAAAAATGAAATGAAAATGAAATTGTGATCGAAATAGAAATTTTATTGTTTGGTTTTGTCTATTTCAGCATTGAATTGCAGAAAAATTTGTTCCTACCTCGTTTTGTAACTAGATTTTTTCAGCACACGTCCTAAATAGTGTTCGCACTCGCCTCTGGCCCGTGCGAACACTATTTAGGACTAATGCTGAAAAAACCTTAGTTACAAAACTAGGTAGGAAAATTACTATTAAAAGATCGTTGTTTATTCCATATCCAATCCAATCCAATCCATAGCGAAAGTACGTCCCACCTCGAGCGCAATAGTACTTTTTAGACCAATTTTTTAGTAAGTGCTTTCGTCTTTACCGTTACATTTGTGATCAGTCGAATTCCGACCCGGGAGTTGGGGTTTTCGTTTCGGGTTCCAAATAAGAAAAATATGCAAATATTCGTCTGTTCATTCAACTATAAAAAAATCATCCTTGGTTATCGTGAATCGTTTCCACATTCGTCCAGAGCATCCACTATGTATGGTTCATGTTTTAGCTGAGTCGGACGCCTTTTCGTAGTCAACAAACGCCAAAGCTACACGGATCTTGTATTCGTTGAATTTCTCAATCAACATTCGCATCACGTGTAAGTACAAAACTATGGCAGTTAGCAATGTGCTTTCAAAAGCAAATTTATTTCCGACAATATTTTTTTAGGCCTAGTCTCTAGCAGAGTCGCAGGCGCGGTGGTTAGGGAACGGAGCCCCCAACATGAAATTTTTTTTTTGTTTTATGCGCAGTTATTCATCCTGGATTAACCGGGACTACTTTTTCCACTTTTCGTTGGGGATATTTAGTCCACATGATATTTTGTCCGGATTCTCTTAGGGTTATTTCGAGCGGGGTTATTTTGTCCGGGTTATTTTGACCAGAGAAATTTGGTTCTTGAGCCGTAAAATCTGATCCGATCTTTCAGATTTATATAGCAGAGACTCCTTTTAAGTGCTCTAAGTCCAAAGGCTCAAATTTCCATAAATGGTTGGGCTTTTATAGAACTGTCAAATAAAAAAAGATTTATGTGAATCGTGTTGACGGACGAAAAACTAACCAACTACCAGGTTGAAACTCTCCTGATGATAAACGCAGTGGTAAACCCTACTACGTTCTTCGTACGGTTCTGAAAGTGTGCCACATTAGTAGTTGTATGAGATACGATAAAAAAAATGCTAAAAATTATCGTTTAAAATCAATGAATCATATGATTTACGAACAAATGCTAACAAAGTAATTTAATAGGTCTCTCAACAAGCCTGGATCCAAAACTGTACATTGCAAGAAAACATTTTATTCGGCAAGCCATTAGACCAGAAGCGGTACCGAGAAGTAATTACGTCATGTGCATTGAAACCCGATTTCGAAATATTACCTGCTGGTGACCAAACCGAAATAGGTGAGAAGGGAATTAACTTGTCCGGTGGACAGAAACAGCGTGTTTCTTTAGCAAGAGCGGTGTACAACGATGCTGACATTTATTTTCTGGATGATCCGTTGAGTGCGGTAGATTCACATGTCGGCCAACACATTTTTGACGAAGTCATTGGTCCAACAGGGCTGCTAGATTCAAAGACGAGAGTTATGGTGACACATGCAATAAACTTCCTACCAAAAGTAGACAATATTCTTGTGTTGAAAAACGGAGAGATATCGGAAACTGGCAGTTATACGGCATTGCTGAGTAAAAAAGGGGCATTTGCCGAATTTCTTATGCAATATGTGCAAGAAACCAATTCGGATGAAGAAGATGCGGAAGAATTTAAATTACAAATGCAGAAAACAGGCAAAATCGATGAAGAGTTTATGAGGAAACTTGACAGAAGCATTAGTCGGCGGAGTGAACGAAAAATCAAATCATTTTCCGAATTATCGCGTCAATCTTCTACAGCCAGCGAAATAAGCGTACGAAGTACCGTATCTAAAGGTGCTCAGCGATGTCTTCCCATCAAGGACACTTTAATCATGGAAGAAGAGCTTCAGGTAGGCAGCGTTAAGCTCGAGGTATACAAACATTACGTCAAAAGCGTCGGAATGAAATGGCTGCTTTTAATGTTATCAGCTAACATATTGTTCCAAGTTTTCTCAATTGGATCAAACTTGTGGTTGTCAAAGTGGTCGACAGATCCGAACGCTGGAACAGACACATATCTTCGGGACACGTATTTGAGTGTGTATGGTGCATTCGGTTTGTTACTTGCATCTTCAGGTTTTTTATTAGACCTCGCGCCACGTCTCGGTGGACTAGTAGCTGGAGTACGTCTGCATGAAACTTTACTACATGGAATCCTTCGAGCTCCACTGTCTTTTTTCGAAACAACTCCTACTGGAAGAATTTTGTCTCGCTTTGCCAAAGATATAGATGCAATAGATAATAGTTTACCTCGATTGGTGTCCGACGTATTCGGTCTGAGTTTTGAAGTACTAGCGACAATGGTTGTAATATCAACGTCGACTTATTTATTTCTCGTCGTAATCATACCGATAGCGTTGATGTACTATTGCCTACAACGCATATACATAGCTGCTTCCCGTCAGCTAAAACGTCTGGAATCAGTTTCACGATCTCCCATTTACTCTCATTTCGGAGAAACACTTCATGGAGCACATACCATACGAGCATACTCTGTCCAGGAAAGGTAAGTTGTTTTGTTTTGTATGAAGTATTAACAAATTCCTACCGCTTCGCTAACAAGCAATCTTGTAGATTTATTGAAGAATCAGACAACCGACTCGACACAAATCAAACATCAGAATTCGCTAGCATTGTCGCCAGTAGATGGCTGGGTATCCGTTTGGAAATGGTTGCCAATTTAGTCATTCTCTTTGCAGCGTCTTTTGCGGTCTTAAATAGAGATACCATCTCATCGGGAGTTGCCGGATTGTCCATTGCTTATTCACTTCAAATTACTGAAGGCTTGAACTATTTAGTGCGTTCGATTTCAAGTTTGGAAACAGAAACCGTCTCCGTTGAAAGAACCAAGGAATACAGCCGTACTGTTCCTGAAGCCGCATGGACGATAACCAAGAAATTGCTTCCTAAAAATTGGCCAGAGGTCGGTACTGTGGAATTTAATGATTTTCAGGTGCGATATCGAGATGGGTTGGAATTGGTGCTCAAGGGAATTTCCTTCAAAATCAACGGTGGAGAGAAAGTTGGTATCGTCGGACGCACTGGTGCTGGAAAATCTAGTTTGACTTTGTCCCTGTTTCGAATCATTGAATCTGCTGGTGGGTCAATCATAATCGACGGGCAAGATATTTCATCGCTCGGTCTGCACGATTTGCGATCTCGATTGACTATCATACCTCAAGATCCGGTACTATTTTCTGGAACCCTTCGCTTAAACTTGGATCCTTTCGAACAGAACAGCGATACTGAATTGTGGACGGCACTGGAACATGCACATTTAAAGTCGTTTGTGGAAGGACTGACTGCTGGCTTAAATCACGAAATAACTGAAGGTGGAGAAAATTTGTCCGTAGGACAAAGACAGCTGGTGTGTTTAGCTCGTGCACTGCTACGTAAAACCAAAGTATTAATTTTAGATGAAGCAACCGCTGCCGTTGACATGGAAACTGATGACCTTATTCAGCAGACCATTCGAGCCGAATTTCACGACTGCACCGTTTTGACCATTGCACATCGACTAAATACAATTATGGATTCGGACAAAGTCATTGTTTTAGATCAAGGAGAAATGTGTGAATTTGCATCACCAAATGAATTGTTACATAACAAATTTTCCATATTTTACAACATGGCTAAGGAGTCGGGATTGGTATGAAAACCAAATCCCAGTATTTTAATAAATTATTTTCAGTGGATAACAAATGTTGTTAAATATCAAGTAGTTTTGTAGGTTTTTTGAGTAGAAGGCTAAACTTCATTGTATGCGTAAATCTGCTTGCGGTATCACGTAACTTCGCACAGTTTCTGGTCGATCCGTGTTCTTGTGAAAGTTAAAGAATTTCTAGTCGACCCGTATTCACCGCTCCCACAATCGGCCTTAACGTCTTTGGACCTATTTTCTGAGAGCTTCATTCATGAACTTACTTTTTCGTTTTGGGCTTTAAATATAAGACAAATCTTCGAAAAAAAAAATTTGTCCGTCCGTCTATCCGTCTGTCAACACGATTTAGAAACAAATTGAACGGTAGAGGCTTCAGCCCCCCTGACGAAGCGGTCTGGCTACGGCCCTGCGAGGGTGTCGAAAAACCATAATGCGTATTAAAATCATTTACTTTGATAATAATCCTTCTATGACTTTCTGTATTCTGAAGTTGGTGTGACGTCACAAAGCGAGTGAGAGGGGGTGGAGTTATAGGCTGGCGTGATACTAGCGTGACTGGGAGATGGGCCTCGAAAAAGTCCAGTTTTGGCGTGACATCCTTTATGCGTTTCAGTGTCAGTTCATCAATTTCTGAATGCGAGTCATCCAGAAATTATTTAACTGGAGATTTCACGAGGTTTGATTTTTCACAAGAATACGGATCGAAAAGAAACTGTACGAAAAATTACACAAGATTAGCTCTTCACAAAAACAGTAGCAACCAGAAACTGTGCGAAGATACGTAACACCGCAAGCAGCTTAACATATATACGAATTCACCATGACGTAAGGGGACGTTACGTTTCGTAAGCCTATTGTTAAACCTAGTGTGCTAAGTAGTTACTATAACCTTCATTGGATGCAGCTTATATCTTTGTATTGTATCGTTTTAGCATTGTACTGGAAAAACCTACAAAACTATTTGAAATCGTTTGCAATTAAAAAAAATGTACTACTCTACTACGTGCGTTTAAGGTGTTATTATTTTTTGAATTTATTTCGGAGAATAAATTTTGAAATGAATTTTCACATTTTGGACTTTCACCGTAGTGCAAAATAACCTGGACCATGGGAGGCATCTAAAAAAAACATAACCAAAGACCCATACCTATCAGAATAGATGTGGCAATCCGCAAACATAGATGCTGCAAATGTTATGTCCTTTTAGAACTATAAGAATTTAAAAGGTCCACTCCAATATTTATAAACAGGTTATTGACCTTCTGTGGAATGTGCCTGACCTGCGCAAATTTCCCGTTAACATTTCATATCTTACTACTATAGATAACTCGAGTTCTGAACACTGTCGGATCAAGGGTGCCCAGCTAGGGCCGTTTAGGTGTTTTTTGGTCTTTTGTACATAAGTCGAGTGTATCTTTTCCGATTTTCATAAATTTTTCTTCTGAGCTCCTCAACATTTTCCCACACCATAAATTGACTTTTCTAACTTTACCGAGTTGCTATAACAGGTTTGAGTTTAAAATGTGTGAACAATTCTTTAGGAGATGGGAGGCTAGTTAGGAAATTTGATGAAAGGAGGAAGGTGAAAATGCGGTGGCCAGTCAGTTGAGGTGTCAAATGTTCAATAAGAAGGATTTAAATAGCGGTACAAAGTTCAAAGGTCAGCGATTATGTATGGTAGTAAATGTTGGGTGGATAGGTCATATCTCGTGCATGACCTGGAAGTTTCTGATATGAGAGTTCCAAGGAGCATAGCATTAGGAACGACGACATTACCGAAAATTTTGGGGTTACAGGGTGCCATTATGGGGCTCACACCGAAAGACACTAATGATTTCATCTTGGCCAATTATTCCCGCCAATCTACACTGTTTGTAGCTACTATGTAAAAAGATTATAGTTTTAAAAGTGAAGTCTTTCAGAAACGTCGTTTTATTAGAACAAATTTCACAACACAGAACACTATCAGCTTTGAAAGTACATACAAGTATCTTGTAAAGAAAAATGAAACAAAAAAAAGCAAAAATAATTTTCGTTAAATCAACGAAAATTTGTAAAGAAAACTCAATTTTCCTTTCGGCCTTTACCGTACTTCAAATCACAACGATCAACTTCGAAGGAACTTTCCGGATGTTTTCTTTTGTAACCAACGCACCACATCATTTTACGAACATCTTCTTCGGAAGCCGTTATTGAATTGCAGACACAATCTCGCGATGGTCTCTTCATCACGATGCGAACGAAGGAAAATTTCTCGTTGCCAACGTAACTGGTACGATGATGACTCTGAATTCTGAACAAACAGTCGTCGAATTTTAGCTCATTATTGATGAAATCTTCCACAGTGTGCTTGAATGCACTGAGTTGTTCTTTGGTAACAGCATCGGTCTCTTCATACCAAATTTCCAAGAAGGACAATTTCGTCAACGTTCGTAACATATCCAAGTACAATGTCTTATCGAATGCGAATAGCGTACGCAACTTGATCATCTGAATGGAACGTAAATTGAGAAGAAATTTGTAATTGACATCCGCTTCCCAATTGTCCATGTCCAATGAAACGAGGTTTTTACAGTGAATGGGGACCATGTCCAGAATATCGTTGTTATAGTGACCATCGGGGAACGAATATAGACACAAGTGGGTGATGTTTGGATGCAATTTGAAACGATCGGGAAGATCGTGCCGAATGTCCAACCAGAATTGATAATATGTCTGGCGTACACTGGTAAATCGATCGATGATGCTCTTATCGTTCAATCGGTCTTCATAAAACACTGTGTCGACCAATTTAAAGAAACCGTCGAACAGATGCATGTGTTCGCCGTACGTTTCATTGAAATCATCCCAATCTGAGTTCATTTTCACAGTGACCGTATCCGGTAGGAAGTTTAACGAAAAAGCGAAACTGCAGAAAAATTTGTCGATCATTTCGGCTGTCTGCTCATTCAGCGGAATGCCAAAGAAAAAGACTTTCAGGTCGGATCGTAACATACGGACCAATTCAACAATTCCGCTTCGCATCAAATCGATCATTTTGTCGCGGCAGGTCACAAAACGGGCGTTGATAGTTTTCAACTGCGGAAAATTTTTACTGATGTAGATAAGCGTTTTGAAGCTCATCAGGTGACAATCCAGTGTCTGTAGTTCATTTAAAACACCGGAAAGATGTAGTTTCCGATATAATTCCATTTCGCATTCGAAAGGGAGAATATCCATTGTACGGAAGTGTTGAAGTTTACTTTTCAAAGCATTTAGGCCCAATCGGCTGAAATGATCTCGTCCCGCTGAGTCTAACGAAACATTGGATAAGGACAACTTCTTCAGATTAGGCGATGTGAGAATCGTTGGCGTTGAGATGTGTAAATTGCTGAGCTCAAGGTGGATCAGCTGTTTGTATGTAACGTTGATGTTGAATTTCATTTCGTCGAGGCCGTTTATCACTAGTTTTCGAATGGAAGCGAGACATCGAATGATAAATTTGCTACTGAAGAATCGTCCCAAGTCGAGAACATACGCGGCATCCGCTTCGGTGTACTTCTCATCGGTAATCGCAAATTTACCATTTCGAATGGGAGTCCGATCGAAGACAATCTATGCGAAAATATTGTTATTTAGATAATTAGATGTTGTTTCTTTAATGAAATTCACCAATTTTTGGCTGGTGATTGAATCAACCACACGTTTGAATTGATTGGACACTAGACGACATCCCAATTTATCGTTGAAGTTCAATTTTTTCACAACATGCAATACATAGTCATCGTTCATGATGACACTATTTGATGGTGCTTCCATTTCAATGGAATTAATTTTCTCTTCATCTTCCGTCATATTTTCTGAACAAGTGATTATTCACGCTACTTTTCAGGACGTTCTTTCTATAATTCAAAACCAGTTTTTTTTATTAATCATTTGTGGAGGAGTTAACCAATTGAACTAACTTTTTTAACTCTTTTATTTTATTGCTTCTGACTTCACGACCACGTACAGAATACGCTAAGGTTATCCAACAAATGAAGTGAAAACAGTTACATTTTGATCGTCGATGGCTGGTCCTGAGAGCAATTAATTTTAGTGAATAAACTGAACCAGTATTTTAAAATAACGCTGTTTCCTTTAGGTTGTAAAGTACGCTGCTAAGACTGAGAAGAATTTCCAAAAAACGCGCGATTACGGGGGTGAGCGGGAATGCGGAGTAAATCGAAAGCAGTATAAGTGCCCTAGCTAAGTCCAAGGACTCAAATTCAAAAATGTTTCTTCCATAAATTGTCGGCCATGCCCAGACCTTTCAAACAAAAAAAAAATTTGAAAATCGGAAAAAATCTACTTCAATTACAAAAGACTTTAGACTACAAAAGACCAAAAACCACTTAAACGGCCCTAGCTCAGCGGCCCTTGGACAGGGAAAAAAGTTTTTGAAAGTCGGTTGAGTTTACTCATCTAAGGATTATCTAAGGACCAAGATCGATGCTCCTCCCCTACTCCCGGGTCGAAATTCAACTGCGTTCTTCGTAATTGTCTAAATTTTTTTTTCTCTTAAAAGTAATCGAAAAATCTTTTTTGGGGTTGAATCTGGGCACTGTACATAACTCGAGTAAATCTTCTTCGATTTTAATAAATGGTTTTTTTGCTTAAAAGGTCTGGGCATGCGT
Source organism: Pseudolycoriella hygida (assembly GCA_029228625.1). Taxonomy (NCBI): domain Eukaryota; kingdom Metazoa; phylum Arthropoda; class Insecta; order Diptera; family Sciaridae; genus Pseudolycoriella; species Pseudolycoriella hygida. The sequence goes on from CM055403.1 coordinate 88,255,387, forward strand.
CACAACTTATAGAAGAAAATTGTTTGATTTTGGGCTTTTGGACTCAGCCAGAGCCCTAAAACTGAGTCTCTACTAGGGCCCAACGTGTTTTTGCTACATAAATCGGGTAAACCTTATCAGATTTTCAAAATCTTTTTTTTTCCTGAAGGATAATCACAACAAAAACCCTTTTAAAAGGGAAATGTGACGCAAGTCCTTGTCCCTTCTTCCAAAACAACTGATATCAATTTGGGTTACGCTTAACGCTTCAAAACGCAAAAAAAACTTTCAAAATATTTTCACATTTGATTAAAAAAATGCGTCACAAATGCAGGACCCACCAGTATTATAGTTTTTCTGTTCTTTCACACCGCAAAAATTTGACTTGTATGTAGGAATGTATGTAGTATCTTTGTACAGGAAGTCAAATTTTTGCGTATAAAACTGAAAGAACAGAAAAACTATCACACTGGTTTAAAAGGGTTTTTGTTGTGATATCAGTAGTTTTGGAAGCAATTGAAACCCATTAACCCAAAAATATCAAAAAAACCTGATGGAAGTTGAAAAGTGCTAGAGAAATCCACAAAAATCCTTAATAATCCCTTAAACCTAGGAAGCTCCATTGCATGACCTGACTCATGTCGGTAATAACCGAAAAATATCAAAAAAACTGATGGAAGTTGAAAAGTACTAGACAAATCCACAAGAATCCCTTAAACCCAGGAAGCTCCATTGCATGACCTGACTCATGTAGAGAATGACCGAGAAATATCAAAAAACCTTATGGAAGTTGAAAAGTGCTAAAGAAATCCATAAAAATACTTAACAATCCCTTAAACCTAGGAAGCTCCATTGGATGACCTGACTCATGTTGAGAATAACCGAAAAATATCAGAAAACCTGATGGAAGTTGAAAAGTGCTAGAGAAATTCAAAAAATCCTTAATAATCCCTTAAACCTAGGAAGCTCCATTGCATGACCTGACTCATGTCGGGAATAACCGAAAAATATCAAAAAAACTGATGGAAGTTGAAAAGTACTAGAGAAATTCACAAGATTCCCTTAAACCTCAGTTTCCTCTTACATAAAGAGCAGAATGCCCGAACTTAATGATACTGATTTTAATTTTAGGCTATTAGTCAAGAAAGATCAGAAGCTGGATGAACTTACATTCATCTCATATCGTCTTGGTTGCACAGTCCAACTCTTTGATAAACTCTTGGACCCTTCTTTTTGGCCAGCTCATGTCCAAATTGGAGAATTTCAGAAGAGAAGAGAGAAGAGAAGAAGAAGAGAACCTTCGACTCTTTTTTACCGTTTCAGAAAACCCCATCGCCAAGATCGTCAGAGCAGAAACCAGATACGAACGTAACATCAGGATTAAAACAAGTTCCAGTGGAACAGGAAATGACAGATACGGTAATGGATGTGACACCAACAATCTAGTAAGCCATGTTTTGTGTCAAAACCGCCATTTTCAGCCGCTTATTTCTGATTTATTCAAACCTAAGAATAAGCCAAATTATTTTGATTCCGCTAATCCCGTTAAGTCTAATCTCCCCGTTTCGAAAAGTGATGTCAGATTGTATTATCAGAATGTTCGGGGATTAAGAACTAAAACTGATGATTTTTCGAATAACTCCTTGACGTGTGACTACGATGTTATAGCACTGTCTGAAACATCGCTCAATTCGTCCTTCTATGACAGTGAATTGTTCAATCTTAGGCAGTTTTCAGTTTACAGGACTGATCGGTCTGCATTAAACAGCGTTCATCAGAGATATGGAGGTGTTTTGATCGCTGTCAGTTCATCTATTCCCAGCGAATGTGTTCTAGTGCCTGGGACCGACAACGTCGAAATGGTTTTAGTTAAAGTCCAGCTTCAAAATCATTCGCTTTTTGTTTGTTTCCTTTACATTCCTTCTGGCTCCTCTGTCAAAGTATGCACTGAATATCACGATGCATTAGAAAAGACACTGAAATTTATAGACCAGGATGTTAATGATGAAATGTGTGTTTTAGGAGATTTTAATCTAACCCTTGTTGATTGGATTCCTGACCGTTTTAATGACAATATTGACTCCATTGATGACTTGATCAGTGGTCAAGACGAATCATGTGAAAGCAATGTGCTCCCTTCCCTACCAAAGTTGGTGAAGGAACGAAAGCCGATATCATCTATCTTATGATGAGTGGTAACCTTCATCAAGTTAACAGCGTTCGCAACTATTATGGAAAGATTTTGGAATTCGTCTTTTACAGCAATCCGAATAACGTCAAAGTCATTAAATCTGATGTTCCTATGAGTCGAATTGATTTGTATCACTATCCTATCGAAATAGTTATTTCAGCAGACTTAGTTGAAAGAATCGAAAATATAGAAAGTGAGGAATCACAAAGTGAATTTAACTTCAAAAAAGGCGATTATACTGGCCTAAATAACCATTTTCATTCTATTGACTGGAATCAACTGATGTCAAACGTTTCTGACGTTGATGACATAGTCAACGTATTTTACGATGTTCTGTTAGATGGCTTAGAGAAATTTGTTCCGCTCAAAATGTATGTATGTATGTATATATTTCAATATTTCACTGAAGGCTAACACCTTATCACTACCTGTGATGGCGAACTAAATTTACAATATTTATAATTTATTATTTTATGACCTTAAGTTTAAACCCTTACATGAATTTCTGAACATTACTTTACACAAACATTGATATATATTTAGAAATAGAGATGAGAGAGAGAGAGAGAGAGAGAGAGAGAGAATATAATAAGCTAATGTATTTACATGACAACTAAACAACAAAATGAACATAAACCATAAAGCCTAAGTTCTTGAGAAATAACGTAAACACTCGTCCGGAAATAAGTCAGATGACATTTTTCTCCTCAAATCTAATGGAAGCGAATTCCACAGAGTTATGGCTTGAACAAAGTAAGAGTCCTTCAGTATTGATCTCACA
>CM055403.1:88258837-88281578 GCA_029228625.1 Pseudolycoriella hygida
CTGAGGCGGACGGTGAAGCGAGATGAAAACCACAAGCTTCCGCCATATATTGAAAGATGCGATTCGATCAACATCGAAACACTCGCCCGACGCAGAATCAATGCCTGCGCACTTTTTGTATCCGATCTGATGAATGGAACCATCGATGCACCGAAAATCAGAAGCAAGATCATGCGAAATTCCAGACCCACTTGTGCTGATGATTTTCTCGAAGTTGACAAACACAGGACTAAATATGGTCTTTATGAGCCTATCAATAGCATGTACATGGCATTTAATCGCTTTTCATTACTGTGGTTTCAAAACATACCACGTGAAACGTTTAAAGTGACTATTAGGAAATTAAGAATCACATATAAACTGAACGGTAAGATCAGAATTTCATAAACTGAACCTCTGGTTCTCAATCTAATCAACAGCTGATTAGTCAATTGGGTCTCACGACTCTCAAATGAAACTCAAATGTAACTCTAAGTAACGTCGACTTGTGCAAAAATAACTAGTCAAGGCGACTAGTTTCCGCTAATCCCTTTTGTTTCAGGTGGACCATTGCTACACGAGACGTTGGTGCCTCACGGATCGACGTGACGGGCTCTTCAGTTTTAGCTACTCTCTGATTAATTGGACAAGATGCAAAAGATGGCTGTCGACTTCGACGGGTCGACCGGGTCGTCAGTCCATCTTCGGTTTTGATAAAATTTTTCTTTTTACTATTTTTAAATGTGTTCATTGTAAATGTAATAGCCAGTAAGCGATAGCCGTTGGCCGAAATAAATAAATAAACCTAGGAAGCTCCATTGCATGACCTGACTCATGTCGAGAATAACCGAAAAATATCAAAAAACCTGATTGAAGTTGAAAAGTGCTAGAGAAATCCCTAAGAATCCACAAGAATCCCATAAACCTATTAAGCCCCATTGGATGACCTCACTCATGTCGAGAATAACCGAAAAATATCAAAAACTCCAATGGAAGTTGAATACCTCACTTACCCAACCGTTTCACTCACCACACACATTATTTTATATGGGGTTTGTATGGGAGCTTCCAGGAGCCCTAGCCCAAACGAGGAAGGTGACCCCATTTTTTTAAAAATCTTAGATGGCGTAGAATCCCCATCCGAAGGTCCCTGCAAAATTTAAAGAAGATCTGACCGTCAGTTTTCGAGATTAAAATGTACCAAACATGTACAGGCCGAGAGCCTCTAATGTTAAAGTTTTTATGAATAAATAAAAAAAAAAACTTCATTGAAAATACAGGTAGTTGACATTCTTCGTTTCCAAAATTTTCTAATTCAAGTTTAACGATCAACATTTCTTCAGGACCGTCTATGAACTTGACGCGAAAATTTACTAACTTTATAAGAACAAAAAATTAAATGTCTGTACCCCAGGGCCTATTTTCGGGAATTTTTCTTGAATTTTCGGGAATTTTCGGGAATCCACAACCTACAGCAATCATGCACGCCTGTACTCGAAGATATACACATTATGAAACTTCAGTTGGCTTAAATTGCTGCGACGAAGTCACATTCGGAGCATATGTAACGATTGCTAGTAAGGCATTAATTCCCCTCGTGATGAATCACTTCTTGCTATGATTTATGCAGACAAATATAACAAACTGAAAGCAATTGATTGAACAATTCTGACTGGGTTAGTTAACATTGTTTAACTGTCTAAATTTTAATGTAAATATGACAACGGTCGTGGAAATCCCCATCAAAGTTCAACACGAAAAGAGCAAGAATTGTCTGTTTCAGGGCGCTCGCGCAATCGTCCGTCTAGCTCTCCGTTTTGCTACTGTTTACAATGATAGTTGAGAGGTTTGCATTGTTTTATTGATAACTGTCATGCAAACAGAGGCAAAACGGACGACTGCGCGGGCTCCTTTAAAATGTTTTTCCAGAAGCACGTCAACAAAAAGAAAATGTAATGATCGTGAAATTCATTTCTAACTCAGAAAGGTAACTGTAAAGGGTATTTTATTTTCGAGAAATGGTAAATGCTTCGAAACGCAGTAGAGAACCTATTTGCCATTTCGAGAACATAACATACCCGTACACTGCCGTAATTTGCATAAGAAACTTATTGATCACTTTTTGAGAGAGAATTACATATATTTTCTCTCTCAAAAAGTATTCACTAAGTTTCTTATGCAAATTACGGCAGTACAGTTCTTGCAGCGTGATTAGTTTTATATAATGAGCGCACATTCTGTTTGTATATACGTCATCTATGTATTTTTACAGTTCTACTGTACTATTTTTACAGTTTGAGTATAAAGCTCATATATTGGTGTATACATATTTTAAGCGGTGATGTTTATACAAAGCTTTCTATATATCGAGTTTTTCGGTCAAATAAAGTGCGTTTTTTATGCGAAAAACAAATAAATGAAGTTAATGAATGAATTTTAACAAAAATTACTGAAACACAAATTAATGAAAGACCCATACGTATAAGAATAATTATCAGATTAGATATTCCAAAACTGTTTACGTGTGCGTAATATGAGAAAACATTTATTGCAAAAGTTTTAGAATAAGCAAAAAATTCATTGTTTCATGTTCTTTTAACAAACGACCCACAGAAATTACCCAAGGTAACGTCGAATGCCCTCCCAGTGCATCTTACAAAAAAATCTTGATAAAAACATTTTTGGTCGGAAAAAAATTTTGGTGAAAAAGTTTTCCGTCCGAAGAGAATGTGACATCCCACAAAATTTAAAAAAAAATTAAAAAAATAAATTTTTACAAACCAGTTTTCAAAACAATATTATCTGTACTGGGGCCGATCTTAGAACCGACCTAAAGCACTAGGCAGAAGCTTTTGACCGTTATCTCCATGGACAAAAAGTTCCCACAACATGGCAAAAACAAAATTTTGTGGCTGGGCCGACCTTAGAACCGACCTAGAGCAAAAGGAGAGGCCTCGGATTTGAATCCATACTTCAATGGACAAAAATGATTCTCTCAATTTTATCTACAACATAGCAAAACCATTTTTTTTAGCTAGGGCCGACCTTACGACCAACTTGGAACTCACTTGCGCCCTGATAACAGGCCTTGACTCCAAATCTATTCATTAATACTGTTAGGCCTTCCATTACCTCTCAAAAAGAAAAAGAATGAAGAAAATCTGATAGAATTTACCCGATTTAATTAGAAAACATAGCCAAAGACCCGTACGTATCAGAATAGATGTGACAAACAGAATAGATGTGGCAAAGTGACTCGAACGTACCTAAATATACAAATAAGCAAACAATCCAAAGTTTTCTGATAAAAACAAGGATTTGAACCGAAAATTTGGGAAAAAATGAGTTCATAACGCCGCAGCATTGAACTAAAAAAATGCATCCGAAAATGAATTTCTGCATGCAAATTACGAAAATGTACTAGATTTTTGGCAGTTCATTGCTTGACACCCGATATATAGACCGTTGATGCCCCGCGTTATTATCACATCGACAAAGAAATAACAAAATGAACACAGCACATTGTTCTACGATAGTTCATTCGATATTTAGCCTACTCTAAGAACTCAAAAACGCTGTATTTCAGGAGTTATTTTTTTTGTTTTCAAAATGTTTAATGATTAATTGTTTGTTTCAACGACCGAGTGCTACTACATTAAAGCATAGTACAAGTGAGGTCATGTAAACAGCCTGTAACACAAGGACGATTACACAATCTCGCCTTCGGCTCGATTTTGCAAACTTCGCCCTTATGTTACCGGCTGTTTACATGACCTCAATTGTAATATACTATAAGCTTGTCAATAGACATTTTCTATTTGTCCTTCACTGTACCGTTCAGAAAAAAAAAAGATTTAGAAAATCGGTCAAGTCTTACTCGAGTTACCGCAATGACGGACGGACGGACAAATTTTTTTTTTAATTTCGGCATCTAAGGACCATGCTCCCTCCTACTCCCCTTAAAGTCGACTGGCTACAAACGTCTTCGTAAACAACCCTTTTTCGAAGAACTAATAGTATCAAGAAATACAAACATTTTTTCTGTTGATCAATCAAGACTTTTCTCAAATTTTTGGCGAAATTATAAATAATTTTCGTGATTTCCTTGAATTTTCATGAACTTACTTCATTTTCGTGAATTTTCTTGATTTTCTCGAATTTTAGTTAATTTTAACGAATTTCCTTCATATTCATGAATTTTCTCGATTTTCATGAATTTTCTCGAAAGATCTTCTAAAAGGTAGACAGACAGTGGTTTCAAGTCAGATATAGAATGTTACTGACGTGTTGCAATTTTGCCAACAACTTTTGGCAAGTTGGTTGAGTCGACTATTTGCGATATACTGAATGAGAAGTTCCCGAAAGTGATAAAAATGGCTGAGCATGGTTTCATTGGGACGATCTACATAATACGAACCTTAATGACTTTGTGAATGAGGCTGTTCGTGTGATCGAACATGGATGCCAAGTGCCTATTGTATGATATTATTGGGGATGGGTTAGCTCAGAGGTAACGTTCTGGCTCCCCACCAATCCCGGTGGGGACAAATTAAAGAATTTTTTCCAGGCTTCATAATTTGGGTGGATTTGGAACCGCAACGAATTAACAGAAGAATGACGAATATGACGTCACCCATATTCGATAAATTCTTTGTACAAATATCTGAGTCTGACTTTGGACGAAGAATTGACACCAGAAGAAATCCTAATGGTAAAATGCTTGCTACAGTAGTTTCCGCACCTAGTACACCGTAGATGGCATTAGGTTTGCGTGCATTTTACCACTGACACAGTAAAAACTTCGGTAACGAAAGAATCGGTAAGAAGAAAGAAGGGCCTTTGACATTACCTTGGGTAATTTCTATGGAACTTTGAAATTCTTATAGTTACTAAAGAGCATAAAACATTGGATTGTTTGCTCATTTCTCAGCGTAAAATTATACGTTGGTGGGTCTGGCATTTTTAGAACAAAAGGTAACATTCTTGTCGATGAAATTTTTGCGTATTTTCAGTGTAAGCGTCATCTCTGACGATATCTATAAATTATGGACATGGACTTAAAGACTGCGTCAAACTTTACAATTTATCATATTATGTTAAAAAAGTTGTGAGACTAAATTCAAGTGGCTACAATCATCTTAAGTAGGTTTTTTCAAAATTACAACGCTATTTTGCGTTGCGATTTCATAAACCTCATTCTGTCTTCACACATTTACTACAATTACAAAAAAATACTAAAAAATACCAAAATTACTAAAAATTACCCAAATTACTAAAAATTACCAAAAATTATCACAAGGAATAATTAGTTCATTTTGTCGGATGAGAATCTGTTAAAATAAGAAAGACTAAAATTCTTTAACATTTTTATTATTGTCTTGAAATTTTGTGTGGCTTTATTGTTTGCCACTTCAAAGACATCGTGAAATCACTCTTGTTGGTATGCATTTGCATGTGACTAAAGTCTTCTGTCCTTCTTTGTCGTCCAAAAATTAAGTAAAATTAACCGCATCTCAGTGTCTATATGCAATAATCTTGTGACAGCCACTTATCGTGTGCAGATCTGACGCGATAAGTGGCTGTCACCAGATTATTGCATATAGCCGCTCCTGTAGGATCGAATGTTTCTAGTGAACCCCAACGGACACTTGCACAAACGTTAGCATGCAACCAGAGTGCAAATTTTGAGGCTTTTACTGCAGTTTAATTTCTTAATTTTGTGTAAATTATTTTGAAAAAGTTATGAGTGAATTTGCCAGAACTTGGCACGACTTGTATGAAACACGAATCCAACGTGTCGCGGAATTTCGATCTCTATGGCTTATTCGATTCTTCATTCCAATAGAAGACTTTCGTAGAAGAACAGTTTTTTTTTTTTTTAAATTATTTTGTAGTTTTGAACTGTCCGAAAAATGGTCTGCACAGAGGTCCAAAAAATAGTTTTTGATGAATATCGAGGACAAGACTAAATCGATTCCAGGCAAATTAGGTACGATTAAGCAGTCCAATGATACAAAGCTGTTGGCTGTGGCAAGTGCAAGTAGCGGGCTACAGAAGTCAAAAACATCGAAAAAATGGTCATTTTCAAAGAGTCGTGGAAGGGACGGTATAAAATTTTTTCCCAAACCCAAAGCGGGAAGCTGTAGCCATTGCCCTTAGCTTTCAATTGAATGTCTAAGTAGAACTTTGTGACGCGTAGAAAAAAATGGAGTTGATTTAAGTAAAAATGTTGAAAAAATTGAAAATCCGTAACTTTTTGTATCTTTAGCTTTACGTACCTCCACAAATGGAATAAAGAACTTAATCCAAATGAGAAGGGAGTTCCTATATTGTGTGAAAAACAAAAATTATAAAAAAGGAAAAATGTTTGGAAGAGGAAATTTCAAATTGTTCACGAAAAACGCACATTCGAGGTACCTTTTTTGGTTCTAAGTGTAACAAGACGCGTTGTCTTTTACGTAAAGATCTTATTTGCTGCAATTCATTTGTAAATATCGTAAATATCGTTCGAATTTTGTGTTTAGCCTGTTAGCCTTTATTATTATTACCAGCTTTCGTCCTGATATGATGCTAACGGTTAATTTCAAATGTTTTCTATTCAAAAATATTTTAACAAAAACAGCACGACCTTGAAATTACTAGGGTATTGTTTTCTGTACTATTGTTTTTGGTTGTTTGCTCTTTATTTTAAAAAAAGTGTTGTGAATAATCATGGATGGTGCAGAAAATTGTCAGCTAGACTCCACATCGTGTGGAAATATTTCAAATTCAAAATCGAATATTAAAATTTTATTCAAACTAAAAGAACTAAATGATAACGTCGCGGCAATGTTCGGTGCTGATATTGTACTACGCGAATTTGAAATGATTCGAATGCGAAGCGCGACTCGTTTGGATATACAACAGTTTTATTTGAGAAAACCACTGATTCCTTCTAGGTGATGGGTATGCAGACTTATCGTATGATTCCGATGAAGAAGACTTTTTCGGTTTCGATAATACTGAAATTTCGAACCTTTGACTTTTTCGCTTATGCTTCTTCTTTCGTCTTAGGGCTACACGTTGCATGTAGACAATAAACGTGAACACGGACGGGCTAAACACAAAATTCGAACGATATTTACGGAAAGAACTGGAGGCCTTATAATTATATGACTTTGAATATGTGGTTTCCAAATGAATTGCAACAAATAAGGTCTTTACCTTAAAGACTACGCGTCTAGACGTGAAACTAGCATAATTAGTGAAAATTGTGGACGAGTTTGTTACACTTAGAACCGTAAAAGGTACCTCGAAGGTGAGTTTTTCGTGAACAATTTGAAATTTCCTCTTCCAAACATTTTTACTTTTTTAAAATTTTTGTTTTTCACACAATATAGGAAACCCTTCTCATTCGGGTTAAGTTTGTTATTCCATTTGTGGAGGTACGTAAAGTTAAAGATACGAAAATAAACGGATTTTCAATTTTTTGAAAATTTTTACTTAAATCAACTCCATTTTTTTTCTACGCGTCACAAAGTTCTACTAAGACATTCATTTGAAAGCTAAGGGCAATGACTACAGCCTCCCGCTTTGGGTTTGAGAAAAAATTGTATAGCGTCAGTAGTAAGTATTGAACTGTTAACCGGAAATTTGCGCAGGTCAGGTACATTCCACAGAAGGTCAATAACCTGTTTCTAAATATTGGAGTATATCAGTTTTTACTATCAAGGTCATTGTTTGTTTACAATTTTTAAAGGTGAATGAAATAGAGTATTTTTTTAGAAATTTATTTTTGATATAAAAAAATCGTACATGTATTATTCTAAATGTTTTTGTTAATAGCTTTTTTTTTATTATTCAAACAAGTATTATGAAATCTTAATAATATTTTGCTTGTACATGTGTATAGTAAAAATATGTGTTAAATTTTTTGTTAATAGCTTTTTTGTATTATAAAAAAATCTTAATAATATTTTATATGTGTTATTAGTGCTTTAGAATAAAAATACAAATGAATACAAATATAAAGAAATATTATGCACCCATACAAGTTTTAATAACCATATGGATATGTTACAAAATCTGAAGAAACTATTCTTTTGGTAAATGTAAATCCATAATAGCTCTGTTTAGAAGAACTCTGTGCAGAATAACTCTGTGCAGAAAGAATACAGTTAGTACTTATCTTTTATATCCTTTGCCCCTCTTTAGTTATTACCGTTATTGTGCAGCAGTGATTTAGCAAGTAATCATTGTAAAAAAATACAAGAACTTTCAATATCCTGTTATACATATATTACCATGCATATTCAAAATAAATGCATATTATAAATTTTGTCAAAAAAATCAATGTCAAGATTTTATTACAAAGATAATCGTATTGCGCATTCAAAAAATTGAATAATTAAAATCGTGAGAAGTAATTTTAGATAATCAATCAAATCAAAGTGCAATAAGTAAGTATCATGAAAAATAGATTCATATATAGCCTTGTATTTTATCACCTTTACTCTACATTGATGTGAAAAATGCAATTTTTATTTTATTCCTTCCACCTAAATTATAACCTTGGTATTGACAATAAACTTGCTCGTGACCTTGTTTTTGTGACCGCCTTTTTTTGTGACTCTTCCTTTGTTCTTAAAAGAATATGATGTAATCATATCTATTTCTTATTCGCGTAAAAATAGTATTTAAGCGCATCTCAAATAGAATAAAACTTTAGTTTAAAAAGTTCTTTTGTGAAGTTAAAATGTTTAGTGGACAAAAATTTCCTGATACGGAGCAAGTGCAAAATGTAATGTCTGAAGGAGGCATTCATACGCAACTGTACAACAGATTTGCAAAAACGGATGAATTAAAGCAATTTCATAAATATCCTACAAAATATCTTCGAAAAGTTTCGACCAAGTTTGGTACGCGAATTAGATTTTTTGGTGAAGAGTTTAATTATGATTTACCGTCAAGTTTTGTCATAAATTTGCATGCCTACAATTTGGATGAGATAGATTATAGTAAAGTATTTTTACAATACAATGGAAGAAGAGACGATAAGTTCAAAACAATATTGATTACTTTGTATGGTATGCCAGAATTACCACAAAGGCAAAATGAAACTGAAACTGAAACTGAAACACCGACATCATCAGAATTACCAGAAACGCAATTACCTTTACAAAACAGCTCTCCAGATATTTTTGAAATAAGGCAAGTATAACAAATTAATGTAATTTTTGTAATTATCGTGTTAATTTTGTAGCTCCACAAAAAACAAAAAGTAGAAGAAATGAAGCTATAAGATTAAACGAAATACCAAAAACAATAACTAATCAGACACAACCAGCAGCGACTAATCAGACACATGAGGCAGTATGTATGCAGAAATCACCACCACTACCAGCAGCAGCATCTAATCAAACATCAGGAGTATCTAGTCAAATGGTATTACCAATGACTACTACACTGCGTATACAAGGAGTTATCACCAATAATGATGAAGCCATCGTTACGTCTACAACTGTAATACCAAATGAAGGGGAAAGTGTATCGACACAAAATAAAAAAACAGTGTAATCTTTGCTTAAGTGGTTCTATAAATACAGCATTTTTGCAATGTGGCCATACTGCGTGTGTAGATTGTGCAACAAGACTTTTGAAAAAGCCATGCCCATTTTGTAGACGAAAAATTACTAGACTTTTGTCGTTATTTACTGGGTAATGGATTTTTCTTTATATAAAAAAAATTGAGTTTTTATTCATTTATTCATTTAGTGCTAAATACAAAGTTATAGAAATGTGGTTATGGTTATATTACGATAATATAGTTTTTATTTATTTATTATGAAAAGTGTGATTTGAATATATATTATGGAAAATAAAGGTGGCGGGTAAAAAAAAATAAAGTTTTTTGCTAATTTATTAATCCCATTCGTCAGGATCAGGATCACAATCATAATCAGGTTCAGTGTACTCCTCATTGGAATATGCAATCTCAGTCCCGCTTACGATATTTTTGATGTTGGCATTGATGTTCATGAGAAATTGCAATGTAAACAGCTGTGGGAAAAAATGTATATAGCATAAAAATTTTGTTTAGAAAAAAAAAAAACTTACCCATTTTTTTTCCCAAAGTGTCTTCAACTTCTTCACTTGTGAGTATTTGGGACATCTTAAGCTGGGAAAAACGTTGCGTGTATCTCTGAACCAAAACTTTTGGAAACGTGGATGCCTTGGGTAGTATTAAATGAACATGGGATGATAAAGTTGCAGCTCCATGAAATTTATTGAATATACCGCGACATACAAAAGCCAGATTGTTCGGAGTAGATATCAAATTTTCATACTCCGTCATATCGACTGAACTAGTATTCGTTTTCTCAGAATTTGCCTCACTGTCATAAATTGTTTCAGTGTCATAATTCTTCTTTTTATTGACATAATTATTATTATTACTGTCATAATTATTATTGTCATTTTTGCTAGTTTGTTCATTATAGTCAATATTCTCAAAAGAATTCTCAGCATTTTCAGAAGTATACTCAGCAGGATACTCATTATTATTTTCGGTATTTGTATTCAATTTTTTCGAGTGCTTTTGTAAAAATCTTTCTGTGTCTGATCGATAATCTAAATAATTAATTTTAAGTTTGTCGGCTTGCTTAAGATACTTAAGACAAATTTGTATGCAATTATAGCATATATTGTCGTTTTCATTGAAAAATATTCTTTTTTTACACGACAAAAAATCACAGTCAGTTTGTCTAAATCCGTCCAAATTGTATTTTAATGCTAAATATTTTAAGTCTTCAATATTAGCATTATTTGGAAGTGGAAATTCGTTTGTCTTTCTTGATGAAGATAATTCCTTCATTAATTTGGAATTTGTGTGCGCAGAATTCCAATCCATAATTTCGCGATAAACATTTTTTTCGTGATTATAATGTTTGTCGTCTCCGCGCATCCAGAATTCTCTGTGTTGTACTCGTAGGTTATTGGAAATACATAAAAGTAATTCTGGCCTTGCGTGTATTCGAGCACAACTTTCGACATATTTGTAATGTGTGTACTCTTTTGATCGTCGCAAGTCACATTCATTACAAAAAAGTTTGCTCAAATAAATGGATAGCGTGCATTTAAATATACATGACGACAAAAAATAGATACAAAAATATTGTCTTATATTTTTAATGCTATTCAATACATAGCAATTTTTTTAATAGATACACAAATATTGTCTTATATTTTTAATGTTAATCAATGCATAGCAAGTGCCTTATATTATAATTTAACGTTATTCAATGTATATCTTAATAGGTGAATAAAGAAAAAAAATTTATTTATTGTTTTTTTACAAAACTTACCTTGCAATATACGAGGGGTACCCTGAAAGTTTCGGGAATCGGCTATTTCTGGCACATTTGATATGAATTTTATTGGAAAATTTCATCATTTCTAAGTATATTGCACACTTAACATCATAAAAAAATTATTCGTTGTAAGTGGATAAATTTATCCAAAAAAAGGCGTCGGCCATTTTTGAAAATGGAAAAAATTTTTTTTGAACTTCTGCTAGTTTTCGATTTTTTTTCTGTAGTTTAATTTTTATAGAAGTATTTTATGTATGTACGTGGAAAGTATGATCGATCTAGATATTTTTAAGTTATACACGCGAACTTTAAATTTTGACATATATTGGTAATGGGTCAGCTCAAAAATATCGACCTCTGACGGATCAAACGTTCCTAAGACCTATCTGAAAATATATTTTTATCAATAAATCATCGTTGGCGTTACGTTGGACTCCCAACTACCCGAATAGTTCAAGTTTATGTAAAATAATTGTCAATTAACAGATAAAATCATTGATCTCTGAGTGTGTGTCCTTGTAAAATTTCATGTGACTCTAATTCCTTCGATTTCTCCCGATATAGGTAATGAATTGAGTTAGGATTCTTTGTGGACATATATTTGTGTTTATGAAATGGAGGACATCCTTTGCCACATCATTAATAACATCCAAATAGTAGTAAACTTTGGTAGAACGGCTAAAAACGTGATATTGCTGACTAACGGTAAAACGGTACACCCTAACACTTGGGTATCATTTTTATTCGATCTAACATATCAATCTATCCTAAAAATGTTGACACTTTCCAATAAAATTCATGCCAAATGCTTTTACGCGTCAGAAATAGCCGATTCCCGAAACTTTTAGGGTGCCCCTCGTATATCACGATCAACTAAACACAAACAAGTTTTTCTACACACAAAAAATTTGTACAAAAAAAATTTCATTCACCTTTAAAAATTGTAAACAAACAATGACCTTGATAGTAAAAACTGACCTACTCCAATATTTATAAACAGGTTATTGACCTTCTGTGGAATGTGCCTGACCTGCGGAAATTTCCCGTTAACAATTCATATCTTAGTACTGCGTTCCTTCCACGACTCTTTGAAAATGACCATTTTTTCGACGTTTTTGACTTCTGTAGCCCGCTACTTGCACTTGTCAGGAGTGTTGCCACAGCCAAAAGCTTTGTATCATTGGACTACTTAATCGTACATAATTTGCCTGGAATCGATTTGGTCTTATCCTAGATATTCATCAAAAACTATTTTTTTGACCTCTGTGCAGACCATTTTTCGAAGAGTTTTGAAACTACAAAATAATTTTTTGAAAAAAAACTGTTCTTCTACGAAAGTCTCTTATTGGAATGAAGAATCGAATAAGCCATAGAGATCGAAATTCCGCGACACATTGGATCATAACCGTGCGAAGTTCTGGCAAATTCACTTAAAAGTGATGGAATCGAACGACACCGACGTGACTGAATTTTATGATTAACTTCATCCTTACGTAAAATACTGCTGCTAAACAAAGTTAACTAGATTACAATTCTCGCTCAACTCGATGATGCATACAAGCTTCGGTTGGAAAATTTTGTCCGAAATGATCTGATACAAGAAATGATCGAAGAGGCAGATAAGTTAAAGGAATATTTAGGCATTTACCATAAATGTCAGCAGCTCTTTAAATTTTGAACGGGATAAGAGATTATTCTCAATTTGATGGTACGCTTCTGTAAGCAGCTATTGCCGAGCAATCCAGAGTAAGTCGTTCAAGCGAATTCTGAAATTAATGCTATTGATGTTTCTAATTGAGGCAACAAGGTCGATCTTTTTTCAAAAGATGACGCTATTGATGCTCTCGGACCACAGATTAATGTTTGGATCCGTAATAAATATGACTTTGATCATATAAGAAATTCGATCTAAGTTTTTGAGGCAGCAATATAATTACAATTAGAAAGCATATATTTTGCTCATAGTTTCGTTTCTGTTGATTGACCATTGGTGCACCCATACATAGAAACATTGAAAAAATTTTGCTTCTATTGAAAAACATATGAAGGAACCCGTACGTATCAGAATAGATGTGGCAAACAGAGTTGATCTTACGAAAAGACTCGAACGTATAGTAAATATTGCCTCGACTCTTCCGATTTTCAAAAACTTTTTTTTGTTTGAAAGATCTCGGCACGGCCGACAATTTATGGAAGAACTTTTGCCTGTGCTTAGGACTTAAGTAGGCCTCATGTCGGTCCTAAGGTCGGCCCTAACCAAAAAAAATGTTTTTTGCTATGTTGCAGAGCAAATTGAGGGAAACATTTTGGTCTATGGAAGTATGTGTCCGAGGCCTCTACTTAGGGCCCTAGGTCAGTACTAAGATCGGCTCTAGCCCAAAAACTGGTTTTTTGTTATGTTGTAGACAAAATTGAGGAGAACATTTTTCTCTATTTGGAGGTCAATTTTGTGCGTTCGGAGAATTTTTTACACGGTTTCTTCGGACTGGTTTTTCCATATCGGCGATTTCCAATAATACAATTTCATGTGAACGTAATATTTGCTTAGTTCCAGTCTTTTCGTAACATCAACTCTGTTTGCCGCATCTATTCTGATACGTACGGGTCCCTTCATATGTTCAGACCCGTATGAAGAGTGAAGTTCTTCGATGACGAATAAGCAATAAAAAAAAATGTC
The DNA here is from genome assembly GCA_029228625.1 of Pseudolycoriella hygida. Lineage (NCBI taxonomy): Eukaryota > Metazoa > Arthropoda > Insecta > Diptera > Sciaridae > Pseudolycoriella > Pseudolycoriella hygida. The sequence goes on from CM055403.1 coordinate 88,272,842, forward strand.
CGTCCGTCCGTCTGTCAACGCGATAACTCGAGTAAAACTCAACCGATTTTCAAAAACTTTTTTTTCCCTTTAAGGTAATTGAAAAATCTTTTCTTGGATTGAATCTGGGCACTGTCGGCCCAAGGGCCACCAAGCTAGGGCCGTTTAAGTGATTTTTGGTCTTTTGTACATAACTCGAGTAAATCTTTTCTGATTTTCAAATATTTTTTTTGGGTGACAGATCTAGGCATGACCGACAGTTCGTAAAGAAACTTTTGCCTGTGCTTAGGGCTCAAGTGGGCCATGTCCGTCCTAAGTTCGGCCCTTACCAAAAAACAAATTTTTTTTGCTATGTTGCAGAGGAAATTGAGGGAAACATTTTTGGTTATGGAATTGTGTGTCCGAGGCCTCTACTTAGGGCCCTAGGTCGGCACTAAGGTCGACCCTAGCCTAAAAAATGGATTTTTCTATGTTGTAGAGAAAATTGAGTAGAACATTTTTATAATTAACGAAGATCTCTGTTAGGCAATATGGCTTCCTTAAGGGTCGATGGACTTCAACTAATTTGATTGAGTTTACAAATCATGCCATTCATGTCGTTGAGTTCAGGTCTCAACTGGATGCTATTTACACTGACATTCGTAAGGCTTTTGACAGAGTTCGTCACGGCATACTACTAAAAAAGCTAAACGGAAGTGGAATACACTCAGAAATGCTTGGTTGGTTGAAATCTTATTTGCGTACAAGAGAGCAATGCGTAAAGGTTCTATGATGGACATTGCGTTTGTTTTCGGTAGGGTCAGGTGTCCCGCAAGGGAGCCACTTGGGCCCTCTTCTATTTCTTCTCTTTATCGACGATGTGACTAAGATTTTTAAGGCATCAAGATGTCTGCTTTACGCTGACGACCTCAAGCTCTTCAAGAAGATTCAAACTATCTTGGAGTCGAATGCTCTTTACGAGTGGTGCAAGTACAACTGTCTCGATCTGAACGTGGGCAAATGTTCGATGATATCTTTTTGTCGTATAAAAGATCCTATCATTTACAATTACGCTATTGATGGTACTGCTTTGGATCGCGTCAAACAAATCCGCGACCTTGGTGTTTATTTGGATGAAAGTTTAAGATTCAACTACCACATTGATTTCATAGTCTTTAAGTCGTTTTCCATGTTTGATTTCATGAAACGTGTGTGCTATGAATTTCGCGACATTCGTTCACTCAAAAGCATATTCTTTAATCACGTCAGATCACATCTTGAGTATGCCGCTATGGTGTGGTTCCCTTATTGTTCCACATACGTAGCTAAAATTGAATCCGTCCAGAAACAATTTTTAATATATGCCCTACGTAGGTCGGTAAAAAGAGATTCAAACTATCGGCTGTCACCTTATCTGTGTAGATGTAACACTTTAGGCATTGAAACACTGGCTAGGAGACGCATTAATAAATGCGTCTTTTTCGCCAATGATCTTTTGCACGGATTTGTAGATGCCCGTGATCTCAGGGACTTGTTCGTTGTTAAGACTCTTATACGAACGGTGCGAAACCCTAATTACTTGTTGATAAGAAGACACACTACAGCATATGGCTGTTACGAACCCGTCAACAATATATCAATCGAATTCAACAGGTTTGCCTCTTTGCTTGACAATTAAAGTACCAGGGGAGTGTTTCGTAAACATGTTCGAAACCCTAATTTTAAATTCTAACTGTTGCTTTTCATTTATCTTCATTACTCATTCACTTAATTCTGTTGATAAAAAAAATAAAAAAAAAAGTTTCATGTGAAGACAGAATGAAAATATCTTACTCCCAATTCAAGAAATAGCCACTTGAATTTAGTCTCAAAACTTTCATTACTAATTATAAAAGTCAAAAGTTTGTCTGTTTGTCTGTCTTTAAATTGTCGGTCACAAATTTCCAGCGTGAGCCTACATACGTCCGACCTGCTTGAAGAGTTCCGAGGAACTAAAGCAAAGTGTCGTTTTGCATTCCCTTTTATAAGCCTAAACCGTATTTTTGGTCGATTTAGACACCTTTATTGGCATGCATTATTACAATCTTAACACGTTAGTTAATTTATTACTATTGTTGAATTGACCTAATTTACTTTTAACCTTAGTAGTCAAAGGAATTAGCTAGACGTGTGTAGGGTTGACGATCCAATGACCTGGTCCCGATGTTATTTTGTTTCTTTATCAGTGCATGCTCTGTTTTATAACACCTGAAAGTATATTGCGCAAGTATCTCCGGACTTCGTGCCATGGTGCGGAGTGGTATTTAATTGCCGCTGTAAAGTGCATTCCCTGCTGTCTGGTGTTGTTTATTATTAATATACTTGCATTAATATTCAACACCTGATATCGCTTGTTGATCCAATATTACTATCATAGCATAACTTATGGGAATTTTTTTTTTCTTTATATGACTCAAAAGCTATTCCCATAATTTTTTTTACGCTAGGTCAGCAATTTTGAACCAACAAACGAGCCAACAAACTTGCAACACAATAATTCAGTGTGAGTCCATAGTCTAACACACTGTGATATTGAGTCGGCATGGAACGAAATGATGTGCCGTATTTGTTTTCTTTGTAAATTTTTTTGGTTCATATTAGATCTTCAGTTTCTTCGTGGTTGGGGTATGGGAGTTAGACCATAGATTTCTTCGGCCAAATTTTAGAGTTTTGTTAGTAGAATCGGTGACAAATGACCAAAACTGGGAAAATTTGGTTCAAATCATTTATTGAAATTATCTTGGAATGTATGGGAGTTAGACCATAGGTTTCTTCGGCAAAGTCTTAGAGTTTTGTTAGTAGAATCGGTGACAAATGACCAAAACTGGAAAAATTTGGGCCAAATCATTTTTTGAAATTATCTTACATTCCATACATTAGTTAGACCATAGGTTTCTTTGGCAAAGTTTTAGAGTTTTGTTAGTAAACGTCGTCACCAGTATTGGTGAAAATGTCGGGCAGTTGGACATGGGGTCAATTTTTATGCTTTTGAAAGTATCTGGAAAGGTATGAGAGACAGACAATTGGTTTCTTTGGCAAAGCCTCAGAGTTTTGTTAATAGAAGTCACCAGTATTGGTGAAAATGATGGATAGCTCGGGGGAAAAAGCAGGACGGGGTGAAAACGGTTGTACGGAAGAAACGGTTGTACGGAAGAAACGGTTGTACGGGGAAAACAGTAGTACGGAGGAAATTGTAGTGAGGGAAAAACGGTTGTACGAAGAAAATGGTTGTGCGGTGGAAACGGTTGTACGGGGAAAACAGTAGTACGTAGGAAATTGTAGTGCGGGGGAAACGGTTGTACGGGGGAAAATGGTAGTACGTTGACTAGGAAATTGTAGTACAGGAGAAACAGTTGTACGGGGAAAACGTTTGTACGGGAAAATGGTGGTACGGGAGAAAACTGTCGTACGAGTGAATCGGCAGTACGGGGGAAACGATAGTACGAGGGAAACGGTAGTACGAGGGAAACGGTAGTACGAGGGAAACGGTTGTACGGTGAAAACGATAATACGGGGGAAACGGTAGCACGGGGAAACAATTTGTAATGATAGTACATAGAAAATGGTTGTACATAGCAAACGGTAGTTGGGCAAAACGGTTTTATGGAAAAATGGTAGTACGGTGGAAAAACAGATTTGCATAGCTTATGGTTATTACTAGAATACTACTAAATCCATTTCTTATTCATCTATATCAAACTTTGCACACATTTCAGTATGAGGTACTTAAGACGCAAATCTCCGACCTACCGGCAAGAATGCTTATGGTCGTATAGCCCTTAGGGGTATTTGCTAGTAACATAAGAGGTTTTTGTTGTGATCAACAAATAAATAATCGGGTCATTGTAACAGATGCACGATAAAGAAAATGAATGATTTTTTTTAGTTTTTTATTAAAAAATAAAAACTTCTTCGACATTTGCTTGAATGAATAAATGTGACAAAATTTTGTAAATTCCATAAACTTAATATTCTACTTCCATTGATTTTTCTTAAGACAAAAACAAATAATAAAAATTAAACATTTTTGTGATCATTGTGGAGCATTAAGTAAACTAAAGTCTTCATCAAAAAAATGAATCTATTCAAGATTTGCCTATGTCTCGTTTATTAAATTTAGAGGCACTTAATATTTTGAATAATTTGAACTGTTTTTAACAAAAAATATTTTTCGTTTCTGCATTTAACAATTAGTATTTGAAAATTCAACAACTGCCATAAAAGACTTTAAGCAAGTGACTGAATTTCTGAAAACTTAGATTTAGCAACAAGACAAATGGCAGTTTGTAAATGAATTAAGTAACAATTAACTAGGTAATCCTAATTCCTTGTAAGATCGGAATTTAATGTAGTGTTTTTTTCTCCACGCGAGTAATTAAGTAGACTTATGTCAAGTATAACAAAAAATTATGTAAACATAAATATTCAATTTAAATTAAATGGACTTGGGAAATACTGCATTAACAAGAATAAAAGTACACAGCACAAAAGCCTGAAAAATTGATAACGAAACAATATTACACAAGTCCTGCATCTTTTGCCATGCTATAAAAGGCTGATTTCTTGTTTTGCAATAATTCGCTTGGAGCATCAAACTCGGATATTTGTCCTTTGTCCAACACTATCACCTTATCTGAATCTAAAATGGTATTTAGTCGATGGGCGATTGTAAGGACAGTGCAATCCCGAAACTCAGTTCGTATGGTCTTTTGGATTAGGTCATCAGTTTCCAGATCAACAGCAGCAGTTGCTTCGTCTAAAATTAACACTTTTGTTTTCCTCAATAAAGCACGAGCTAGACATACAAGTTGTCTCTGCCCAACGGACAAATTCTCTCCTCCTTCAGTTATTTCATGATTCAATCCGGCGTTGAGACCTTTTACAAACGCTTTCAAATGAGCATGTTCCAAAGCTGTCCAAACTTCTTCGTCGCTGTTGTGCTCAAAGGGATCTAAATTCATTCGCAATGTTCCCGAAAACAAAACCGGATCCTGCGGAATGATAGTTAATCGCGAGCGTAAGGCATGAAGTCCCAATTTTGAAATGTCTTGCCCATCAATTAGGATTGATCCACCGGATGATTCAATAATGCGAAACAATGCAAGAGTTAAACTCGATTTGCCAGCACCAGTACGTCCAACAATACCTACTTTTTCTCCACCCTTTACAGTAAAAGATATTCCTCTGAGCACTAATTCCAGACCTTCGCGATAACGAACTTGGAAATTTTTAAATTCGACAGTACCAGCTTCAGGCCAGTTTGTTGGCAGAGTTTGCGAGGGTATATCCCACGCTGCTTCTTGTTTTGTTTCCCCATACTCTTTGATACGTTCAACAGCGACAATATTCGTTTCAACTTCGGACGTCATTCGTACCAACCAGTTCAACGTTTGCGTTATTTGCAGAGCATAAGAGACAGACAGTCCTACCATTCCAGCATTCATTGTGTCACGGCTAAGAATCGCAAATAACGCAGCAAACAAAATAATAAGGTTACCGACCATTTCTAAGCGAACAGCCAACCAACGATTAGCTATGATGCTCGGGTAATAGCAAACTTGGTTAAAATCAACCTTATCCTCTGATTCGTTGATGAATCTACAGCAATGGTGCGAATTTCGTGTAAACGTATCGACAAATTTAATTTTATTTTACCTTTCTTGAACGGTGTAAGCACGAATAGTTTGCGAACCCTGAATGCTTTCACCAAAGTGCGAATAAATTGGTGATCTTGACACTGATTCCAGTCGTTTCAATTGACGCGATGTTGCTACGTAAAATCGTTGAACGAAGTAATACAAAATCCCTATTGGAACGATTACAGCGATAAATTGGTAGGTTGAAATACTGATCACAACCAATGTTGCTACCACCTAATGTCATTGCAAAATATTTTGAATTAGTTAAATTATTGAGTAATAGAAAGAAGAGTTCAATTAAACGAAAATAAAAATATAAACAATTAAAAAATAATAAAATTTGGAATTTTGAACTTGATTTACTATCTACTCCGACTACAGCTAACAAAATTAGAAAATACAAATTATATTTTTTGAACCGAAAAAGAAATTCATTTGGGAAAATTGCAATATGCACTAGTTATTTTTAAATGGATTAATTTTCAACTTTCCCATTGTAATTTTTTACTAATTTTGAAGAAAGAGTCCGCGCATCTAGTAAAGGGGGAATTCTTTCTTTGTTTTCTGAGCGACGTCTTTCTCAAACGCCTCTCTTCCCATGTGCAAGTTTAAAGTCTAATTTATTACTTAAAGTACTTTGCTGGACTTGTCGATTATTTGCCAAGTATAGGGTAACACGATTGATGGTAACGGTGCACGGAATTCTCCAAAATCAGAATCACTTGGAAATCTCGAAAAAGTCAGTTATGCAAGAAACCGCTTATAACAAATCCTGAGTTTAAAATGTTACATCAAAGTATCCAAAAATTAAGTACAAACTAAGTGCGGAAATCGCAAGGAGCACGCAAGGCAAGGGTACATGCAATAAAATACTAACATTACAAAGTAGCTTATGAGTAGCGAATGCAATACCTAATCGTTTTTAGAAGACTGGTATCCCAAGAATTCCACAATCCGCACAAAAAACTCTTACAGAGGAGATGTGACGCAAATCTTTATGTCTGCTTACAAAAGTTGTGAAATCAGGAAAGAGTGACGCATTAAGCATCTTATTCAAAACGTTCTCCTTTAAGTTACAAAAGTTCTGGAGTCAGAAGTGGGTGACGCATTAAGTTTGAATAAGCAAAAATAAATAAAAGCGAAGTTGCGTTGTGTTTTTAAAAAAATGCGTCGCAAATGCCAGACCCAATAACGAAATAATTTGTTATGCTTCCAGTTTTTACGCTGTAGAAATTTGACTTTTAATTCTTTCCGCAAAAATTGTACTGTGCAAATTTAAATTTTTGCGTATGAAAACTGAAAGGGTTAAAAAATTATTGTCGTCGTTGGGTCTGGCATTTGTGACGCAATTTTTGAAAAACCCAAGAGGAGTGTAAGAGTTTTTTGTGCGGATATCAGTACTTTTGTAAGTTAATTTTTATCTTTAATAGAAAAAAAAATTTGTTCGAAAGAATTTTGGTGAATAAATGTATCCTCCAAACTCTCGAATATGGAATTGGCCATATACCATTATTGGGCCATATTTCTTCAAAACCGCGAAACACGTGTTCGCTTAAATTTAATTCCCTACAACTTCGCCCTTGGAACGAGCCTTCTAACTCTCATAGTTCTGAAGATCTGGGTCATCCTGCCCAATTATGGAAGTGGCCATATACCAGGATTGGGCCATATTTTCCTAAAACCCTGAAGCACGTTTTCGCTTAAATTTGATTCTCTACAACTTCACCTTTGGAAGTAACTTTCTAACTGCTATAGTTCTAGAGGTACGGGCTACATTTCATGAAACCTTATATGAAATTACAAAACGTTAGAAAATTAAAAAAAATTGCCACAAAGATCCCGGAGAGAAAGAAAGAAAGAAAAGTTTACCAAATCGACTATTGAAAAATATTCGATTTGGGTCCGTTTCCTTACAAAATAGCAATCTTGTTTAATTCATATCTCCGGATCTGCTCAACCGATTTTAATGAGTAAAATCCGGGAAAAATATCTTCCGGGGGTACGTCGCACGGGGGGGGGGGGGGAGTCAAAAAGTTGCTATATATTTGCTCCTTAGTCTACGAAAAACTTTCTTGGCATGTAAGACTTGCGTCACGGCCCCTTACTACCGTGGGGCCATGATAAGAAATTCCATGTCACAAATAACAAACTGAATCCGTACGATTTTAATAGCAGTAAAAATGCTAGTTTCAACTCAGCCTGTGGAGAACGTCAGCAGTTGTAAACAAAAACAGAAAATCCAACGGAAACGGACAAGGTAAATGACATACAAGAACATGTCATTATTTACCGTGTCCGTCTCCGTTTGCGTTGGAGTTACTGTTTTTTCATGCTTGCTAGCAGGGACGAAAAAAAAAATGTAATCCCTCGGGGCGAAAGCTTTTTCTTTCGCCCCTTGGGCTTACATTTTTCAACTTTCGTCCCTGTTAGCAAGCATGAAAAACTTAATACGCAACACGGCAAAGAATTTTCGGCCAGCTCCCTTGCTGCGTAAATAACTATTGTTTACAACTGTTGACGTTCTCCATTATGTAATGCGTTAATAAATGTTTTTGGAATCTGCGACGCATTCTTTTTATCGAATGAGAAATATCCCTCTGGGTCGAAATTAAAAACTTTTGCTCCAAGTGATATAATATATAATATAAAACACAACATCACTGCACCTCACTACACTACATGTCACCACGCCTCACTACATCTCACTGCATCTCACTGCACCTAACTACATCTCAGTACATTTCACTACACTACACCTCACTACAATTCACTACATCTCTGTACGCCTCACTACATCTCACTACACCTCACTGCACCTCACTGCACCTCACTACACTACACATACTACATATTACTACACCTTAGTACATCTCACTACATCTTACTACACCTTAGTACATCTCACTACATCTTACTACACCTTAGTACATCTCACTACATCTCAATACACTACACCTTGGAGTTGTGCTGGACGACCGCAGAAATTTTAATAGCCATGTGGACTACACGTGCGAAAAGGCAATGAAAGCCACCGCAGCATTGGCCAGAATAATGCCAAACGGCTTTGGACCACGAAGTAGCAAAACGAGGCTCCTTGCAAG
>CM055403.1:88282078-88336079 GCA_029228625.1 Pseudolycoriella hygida
ACACTACATCTCACTACATCTCACTACACCTCTCTACGCCTCACTACATCTCACTACACATCATTGCTCCTCACTACACTACACTACACATCCTACATTTCACTACACCTCATTTCATCTCACTACACATCACTACATCTCACTACACCTTACTTCATCTCACTACACTGCACCTCACTACATCTCACTACACTTAAGTGTATCCCACTACATCTCACTACACGTCAGTACATCTCATTACACTACACCTCAGTACATCTCATTACACTACACCTCAGTACATCTCACTACACTACACCTCACTACATCTCACTACACCTCTCTACGCCTCAGAGTTCGTTGCAGTAAAACTTTATTGAATTACATTACTATAATTCATAATTGAATACTACATCTCTTGAGTTGTTGTACATCCCGGGCGAAGGTTCGGGAAATTTTGTCCGTGAGGATATTTTTGCCGATTTTTTTTTTTTTTGTTCGAAGATATTTTGTCTGATCACCCAACTTCTGAGGTGCCATACATTCCGGTCAAAGCCCAGATAACCACGCGATCTCTACAATACACAACACCACATCTCACTTTACTGCACTACATTGGCCTTCGTTCCAAACTATAAGCTTGACTATAAGCTCGAGATATAATTTTCTAAAATTAGGAATTAGGAACTCAACTAGGACAAAAAATTATTTTTATATTTCTTTTTTCGATAGATTTCGTTTTTCTAAGACATTCGTTCTTCTACGACATATGGAAATAACGCGTTAGTTTCTTTATAAATCGATTTCGAGTTTTCGTAAATTGATTTAAAATCGTTTTACTAAGAGAAAAACTGAATGCATGCGCAAGTGCATGCGATTTTTCAGTCAGTTTGTGATCAAAATCAAATAATAATAGTATTTTATTGCCATTTGAGAGGAACAATCGATTCTTGCCGAGATTTCCCTTCAAATGGCAATATGATGGTTTATTGCATGAGCGAAAAAGAGAAAACAAACATAGGAGAACGTCAAATGTCACTGTCAGCGATTAATAATTTCTCTTTTATATTACTAGATTAATAATTTTTAAGGGGAAACACTGCGCGAATGCAATAAAAAAACTAACGCATTATTTCCATATGTCGTAGAAGAACGAATCTCATAGAAAAACGAAATTTATCGTACAAAAATATTAAAAAGATTCCTTAAAAAGACCATTCAACGGTCAATTAACGATAAAATAATGATTAATAAATTATGAGCTTTTTCAAAAAAGGCTTCTATAACGAACTTTCTCTATAACGAACAATTGAATTCCTTCAGAGTTCGTTGCAGTAAAATTTTATTGAATTACATTACTATAATTCATTGATTACTACATCTCCTGAGTTGGTACACATCCCGGGCGAAGCCCGGTTAACCACGCTAGTAATATATAAAATCCGAGAAAATTTTAGAAAAATGCCCGTTTTCGGCCCGACACATGAAATAGTTATTCGTGTGTCTGTTTTTGACGACTCATTTTAGGCAATTTCGCGTGTTGTAGACCGAGCAAAGCGAGTTCTACATGCGAAAGTGCCTAAAATGAGTCGTACAAAACAGATACACAAAAAATTTTTCATGCAGAGGTCCAAAATCGAGAGAAATTTATAAAATTTCCTTCGAATTTGGCCTCGAGGCATGAAAATTAGTGTTTCTGAATCGAGTAAAGAAGCTAACAGCAATTACATCAGACTGTAGTTTGGGAAACACAATGGGATCTCATTAAACCGATCATCAGTAGAAAAGATTTTTTATAATACGTCACTTTGGTAGTACAGGAAAAGAAAATGAATTACCCTTAATAGTATATATACGGGGATTTTTCCAAAATTTTCTCGGATTTTCGACCCAATACCTGAAAATATTCTACACGTGTTTATTGAGATGGTTTTTAGGGTTTTTTTTTTGCAGTAATGTAGCCCGAACGAAGTAAAAAATAGCGAAGTTCGAAGCAATTAACCAACCAAAAGCTAATATTTCCCTGTGACAAAAAATTTTCGGTATTCGCCGCTCACGGTGTCAGTATACTTGCATTGCATTCCCTACTTGTAAGCTTGCAAGTACCTCTAAAATAACCACGAAAAATGTCTTTCGGAAGACCTTACCTTGAACAGACACCCGAGAAAAGCAGTCAATTGCCTAGGTAGGGCATTGTCGACAACGTCAACATCTTTCGAAAACCGTGATAAAATACGACCAATAGGAGTTATTTCGAAAAATGCTAACGGCACTCGTAAAATATTGGTTAAAACGAATTTGTGTAAAACAATAGACGAATCAACGCAACCAATCGTAGGTACGATATCACTCAACACCGACGTTATAGCTGAAACATAAATTATGGTTATGGTAGCGAATTTCTGGAATTTTAATTGTATTGCATACACAAATGCCATTATCTCAAAATTCTCGAGTGATGTTTTCAGATAAACTTATTTTATCGTTTCATGTAAATCATAGTTTGCGTAATCTGATGATTTGTTACTAAAAGATGTCGACCTAGCATGCAAATGATTAGTTGCTTGTAAGTACTGAATGACAATAAATAAAAGTAAATGGCTACTTATCAAAATCAAGAGGACAAATATCCGGACTATTCTAATTCCTGAATACTCAAAATCCGGTATTAAATAATATTCTCTTATTCGTGCATATAGAAGGCTCTTTCACCTAAGCCTCCACGCCAGTGGCGAGCTTACTAATTACCCTGCCCCAAGCCCCGTCGCTTAGATCACGCAAAGGAGTTATACCACCCTGAACTTCCATTGAGAGGGCTGTCGACCAAGACCCCGCTTTTTTTTTCAACAGCCTACGGTGCTCCCTCTTCATGCATATTATGTAAATATTATTTCCAAATAAACTACCAACATAAAATTACTATACCAATTACAGTTTACGTTACATATTTTTTCTAATGTATACAATATGAGGGACACTTTTTCGGAAATGAAATAACATCTACACCATACGTTAAAAATTCGGACAATCTTTACAGATGTTGTCTTCCGGATTTCCATTTCGATTTTGAATCCACCGGATTTTGAGCCATCCGGATTTTGGGTCAACCGGATTTTATAACTTCGGGGTTTTGTAAATTCCGGATTTTTATCGTATGGATTTTCATTCTTCGGATTTTGAAATGTCTAGTGTCGAAATTTACTTGATTTGAACGGGTTGAACGAATTCGTTACCATATACCATCTTTCCCTACATTTGGTTATCCTTTCAGCGAAGAGATAAGCCCGTCCCGTCGACATTAAGTTAATTTAATTAGGTAGGAGGAACTGGATATTTGTGTTGCGTTGTGTTCGAAGGTTATATATAAAAAATTGGATCAGGAAATGAGGAACCAAAAAAGCATGCGGGTGACGTGCGGATAAATAAAAAAACGTTGTGTACATAATGTTTTGTAAGAACTTGAAGGAATTTGACGCTTTCTTTAAATTTCAATATGGATCGCTTTCGAAAGCTACCACATGTGAGAAACATCATCCCAGAACCCGCGTTAATGAACTTTCCTAAAGTTTTACGCGAAATTACGATTTTTGGAATCGTGCAACGAAACCTTTTAAAACCATATCTGAATTGCAGTTAGTTTATGATGAACAACGTTCAACAGTTACGCATTGCGAGAAATGTGACCAATATGTTAAAGACTAAAACGGTTACCTCGATTGAACAGACAATAAAATCCGTCACATGCATTGGTAAAACATTATCAAGAACTTCAACATCTTTTGAAAATCTCGACAAGATACGCCCTATAGGAGTGGTCTCGAAAAAGTTCATTGGCGCTCGTTTTATACCTAAAGTAATATTTACCAGTGAAACATATTTAGTAATAAATAGAAGAACTGTCATACCAACAAGTACCATTTGATGTAAAATTACTGTGGCGTGCAAACAACCGATTCTGACCATCAGTTTACCGAAAAAAGAGGCTAGTGCTAAAATGTTAAATAAAAAACGAATTATGGAACATAAAATCTTAAATTATAAACAATGGTGTTTTTTGTTATATGATGAAAAGTGAAGTTTTTTAGGACTAGTTGTAAGTTTGTCCTAAGACGGCCTAAAATATTGGCGAATACTATTTCTTAGGCTTTATTCGTCCGCGCGGGCAAATAATATTTCTTAGGTTTTATTTGCCCGCGCTTATTATGCCCACCCAATTTTTCATTTTGCAAAATTAAAACTTGATCAGAATAGATGTGGCAAAGAGACTCGAACGTATCTAAAATATACAAACAATCAAACAATCCAGCGTTTTCTGTTCTTTTTATCCATACATATTACCCAAGGTAATGTCAAAGGCCCTACCGAAGTACGTCTCAGAACATTCAAATCTAGAAAAGCTTATATCCCAGGACTGGGCCATTTCCCCCTAAACCCCTGAAACACGTGTTCTCTAAAATTGTGTTCTCTACAACTTTGCCTTTAGAAGCAACTTTCTACCTATTATAGTTCTCGAGATATGGGCCATCCCTCCTAATTCTAGAAGTGGTCATATCCTAGGATTATGGCATTTTTACCCAAAACCTGAAACACGTGGTCACTAAAATTTTATTCTCTACAACTTTGCCTTTGGAAGCATCTTTCTACCTCTCATAGTTCTGGAGATTCGGGTCGTCCTGCTCAATTATGGAAGTGGCCATATACCAGAATTGGGCAATATTTCTCTAAATACGTGTTCGCTTAAATTTCTATTGAAAAATAAGTTTTACCGAAAGTTTAATCAACTATTACTGAAAATAAAATCATTTTTTACCAAATAAAAAATCAATTTTACCAAAAACTAATTCACAATTTTCCGAAAGAGAACAGCATAAATAAAAATAAATTTTACCAAAAAAATATTCATTTTGTCATAAAATTAAATCATTAATTACCAAAAAATAATTCATAATCTACAGAAAAAAATCAATTGTGACAAAAAAAAAAAGATTACCAAAAATTAGCGCTTTAAATCCTATGGACATTTTCCTTGTACAAATTGCCCCAATCATGGGAAAATTCTCCTTTTACAAATTATTTTGAATTTTGAATTTTTTTTATGTCATAATAGATTTTTATTCAGTAGATTGTGAATTATTTTTTTAGTAATTAATTATTTAATTTTATAAAAAAATGAATATTTTTTTGGTAAAATTCATTTTTATTCATGCTGTTCTCTTTCGGTAAATTGTGAATTAGTTTTTGGTAAAATTGATTTTTTATTCGGTAAAAAATGATTTTATTCTCGGTAATAAACTTTCGGTAAAACTTATTTTTTTATTTGACGATTCGAATTTATTTTCGGTAATTTTGAATATTTATTTGATCGTTAAATAGGTCCCATTATGGAAGTGGCCATATACCAGAATTGGGTCATATTTCCCCAAAATCCTGAAACACATGTTCGCTAAAATTTGATTCTCTACAACTTCGCCTTTGGAACTAACTTTCTAACTCCCATAGTTCTAGAGATATGTGTTATCCTAACCAATTATGGAAGTGTGCATAACCCTGAGACACATGTTGGCTTAAATTTAATTCTCTACAACTTTGCCTTTGATAGTAAATCTCCATATTGCATAGTTAAGGTATTATAGATGAAAAACTGTTTTCGTACATGGCCAAGAAAGTCAATTTCGTCCATTCCTTTGGTCCCAGTGCCCAGACCCCTAGCCCGATTCCCACAAAAAATTTTTCCCAGTTTTGTGACATGCATTCATTTGACACCAAAAGGAGGAATTTTCGTGCTATACTTGTTGCTGAAATATTTGCGAAAAAGTTTCATCGACCCTCGAAAATTTCATGTCTGACTTCCAGTTCTTCGGTCAGACGGACCCCCAACTCCCATCTCGATCTACCCGATGTTACAATAAAATTGTTTGTAGTATAGGACCTTTGTACTTCGTACGGGTCCAAAAAGCTAAGAAAAATTTTCAATTACCAAGCAATACAAAATAGTATTATAAATTTAATTATTGGAATAATAATAGTAGATTACATTCGATGCTGTGAAAATAATTCATTACATGAGGGATCAATTTTGTGATATGAGCGGAACTTACGAATGTGTTCTGAAGCAACAAGCTTTGGAAACTGTTTTTAACGAGGGTAGAGTTTGTATATCCGAGCCGAAGGCGAGGTATACAACTACGCGAGTCAAAAAACAGTTTCCAAAGCGAGTTGCTTCAGAACAAATTCGTAAGTTCCCGAGTTCACAAAATTGATCCCTCATGTAATGAATTATTTTCACAGCATCCAATGTGAGTAATTTTTTTACCTCCCCATCTGAAAATTCATCGTTACTATCGAACCCCTGTAAGAAAATTTGATTTCACGAAGAAAACATTACCTCAGCTTAACAACTTTCTTGTAATTTTTTCATTCAGACTTTTCGTCAACTTAAACGTGAAGTTGTGCTAATTTACGTTGGATGGAATGGTGTTGTGTTTTCATTTATTTAAAAAAAAGATCGTGCCATTCTCATGGAATACAATCGAGAGGTGACAAAATAGCGCATGAAAAATTCTCCCAATAACATTGAACCAGCATTTTTGGTTTCTGTCACTTTTTTTGGTGTATTTTTTCATATCTTTTTTTTCGTCAAGTTGTTTTTGCGAATGAAACTGCAAAAGATGTTGAATTGACATCAGCAGCCGTCATCTATCGATTGTCTTTTCTAATAATAAAATTGGAACAAACGAACTATAAATCGACACAATTCGACACAAAGTCGACGAAAAGTGTTACGAAAAATTTACAAAATCATTTTTTGAGGTTATGTTCTATTCCGTGGATTGTCCGTTATGTAGATTTTCTTGTTTGAGTGAAACAAAAAGGCCGAAATACGTAATAAATTATGCTAGGATTACCGTAAAGTTATTATTTTTCCAATCGGACTGATTACAAAGAAGTGTTTGTTTAGGAAAATGATCAAATGATCCGAACACCGTTGTAGCGGCAGATATTGTTCTGGTTGTAAAAAATAATGACTTTACTTCAATCCTGGGATCGCTGACATCTTTTTAACATTTTTTTATTGAATTTGGCCTAATCGAAATAATTTTATCTTTCGGTTGTAGTTGTAGAAGAATGTAATAGGAAACATGTGGTTTCACCTTATAAGCGTCGGCTCATTCCCTTCAAAAAAATATCCCGTCCTCTGACATTTTTACGTCGAATTTCGAAGATTCGAAAGAATATGGTGCTGTCAAAGAAGTAAACAAAAAAAAGTAAATTTGGTGCGACGATGTGATTTTTTTGTTTTGTAATTTTATATTGAATTTTGCGAGGAATTTGTGTGTAAATAAATCAATTAAATGTTATTTGTTATAATTAAGGCCAGTGCAGTTTGAATTACTTTTGTTTTTCTTATTTATTTTAACACAACGTAACAACGTAATGTAATCTAACTTCTCAATGAGATAGCGCAAAATTCTAAGACGTTATGCCATTATGAAATGTGCAACTAGTCTGGACCCAGAAAGAAAATATGTTTTTTTCGTTTTCAATGCTGGATCATAGGAATAACAATTTGTTGCCCATACCACAGACAATCGTCGCACCAAAACTTTTTGTTTACCTTTTTGACAGCTCGAAAATTCGCACTCACTTCGTGTGGCGATGTCCTTTTTTGTTATAAATACGAAGAAAAATTTGTGTTAAATGTTGCTTGAAGTGAAATATCATTTAATAATAAATTAAATATAACAGTGATCAGTGATATTTATCGGCCGAGTCAAAATTGTGTTTTTGCGTTAAAAATGTCATGATCAGTGAAAACAAAAATGGCCGATAAAAGTTTCTTACATTACGTAGACGTTATTTTTTTTGGCTGATTTTCTAGTTTCTTTGCCACTTCAAGCAATATTACAACAAAGTTTTTAATGAATTAAACAACAAGAAAAATACAATTAGTTTTTGTATCAATGAAAACAATTCATACGCATCATATGATTCGCAAGTAATGGGTCCTCAAGTAATGGCCATTACTTCTGTGAAGTAAGAACTATTACTTGAGGATCAATTAGATGAGAAAAATCCCCTGAGGGAAATCAAATTTTCTTACAGGGGATTTCGATAGTAACGATGAATTTTCAGATGGGGGAGGTAAAAAAGCACTATTTCTGATATCCAATGTCACGAATTATTGAATGATCGAAGTTGATACTTCATCCAATTGTAAGAAGTTGCAGTGCTTACATTTGCATGTTGGATTTATGCAAATCTAGCATGCTCTAAAAATAGAAATAAGCTAGTTGTGGCAGATCTAGCTCAACCATTATGATCGAGCAAACAAAGTGGCTATGAAAAGCAAATGTATTGTACTGTTGATTACACATTCCACCGTGTATACACATAGTCCTTATAATGACATAGGTGTACTTAAGAAATCATGTAATTTGTTACATGAGGGCGTGATACGCAGAAATCAGCATATGTTTGTAGATTGTCTATCATTGTGCATGTGCATTTCTATGCAAAGTTGTTTTTCTAATTTTTTCAACTCTAAATAAAATATATATTTCTGGTAAATTTCCAAGCAATACAATAAAAAAGCTAAGAAAAACTTGATTATATAAGTTAGCTATTAAAAACACTCAATTTTTCAATGAATGCAAACCAAATATCTCTTGAGGAATACAAGGGTTGCATTTTATGTTTCTGGCCTAGGGTACTTCCAGCCCGAAAATCGCAAATCTGCCGATGCTATTTCAAAATTGACTATTTTTTATGGTAAATTTTCTTAGATCACTTTTATGTAGCATTAGTGGGTGCGTAACTACATAATTTTGAAAATTTCGTCTCCATGAAAAAACAAAATTTACACTCGAAAATTTTCGTATAATTTTTTTTTCACAATATTAGACGTAAATTATCTTCTCCGGTATGGTTATACGAACTTATTTTTCAATTCAAAATCAGTCCATTCTCCAATAAACCAACAGAGCTGCGCGTGATACTATAGAAACTGATTGCAAATTGACTCACTGTGACATTCGGTCAACCTCAGGCATTGAAATGACTAGCATACAAACAAACTTTGATGGACATTTGGATATAAAATTAGATTCGTTCTTGTTGGGTACCGCTTAATGTGGGCATAGGTCAGTGTGAGGCCTGCGTCGATCGGTGTCAAGAAACACTGGAGAAATGTTACAACAGTGCTTCAAAGCGTGTGAATGACATCTACAGTAATGACGTTTCATGAAAAGTTGAATGCAGCTGAAGTTGTTAAGAATAGCTGTTATGTTATATTAAAAAACGCGTTTTTGAAACTGAGGTCTATAGCTTCGCATCCACTGACGCTACGTAAAAGTGATCTAAGAAAATCTACCATAAAAAATAGTCAATTTTAAAATAGGGTCGGCAGATTTGCGAGTTTCGGGCTGGAAGTACCCTAGGCCAGAAACATAAAAGGCAACCCTCGTAGCTTAATTTCTTACAATCTTCCCGAGTTTGTAACGCTTCGTAAAAGGACAAATTCTCTAGTTTCGTTACCTGAGAGTATCGTAACGATCGTAACGTTTCGAGAAATATATTTTATTTAAATGTTTATTTTGTCTCTTCGCCGGCGCCGTCGCCGGCGAATAGTCACTTCTTATAATAGGTGAGAAGAGGTGAGAGAATAGAGTCCGATTTTAGGCCTCTTTTTGGTGGCATTTTTATTCTTTTTTGTTTTTTATTAATGTCTACTTCTTTTTCGTGCGAATAAAGCCTAAGAAATTGTATTTAAAAAAATGAGAAACGATAGCTACCGAAAAATTGAATTTCTTTATCAGAGTTAAAAACGAAAAATTTCGAACTATAATCTTCAAGTGCAAAAATTAGTAAGTTTCTTTGTATTTGCATTATGTATGGAAAAAGCAACAGCGTTTTGGACGATTCCAGGCACCGCTTTACTACATATCAATGCAAAAGTGATAGGCGCAAAATTTTTCGAATTAGTTTACCCCGAATTCGTTTCTTCAAACAAATCAAAAGTTATCAATGGAATTTGGTGTTGCTATATAAGAAAAATTTTGGTTTTGTTTATTCCAAGAAACGTTGAAAAAATATTAGAAAAATTTCACATCTCTGTCTCTATCGCCTTGTTATGTTTGTGTAGGCATAGTAAAGATTGAATTCAACCGCTATTTTCAGTCGCACACAATATTTGTTTCTGAATTTTACGTAAATGAATCAAAATTAAAAGCGTTGTTCCATCAAAGAGCAATGAATTTTTGGAACCCAGAGGTCAATGCGAGGACTTCGTAAGAAACTCATTTACGTAAAATTAACCGTTTTGACGAACAGACATATTCGTAAATTATTGCTAAAATATAGATAATTGCTCATCAAAATCTGTGTATGAAGCGTTTGATGCAATTTTAATTGAAGATAAAGCAAAAAACGTAAAAACTGTGTTATGAGATCGAAACATAGCCAAAGGGAAAAAGCGGTGTCGAGAAGCGGGAAGGGAGGAATATAGCCAATTGCGGGTTTTAAAGCGCAGAGCCCCTAGCGGAGTTTGGGTCAGAGCTAGATGAACTAAGGTCGTCTGCAGCGCGTAATATAGCCGCAAGTCGGAGTGGCCAGAGCCCCCCAACACAATATAATGTCCTATTAACGCAATAATTAATTCAACAGCTTTCCTAAAAACCGGACAAAATAACCCAGGGGGGGGGGTAATTATGTCCGGGGTAATTTTGTCCTATAACCGATCAATGAGTCAAAAACAGTAATTTGGTGTTTTTGGCATCGTAAATTGTAAATTGAAGCACTCCTGTACTCACACACGGTTAGGAGTATTCATTTCACTAAGATCGACCATCCCGATTCATAAAGAAAACAAAAATAGCCGCAAATGCATTATTCCCCAGTAAATATAGCTTCAATGAGTGACAAAATCGGGTTTGTGTATGCGATGTTCGTATTTTCAACGGCAACGAGTTAAGAATCTTGACTTCAGCAACACTAAACCTACGCGGTGGCATACGCCGTTCATTGAGGCAAACACCAACTTACAGACCGCGTACGTATACATTCTTCTGACCGTTAATAAGCTCGGATAAAGATCCGAAAAAAGGAACTCATCAGGATACCTATAGCGTAAGCTATCCTCTGCTTCCTTTCTACATTCTCAATTAGTCTTTTACTTGCCCAACCCCTTACACCAACGCAGTAAGATAATCGAGAATGTATCATTGAGAAGTACAAGGACTGCAAGATTTTTACCGGAAGAACATGACGTAACCTCCGCAGGATACCAATCTGACCCAAAATTTTTGAGCAAAGTTAAGTAAGGGGCTGTCCACATATTACGTATGCACAAAGGGAGGGGGTACGCAAAAGCGTAGGATTGCGTACGGAAATCAAGAGGGGGGGGGGAGGCGGGGGGCGGGGTGTTAGAGAATGAAGTAGGTACATGATCGAACTACAAATTCATATTTTCGATTAATTTTTGGACATTTGTATGACTTTTACCGGTCAATGGGTTCTTCCTTGCTCACCTGCATGGTATGTGCTGTTATGTACACTCGACAGCATGTGTTTTTTGTAACCAAACAAATTTGGAATGTAGAATTGATTGGACAGTAAAACGTTAACGTCGCATGTTAATTCGAAAAATATAATGCTCTTGAGTGCATTACAAAATTCGTTACTTTCTAAGGGTCGCAGGGGGTATTCGGTCAAATTGTACGGAAGCGTACAGAGGGGGGGGGCGTCAAAAAATAACATTTTCTTGCGTACGTAATATGTGGAGCAGGGCCTACTTTACAGAAAAAATTTTCTTGACTTCCATCAATTTTCTGCAAATTTCTGCTATTTCTGCAATTTGTGGAAAGTGAGTTTGTTCTATTTCAACGCTCAACGGTTTAATGTTTTAACCTACTTTTTCAGGACTTCAGAGTTCTGGAGCTAATAAATTTGTCAAAAACTCTTAAATCGTGGAAATAGCACCGACGTTCTTCACTTTATACAAATTGCAGAAAGTTCAGAAATTGGCAGCAAGTTGCAGAAAATTGAAGAAAGTGAAGAAAGTACTTTCTGTAAAATAGGACCTGATGTGGACAGCCCCTAATATGGAAGTTCCAACGTATATTTTTATCGAGAATAACACCAAAGTATTTTGTTGAGTCAACAGATTTTATCTCAACACCAGCAGCATCAATTTTCAAGGAGTCGTCGATTTTAACACGAGGAGATCTAAAGTGAACGACATTACTTTTCTTCAAATTCAACGTAAGTTTACAAGCGTCAAAATAATCTATCAGTAACTCAAATCTTTATAAGCAACTTCAACATTGCTTGCAAAACAAACTGAAGATGGAAAGATACCGGAATCATCCGCAAACAAGTAAGGTTAGGGCTTTAACGGTAGGAGGTGTGGGTCGGTAACAAAAATCAAGAACAACAGTGGTCCTAGGACGCTACCTTGAGAAACTCCCGAATCTACCCGGGAATTTCATAACAGTTCTCTACGACACACTGATATCTTTTTCCCAAATAACTCTTAAAAAGTTTCAATCATTGACTCCTAATAGCAGCAATCGGCATTTTTTCTAACAAAAGCTTTTAATTGACCGTGTCAAAGGCCTTGGACAGGTCCACGAAAAAAGAAATATAATTACTCCGAGATCTGAAACTATACTGTTTACAGTAAAAAACATATGCAAGGGACCCGTACGTATCAGAATAGATGTGGCAAACAGAGTTGATATTACGAAAAGACTCGAACATATCTATTGCGCTGCGTCCACAATAAATTGTATTGGAAATTGCCGAGAGGGCAATGTTGAAAAACCCGTCCGAAGAAACGGTGTAAAAAAGGCCTTCCGAAAGTACAAAATTAACCCCTAAATAGACAAAAATGTTCATCTCAATTTTTTATACAACATAGCAAAAAATGATTTTTTTGTCTAGGGCCGACCGTAGGACCAACCTAGGGTCCTCAGGAGAGGCCTCGGGCAAATACTTATATAGAAAAAAATATTTCCCTCCATTTTCTCTACAACATAGTGAAAAACCATATTTTTGTCTAGGGCAGACCTTAGGACCGACGTAGGGCCATAAGGAAATGCCTAGGACACATACTTCCATAGACAAAAATGTTTCCCTCAATTTGCTCTCCAACATATCAAAAATTTTTTTTTTTGGCTAGGGTCGACCTTAGGACCGGCATGAGCGAGAGGTGACGCTCTTCTGCGGTTTATGGAATAAATTGAATAAATGGGAATAAATGGAATAAATGGGAATAAATGGGAATCAATGGAATCAATGGGAATCAATGGGAATAAATATGGGAATAAATGATAATTTTTTCAAATTCGTCAAAATCCCAAATAGACTTGATTTTGATGGCAACGCACACAACAAACCATACTAATGTGTCAAAAAGTGAAAAAACCAACTTTTGAAAACTTAAAAGAATTTTTGTTGAAAAATGGAATAAATAAATTTATTCCAAAAAAATAGAATTTAATCTCAAGATGGTTTAAATGCTTTATAATTTGTGCAAATCCTTTTTTCAACTTATTTGTCTAACTTGGGATGTGTTTGGTTGAGATATTTCGCCAAAAACAACAAAAAAATTTTGGGAATAAATGGAATAAAAGAATAAATGGAATAAATGAAGTGCTTCACCCCTCGGACATGAGGCCTAAGCACAGGCAAAAGTTTTTTTTTTATAAATTGTCAACAAACACAAATTTTTGAAAATCGGAAAGGATTAACTCGAGTTATGTACGGAAAACACGTAGGGACTCGTTTGTAGTGCCCTAACTAACTCCCATACAAAAAACACATAGAGGCCTAGCAGAGGACTCGTTTTTAGTGCCCTAGCTAAGTCCAAGGACTCAAATTCAAAAAATCAGATAAGATTTACTTGAATTTCGTACAAAAGACTAAAAATCACTTACACGGCCCTAGCTCGGAGGCCCTTAGGCCGACAGTGCCCGGATTCAATCCCATAAAAGATTTTTTGAATACCTTTCAGGGAAAATTTTTTTTTGAAAATCGGTTGAATTTTACTCGAGTTACCGTGTTGACAGACGGACGTACGGACATTTTTTTTATTGTTGATTAGTCATCTAAAAATCGAAATTCGACTGGTTACAATCGTCGTGGTAAACGCAATAGACCCCTTTTCGAAGCACAACGTTCTTCGCATGGGTCTAAAAACTCGGCCGAATTGAGGAAGCTAAAAATGTTTGAGAAAATTAACTTAAAGACCTAAATAACCGACAAAACAGATATTGGCATGTAGTTGGTGACATCAGTAGAGTTGCCTGATTTGAAAATTGACGTAACGTTAGCTTTCTTTAAGGAACTTTAGTATTCCCCAGTAGACACACACAAATTATAAATGTCAGCCGGCGAAATAACCAAAGAGCAACACTTAACCGATGCTACGGACAACCTGGAGCCAGGAGATTCATTACCATCCAGCGAACGTATCCATTGAGAGATCTCACAATGAGATACACCATTCATGAAAATTTACTCAGCGTTACTCTTCAAGGTACCGATCCCATAAATATCACTGTCTACACGAATTGGAAGACAAGAGGCCAATACATTGTAAATGAAATACTTGACCTTTGAGTTAATCTTTGGTTTACGATATTTGTTGCTTCGAATAAGCTTGTCATGAACGAAAAATGCGACACAAAGGTTACCGCATGCAGCGCACATGAGCATTTGTATGTGCATGAATTTTGTGGTATAAATTAGGTTTGATATTTCGCAAAATGCGCGGGGTTATAAATGTAGTAAACAAGGGGATTTATTATCTATTTAATAAAAAAGGAACCTTTCAGATAATGCTACTTTTTAAACCGAGCATTTAAAATAGTATTACCTCAAATATGCAGTAGATAGTGTCTGCAATCTCCCTCGAAAGTCCAGTATCAAGAATATCTATGTCTTTCGAAAATCTTGATAGAATTCGGCCGGTGGGTGTAACGTCGAAGAATGTAATAGGCCCTCGAAGTACACCGTGCAAAAGTGATTTGTGGAAAAAAATTGCCGCTAATAAACACCCTAATTGAGGAGCTAGGTCTGTTATGAATGAGGATACGGCTGCAAATTGATTATGTGTTAAAATAGAAAACTTTATTGCGAATGAATATGTTTTTTACGAAACTATTGTGTATGAAGCCTAATTTTCAATTTCAATAAAAAATTGATGTCGCGTGGCGTCTTCTTATGAACTCTTTACCACTTTCAATATACGATGATCATTACTTTTGTACTGAAATTCATTTTCGAAATGTGTTCCAACCAGTGACAATCAATTGTTTCTGACCCCCTGATTATAAATTTCAATATATCGCGTATATATGTGAACGGCGTTCTGCACCATCTTTGTCATTCTATTGTTACCACAATGAAAACACTCAGTTATTGCAGAACACCGTTCATGTATCCTTCAAAAACTTTCGGTTTTTCAAAGATTTTCATTGTTTTTAGAATTTTCGATTTTCAAAACAATTTTAGTTTTCCAAGAAATGTTAGTTTGATGAAACAAAGCTTATGCTTCCAATCTGACGGGAAGTTGGGAAGATCTAAAAATTTTGAATTTCCTAAAAAAATTTAATTTCTTTAAATAATTTTTAAAACTATTTTTTTTTAAATATTGAATTTTCAGAAAAAATCAGTTCTTCAAAAAATGTAGGAATGTTTTTTTCAACAGTTCTATTTTTTCAGTCGTACTGGTCTTCGTAACATCACACTTGTAATATCTCTTTAATATTGGCTGGCCGTATGTTCACAATCTGTTCGAGTATACGAAATGTGGAATATGTAGCATATACGAGACATATTGAAATTTATAATCAGGGAGTCAGGAGCAATTGATTTTCACTGTAAGTATAATTAAAAAAAATTCACATAAGTCGAAGCAAATATGAAATGCGAAATGTTTGTTAGTGTTAGTGCGTCCACCTAAATTAATGTGGATTACTACGTATTTTCAGCGGAGCAAGTCAGCGTGGATGGCGTATGTGTTGGTGTGCCATGTGCATACTACACACAAATTACGTATTTTCATGTTTGCTTCAGCTGATAGTTACGTAAACACAATATTATATGTATTATGTCATTGGTTCCAACATAAACTTCAATAAATTTCAGCTTTTACTCATATGTCCTATCCTGTTCTATTAATCCTAATGTATACAAAAACCTATTTAAAGGTAAAGCGTGACGCAGTCCATAGGTCCGCTTCCAAAATTAATGATATCGCTTGAGGTGACGCTATCGCTGATAATACGTAAAGGATGTGGGCCTATAAGCTTTTTATATGGGATTTTGTACGAAAAATTGCAATTCGTTTAGCCAGAAATCACTCAGATTGTGCAAAATGCGAAATGCAATCAAATACAAAAGATTTTTTTACAAAATTTTATGTGCCATATATCGATCTTAAGGGCCTACATTCTTTGATTGAATTAAATGTTAGCTTGGGGTCAAAGTTTTACTCTTTATACAAAATTGCATCACTTTTTTAAAACAAAATTACGTTGTGTTCAAAAAATTGCGTCACAAATCGAAGACACAACAACGAAATAATATTTTAACACTTTCAGTTTTAACATGCAAAAATTTTAATTTACGCAAGGCAATCTAATTTACAAGTTTATTTTTTTTTTTTTATTAAGGGGGAGGGGGCCGGAGAGAAAAACTCAAAAGTTCACGTATACATGTCTTCTTGCGTTTTTTGAGTTTGTAGACTTCTTTTTTTGGGGTGTGAGGACTACGTCACTCCCTCCGTTACCGTTGCGGGCATGATCTACCTATGCACTACATGGAAAATTTTGCCTCACCCTGGTAATTTGAATTTTTTCGTGAACTAAAGTTCTCACTTTGGCAGAGATAGCAGAAAATATAAAACCAAATGCGAGGAACTATTTCATTGCATCTTAAATTTCAACAATTTCTAGTCTCTTCTAATTTTTGCATACTTGACTGTTCGGTGTGGTGTGGTTTGAATAAATAAAATTTGAAATATTTTCACAAGCAATAATAAAAGGTAAAACGAAAAGATATTTGAATGGGGATGGTGGGAGACCACCTCTATCTGTAGAGTGTGTATGTTATGTTAGACCTCATCATCCCCACCTAGAGACCTCTTCGTTTTATCTAAGCTAAACTACCTGAAAGCATTGTTAAGGGAGCGTTCTATGTTTTAAGCCCAGATATCTCGAAAAAATTACCTCAAATATACAATAGACAGTGTCTGAAATCTCCCTTGAAAGTCCAGTATCAAGGACATCGATGTCTTTCGAAAATCTTGACAAAATTCGGCCAGTGGGTGTTACATCGAAAAATGTAAGAGGCGCTCGAAGTACGCTGCGCAAAAGTGATTTGTGAAATAAAAGCGCCGCTAATAAACACCCTACATGAGGAGCCAAATCTGATATGAATGACGACACAGCTGCAAATGATTATGTGATTTTATGTTAGGATTGAGTTTGAATTCCTGCATACTTGAAAAGTATGAGTAGTAGGGGGGTGTCCAAAATTAAACTTTGGGGCACCAACCAGAATATTATTATGTTTCATTGAACAAAAAAGTATTTAGGGGTAGCTCAATGACGAAATGTGACCAAAAACGCGAAAATCGTGAAAAATGCAGAGTTCAAATTTTTAGCAAATATCTCGAGTGGGGTATCGTTGGAAAGGTAATTTTAGTGGCTTTTAGAGAAACAGTTTGAATGTATTTTGGATGACACAGTGAGACGAGGATATGAAAAAAGCTTGCCAACGGTAAGAAAAAAGATTTTTTAACTATACGAACCTGTTACGTGTTTCGGAAAAATTCCAAAAAACTATTTTTATACAAAACAAACGTTTTTAGGCCGAAATAGAGCTTAAATTCGAAGTTTTTTAACGAAAACGCCGTCTGTAAAGTGAATATCGTGTAAATAAAACGAGTTTTGGTCGAGTTTGTCTGATTTAGGTTTAAGTTCACCAAAGGTTTTTGCGTTATTTTAAAGTATGCCTAATATTTTATAGAAGAACTTTTTTCATGATCTATAATATTCGCCACGGCTTAGAGTACAGAAGTTCAGTTTGACATGTCCTTTTTGACGGGCTCTCCAGGCACAGATATACCATTAGATACTCAAACCAACTGAAAAACCGTTTTCTCTGGACTATTCTTACACTTGCTCAAAACTCTGCATCACGATTTTCGCGTTTTTGGCCACATTTCGTCATTGAGCTACCCCTAAATCACCTCGGATCGAGCAGACCCCATATACTTTTTTGTTCAATGATACATTGTAGAGTAATATTCCGGTTGGTGCCCCAAAGTTTTTGCAACTTTAATTTTTTGGACCCCCCTAATTAGTAGCCTTGTTGTAGGCACCCTGGTGCCGAAAATCAGTTAAAGTCATTGTAACGGCAGCAAAGAATATTATACGTCATATAAATTTCGAATTGGCACCAAGCTGCTGCTGCAATATAGATTTACAGTAGAATATCTTGAGTACGCAACCTCGTGTCGAGTTGAAGTTTATATGACGTATAGTGTTCGTTACTACCCTTACTAATAACATCCACAGCTCTATCGCGTCAACGGCTTATGTTAAAGTATATTGATTTTTATGACGCACTAAAGGCGTGGATTTACAGATTTATGGCACCAGAAATGAGAGAGCGGACGAATTAGCGAGGCTGGCATCGTCCACTTTCATCACAGGCGCGGAACCAGGCACCCCGGGCTCGTTCTCCACACTAAATGTTTTTGTACATAAATGGAAACTAAACAAGTTTAAAAATGAATGGGAAATGACCGGCAAGGCCACAGGCCAGGGCAGCAAAAAAAAAGGAATGGAAACAAACCCATCTAACTCCAAATATTTCCTTTCCCTGGATAGGAAACAACTTAAGAGGCTTATAGATATACTAATGGGTCACTACAGCTCTAATAACCACCTCCACATTATGGGCATCAGCAATACCCAAAATTACGAAAAATGTGGGGACGCTAAACGGTGTCAAGTGATGTTTTATGCGTAATATAGTACTGCTTATGTGACACCCGTTATAGTGAGCAGCCCGCATGAACGATCAGGTAACCAACCGTAGTAGTGTGGGTCACTAAGCATAAGGATGAGGGAGCTGTCTTCGGGTTGTATCTTAAAGTCATGTGTAGGAAGGGCCGAAGGCAGGTAGGCGCTATCAAGATGGGGTGGCGACGGCAGAAATCTGGACGAGTTATGCTGGACGACCGCAGAAATGTGGACTAAACGTGCGAAAAGGCAATGAAAGCCACCGCAGCATTGGCCAGAATAATGTCAAACGGCTTTGGACCGCGCAGCAGCAAAAGGAGGCTTCTAGTAAGCGTCACCCTATCGATAGTGAATGTCATAGAAAGAAGAGAGGGGAGGGTCAAACTACCAAAACAGTAAGGACGCAATTAAGAGCCGAATCACTGAGACAGTGGTAGCAAGAGTGGAACTTCTCGGACAAGGGAAGGTGGACCCATAGACTCATACCAAACATAGCGACATGGGTACAAAGAAAACATGGAGAGGTTAGCTTCCAACTGACAAAGTTTCTGTCTGGCCTTCTGTCACCTTTCCGCACGACATGTGAGGGGGAGGAAGAGACTGCGGGGCACGTGTTATTTTTCTATCCCCGCTTCGAACAAGAACGAGGTGAGCTGATGACTGTAAGTGATATAAGTGCCGAAAACATAATGTCGGAGATGTGCCGCGGTGAGGAGGTGTGGAAAGTGGCGGATAATGTTGTTGCGAAAATAATGACGAAGCTGCAAATTGCATTGAGAGACCATCAAAGAAGAAGGCCAGTTGATCTGAGAGAGTAGGTGCGAAAGCACAGTTCCTCGCCGAAGTAATGCTGTGAGGTGGTTCCGGGGAGAAGAGATCATGGAAACTAAGGAAGGATGTTTTAGTTGGTAGGTCATTAAAGAATGGAATCCAACATTACCTTGGTCCAGGACCGGGTGTCTATGAAGATTTCCTCACCCTTATAAAAAAAAGATGGGGTGGCGACTTAATATGGTGGCGGATGATCTCATCGGCAAGAGACAACGGCAACATACATAGCCCTAGTCAGTTGGGCTACCATCACAAACCACAAACAAAATTGGTCCTCCGACTAATAGGTTGAAGGAATAGGGATGGAATAGGGTTGGAGTCGAGGCTTGCGACCGGGTTCTAGGACACATGACTGCGAGCGATTATGGAAAAATCATTGCAACGAAAGCTGGAGAAGAAAGAGACAATATACGATATCATTTGGATCTCATTTGGCAACGAATCGAAAACGGATCAAGAATATGAGAATTGAAATACCAGACTCACAGAATAGGAAAATTAACAAAACTGACAATAAAGGCAAACAAATTTGCCGCTATAATAGCTACATCACCTTTCATAGCAGCAAAAGTCGAGACTATGTGCTTCGTACTGCCTTCCTGGCAGCTAGAAAGTTTGAACACCTGGTCCTAACTTTCGAAAAGTCAACGAGCAACTATGCGTGCTACGGATTAAAAGCCGTTTTAAGAACTACTCCCTAGTTAATGTACACGCTCCACATAATGAATCGTCAGACATAGTCAAGGACGAATATTATGAATTACTCGCAAATATCTACGATGAACTACCGGCACACGACATCAAAATCGTTTTGGGAGATTTCAATGCCTAAGTGGGTAAAGGGGAAGTGTTTAGACCAACAATTGGAAGATACAGTCTGCATGATGAAACGAATGAAAACGGACAGCGCATGATTTATTTCGCGGCTGAAAGAAACCTTGTAGTGAAAAGTACCTTCCACCAACATAAAAGGAGACATCTAGTTACCTGGAAGCACCCCAATGAAACTTGTCACCTAATCAAATCGACCACTGATTGATTAGCGGAAGACACTTCACTGATGGAACTGACGTCAAAACATGTTTGAGAGCAAATGTCGACTCTGATCACTATCTTGTGGAGTCAACACTTCGATCACATCTTGCCCGGTTTCATAATGGCCAACGAGAAACTGTGAGGTGTTTTGCAGTGGAAAAACTATCCACAACTTTAATAAGCTCAACCAGATGATACTCCTCTCGACTGGCAAGTGAAGTAATCAAACAAGAAGCGACCAACACCTTAGAATATCAGAGCCCTAATGACTTCAATACCTGGTTTGATGCGAAGTGTGCTGATGTTACAGAACGTAAAAACGCTGCGAGATTAAGAAAGGAAACTGCAAGAACGAGAAAACAGAAAGTGACTGCAGATGCGAGATACAAAGAACTGAGGAAGGAGGAAAAACGTTTGCACCGGTGCAAGAAGAGAAAGCTCGAAGATAGGACACTACTTCAGCTGGAGAGATTGTGTAGCGCAAATGAGTCACGAAATTTCTACAAACGTATAAACAATCAAAGGAAAGGATTCAACACCCGAATAATCATATGCAAAGCAGTAAACGGAACGTTGCTTACTGCAAAACATGATGTCTTGGAGAGATTCAAAGAGCATTTTGATGCATTGTACAACGGGGATGATGATGTGACTGATGAGAGCTATGTTTTCTTTCTTGACGACGACGGTCGTATCGTAGCAGTGCCTACAATAGAGGAAGTCTCACTCAAGAACAACAAAGCTTCCGGTCGGGATAATATACCAGCAGAACTGCCGAAGACGGGTGGTAAGGAATTGTCTAAAGTAATGTATGATTTAGTAAAACGAATATAGAACACGGAAGAGAGATAAAACTGAATACAAAAAGTACCGTGGAATTGCCTTGCTGAACACGGCTCATAAAGTTTTCGCTCGAGTACTATTCAAAAGACAAAATCCGCCGGCTGAGAGTATCATTGGGGATAAGGCGGATTCAGACGAGATCGATCAATAACTGACCAAATATTCACAGATCGTCTGATTCTGCAAAAGAGCAGAGAGTTTCAAGTCAGGACGTACCATCTTTTCATCGACTTCAGACAAGCATACGACAAGACCAAGCGTATGGAATTGTATGCGGCGATGAAGGAACTGGGCTTTGAAGCAAAGTATATTCGTTTTGTGAAAGCGACATTGGATGGAACCAGATGTCTCGTCAAGATGCAAAACGACATGTCAGATGTGTTTGCTGTTAGAGAAGGATTGGAGCAAGGATACGCTCTATCTTGCTTACTCTTTTACTTGGCTTTGGAAATCGTAATGAGACGTGCTGGTATCCAAACCAACAAAGCGCTCGTGAATGGATCAGTTCAAGTTCTGGGCTTTGGAGATGACTTGGATCTCGCCATACATATGCAGCAGCAGTTGACACTTTCACAAATCTAAAAATCCAAGCTGAAAGAATGAGTTTGATGATAAACGAATCTAAAACCAAGTACATAGCGAGCCTAATCCGGTAGCCAATCAACAGGGAGACAAAATACGCATTGGAGACTTCAATCTCGAGATGGTGGATGAGTTCATTTATCTTGGAGCGCCGATACGGTCAGATGGTTGGTGTCAACACACCTGAAATTCACAGACGTATCATGGCGGCAAGCAGATGCTAGTTTGATCTAATTAAGAATTTACGATCAAAGTTAATACCAAAGAAAACGAAGTGTCATATTTACAAAACACTTATTCGTCCAGTATTGATCTAGGGATGTGGATCTTGGACGATGAAGAAAAGTGATGAATTAGGTTGGTTTTTTTCGGGGTAGGATCAGGAATTCAGTTCTTCTGGTGTCTACGTGGTACGGAAGGCAAAAATATTAGACAAGACATTTGTACATTTTAAAGTACCGCGGGATGCACAACAGGCCTATTGGAGGCCTAGGTGCTACGGTAATTGACACTATCCTACTCACTTCTTCCAATCCTAATCCTGTGGCACATGACTCCGGTCTTTACGGTTATCTAAACTTTTCAAGTAGGCAGCTTGGTGTCGAGTTGAAATCGAGTACATAGTAATGTTACTCGTTCCCCACTCCAACATTGTCATAGAAACTTTTTTGACACCAGGCGGTTCAGTTTGAAATGCAGACCACTGTTTATTGCAATTTTTCTCCATGAAAGTGTTCTCCACGACGACGACGTATAAAGCTCATGTACTAGACAAAGGACAGTATACTGCTTGAACTCCTAATTTCTTCATCGTCTATAACATTTAGTAGGAGTAAAATTGCAACAGACAGGGGCCTTTTTAACTAATATAATTTTAGTCTAAAGACTGTGTAGTAAAAGGTAATAGTTAGAAGCCATTAAAATTAGGATTACTAAATAGTACAGCCACTGCTTTTCATTTTACGTCTTGAGAAATTTCAGCTGTTTTGCCAATACGAAATACATTGCAAAAACAGCTGAAATTTATCAAGACGTAAAATTAAAAACCAATGGCTGTATGAAAAAGTTGAATATATTCCAAATAATATTTTATATACAAAACGTTTGATAAGTTTCAATTCAAAACAAAATCAAATTTTAAGAATATGACAATTTCCCTTTTAAATTATTTTTGATAAAATTTTCCCAAAACGAATTCTACAAAATAAACTTAACATAAGCACCGTCACCGCAATAATGATTTGTTACCTCATGAAAACAATAAATTAACCCGTTTATTTGATGTGGAAGGCCTGTATCAATAACATCGGTATCTTTAGAAAAACGTGAGAGAATACGACCTACTGGAGTTTGGTCGTAAAATTCTAACGGAGCTCGCATGATACCATGAAGCAAACATTTATGCAAATGAGCAGCAGCTAACAGAAATCCCAGTAGTGGTATCAAATCGCAAGTGATTGATGCTAACGCTGCGGGAAAAGTATCTTGTTATTTGTTTTTGAAAGATCTGTCCTGTCGCTGAAATTTCGCAATGGTGGAAATAGTTTATTTTCAAATTCCCACAATAGGAGTGTCAATTGGTCGTGTTTTAAGCATTCAATAATAATTTGAATTAAGAAAGGCCTTAGGATGCCAGAAACCAAAAATCTTAATCCAGCGACGTCGCGGTGTTTCAGTCGAGAATAAAGAACTCGTATTCAGTGATTAGAAGATTAATGATAAGAAGAACTCGTTTTAAATGGCAAAAGGGACGTTAGGAGTAAGGAAGGTAAATGCGGAGATTTGGAAAAACCTTGTGACCGCAGAAGTGATTAAAGCTCAAGTGATCCATCTTTTTTAACCAAAGAAATAAATTTTAAACTGATATTTATAAAAAAGGATGTTCTCATACTAATCTAAACGTAGCTCTTTGCAATTTCATCAAAGTCAAATTATTATCGCCAATAAAAAAACATTAAAATGAAACGTAAACACTATCTTCTACCAATTATAACGATCACATACCCGAAATATTTGAATCAAAGATAATTTGGTATTCATCGGTAATTTATAATCAAGCGTATCAATGTCAATTGAAAATCGCGATAATAATCTGCCGGTCGGAGTTGTCGAGAAAAATGCCATAGGAGCTTTGAGTAGTCCGTGCAAGAGAGTGTGATGTAGCACCGACGAGGCCCGCATCGTACCATTTGCAAGACACAACATAGCAGATATTAATGAGATGGCTGTTGATTGACAGAATGTGATTGGGATCTAAGTTGTACTGAACATGCTTAAAATTGTACGGTATTATTCAATGTCGTCGTGTTACTCAACGATTTAGGATTTTAGTACTTAAAATATATATAGATTTCGTTAGTTTTGTTAGTCACTTACCGTAATAAATTTACT
Organism: Pseudolycoriella hygida; assembly: GCA_029228625.1. NCBI lineage: Eukaryota > Metazoa > Arthropoda > Insecta > Diptera > Sciaridae > Pseudolycoriella > Pseudolycoriella hygida. Next base: position 88,306,774 of record CM055403.1, read on the forward strand.
TTATTTAATTGTATGAGATCAGCATGCAAATTAGTTAGTCATTTGTAATTTTTCAAAAAACATGGTTAATAATATGTTTCGTGAACTCAAAAATAAGATTCAACTTTTTATTCTACTTAATATTTAACGGTTCTGCATTATAAATTCCGTAGAAACTTCACAGAAATTTCTTAAACACTGAGTGATAGCTGGACGAATTTTTAAAGTTATACACTTGCACGCCTGCACCCAGCTGCAATTTGAAAGATGATGCCCAGTGTTTGTAGAGTTAAAAAATAATAAATACTTACGGAAGTTTTTGAATTAGTGGCCAGGATAAATATCCTCAAGCGTCCCTTCGCGTCTGCCAATATTCTTTGAATTTGTACAATCGCAGTTCATGAGATGTAGGTGTGTACTACAAACGAATTATTAAACGTTCCACAAAAGACAATATTAAAACTAGACTACCAAAAATGTACATCAGGATGAAAAGAATTACTTCGCGAACGGGCTGCTAAAAATTGGCCCTTAATTCTTGTCAACGCTGATTGCTTCAGAATTAGTTAAAGGCTAATTTTCTGGTGGAAAGTCGTTCAAATTAGCTATTATCGGACCCATACGAAGTTTTCTACGAAACACTTTATTGTAAGATGGGGTAGATCAGGGCCTAATATTTGGGAATTAATTCCCAAAAATTCCCAAAAAATTCCCAAAAAATTCCCTAAAATTTAGGAATTTTTTGGGAATTTTAGGGAATTTTTTGGGAATTTTTGGGAATTAATTCCCAAATATTAGGCCCTGGGGTAGATCGAGGCGGAAGTTGGAGGTATGAATTTATTATCGTCCAGAAATGACAAATATGTCCGATGGTCCGTCCGTCTCCACATTTTTTTCTAAACGGCTCAATCGAACACCGAACGACTTTTTCTTTCCTTGAAAGGTACATATTATGACAGATGAGTACGAGGGGCACCTTTTAAGTCTTGAGAATCGGCCAAACTAGCCAAATAATGTTAGAGAATCAAACGGATATGAAAAATTTGACATTTTTCATGATATGTTTGCGAACAACGTTTTAAACTAGCGTCACTAATTGCGCAACTATAAGTAGTAGAATGAAACACCTAAAAAAAGCTTTTTGAAGACATATACAGATTTTGTAGTGCTTTGATTCGCATTTTACGGAGTTATTTCTTTATGTGAATGAACTAGGCACATCTTTTGGTATCAGATTATGGTTGTACGGGGGATGGTACATCAATCCATCGGTTTGGTTACCTAGAAGTACCATTATTTCAACTGAAGGTCAAAAAGCTCCCTTTTAATGGAGCATGTTGATGAAGAGCTTTTAATGGAATTTGTCTTTTATCTAAACAATTTAAGCAAATGAACGATTCTGTCCTAATCAGAATTGATGGTTGTACGATCGTCATTTGAGCATGTAGTCCTATGGCTTTTAGTACTGAAAAAATTGGAAGACATTTCCTTCGAATTGATTTTTATCTTAAAACCTATGTTAGGTTCACCTCTCTTTCGATCGTTCTAAGGACTGTTCAATTTAAAAAGTAACTCTAGTTTTTTGATAATAACTAAGACGTTTGTTGCCCGATTTGGTCCAAATAATTTTTATTTTGAAAAATTAACTTTATTTCATAGATATTTTAATTGAAAAACACAAAAAGAACTATTCTCGATAGTACGAGCGGACCTTGCTTTTTACTCCATTCATCAGGTTCTGCACGACACCGAAAGTGACTTTTCGGGCAGCAGCAGACCAAATTTTTTTGAACTCAGTCAAATTCTTAGCTTCACGTCCATCATCTCTGGCTTCCCGCTTAACAATTGCCCAATATCTCTCTTTAGGACGGAGATTTGGGCAGTTTGGTGGATTATCCTCTTTTCGCATATATTCGATTTTTTTTGCTTCGAAGAGCTCCAGGGTCTCCTTAGCGTAGTGGGCTGACGCTAAATCCGGCCAAAACAAGGGTGAAATGTCGTGTGCTCGATAGAGCGTCAGAAGACGCTTCGAAATACATTCCCTTCTGTATATTTCCCCGTCAATGGTACCCGTCGTGTAGAATGACAAAGATTTTTTTCCACAACTGCAAATAGCCTGCCATACTAACACCTTTTTGCCGAACTTTTTTACCGGAATTTTTTTCACGTTATCAGCCACATCTTCCCCAACCTCGGCAGTGTAAAATTGAGGGCCAGGAAGCGTTGTGTCCATTTTGACGTAAGTCTCGTCATCCATCATTATGCATCGATACGGGTTTTTACCAAAATGTTGTACAGTCGTCCGGACCGTTTTTTTGCTCTTTCTAGTTGAGCTTCACTCTTTTTTGGGGTTTTTTGCTTTTTGTAGGTTTTCAGGTTGTTCCGCTTTTTAACATTTTGAACTGTACCAACACTTACACCAGCTTTTTTGGCCACTTTTCTCACCGACATTGATTTATTCTTCGAAAGTAACTGTAGGACTTTAGCTTCCTTTTGGGGATTTGCGGGGCCGCTTCGACGCCGTGATTTTGGCAAATTATCAACTGTGAACTCGTCAACAAACTTCAAAATAACTTTGCGCACACCAGAAATCGAACAATTGATAGATTTAGCGATGTTTTTACAAGAAATTTTTTCTGTGCACCATTTTTGCACAATTAATTTTCTAGTTTCAATGCTTATTGACGGCATCTTTAGTGGTAAACGACAATTTATAAAATTTTTGATAGATTTAAAAAAATCAATCCTTCTTCTTTCCATCGCCTCCTTGGTGACAAAAATCGGTTAGTTAATATTTGTTTTATTACGTGTTTTGTGGAGTTACTTTATAAATTGAACAGTCCTTAATAGAATATCGATGGTTTGCTTCAGGCTCCTACGCATATGTTTACGATTCTTTTTCAAGTAAGATGTGATGAACTTATAGAAGCACTATGGCCATCTTTGTCCAATGCTTTAGTGCTACAATCGAGCCAGCCTCCTTTTCAGCGGTTGTGAGGTTATGTGTTTTTCATCAAGACCATATTTTTTTCATAGCTAGATGTTCATCTTAAATCGAATCGATGCTGGTCTAAATAATGTCAAAAGATGCCCCAATTTTTCGGTAGGTCCTATAACAATTTTTCTTGATCCGTTCACACACAGCAGCATTGCTAAGTGGTAGATCAGAAAATTTCAGATGACCTTTACGAGACTCGCCGTTAAGAGATGTACGGTATGGATTTAATCAATTGAACTAGTCAAGGACGGTGGTACTGGATGGTACTTAATCGCCAAAAGTTAATATAGGTTGATAGGTACATGATTGTTGAGTTACACCAAGACGAACATCATAAAAATTCACCGAACGAAAATTTTAACGACTAAAAATTATTTTCAGTGTTGAGGAACCTTTTAAAAAAATTTTTACTAACAAAAATTGCAGACAAAATAAAAAACGTTGTTCGCAAACAAACCATGAAAATTTTTTTCATATCCGTTTGATTCTCTAGCATCCGAATTGATCCGAAAAAATTAAGAGTGGTCTTGGTTAATATTACACAAAGAAAAGAAAAAACAAGGATGAGTCAAAACATTCAGTAAGTTAGATACAATTCAGACAAGTTGCTAAAAAAATTCAAAAGGGATACTTTGATGATAAGAATGGAACGCCATCCGATAATTTTATGTTATTTGCCTATTTTTGATTGAATATCCTCAACTCTTCCAATTTGCATTAAAGAAACTTCAATTATTAGCAATGCTGCGCTCGAATGACTTTTAAAAATGTAGAAGTACAAACCCAATATAGACCATTCAATAATTGCTATTTTTGGAGACGGGTGATGACTTACTTCAAAAGGCATAATTAGATCGTTGGTTCGAGATATTAAAGTTTCGAAAATTTCGTGAAGGAATATGACGCAGCAGAAAAACTCTAAGGAAGATGAGCTGTTTGCTGTTCGTACATATGTTTAAACGATTGAGACCGGAAAAGTTTACTTTGGAAATTGATAAGTATTTGCGACAACCACTCGCACATAATGAGTTTAGTTTTTCGGAGTATTGGAGAGGTCGCAAAGAAGAATTTCAGTTTCTGTACAAAATGCCAACACGGATATACTCCTAATCAGTCTTCAAGGACTGGGCTGAAACTAGACGTGTGCACCACTGGTTTTACGCCGGCGCGGCGCCGATTTCTGGCTCACGCCGACAAACGCCGCTGCCGAAAAAAATGAATCAACCCGCTGCCGCCGCCGATCCCACTTTCGTCGCGCCGAAAAATTTAGCCTTGAAAATCATAAAAATGTGCATCTTTTCATAAAAGATGTTTCATCTGTTAATACATTAATATTGAATACATAGCAGAGTGAAGTAAAACGAATACTAAGTGTGTTGTATTCATGTATTTGATACGCTTCGAATCCTCCGAATCCTTACTCCTCTCTACGAACTATGAGATAGGTACGTAGAGAACAGTAAGACGAACTTCGTAGTTTGAAGAAGAGAGTAAAACGAATTCTGAGTTATCTCACTTCCCTCTACAAACTACAGGAAAAGAATCATAAGATTGTGCAATGCTTCATTTTTACTCTTTCAACAGAAAAACCGGTTTTACTTGAGAAACATACAAGCGATACGTGAAAAGAGCGAAAACAGAGAAATTAAAAAGGTGCACAAGCTTATGATTCCCTTCCTGTATGTACTCATGTATTACCAGATTAAACAATTTCTATGAAAAGCCGTTCCTAATATTTTGTATTGAACATACAGATGCGTAAATATATCTGCAAAAATGCCAAATATTTTTCAAGTCTAGTGTAAACTCTATGTAAACTCTCATTTTGCAGCTCTAAAACTGTGTATTCGCCTTAGTATTTATAATTCGATTTGAGGTCTTAAATAGCATTTTATTTTACTCAATTATTCCAACCACTCAGACTGTCTAAGTTAACGAGAAAATTTTCGATTTTCTAGGCAATAATGCGTATGCTTGTGAGTATTTGTTGTTCAATAGAATTTAAAACTATGCCTCAAAAAAGAAACAGCACAGAGCAGGATTGTGGTATTTCCCCCCAAATTAAACAGTCGATGCCACAGCTTGGAGAAAATTTAATCTACATAAATAACATCGCCGCCCGTTTCTGAGGCCATAGAAACAGTCAGGCCTTACTCTCGTCAGGTGGTTGTTCAGCGCGTGTTAAGCAACAAGCATAAATGCTCTGACGGGTTAGTGAGGAGATGATCAAGGCGATCATGTCGCCTGTTTCCTCTAGGCTGGTTAAGGGTTTTAAGGGTTCCATAAATAGTAACGCGAGGGCCGATGAGTTGGCTATAAAAGGCTCTGCATCAGTAAGCTGCGATCAAGAGCCATTCAGACACTACCAGTATGCGCGAAAGCGCTGAAGAATGGATTGGGTCGCTCCCTGGTCATTGGAGCGTATACGTATGAAAAGGGTACGCGAATTGTTGATGAGAAGTGGGTTAGAGAATTGCTTAACATGGGCTGTGGTCGCATAAAGCATCTGGCGAAGATTCCAATAAAGACTAGAAGAAGCACAGTTAACAGGGGAATTTATTGAGAACGTCCGAACAGCTGACTAAAACTAAATTCGGTCACAAATAAACTCAGAGCGCACTAAAACGTAGTCTTTAGGCTTTGACATCATAGGTTCTCTTCCCTGTTACTCAGGACTTTTGGAGCTCGAGTGGTTCAACACCCAGGAGGACCCGGACTAGGACAAAATGACTAAGACAAGTTCCAAGTCGGGTTCGGGATGTCGGCCTGATTTACGTGATGACAGGGAGGGGAACAAAAGATCACTAGATATGTGTTTCGTGGTCCACTTATGAGCCACCCCAATAGTATGAATTTAAAAAAAATTCCACCCAGTCCTACAGTGCTTTTTCGTAAAGCGATTGCGGGATAAAGACTATGTAAACTATTTCCTGAGATTTATCTCATTCAAACCCTTATTAAATGTTAAACATTAAACAATTTTTCAACATGCCCAAACAATACGGAAAACATTTATTTGGAGTTTTCTCAAATTTATATATTATTCTCAAATTTAAATATTATATGAAAATAAAAAATTATAAAAATTTTTGAGTAAAACTTTTGAATACAAGCTTGAAAATTTCGGCGCGCCGAAAACGCCGCCGCCGCCGACTCTAAATTACTTTCGGCGCGCCGTCGCCGATTTTTCAACATAACGATTTTGACGAAAAGTCGCCGATCAATGAGCTTTTTCGATTGGCGAAGCCAAAATCAACTTTTTGTTAAACGAAACCTGCTTATTTTAGAAATTGTTTTAAAGCTGACAATTTCTAAACAATTTCAAATAGCTAGCGTCCACAGGGAGAGGGGGGGGGGGGATTGCGAATGTGAGAGACAAGAGGACAAGGGACATTACGACTTAAGCATATTTTATCGTGTCAAAGTGAGTTTCATCACATTTATTTTACATCGATAAATTAGCATTTTTAAAGCAAAAATGTATTTGAAAATAATTTAATATTTTTTTTAACTCATTTTGTGGCATTTGTGACGCAATTTTTTCTTAACACAACGTAATTCTGTTTTAAAAAAGCGCTGTAATTTTTTCAATAAATTAAAACTTTGAACACAAGTTTCCACTCAAGCAAACTTCTGCGTATTATCAGCGATAGCGTCACCTCAAGCGATATCATTAATTTTGGAAGCGGAATTACGGACTGCGTCACACTCCTTTTAAGAGGTTTTTGTTGCGATATCAGTCGTTTTGGAAGTTTTCAGTTGTTGAAAAAATTTCTTTTTTTTGAAAAAATTTTTCTCCGAAAAAAAATTTTCTCAGAATAGAAAATGTTCTTAGAAAAAAATTGTCTCCTAAAAAAATTTCTCCGAAAAATTCTTCTCCGAAAAACGTTTTCTCCAAAAAATTTTCACCAAAAAATTTTTCGACAAAAAAGTTTCTCCAAAAAAATTTTCTCTGAAAAAGTTTCTCCAAAAAAAAGTTTTTCTTCAAAAAAATTTTCTCAGAAAAAAAATTTCTCCAAAAAAAACTTTTTCAGAAAAAAATTTTTCTCCAACACCTTCGGCTGCCATCGGAACACTTCGTATCACCTTTGGCTGCCTACGGAATACTTTGTTGCACCTACGCCTGCCTTCGGAACACTTCGTGTCACCTTCAGCTACCTTCGGAACACTTCGTGTCACCTTCGACTACCTTCGGAACACTTCGTGTCACCAATTCTTCTCACTGATTCATATAACTTTCCTGAAGAAACCAACTGTCTAGGTATTCTTATTTAGAATTTAGCAAAAAATCCAAGACGGCGTTATTTTGACAGTTGGCAGCCATTTTCTTAAAATGCTAAAAAATTCTCCTGACCAAACTCTATAACTTTCTAGAAGAAACCATTCTCTAAGTAGTGTCATTCCGGAGCTAAAATTCGAAAACCGAAAAAGCATAAACATGATCACATGATCACATGATCGAGTGAGAAAACAAAAGAAATTTTCACACAACCAACGTCGTTGGTTTACTGTGGATTTAGATAGCGACGTACGTACGTTTGACTGCTGAATTGCAACGCGAGATTGACAGGTTGTAATGTTCGGTTTTGAATGAACTTATTTTACATTTATTTCTCTATGGCAAAATAACTTAAGAAACACTGTTCTGATACTAAAATCTGATGTCGATTTACGCACAATACTATTTCAAAGGTTGAAATACAATAATTAACACAATTACCCGAGCAATCAACACAAAAACAATGTATTCAAAAAGCAAATAACTTTCCACTTCAATTTCAATCAAAAAAGTTAGGATTTAATTGCCACTGTTAGTCACTTCTAGCATTAATTCAACTTAATAAAGATTTTTTCAATAATTTTTAAACGAAAACGCACTAAATTTATATAGAAACATTATTTTCAAAAAACATCACAAACCAAAACATTAAATTTGTTTACATTTCTTGTGTGCTAAATTGCTGTATGTCAAAGATACGGAGGCTAAAATTGAAAAAATTCAATTTTGCCGACGCGAGTTTGACAGTTGTTTAGGTTTTTATGAATGAAATTCGGAGTTGTCATATCACACAAATTTCGCATTTGGTGTTGTTTCGATGAATTTTTTGGCATACGTCGCTATCTAATTCAACAGTTAGATTGAGAGTCTGGTCTGGTGCCAACATAATAAAACTTTATTCAGCAAATTGACGACAGGCTGACAGCAGGCATGTGAGTTTGCTCCTCAAGAAATTGCAACTAATAAAAAAAAGTTAAAAATATGTATGAAATTATCTAATTTGAACCAATTTGCACTAGAAACTTAGTCGCTTTTTACTTCCGAAGCAATCAGCGCTGAGTACAACGCTTTAGCTTAAGAAATTTGATTAAATATTGTCTTTTGATGAACACTTAGTAATTCGCTTTTAGTACACGCTTATGTCTCATGAACGGTGATGCTATGTACAAATTTTAAAAATACGTCGGACGTAAAAGGACATTTATCCTGGCATAGCACCTAATTTGAGAACCTCCAAAAATATTTGTGTAGTTGCAAACACTATTTTCGCCTATTATGGCATTTTAAATGACATAAATCTTTGTCGCGCCATATTTTTAAATTGCCCTGGAACAGTCCCCGGATCGCAGACATTTAACATTTTTATTTGAATCGAATCCGTTTCAGCTCCTTTTTATTTTCTAACTTTCATGAAAACACTTGCAGAGTCGAGTGCTTAATTTCTGCTATGTGAGCATTTCCAAGACTTTTCATCGACATAAGGGTGCAAATTCCGGACAAAAAGGATTTTTCTTTCCGTTTCAAACACTAAGTAGGTCTGATCTTAGGGACTATTTACGAAATAAATAATTAGACTTACATTTTTAATTTTATAGCTTTGATGTGGTGGACAACCCACAGCGCGGCGAACTTAAAGGGGGCTCAAGGGGGACTCAAAATTCGGTGCCCATCAGATGTTTTTTCTAAATTATGTTAGAGGGGTACTATACGAGATAATCCGTTGAAACTTTGAGCGAAATTTTTGATGAAATTGATAAAAACGACATTTTGAAATGATGCGTACAAATTGCTGCAGTCAGGCGTATTTGTATTTTTCGATATTTTACAAAGACGCCCGTACACAACAATTTGATTTCAGTGGACTGAAAAGACGCAATATTAGACCTTGAGGTTTATACTATTTTTTTTTAGTACACTGAGACAAGCCTAAGATTGTGCAACTTTTCATAAATTTTGTTTCAGCTGGCAATTTATGAACACAAGTTATACATAGTTTGCAGAATACTTGAGACAGCAAATCGAGGGGAGGTCACGTCGATTTAACTTCATATAAAAAATCGAAAATGGCTTGAAGTGATTACCCCTTCACACCTAGCTATCAGCTAAACATCAAACCGAGGGGTAGTCACGTCCATATAATTTCATCTAAAGAGTCGCAGATCGGATATAGTGATTACCCCTTCATATCGAGCTATGTGTTTGTCCGTCAATGTAAACATTAATTACATGACATGACCGTAGTTGTTTTGATTGTAGCAAGCAAAGTGTATTTTAAAAATTCTTTCCTCAAGTAATAATAACAACAATACTTCGGTGAAGAACTTATAATTTCCTAATAAACCTAACGGGACGTTTAAACTCATTTCATTGAAAGCTTTCGCTTTCGTGTATTTTTAATGTTACGTGGACGTTCTGAACTCATGTCATGTAGTTTACTGTTTCGGATTTACAGACACACAAGTAGCTAGATGTTAAGGGGTAATCACATCAAGCCATTTTCGATTCTTTATACGAAATTAAATCGACGTGACTTCCCCTCGATTTGATGTCTCAAGTATTCTGCAAACTATGTATAACTTGTATTCATAAATTGCCAGCTGAAACACAAATAATGAAAAGTTGCACAATCTTAGGCTTGCCTCACTGTAATATTGCCAAGGCTATGCCTCAAATGCAAATGCAGCTTCCAGAAATCAATCTCTTGCAGCTGTGCTACAAAAAAGGTTAAAAAATAGACATTTGGTAAACCAGAAATAATAGTAAATCAAGTCCTGCATTTCGCAAATAATTTGCTAACGAACAAATAATCAAAGCATACGCGAAACAGACTTTTGTTTATGTAATCGTAAACTATAAAAGCCCTTACGACGAATTGCTTAAATTATTTATTACGCTTAGAAAGGAAGAGAAGAATAAAAAAATTACCGAAAAAAACATTAATATCCACGAGCGCATACAATGTGGCAGTACATTGTCGACGACATCAACGTCTTTGGAAAAACGATTCACGACCCTACCGGTTGGTGTTGTGTCAAACAACTCCATGGGCCATCGAAAGACGAAATGTAATAAAATAGAATGCATCTCCTTCGACGCATATATACAACCGAAAGCCATTATAACACTGGCAACGAGGTTCGTAAATGCTAAATAAAAATATGTTCAAGTGTTATTAATCCATGTGATGATTGAATCACTAAGGTTATATTACCGATTCCCAGTTAATGATAAATGATACTTTTATTCGAAATGAAAATATTTGAGAGAAACGACAAAAGTTCCCAGTTAATGTTAAATGATGCTTTTATTCGAAATTAAAATATTTGAGATAAATGACAAGATTGAATACTACGTGAGATATAATTTTGGACATGATTCACTTAAGAACATAGCTCGTTTCAAAATAAAATGATATCTGTGAATTCGATTCATGCTCTTGTATTCCCGCAAAAACTTCGTTAAGGTGGAAGCGTTAACAGTCAAATCCGGGAAGGCAAAGAAGGCAGCCTAGTGTCAAAAATTAGTGTATATCACTATTATGGCATTGACGAATTATTTACAACGCACTAATTTTCAATGTGGCACCAGTCTGCATTGCCATCTTCATCCACACCAAGTTGAATTTAATCAGGCAACACTACGTAAAAAGAGAGAAATTATCCGAAGCAAGCAATTTGTATGATCATGGTCACAGGACCCCGATAACATTGGAAAAAATCAAATTGGTGCAGACGAATGTAGCAAATACATATAGATTGATAATATTTCACGTAGAGTACAGCGCAACTTTCCCCGAAGGTAATAAATTCTGAATCAATTCGCAATTAGAATTGAATTCACCAGGCGCGCCGACTATGGGGGGGCGAGGGGGGCGACTGCTCCCCACGAGCAAGTCCAATGCAAACATTTAACAGCGAAAGTCGTTAGTTTTGTAGGACTCTTGAAGACTTCAAGAAATAACTAAGACAATAATTTAGGGACAAACACATCTTAACAAAAGGACAATTTAATTTAGGATGAATCCTCATACAACTTGATCACTAGATTAGATTCTAGTTCTTAGTTGGCGACTATGACCACCTCAAATTGATAACTTAACACACATACAATGTGTACCCCCTCAGTTACACAGTAACTTCACTACTCGTTTTCCAAATTCGTCGTACATCGTTTCCTTATCTTCGTGTAGTCCAATGCTACAAGCTGGCTTCTTTCGATATAGCCCACTGTTATCAACTTCAACGTTTCTTTTATGTATTTTCGAGACGACTTTTCTTCTACCATGTTTCTGTTTGAAAGGGCACACTGCTAGTTTTTCGAAAGAGCCAACTGCTAATTTGATGAATTTATTTGACGAATTGCCCAGTTATAAATTTTCGAAAGTAAAAGTTCAAATAAATACACATGCATAACACTACAAAATTTTATATCGGGTTCGGGTCGGTTTGATGTTTCATAAAACAAAAGAATCGAAATTTTAAATCAGTACGGGTCGGGTCGGGCTTCCGTTACACTATTTTTCGGGCTGCGGGCCCGCCCCGTTGTTCACTTTCGGGTTCGGCGGGTCGGGGTTGAATTATATATTTTTTCGATGTTTTCTTTCGGGTTCGGGTCGGGTCGGTTTTCAGATTGCTAATGAAATAATGCAATCTTAATTTTCTAATTTTTATTATTGGGAGCGGGGGTTGGAACAGATGGGCGGGTTTTGCCCCCCCCCCCCACGGCCCAAACTGAAATCGGCGCGCCTGGAATTCACTTGGAGGATAATGAAATGATATGAGTTCATTTATTTCTATTTTATAATTGCTCACTTGGTCAGCTTCAAACAAAATATGGAATGATTTATTCACCAAAAACTTCTTCCATACAAATTTCGTCACCGACTAAACGGTTGAAACTTCGCTGGGACATACAAATTTGATGTTCTCTCATTGATAGAATATCTGATTCACAATAAGATGTAAAGTTATTCTTTGTTATCTGGCATTCGAACAAAAGAATGACTTTACATCTGTCCCTTTCTGAACGTATTGTGAATCAGGTGTAACAATTGAAACTTTTGTAGTATTGCCTGATCAGCCATATTTGATCTGAACGTCGTAAAAAGGAGGGAAAGGGAAAGACCATAGAAGAGATTTATTGCACAGTTTCAACGATTTAAGTGTTTTGAATGTTTAGATCAAAGTATATAGACTACACACGTAACGCAAACCCTCAGGGGATCACAGAAACTACGGAACTCGACTTTCCGGTGAATATAAAATTTATTATGTTGTATCCGTGAATTTAAGTGACATTTGGCGTAATAATGTTGTCCGAACTGAGATGTTCAGTATTGAGTTTTTCCACGTGTTGCTACCTAACAAAATGAATTCGATCTGCGTCCAACATTAAAAATTTGTATCAACCGCAAAGTCGGGTTCCGTGACTTTTTGTGGATTTGCATTACCTGGGTAGTTGAAGGTAGGAGGTGCGTTTAATTCCAACATTTCATCAAGATGTAGTGGTTCAACTTGTTATTTATTTGTTTAAATGACGAATATTTTCATTTCGATAAATGGTAGTTAAGCAATGATAAGCATGCACTAAATAGGCGATTCAGACATTGAAGAAGCATAGACTGGCACACTAAGTATTGTAAATTACGTCTTGGAAACATGAAAATACAAAAATTTCTAACAGAATTTTGTCATTGAGCTTCCTTATGTTGAAGATCCATAATAATTATCATTTTGGAAAATAAATAAATTATAAATAATAAATTATAATGCACTATACGAAACCAGTGTTGTTCGTCATATTTTTATATTTGAAAGCCACTGGGGCTAAAAATTGGAGAACATTTTCATATTATTTTCGTAAATCAGATTCTTTCGTATTATCATGTAAATTTATGTCACTTACAATCTATTTACGTTTACTTGACAACTGCTTGTTGCCAATGCCGGTCTATCTTTCCAAAAGTCTTTTCATGCAGAATTTAAAATAACAAACAAGATTTCATGAAAAATATCATAATTTTGAAAGTTCAATTTGAGTGAGGAGATTGAAAATGAGAATTATTTTCAGATTTGTGTATACTATTGTAAGTAATGTATAAGTGTAGAGTGCAATGCGTTCATAAAATGATGGAATCTGTGGGAAAGTGAACGAGAAGTATTTTGTAATGAAAACATTACCTTGGCCGAATCCAAAAGCGCCGTAGACTCCTAAATACATGTCACGAAGGGATGTGTCGTTGCCTACATTTTTATCATTACTCCATCGAGATAACCACAAATTCGATCCTATGGAAAATCCTTGAAAAATCAAATTTAACAAAATGGTTAAAATTGACAGCGTGAATCCGATGCTTTTCAGGTAATGTTTATAGACAGCCCATTTGACCGAACCAACTTCAGAGCGCTCTTTTTCTATTAAAGTATCCTTTGGTCTTTCTTTTGCTTCTTCCTTCTCTTTCGACACAGATCGTTTACGAATGCTTGTGTCGGATGACTCGGAAACTTGACGAGACAGTGATCCATCCAGTGACACGCTGTCTGTGGACATACTTTCACTACGACGTATTATTTGCCGTTCCAATTTCTTCATCAATTCATCGTCTGAGCCGAGAGTATTTTCAAGTTGGATTTTCAAATTTTCCATTTCTTCTTCATCCGGTGTTATTTCTTGCAAATGTTGTATGAGAAATTCGGCAAATGCTCCTTTCTTATTCATCAATGCTTCGTAGTTACCGGACTCGGATACTTCACCATCCTTCAACACAAAAATATTATCTACTTTCGGCAGATATGTTATGCCATGCGTGACCAAGACACGAGTTTTTTTGTCTAGAATTCCGTTCGGCCCGATGACTTCCTCAAAGATGTGTTTACCGACGTGAGAATCAACCGCACTAAGAGGATCATCCATAAGGTATATATCAGCGTCATTGTAAACGGCTCTAGCCAGTGAAACTCGCTGCTTTTGGCCACCGGATAAATTGATTCCCTTTTCACCGATTTCCGTTTGATCTCCGCCAGGTAACATTTCAATGTCCGGTTTTAACGCACACGCTGCAATCACTTGCTGATAGCGTTTCGCGTCTAACGGTTTACCGAACAGAATGTTTTCTTGAAGTGTACAATTCTGTATCCAAGCTTGCTGTCAACATAGACGAATATTAATGATAAAACATTTGATCGATCCAAGTTTTAACGTTAATTACCTGGGACACATAGGCTATCTTTCCTACAGTATTCACACGACCAGATCTTTTTTCCAATTCTCCGAGCAATGCAGACAGCAGGGAACTTTTACCAGAACCTACAGTTCCAACAACTGCTGCTAATTTTCCTCTGTCGACTCTGAAATTGATGTTTTTCAAAACTGATTCTTCATCTCCCCACGAGAAGATTCCATTTTCAATGAGCAATGGTGACGCTGAAAACGTTTTTAAGATTTTTTGTTGATTTCTACTCTTTAAATCACAATTTACGGGCATGGAAATTATGTTTACATTCGCGGTAACTGAATATTTTCAATTCTGTTTTCTGTCTCTTTTACGATTCCCTTAATGTTTAATTTTGTAATGTAAAAAATTAATTAAATCAAACTGGCCGAATTCATCGATTATGTTATTATGTTTACAAATTACGTTCCTCACAGGGACGTAACAGTCTTTTGCTTCGATCTTTACAAGAATAGGGGGGGGGGGACAAAGGGGACCGAGCCACCCTGAGCGTCTTCGGAGCCCTCCCCCCTGGGGAAGCTTAAATGTTGTGAATGTTGCGGCAAAAATATAAATCTTCCTTCCTGGCAGTCGACCCTGGCTACGGCCCTGTACAAGAAATACTTAAAGTGAAGTTAGCTGCAGTCGTGACCAATGCTAACTTCATTGCTAGAGAATCAGCTGATTTTTAAATTTTTCAATGAAGTCAACTGATTTTGGTAAATTTATTAATGAAATCAGCTGATTTTCTTGCAATGAAGTTAGCTTCGGTTGCAATTGTAGCTAACTTCACATTGAGTATTACTTGTAAATCGAAACAAAAGACTGTCACGTCCCTGGTTTCTCAATTATCTGTCTATTGTTAAAATTATGATAGATCGATTCATACGGCACCATTGTTTTTCTATTGTTGTGTTTGTACGGCAAGATGATCGATTTAGGAAACTGTTTTGAAATTCTCCCTCAAAAATTTACATGAACGCGGATGCTAACATAATTTTCAACCCATTTCAAATTCAAGGTTCTTACACTCTTTAGGGTCGTGCTGTACATTTTCCGGATCCAACTCCTCGCTGTTCATGAATTTGTTTATACGCTTTACCGAAACGCTTGTCTATATCGTACCGATAAAACTGATTACTAAGCGCCAGATGCAGAGTTTCATACAATATTTCGATGCATTTAAATATTGAGATAACTTTCTAAATTGTTCGACTTGTTCAAATTTTTTAAATTCGCATTTTCGAAATTGGTATCTACATAAATCGCATTTTTAATCGAATCGAATCAACGTTAAATACGTGTCGCTAAAATTTAATTCTCTACAGCTTTCCTTTTGCAAGCAACTTTCTAACTGCCATACTTTTAGAGTTGATGAGTCATCCTTACTGAGTCTAGAAGTGGCTAAATCCCAGGAATGGTACATTTTTTTAAGAAACGTGTCGACTAAAATAATGATCTTAAGTTACCTACAAAATTTCAGCAAAATCGTTGGAGCCTTTTACGAAAACAAAGAAAGAAGGTTGAGGAAATCGGTCAGTTAAAAATCAAAGTCCAATTTTCACTTATTTCTATGAAAAAATGTAAATTCCAAAATTTCATATCTCCGGATGGACTGAAACGATTTTAATCAGTGGAAAGGCAATTCGTTCTAGAATCCAGGAAAAATATTTTCAAGAAGGTGCGTCGCAAGAAGGGGAGGGAGTAAAAAAGTTCCTGTTTATTTGCTCCTTAGTCTACGATTTTTTTTTCTTGAAATGCCTTGAAAAAAAGACAGATTTCTTCAAAACTAATTCAACTTGATCATTTTTAACATAAAGCTTTTAAAGCTTTTCTTAAAGTTAAAAGGGTTCCGGCGTCTACTTCCCTCTCGTATACTATTGTCGAGTAGCATTGAGTTATATGGTGATTGCAAGGATTGCAGAGACCTACTCAAATGATTTTCGTATTTTTTCTCATAAAAACTGCCATCAAAACTTTTCATTTTCTGTTCACTTGATTGAGAAAAGAGAAATGTTAAATTTGTAATCGCAAGCGTACCAACTTATTATTTCTTTGCGAGTTTTTAGCATAACGCACATGTGGGTAACGCTTATATACTCGTATTTCCGTCTGTCCGTATCACGCATATCTCGGCTCCTAGACATCCCAGAGACTTGTGCCATTCGAAAGCTCTAAGACTCCAGATTTGCACACACAGCGGATGGGGAGGTGTCGGATGGATGGGGGGCTCATAGACGACATAGTGAGTTTAAACTTGTGTCAGGCGGTGGTCGTAAGATGAGGGGTGGGGTTGGGAATGTAATGTGAAAACCTAACATAGCCTTAACTTAGCGTTGAATTAACCTGGTGACAGTTTTGCAAGACACGATGGTGAAATACTGTGCGGTTAGATGCCGCTTCCTTCAGCTAAGAGCGAGTGACCTGTCACGAGGATTGATCTGCTGACGATTATTAAATGTGTGCTTTTGGTGTAACACCGTCGTAGTGAACAGATCAAGTTTTGAGATTGGCTGACGAATTAAACATGGAAAAGTATTTTTGAATTTTCTTCCGTGTGTGTGTGAAGTGTTTAACAAAGCCCGTAGGGAACGGGGTAAGTTTTGAGAGCCTCACATTGGAACTAAAGAGCCACTGTCCACATGCATAGGTTTTAGACAACAGGTGAACCAAATATTTTGGTTTTATTCACGGAACGTGATTGGCATGTTAAAATTTTGGTTTGGTTGGAGTACCTCGAGAGTATGTTGCAAGCTTGTTTTATAATACGGCAAAGACATTGATTGGAAATTCGTCTCTTCACCCAACGTACATATAGGTTAGAATAATTTTAGAATGAGGGGATGCGTTTTAGTTTTAGTACAAAATTTGTTTGATGAAGACCTAAGAATAAAAGTGGGAGACAATTTGACTAGGTGAAAGAAGTGTTTTAATTAGATAAATATGAAAAATTGTACAGAGGTAAAAATATAGGCACAGGGAGGGGGGGGATTGTAATCGGAAGGCTATAGGGAGACAAAAAGGAGAAGGGAGAAGGAGAAGGGAAGGGGTCGTAGGGGGAGGTAAGGGGTTTGGATGTGTGGGGGAGCGTATGCATAGAACATATAAAGCCTCAGAAAGTTGGGAAATGTTCTGGAAAGTCCTGTAGGGTTGTGGAAATTTCTGAAAAGTTCTGGAAATTTTTCGAAAATTCTGAAAAGTTCTCAAAATTTCTCAAAAGTTATTCACAGAAATTTCTTGAACTTTGCAGAACTTTTTAGAAATTTCTACAACTTTCTAGAACTTTCCAGATTTTTCTAGAAGTTTCGAAACATTCTACAACTTTCTAGAACCTTCCAGAAATTTCCAAACCTTTCCAGAACTTTCGAAAACTTTATGGAACTTTCTATGGCGCTCTGGTACTTTTTAGAACTTTCCAGAACTTTTTAGAACTTTCCAGAAATTTCTAGAATTTTCTTGAACTTTCTACCACTCCCAGATCCACATCCCAAGAGTTGCTAAAAGCAACTGAGGAAAATTTCATCATACGCTTCGTTATATAAAAAGTTTCAAAAATTTTCGAGACACTTAAGAGCATTTGTTTTTAATTATACTCGGCATGTGAACAAACTGTTAATTTGATAATGCGAAAACGGAAAAGCAATCTTGAAAACTATTTATTTTTATTCGTTTTCATATAATTTCCAAATGTTGCTAAAAATTATTGTAAAAAACAAGTCGATCAATTTAAAAAGAAATCCATTCGATTCGAAAATTTTATGTTTAGCAAGTCGAATGGGAAACCATCGTTAGTAAAATTTGTCAATGAATGAAATAGAAAATAGCATTTTTTGATATTTTCAGATTCGATGCAACTGGTTTTATTCCAGCAATTTCTGATGACGACTATTTTGTGTTGAAAAGCCACTTCGTAATTTAATTTTGTAACTGTAATTTATGAGACAAATTTTTTGGAGCAGTTTCCCCTTCGTAGTTAAAAATTGTTTTTAAGACTTCTGGACAAGACGCTTACCTGAACCATATTAGTTATTAACATTGGCTAAAATTAATCCAATTAACAAAAAATTAGCGATCACTGTTTAAAATGAATTCTTCAGTTCTAATAATACATACCAACATACTCAGAGGAAACCTTAAGATGTTGAAGAGGGACAGTGAAACGAAAGCAATCTCTGCATCCAAAACATTCTTTTCATCCACTAAAACAAAAACAGCAAATGTGACCAGTGCCACCTAGAAAGTATGAAGTAATAAAATAGAATTTGTCTTTAGGTGAAACAGAGCAGAAGGTAACGACAGGGAATTTAATTTACACAACCTCACTTGTAAATGCAACTTTTCAAAGGGACTGTCCACAAATGATCCACATGTCCACGGATTTTTAGCGATCTTTGACACCGAGCCGCACAACTCCAAAGACCCATCTTTAAATTTCGCACGAATTTGAGAACCCCCCTAAAAAAACTGAAGTCTATACTTAAGTCCATTATTGTGTCATTATGTCATTCAACGCTACTTCAGGAAGATTCATTTAATGACCTCGTCAATATTGATAAAACATTAGCGCAGCAATAAAAAGGGCTCAATATACTGGAGGCGATGCGATTCGCATCGCGTAAGGTTTGTGTGAAAGTTCAACTTGTCAAAAGAATATTCTTATCAAGTTGAGCTTTAACATAAACCTTACGCGTGAAAAAGTGAACACTTTGCACGTACGACTTGACTTTGACCACCCTCCCCCACTGTACGCTACCGTCCAAATTCTGGAACCTCCCAAACTACCCAAAAACCTGTACGTCATTTGTGAACAGCCCCTAAGTTCTGTCTATTTAAAGTTAGCGCAGTTGTTCTTAGAGATGAGTGGGCGGAATTTGTTCTCAAGGTCCGCCGGCTCGATCCACGTTTTTTTCGAAAAAAGCGAATGAAAGTTTATTTCTTTTTTTACTCAACTTTAACTACATCTAACTACAACTACAACCAAGATCTAAGAGCTTCCTCAAGCAACGTATTAGTATGGCAATACAAAAGGGAAACGCTGCAGCTGTAATGGGGTGTTTCCAGCAATCTGAGAATTTAGAGGAAGTCTTCTATCTGTGATAATTTTTTGTGATTTTTCTTGTAATTGTAATCTTTGTAATATATGTTCTAATGCTGAACTACAACTTAAAATCAGATAAAAAATTATTACTTTTCGAATAGGGATATGCGGGAATTGCATTCCTTTCAGTTTTGAACGAATGTTAAATAGTGCACAATGAATTGTCGAGATCACAAACAAACTCACACGGATGAGAGGCACTGATGTTGGTTCAAAAGTCTTAGAAAAAATTGGAAATTTAGGAAATAATCTTGAAACACCTCCCTCATGTGGGCAGTAACCCAAATCCATTGAAAAATGTATTGACGTTAACAAGTGCTAGAGAAATCACTTCTAATCCCAAAACCAATCTTGAAACACTCCACTCAAGTCGAACATACCTCAGAAACAACGAATAAATCAGTCCGAAAAAACAAATTTTAATTAAATAAATCAGTAGATGATGGTAAAATATATATTGATAATTCACAGACAAATTGGATATGAATTACTCAGAAAATTACTCCCTTGATGTAAATCATCGTCTTACGGCAGAATTGAGGTCGAATTTTGTCCGGATGTCCTGATGTCCAAAAGTCACGGTGTCCGATGCCGATGTACCGATGTCTGGATATTCAATGTACAGGTGTCAGGATTTCCGGATGTACTGATGCTAGAATGTCCGGATGTTATGGTGTCCGGAATTCCGGAAGTCTGTCGAGGTGGGTCTTTATCTCTACTCTCTACGAGTTTTTTGTATGCAACGCGAGCAAATCCGTTCCGATTTTCATTAACTTTTTTTTATCTGCCCAGAATTTCGCATTTATCCCTCTAGAGCATTTTCATTTATCTCGATATCGCCTTCAGCTCGAGCCGCAAAAACAATTTTTGCAAGAGGTACCTAATATTTTACTAATCAACAGGCCTATGAAATACCAACAAAAAAACTAGAAGATTTAGAGACATACCGTAGAACAATTTTTTGCTCACAATTATGTTGTTAATTGATAAAAATTATCAAAACGCCTGAGCGCCACAATTTTTAGACCCGTACGAAGTACGTAGGTCTGATGCGTTTACTACCATGTTTGTTACATTGCGAATTCGAACCCGGGAGTAAGGGGGAAACTTCTTTTGTTGCCTCCAGATGATAAATCAGCGAAAAAAACCAATGTCCGTCTGTCTGTCTGTCTGTCGGTCTGTCCGTCTGTCTGTCTGTCGGTCTGTCTGTCTGTCCGTCAACACGATAACTTGGTAAATCTTGACAGATTTTCAAAAAGTAGGTAGTCGGTAGTCGAAAAATATTTTATGGGATTGAATCTGGGCAACTCGAGTATATCTTTTCTGATTTTCATAATTTCTTTTTGTTTGAAAGATCTGGGCATGGCCGATAATTTATGGAAGAAACGTTTTTTAATTTGAGTCCTTGGACTTAGCTAGGGCACTAAAAACGAGTCTCTGCTAGGGCTATATGTGTTTTTTGTATGTAACTCGGGTAAATCTTTACCGATTTTCAAATTTTTTTTTTGTTTGAAACATCTGGGCATGACCGACAATTTGCGGAAGAAACATTTTTCGATTTGAGTCTTTGGACTTAGCTAGTGCACTAAAAAAGAGTCTTTGCTAGGAAGTAAATCTCTTCCGATTTTCAAAAAATTTTTTTTGTTTGAAAGATCTCGGCACGGCCGACAATTTATAGAAGAATTTTTGCCTGTGGTTAGGGCTCAAGTGGGCCCTAAGGTCGGCCCTAACATAAAAAAATGTTTTTTGCTATGTTGCAGAGCAAATTGAGGGAAACATTTTTGTCTATGGAAGTATGTATCCGAGGCCTCTACTTAAGGCCCTAGGTCAGTACTAAGGTCGGCCCAAAAAATAGTTTTTCACTATGTAGTAGACAAAATTGAGGAGATCATTTTTCTCTATTTGGAGGTCAATTTTGTGCGTTCGGAGAATTTTTTACATCGTTACTTCGTACGGGTTTTTCAAAATTGCCCTACGGGCAATTTCCAATTCAGTCTAATGTGAACGCAATATTTACTTAAATACGTTCCAGTCTTTTCGTAACATCAACTCTGTTTGCCGCATCTATTCTGATACGTACGGGTCCCTTATATGTTTTTTCATCACTTTTACACAAATTTGGAAAACGTATGAAAAAACATAGTTTTTATCAATTTTCTTTAAAATCTACCGGACAACTTATTAAGTGTCAGAACAAAAAAGTTTAGTTTTGACCTCAAAAACCATTTTTCGAAGAGAAATCCCATGGGCACACGACTTGTTTAGCTTCAAGCGCACCGTGAATTCAGAAGCATAAAAGAAAAAGTGTTGGAAGATGTATCGACTTTCTACAGATCACAGAAACCTCATGAACCAGTGAGACGTGTAAGTGTCCCGTATTATCCCAGAGTCACCGGCCCAATTAGTAAGATCTTCCTGGAATACGAAATTAAAGTAGTCCACAGGAATGAGACATGCTGGGCACATTGAAAGATGTGTCTCCGGACATCCATAAATCTGGTATTTACCGGATACAATGTGGCACGTGCAGAAATTATACTACGGAATGACGATCAGGCAAATGTTTATACGATTTACTGAGCATGTAATGGCTTGAAAGTGGAAAAAGAAGACTGCTGTAGGAAAACATTTGTACGACACTGATCACCACATAAGGACCCTTAAATTAGTACAAGAAGTGAGACGCCCATGGAACATCGAGTACAACGAAGCTATTCATATCAGAAAAAACTCGCATATGAATTTACTGAATGAAGATAGTGGTAACATAAACTCTCCCATTTTGGACCTGTTAGTAAAAAGAGAACAGTAGACAAAAAAGTCATTTGTTTAGACGATTCACTAAAATTAAGTGATGACGAAGAATTTTTTGACTGCGATTGAACGTCTTTATTCAGAGAGTAGGTGACAGCTTTACAGAATTATTTTACACCTTGACGATAAATTTTAATTGAATTCATTGATAGGGTGAAATTATTGTATTAATTAATTAACATTAATTAAGAGTGAATGAAGCTAGTTGCTTATAATAACTCAAACTGAAATTTTCACTTTCAACGGGTCTCTGAGCTCAGAAGACCCCAACAATGGCAATTGGTAACTTCAGACCAACTCAAGAGAGCCAATTGCTCAACAAAATATACAAATTAAATCTGTGTTACGAGGGAACGGTCTTCTGCCTATAAATGAAAATGTCGGACTTCTTTCGCATGAAGGAGTTGCAGATTGAACCTATAGGAGAATCGAAGGAATCATTCCATTTGAGATTTAACATGTATCGGTCTTTAACACCAAATCTCTAGTCTACAACGCTATGCATGCTGCTGTCGGGGATATACATTTTAATAACCTTATTTTGGTACGAGGAAGAATTACACGTTGTAATAGAAATTGAATGGAATTTGTTTATGAGAAAGTTGATTAGCTACGTAAGGTGTGCAAATCTTCCTTACTCATGTTTTATTAGTAGATCAATAAAGAAGTGGGAAAAAGTAGAAACAAAATTGTTGTCGGAGGAAGTTTCGTCAACCAGAAGGTCACAGTTAAATTTGTTTACGAAATAATTATGGAGCCAAATAAAGAGAAAATCTTTGTCATTTAGAATCGGGATCAAGTTCAATCGGGGAGAAAAGCTTGATATCTGGAATTCAATACGCAAAATAAAAGGCCAATTTTGTTTTATTGGTTCGAATGCTTTTTGGACCTGTACGAAGTACAAGTCCTATACGTTTGGCACTACGTTCGCAACCGGTTGATTGAAAGGGAGAGGTTTTTCGTGCAGTGCTGTAGAGAAAAAAGAGACCAACTTTTTTTGTCCATGGAAATGGGTCAGAGACCTCTCCCAAGTGCTCTAGTTCAGTTCTACGGGCCCTAGTAAGAAAAATTTGAGAGATTTTTTTTCAAACTTCTTTTGACATTTTTTTTTTTGAAATTTTAGTCTTTTTTAAGGAATTAGAGGTTTTATGCGCCATTGCTTCAATATTACCCCTTTCGGCAATTTCCATTACAATTTAATGAAATATATGAAATTACGTCCACATCAAATTAAGTGTCAAGGCAATATTTACTTAAATGCGTTCGAGTCTTTTTTCAACATCGATTCCATTTGCTACACCCATTCTGTAGTAAAATTCTTCGCAAAACTCACACACACGAAGTCCATAGTTATTTGGATCACAAGGGACGAAAAGTAAAAATTTCAACCGTGTGCGAGAGTTGCTGCAAGTGCGCACAAGTTCAAATTTTTACGTCGTCCCTTGTGATTCAAGTAATTTTGACTATTTAGTTTTCGGTTGTCATTTGGGAAGCGAAAATGACAGTATTCGTAATTGGGTTAAATGAAAAAATCATATATATTCGTCACAATTTGTTTGAGTGTTGGAAATTTTTCAGATCCATTCAGTTCAGATTCAATCAGATTGAAATTTTTCAGATCGGATAGAAAATATTCAGATCATTATCAGATTAGATCCACATTTGTCAGATCAGATTTTGATCTGAAAATTTTCAAATCAATCTGAAATCGAATCAGATTGATCTGATCTGTTTCGAGCCCTCTTCAAGAGACACCTGAGATGCATGGGCATTGAAAGTATGAACGAATAAAAATTATTTGGTTTATGTAATGGTTTTAAATAATGAAAGTACAAAACTTACCATGAATGGAGCACATGACCAAATAAATGATGTCCCAGCATTTAAGTAAGCAGCTTGTCGTAGAACTTTTATTTCTTTATCACGAATTTTAAGCACTTGGCTTTCGAAGCTCGGCTCCCAAGCATATAATTTCAGCACCTAGCGAAAACGTTTTTTTACTCATATGTAGTAATAGTAGTGTAGTAATATCCGAAACGAATTCATCTTGACAAACGATTACGCCAATTGCGAGGTCGACTCACAATGAGTCGTTTGCATTATTTCCGTTGCTGCCGTGATGAAAAATTATGTGAATCACCAGGGACGACGGCGACGCATAAAAATTCAACCTCTGCGATGGCAACACCTACTTTCGGCGCTTGTATCAATTCTCGCACAGTGTTAAATTGTTATACTTTCGTCCTTGTGATCCAAATAACTATTGTAAGATTCAGGATTTCAAAGAATTGTCAAACACTGGTCATTCTCCCTAATTTTTCTTCACATACATAATATTTGGTAATTCTCTCACGAGAAAGACTTTTTTACTAGTGAAATGGTTCATAAAATACGCAAATTGTAAAAGGTAACGAAAACACACTTTTGTAACTAAGATATGAAATCAACCAAGAATTTTCGATGCATGTCGTAGGACAATTTCTTGTTCTAGCGTCATATTTGGACCGATCAAAAATAACTTTCGAAAATTCAATTGATTTATTAATAAGACATGGATGCTTCTCGCATTATTAATTATCGTGATAAAAGTTGAATTCATTTGTGAACAAAACTTTAATTTTTTGATTACCTTGATGCCACTGAGAACTTCATTCATTAATTTGACACGTTCGTCTTTGTTTTTCATTTGACGAATCTGCAGCACTTTTATTCTATTGGCAATGAAGCCATTTACGGGAATTAAAATTATCATCACAGCCAATCCAGCAAGCACGGCTGGTCCTAAAATCGCCCACAAAAAGTACAATGCTAATGCAATTTGTAATGGTGCTGACCAAATCATGTTAATGTAAGCAGTGAGATCCATGAATCGTTGCGCGTCAACTAAAAGCTGTTGGTTAATTTGTGCCCTTTTAATTAAAAAAACGGGGGTGTCACTTATTCATTGAATATTCATTCATAATTCATCATTGCCGAAGAAGAAACAATCGATTTGTAACTCGATTCGGCCATGCAACGCAAAATGTCGATGTTGCCGAATCCTATAACAAACTGAAAATTAAAAAGCGACATCTATAAATGTACACGAAATTCAAAAACTCCAAAAAATCGGAGTACATTCGATTTAAGTTTTTATAATAAGTGACACCCTCTTGAGTAAAAGTAACGCATACCTGCCATAAGGTTTACAATCTCCCCGACAGTCGATTCTTTGCGAGAGCTATTCGACAAAATCAATGCTTTCCGATAGATGGCGCTTATTAGAGCTGTGCGAATACGTAGGCCAACAACAAACATACGTTGAAAATATTGGGCCAAAATGAGTGTTTGAATACTGGCTACAATGAACAACATGAAAGCATACAATAATCCCTTCCAGAACTCTTGCTTTTCATTGCCGTAGCCCGGATCGACGAATTGAATAATAAGACGTAGAATTTGCGGAGATACAAATGTCAAAATGTCCTGCGCAAGTTTCAATACTGATCCGAATAAAAACGTTGGGCCAAATGCCTTGCAAATGGCTGGCAAAATAGACGCCGTTTTTTCGCTTTTCGGACGAGTTATGTTTACAGTGGATGATGCTTTAGTATATTCAGCTTTACCTCCGTTCATTGTATCAATGCTGAAAACGGAATGAATAAGAATAATTAAATTCCGTTAGACTAGACGGCTACTTTTTGAAGCTTAATTTTCCATTGAACAGACGCACGGAATAATCTCTTTTTGCGTTAATATTATGCCACACTAACGTGAGCGGTTATTTCATACAACAGCATTTACAAAAAATCTTTTTCAGAGTCTAAGAAGCAGAGCTCCTAGCGTACATACACGTTAGAACAGCTCTAGGGCGCCCGCACGGGGCACGGCAGAACACCCCAAACAGATGTGTTATCCATTTATATTATGTAACACATGTTGATGTAAAATAAATTTTGGAAAAAGTAATAGCAACGTTTGCTACAAAATCCGGACGATGTTTCTAATATGAAATCGGTCGAATTTGGTATCATCTGGATTTTTAAACATCCGGATTTTAGAGGATCCGGGTTTTGTAGCATTCGGGTTTTAAGACGTCCGGATTTTGGTAGGCAGACTTGTAGACTAATCGGACGATGGAAAAGTAGGTGAAATAAAACGTGCGCGGCCGAATAGTATACACTGATACGACTAGGTATACGGACGCGCGTCCGAATAGCATTAGCCTAAAATATAACCGTCCGTGTGAGCAATAGGATTGTTTTTTAGCGTAGCCCACACATGGGTAACGCTTATATGGTCCGTCTATCCGTATCACGCATATTTCGTCTCCTAGACCTCCCAGCGAGCTCAAACTTGTGCCATTCGAAAGCTCTAAGAATCAAGATTTGGACGGAGGGGGAGGATTCGGATGGGTCGGGTGGCTCATAGACCACATAGTGAGCTTAAACTTGTGTCAGTGCAGTGGACGTAAGATGGGGTTGAAGGAGGAATTGTAATCGGATCGCTTTAGGGGTGACAAAAGGGAATGGGCGTTGGGGGAAGGGATGTGTTGAAGGAGAAATGGAAGGGGTCGTAGGGGGAGGTATGGGGTTTGGAGTGGTGTGGAAGTGTATGCATTGAGCAAATATCGAAAGCCCCAGAAAGTTCTGTAATGTTCTGGAAAGTCCTGCTGGAAATTTCTGAAAAAATCTGGAAATTTCTCGAAAAATCTGAAAAGTTCTCGAAGTTTTTCAAAAGTTATTTACAGATATGTCTCGAACTTTGGAGAAGCTTTTAGAAATTTCTACAACTTTCTAGAACATTCTAGATTTTTCTAGAAGTTTCTGGAACTTTCTAGAATCTTCCAGAAATTTCCAAAAGTTTCAAGAACTATCTAGAAGTTTAAAACGTTCTGGTTCCTTGGGTCCGTTCATAAATTACGTAACGCTAAAATCGACATTTATTGATTCAATTATTGATTATTAACACACGTTACTATGTGGGTTACGCTGAAATAATGGTTTTCTTTCAACATTTTTCAATCCTTTTTTGTAGAAAACGCACTTATTGTAGCGCAGTTAAGAGGGTGTCCGATGAAAGGTAAAACCAAGGCAGCCTGGTGCTGAAATTCTGACAACGCCTATATGTAAGAAGAAGCGAGGTGATTAGTTAGTAACACAATTGAAGTCGGCACCAGGCTGCGTACTTGGTGCCCTAAGTCTGGGAGTAAATAAGGCAGCCTGGTGCTGAAAATCTGTTTTCGGCAAATTGGAGGCACTAGTGAGTTCTATATGTCACATAAATTTCAACTCGGCACCAGGCTGCTGCTGCCCTCTGCATTCAAAGGGTCATAGCTCAAGGACGCAGCCTGGTGCCGAGTTGAAACTTATATGACGTATAGATCTTATTATTCTCTACAATTTAGTGAAAACAGGTACTTAGCACCAGGCTGCCTTCCATATTTCCAGGTGATGGGCCAAAGTACGCAGCCAGGTGTCGAATTATAAACTTATGCAACGTAATGTACTCGCTATTTTATTGACTTTGGCATTTTCAAATTTTCGGCACCAAATGTCCTGGCTGAAAGTGCAGACCTATTTTCCAGAGCAAGTTTTGTTAAAAAATCTAAGCAATCCGAAAAAAGTAGCTCATCTGCTAGATGCAAAAACAATGAAATTATAGAGCCGTTGAAGTACTTTTTTGAAATTGACAAATTTTTTTAACAAAACTAGCTCTGTAAAATCATCGTTTTTACCCGGGCGTGCTTAATCTGGCAAACTGAATAGATGCAGCAAACTGAATAAATGTGGTAAACTGAATAGATATGGCAAACAGAAAATAACAGAAAAAATTGTGCTTTAAAGTCTATTAAATTAATTTACAATTAATAAGATTTTGACCAGGAATTGTGCTACGTATAAGTGCCTAGTTTTGAATCTTTTTTAACCGGTAAATAAGCAGCAAAATATCTGGTAATTTCTAAAATATGAAAACGCCTATAGAAAGCAGGTGTATTCGGTGGTATAGGTCACATCTCGGCACATTTATATGCAAAGTTTTGAGATGTGCACTCACCGGCTCAAAAAATTTGGTAGAAAAGCGAAATGTGCCGTTCAAAAATTCTGTGCTTCACATTTTTTCACATTTGTTTCACATCTGTGGAAATTATGTGAAAGGCACATTTGACTCACAAACCGTTCATTTCGGTGGTGTTAGTGCACATCTCGGAACATTCTATCATAAAAAAAGATAATTGATGTCCAGCCATCGATAAAAGTTGATAGGAGACGAGGCTGAGCAAATGTGAAATCATGCTCGGAGCGGTAGCGGAGAGCGTGACGCAGTCCCCACACCCCAAAAAAAAAACGTCCACAAACCCAAAAACCTCCATACAAAAACCTTTGGGACAAGACACGATGTATAGGCGAAGTTTTGAGTTTTTTCCCCTCGTCTCCCCCCCCCCCTTCCCCTCCAAATTATTTTTAAAAAAACTACGTCACAGCAGCTTTCCAACAAGCCCCCACTCATCAAAATCGGTTGAGAATTGGCTGAGATATCGCCAATCAAAGATGACCAATTCCTATGGAAAAGTGGTCAAATTACCTTTGCGAGTAATAACAATTTTATTCCTGTGTGGTGTGTCAACGATCTATCTATCTATCTATGTCTCTATTTCGCTATGTATCTATCTACTTTTTTTTCTCGAGAACCGCTCGAGCGATTTCCCTAAAATTTTCAGGGAACGTCAGTCTCGGCCTCAAATGAAAAATTTCACATGCCGCTTTTCCGGGAAAATTCTGGAAAAACCGTGCCATGTGGAAAAGTGTTCAAAGTGGCAATGCACGGAGTTTTCGAATTTTAGCTCCGAAGTGACGATAGGTAGAGAGTTGGTTTCTTCGGGAAAGTTATAGAGTTTGGTCAGGAGAATTTTTTGGGATCTTAAGAAAATGGCTGCCAGCGGGCAAAC
>CM055403.1:88336579-88403312 GCA_029228625.1 Pseudolycoriella hygida
CGCTTCCAAAATTAATGATATCGCTTGAGGTGACGCTATCGCAGATAAAACGCAGAAGTTTGTTTGAATGGAACCTTGTGTTAAAAGTTTTGATTTCCTGAAAAAATTAGAGCGCTTTCTTTGAAACAAAATTACGTTGTGTTAAAAAAATTGCGTCCAAATGCCGGACCCACCAGCGGAATAATTTTTCAATACTTTCAGTTCAGCAGAACTAGGCCGGTCATCTATGTGGCTCCTACACTACAAACGTTACTATTGAGGTAATTTTCTGATAAAGACACGACTGTAGTGAGTATTACTCGTGAAACAGCTCATGGAGGAGATCTACTAGTAGGGTCGTGTTATATGCCAGATACTGCGGAAACGCCAGACATGGAGGTATTAATTAAAGCGATTGAGTTCTCCAGGGAAAAAGGTGTACCAATTCCTTTAGGCTGTGATGCAAACTCAGACTGAGAGGTTGGGCGGTGAAAGTGGTAAAATTTAGGAATCCCAGGAGAACGAACTGGAAACAGTATAGGAATTTTCTGATGCAACACATGGAACATAAGCTGGGAATGGTTATGCCGAGGTCATCGGCGGAACTAAATGAAGCAGTAAATGGTATCACAAAGTTGCTGACGAATGTCTATGAAAACTCATGCCCAGAGCAGAAGACTGTGCGAAAGAAAGACAATAGGCTCTGGAGCGTTGAGATCGAAAAGCTCGGGCTTTGTGCCAGAAAGACATAGAACAAGGTCATGAGAACGGCGCTAGACGCAGACTGGGACTCGTATAAAAAGAACCAAAAGGCTTTTAGGAAAGCGGTTCGGTGGAAAGCGAAAGAGGCGTGGAGAAGATACTGTGCAGAAATGGATCACATTCCAGACTATGCTAGAGTCCACAAAATCTTCGCAAAGGAATCTAGGCTGCTACCGAGCTCTTTGCGGAGGGCTGATGGAAGCTTCACTGAGAGTGGTGAGGACACGGCTAAGCATTCGTTAGTGACACACTTTCCTGGCTGTGGAGACGAAAAAGCTGATGTCAGCTAGCCAGATTGCTTCCTCCCAACGAAGGAGGACTGGTCATTGGCAAAGTGGATTGTCACCATGGGTAGATTAAGGTGGGCCATTGCCAAATTGAAGCCGTACAAGTCAGCTGAGAGTGATGGTATCTTCCCTGCTCTGCTAAAGGAGAGTGGAGAGATTCTATAGATACCGCTGTGCGAAATGTTACGGAGCTCCCTGGCTCTCGGTCACGTGTAACATTTATTCCTAAACCGGGGGTGCCCTCTCACCTCACGGCTAAGGACTTCAGACTGATCAGTCTCACGTCTTTTTTATTAAAGACGTTAGAGCGACTGATTGATTTTTATATCCGGGACGAAGTTCTGGTTGCCTTTCCGCTTCACATCAACCAGCCCAGCATGCTTGCCAGTCAGGTAAATCTACGGATTCTGCCTTGCACAAACTGGTATCGAAGTCGTTTTCGTTTGGGGAGTTGCTCTGGGATGTTTCATGGACATTGAAGAGGCCTTTGATAACTCGAACTTTGATCGCCAGGCGCTGGTTGATAGGGGAGTGGGACGTGAGGTAGTGAGATGGATAAATAGCATGCTCAGAGATAGAACCGTTGAGGCGAGTGTGTGTGGCCATAAGGCGAATCTCTGGGTAGCTAAAGGCTGTCAATTCTAGTCAGAGACAAATTCGAAAGCACGCTAGGAGACCGAGTCAGAGCTGCACTGAGGGTAGTGAAGAAATGGTGCGCTGAGAAAGGTCTAAGAGTCAACCCAAACAAAACAGATCTAGTGCTATTCAGCAGAAGGCTATCGGGCTCAGATCTGGTGGGTAAGATGAGGCTCTTTGTCAAGAGAAAGGAACTGACTTCACAGGTAAAATACCTAGGAGTGACGTTTGACAGCAAGCTTAACTGGATTGCTCACTTCAAGGATAAAGCGCAGGAGGGTCTAGCGACTTTTTGGCTATGCAGAAACTTTTTCGGGAGGAGCTGGGACCTGAAGTCGAAGGGCATTCTGTGGTTGTACGAGGCTGTGATTAAGCCCATGCTTAGCCACGGTTGTGTGGTATGGTGGCCTAGGCTGGAGGTTGAATGTGCGCGTAAGTTGCTAAGTGAAATTCAGAGGCTAGTTTGCATTTGCATTACTGGTGCTATGAAAACAACAGCAACCGCTGCCATGGAAGCGTTACTGGCCCTGCCGCCGTTAGAGGTGGTAATCAGAGCTAGAGCTTTTGCTTCCGCAGACAGGCTGGGTTCTTAATTTTCGAAATGGACATGCGAAAATTATCAGAGTGATCTCTGACCCGATTTTTGACATGCCAAGAGACGCGATGACGCCAAGAATCGACTTCACAAGGCGATTCGGCGCGGCGTAAGGATTCCGAGTAGGCAAGAGTAGTTAAATGGCTGGCCTCCTGGCCTATCCGGCGATTGCGTGGTAGAATTTACAGATGGATCGAAGGAGCGGGTGCTGGGGTGTACGCCCTGAACTCGGAGGAAGGAAATCAGTTCCATCTGGAAGTCTTTCCGAGTGTCTTTCAAGCAGAAGTTTTCGCAGTGCTCGTAGGAGCTCGCGAAGCACTGTCGGAGGTCAAGCAAGGAAAGCAGATACTTATATGTTCAGACAGTAAGGAGATGATCGGAGCACTGGTTTCACCAGTTACCACTTCCAAGTTTGTGAAAGAGTGTAAGGATTTCTTGAACTCGATAGGTCAGAATATTCCAGATCACTCTGGTCTGGGTACCCGGACACTCGGGAGTGGAGGGAAATGAGAGGGCGGACGAGCTTGCCAAGGCGGGTGCTATGAATCTCGAGAACGATCCTGAACCGTATCTGCCGATTGCTCGATCAATCTGTTTGAAAGCAATGAGAGATTGGGTGATGCAAAGGCATGCGGAGTACTGGAATAGGTACTTAGGAGGCGTTCATACAAAGCGCTCCTTCCCGAAACCCAATTTGGAATGGGCCAAAGGACTGCTAGAGATGGGCAGGAATAGCATAAGGAGGGTGGTCGGAGCGATTACTGGACACTGCGGGCTAAACTGGCACATAAAAAAGATGAGGCTTTCGGCAACTTCCAGATCTGCGTGCGGATCAGAAGAAGAAGCGGGTATCCACGTAATATGCGAATGCTCCAAGTTCTCTCAACTGAGACGCAGGCTGTTGGGAGGCTACGTCGTACAACCATCAGATGTTGTCCAACTTGGACCTGGTATTTTGGACAGGTTCTTGGAGTCAACGGGAAGGTTTGCGTGATTTAAATGATGGTTGGGTTGGGAACAAAGGATCGCAAGATCTGTGTTCCAAGATCATTGACATGATCGCACGAACTGATAAATCTAAAATCATAGGTTTCAGTAAATCTCACATTACAATTGAATCAATTTTATTCGAATTCAGTTTTGTGAAATCGATTAAGACTCCCGAATAGCTACTAGAGAGCCACCTATCGCCTAGCTTGTTCAAACACTCAGATTTGTACGAAAAGAATGCTGATTTTGTGTAATCATTTTCTCGAATATTTCTAGTTGCTCGTCTGATTATTAGTTTGTACATCAAAATTTACACCTTTGCTACAAAATTGCGGAAAAAAAAGTTATTGGATATAAGTCATTTATTTGTATTAAAACAACGTTTAAAATCAACGCTTCACTTGAACACAAAACACCACAAATCTCATTTTTTTGAAAAATGAAAATTTTTCAATAGAATAAGGAATGAGGATTAAAATTTTCGATGTTGTTCAATTAAGTGGTTAAGCATTCTGTGGGCCAAGCAGTCATTTGTCAAAGATGGGAATCGTCAGCGATCCCGAATGTACCTGTGGTCTCGGGAACGAAACCGGATATCACGTAATTTGTGAGTGTCCAAAGTTTTCTCAAGTGAAACTCAGGACTCTGGGTGGTCATGTGATCAAGCCTCTGGATGTACTAAAGCTAGGACCAATTGTCCTCGACAAGTTCCTCGCTGGTACTGGTAGGTTCGAAGGATTTACGTGATGAACGGGAAAGGAACAAAGGATCAGTAGATCTGTGTTTCATGACCCAGTAGTGGGTCGTCCCAACCTGATAAATCTAAAAAAAACTGGTTAATAGCCGGAAATCAAAAGCCGCCTATCAATTAGTTTGAGTAAATGATGAGAAATTGAAAAGATTTTCAATTTTAAAAAATCCCAAAAATAGTGATTCTCGCTCTTTTTTCACATATTTCCACATAGGAACTGAAGGTAACAATGAGAAATTATCACAAAATTTTGCGGTATCATAAATTCTGCAACATAATCACAAATTTTGATATGAAATCTCATATATTGCTATAAAATCAAATATAAATTTGTTGCTAATTTGTTGTTAATTTGAAAATTAATTTTTTCGGCGAAAAGGCATTTCTGCCGAAGAGTACGATTTTTTTAGTTTTAACTGAACGGTGTTCTGCACCATCTTTGTCATTCTATTGTTACCACAATGAAAACACTCAGTTACTGCAGAACACCGTTCAACTAATGATCAAATTTGAAACCGCATCATTAGTTAAAAAAACCTTGGCAGGTTCGGGACTCAGCCCCTCCTATCAATCCACTCTGGCTACGGGCCTGCAAGTCAATAACTCGAGTAAAACTTGACCGATTTCAAACTTTTTTCCCCGAAAAGTTATCGAAAAATCTTTATGAGATTGAATTTGGGGATTTTCGCGCCAAGGGGCCGTCTAAGTGGTTTTTTGTCTTTTGTACATAACTCGAGTAAATATCTTCTGATTTTCCATTTTTTTTAATCGACAGGTCTATGGAGGCCCATCATTTTATACACCGAATACTCAACCCAAGAAAATTATTTTTGCTATCTTGTAGTGAAAATTGAAGAAAACATTTTTGCTCATGGGAAATTTTTTTACTTTTGTGGATTTTTTTTATTTTTCAAACATTTTTTTAAGAATTTTTTTTTTGAAAATTGATTTTTTCTTAATTTTGTTGCGGAAAAGTTTTTTGAGAGTTTTGGGTGTCTTGTGGGTGTTTTGAAGGGTTTTTTACACACTTGCTTCGGACGGGTTTTTCAATATTGCCCTTTGATACGTTAGATCGTTTCTGCATCTATTCAGGTAGCCACATTATTCTGATGCGTACGGGTCGTTTGCATATGTTTTTTTTGCAAATATTTGCCTTTTTTAGATCTCAAAACGAATAAATAATCACCTACTAGGTCGAAATTCCTCTCGTTACAAACGTAGTGGTAAATCCAACAGACCGCTTTTCGAAGCGCTACGTTGTTCGTAAGGTTCGAAAAATAGTAATGACTAAATCCGAAAATTCTTCGAACATGTCTTTGAATACAAGGAAGTTTTGATGAAA
Source organism: Pseudolycoriella hygida (assembly GCA_029228625.1). NCBI lineage: Eukaryota > Metazoa > Arthropoda > Insecta > Diptera > Sciaridae > Pseudolycoriella > Pseudolycoriella hygida. The sequence continues at coordinate 88,341,922 of CM055403.1, forward strand.
ATGAAAACAAAGAGGCAGGTAAAAGAACTCTTTTTGTGCAACAATGACAAAAATCTCTTATTTTGCGGACGGTCCTACTTTAAATTGATCTTACCTTTTTATACCTGAAGCCTTAGCAACAGATTGATTCCAATATTTAGCGAACAATGGCATAACTTCTTTGGATGTGTCTTCTGGATTCATGTCCCACAAATCTTTATGTTCTAATGGATTGCGATAACCTTTCCAAGCCAATCTGTCGAACCACGCAAAAAATAATTTGGAAATGAAACTGGACTGAGTCTCCGGACAGGGATTCTATTCGAAAAAATGTAACGGTAAGATTTTTTATCAATTATCGTAGAGAGTATTTTTTTAGATACACGGTCATATAAAGAATGTCATACAGTTCCTTTTTTAACAACGGTAGCTCCATAAAGCTTTGTTCCATTAGAAATCATTAAAACCTCTTGTACACCGAAAAAAGTCGGATTCAGGAGCGCTCGTCATGTATATCAAATAGAAAAGTATGGTTGGCCACGGCAGCGCAGCGATCAACTCTGTTACAAAATTTAATCACCGACGACAAATCATCGATGGTGTACGGACGGACGGACAGGAAGGTTGAAAACATAAAGTAGTTACGGCTACTTAATAAACTTACACTTGTCTTCGGATATTTAGTTTGCTGAGGTTCTATGTCAGTAAACCAATTGAGTAACCATATCAGCGTTGTTAACGAAAAGAATATCATGAAGCTGACATAATTGTATTCCGCCAAAGAGTCTCTACTTCCATTAGCCACTCGTTCTGCTCGTCGTCGTACTTCTGACCGACACTGAGGTATGCTAAAAATGAAGAGAAGGAACCAAAACAAAAACAGCAAACCCGATGTGCGTAAGCCAAACTTTTTGTTGTAGTAAAGTAAAATGCCTGCAAGAACCTAAAAATAGCTTTATGTGTATTCGCGGAAATTTAGCGAAAAAAAAAACAACTTACGAATGATATGATCTTTATCACTGGCGTGTAGTAATCAACGGGATAAATGTTTCCATCGCTGTTGTGGCTTGCTGCCATACATAGATCCACTACAGTTAACAGGATCAAGGCACCGGTTACAACTAATTTACTGACGTTAAGCACACCCCAAGGAATATTGCGATTCATAGCATTTTTTATGTAAAATAAGTCCAACACCGAAAATACACAAAGGATTGCGCAAGGTGTCCATACTAAGACCGTCCGTTGGAAACATACAGTAAAGTCAGGATTCTCTGTATACCAAGTTTTGGACGAATTCTGAAAGTGAGAATTTTTAGCGAATTTGTTTCTGTGACACTCCAAAGAACTAGATTTGGCAAAGAAAAAATTTTATAAAAAGCACATCCAATGACAATTTGCTATCGAAATTCAAAGAGTATTCTTATAATTCATTGACTATTTACCCAAAATTCGCTCCCACAAAAATCATCCATTGGATGATGCTCCGCCATTTCAGGTTATGTTGAAATAAGTTGACATACGATTACGTGTGACGCACGCAAAAGTTTTTGCGTTTCTTTACCGTGCTCTACGAAATCTGAAAATGTACTAAAATTCAATTCATTAAACTCACGCATTTTGTTGAAGAATTTTTTAAGAGTAGCGGTCAGAGCCGATTTAATGTAGAAGCTGGTGGACATGGTTGAGATCAAAGTATGAATAGATGGAATAGATTGAATAGATTCAGGGGTAAACACTTACTGCTCGTAAACTTCGTATAGAAACGGAGCCACTTTTGTTTAGAAGAAGTATTTTTAAAATGATTTATGTTGACAGCTAATTATTTAGAAATTAATTCTTCTGAACAAAAGTGATTTCGTTTTTTTGATATTTCACTTACAAAATTTCGATGCGAAGTTTACGAGCAGTAAAGGTTTACCCCCTATATCTGCCTGAATTTTCGTTTTATAGTCAATAGTTAATATTTTCGTCATTATTTCGTCATGGCCTCACTTTCTACGTCAAAAAGACATTTGAATATTTTCCCGCTAGGCAATACTAGGCGGATACCGTTACTACGCACATATCGTACGAAATTCGGTTGTAACGCAGAAAAATTCAAAATTGAACCGCACTAAAAGGGTCTATATATGTGGCAAACAGAATAAAAGTTGCAAAAAGAATCGAACGTATCGATTGCCTGAACTCCTAAGTATATGCAATTAAGTCCTTACTAAATTGGACTGGGAATTTCCGAAAGGGTAATATTGAAAACTCGTACGAAGCAGCAGCGCTAAAGACCTAGAACGCTTAAGCTAGGCCTCTGATCCATACACAAAAGTCTCCTCTTTTTTCTCTACAACACTGCACAAAACATGTGCAAGGGACCATACGTATCAGAATAGATGTGGAAAACAGAGTTGGTGTCACGAAAAGACTCGAACGTATTTAAGTAAATTTTACCTTAACTCTTAAGTGTACGTCCACATTAAATTGTATTGGAAATTGCCGAGAGGGCAATATTGAAAAACCCGTCCGAAGAAACGGCGTAAAAAAGGCCTTCAGAAAAATGTTCATCTCAATTTGTGCTACAACATAGCAAAAAACCATTTTTTTTTTGTCTAGGGCCGACTTAGGAAAGGCCTTGGACAAATACTTACATAGACAAAAATATTTCCCTCCATTTTCTCTACAACATTGTGAAAAACCATTTTTTTGTCTAGGGCAGACCTTAGGACCGACCTAGAGCCATAAGGATATGCCTCGGACACTTACTTCCATAGACAAAAATATTTCCCTCCATTTTCTCTACAACATAGTGAAAAACAATTTTCTTGTCTAGGACAGACCTTAGGACCGACCTAGGGCCATAAGAATATGTCTCAGACAAAAATGTTTCTCTCAATTTGCCTCAACATAGCAAAAAAATAGTTTTAGGGTCCTGACTGAGTCCAAGGGCTTAAAATCAAAAAATTTTCTTCCATAAAACGGGAGACAGTCCTTTCGATCAAAAAAAATTTGAAAATCGGAAGAGATTATCTCGAGTTATGTACAAAAAACGTGCAGAGCGTTAGCAGAAGCTCGTTTTTAGTGCCCTAGCTATATTCTAGGACCTATCCTCAAAAAAGTTTCTTCTACTAATTGTTGGGCTTTCATAGACCTGTCGATTAAAAAAACAATTATGAAAATCGGAAAAGATTTACTCGAGTTATGTACAAAAAACACGTATGCCCCTAGCATAGACTCGGTTTTAGTGCCCTAACTAAGTCCAAGGGCTCAATCTTAAAAAAGTTTCTTCCATAAATTGTCGGCCATTCCCAAATCTTTAAAAAAAAAATATGAACCGGCCGACAGTGCCCCACATAAAAGAAATTTCGATTTCAGGGAATTTTTTTTTTTGAAAATCGGTTAAGTTTTACTCATGTTATCGCGGTGACGGACAGACATTTTTTTTATTGCTGATTCGACATCTAAGGACCATGATCAATGATTCCCCCCCCCCCTCCTCCCCCTACTCACCGGTCGAAATTGGGGTGGTTACAAACGTTGTGGTAAACGCATAAGACCCCTTTTAGAAGAACTTCGTTCTTCGTACGGGTCTAAAAACCTAATCATTAAAAAACCACCAAATATCATGTAGGGTCGCGTAACGTGAGTTTGGCCCACAATAAGGACACTACAGTCCGAAGCACTTAACAGATTTCCACTAATTTGTTTTTCGTGATTTTCTGATGTCCACATCTTTCATTCAAAACCTTAAAGAGCGATTTTCGTTCTAAATTCGCTGAGATATAAGTGAAAAGGTGGAACTGATGCAGAGAAAAAAGATGCGGACATTTTTGTTCATGAAAGTATGGATCAGAGTGCTCTAGGTCGGTTCTAAGATCGGCCCTCGTGCAATTTGTGTTCAAACTTTTTTCAATTTTTTTTAAATTTTGAGATTTTGTTAGGTATTTGAAGAAGTTTTTGCGCCGTTTCTTCGGACGGGTCTTTCATATTGCCCTCTCGGCAATTTCAAATACAATTTAATGTGGACGTACACTTAAGAGTTAAGGTAATATTTACTTAAATACGCTCGAGTCTTTTTGCAACATCTATTTTGTTTGCCACATCTATTCTGATACGTACGGATCTCTTGCACATGTTTTTATTTATATCGACAATAATTATCAAGTTATCGGCAAAGTTTTGAGTAATAATTTTCAACTTGTTAGCATTTCTCTGGCAAACGAATTGAATGACACAGAGCGATTGAAGGTTTTAAGTGAACATATCCGTGAGTATCAAATCCGCGTTCAATCGGTTCAATCCATTACGTTTTTCATTTATTTTCCGACTGTCAGCGAAATCGGACATATCGCGCCTCTCAATTTTGTTGTTTTCATTGTGGTGTAAAATCAAAATCAAAATCCTGTAGAAAAACGCAAAAAATTCGTAAAATGAGTGTAACTAATTTCCTTGATGTTGATTCATCAGTTCTTGACAAAAGATTACGGTTCGTAAATGTAAGTATTAAGAAAATATTCAATTATTTGTTTCCAATGTCTAAAGAATTCGCATTTGACTGTTAGGATGAATTGGAAGATGAATTCAAGAACATTATAGAGAACCAATCCAAGGGACATTTGACATCCCACTTGCCATATAAAATCGTCCAACCAGATCCAGGTAATTTAATTTTCATTTTTCTACATTTATCGATGCTTAACGGCACTGTGACAACATACAAATTTTTTGTTAGATCTATGTATCATAACAAATTTGTTTACAGCTGAGAGAATATAAACCACTACACTCTCCTGTATTTTGTGGGTTTCGTGTGGAGTATTTTTTTGTATGATTTTTTACATTGAAAATATGGGTTCCACACGAAACAAACGAAAACGTCAAAGTGTAGTTTTACATTTTCTCTTAGCTGTAGTTTTCGTTATATTTACATACAAATTTTTTTTTATATTTCAACGAAGCCACAATATACAAAATCCTTTTGAACGATAATTTTCTCTTTATTACGAATTGTCACGAAAACCTATAATGGATAACAATTAGTGACATTCCGTTAAAGAGCAAACTTCTTAGGTTTATAGCCACCTAATCTGTGAGTTCGTTAAAGTTTTGGTTCGTGGGACATTTCGAAAAAGGAAAATTTGCTAGCTTTGTTAAGTCTTCTAGTCTTTGTGATATTTCGTTAAATCGAAAATCCAGCTGGTTATTTTTAACTGTAACCCATTTCCAACTTTTCTCTACACGAAAAACACTAAGCAAAGTGTTCGCTTCCCATTTTCCAATTTTTACCTACGCTGAAAACACTGCATTAATTTCGCATCCATTTCCAAACTTTACTTACTCTGAAAACATCCTAGGTCGTTTTCGCACGCATTTCAAACTTTTATCTAGTCGATATCGAGTTCACACCCATTTCCAACTTTTCTCTACTAGAAAAACTCTCACAGCATGGAGTTCGCACAAATTTTCCAATTTTTTCTAAGTCTGAAAAAACACTGTGCATCGAGTTTGCACCCATTTTTCCAATTTTTACGTACCCTGACAACACTAAGCATCGTGTTCACGTTCACAGCAATTTACCGATTTTTCGCGCAGTTTGCTTCAATATCAGGGACTGTTTTACAGAAAGTATTTTCTTGACTTTCTTCAATTTTCTGCAAATTTCTGCACTTTTTGCAATTTGTAGAAAGTTAAGAAAGTTGAAGAAAGTTTGTTTTATTACAACGGTTTAATGTTTTAACATACTTTTTCAGGACTTTAGAGTTCTAGAGCTAATAAAGTTGTCGAAAACCCCTAAATCGTGGAAATAGCACCAACTTTCTTCAATTTATGCAAATTGTAGAAACTTCAGAAATTGGCAGAAAATTGAAGAAAGTGAAGAAAGTACTTTCTGTAAAATAGGCCCTGATTTATATGGGCACGAGATTCCTTCCTTGTAGTAGGAAACTCGCGCGGCGCGAAATAACTAACTTTATATAGTGAAATAGGAATTTTGACAACATTAGTTAAACCCGTACGAAGAACAAAGTTCTTCGAAAAGAAGTCTTATGCGTTTACCACGAGGTTTGTAACCACCCCAATTTCGACCCGGGAGTTGGGGGGAGCATCAATCATGGTCCTTAGATGACGAATCAGCAATAAAAAGAATGTCCGTCCGTTCGTCACCGCGATAACTTGAGTAAAACTCAACCGATTTTCAAACACGTTTTTTTTTTAATTGAAAAACCTTTTTTGGGATTGAATCTGGGCACTGAGGGCCAATGAGCTAGGGCCGTTTGAGTGGTTTTTGGTCTTTTGTACATAACTCGAGTAAATCTACTTCGATTTTCAAAAAAAAATTTTTTTTGAAAGGCCTGGACATGCCGGACATTTTATGGAAGAAACTTTTTTGAATTTTGCGCTTTTAGTCCAAGCCAAAGCCTTAAAACTGAATCGCTACTAGGGCCCAACGTGTTTTTTCTACATAAATCGGGTAAATCTTATCCGATTTTCAAAAAAAAATTTTTCCTGAAAGGTAATCACCAAATTATTTACGGAATTGAATTTAAGCAAATTCAGTAGAAAACTTTTAAAATTATGGTCGAAAAAGCGGTCAAAAACGTAATTTTTTGAAGGTTTGTCGAGTTTTTTCACTTATATCTCTGCGAAATTAGAACGGAAAAAGCTCTTCAAGGTTTTGAATGAAAGATGTGGTCATCAAAAATTCAAGAAAATTAAATTAGTTAAAATCTGTTGAGTGGTTCGGGCTGAACAATCTTCTACGATATTTGGAGATTTTTCGTGAATATTTATTAAATTATTATGTTCTTTTGTGTGGTTTCGCAGAGAAAATAGATGCAAAGCTTTTTGTTCACGGCAATATTGGGTCAGGGGCTCGACCCTAGTGCAATTTTTTTTTAAATTTTGAGATTTTTTTGAGGTTTTTGCGCTGTTTCTTCGGACGGGTTTTTCAATATTGCCCTTTCGGCAATTTCCAATCCAATTTAATGTCGACGTAATTTCATGCACTTAAGAGTTAAGGCAACATTTCGAATCTTTTTGCAACATCTATTCTGTTTGCCACATCTATTCTGATACGTACGGGTCCCCTGCATATGTTTTTTAATAATTTTACTGAGTGAGTGGAGGAGACATCTCAGAATTTTAGAAAAAATAAGATATTTTCAAATATGTTCTAAATGTGTGCATTAGCAAGATTCCTCTTTTTTTGGGTAAACGCTTCAAGAGGATAAGAGGGTATATTGATGGAGTCATCGCCAGGATTTTTTTTTTGTTTTTGAACTACAGACGTCGTCACTCAAGAATGTTTCGAATTCTATTTCAGCTCTTTCGCTATTTTTATGGTGAAAACAGCTGACATTGAAAATGATACTTTTCTGACGACGTCTGTAGTTTTACTTCTATAAAATAAAATCCAAAATGTCACTAGTAATTATTCGCGAGGTTGAATTTTAGAGAGGAAGGGCCAAGAGTGAAGTCACTCTTTCTTGAATCCTTCAATTGTTTAATTTTTTCCAGAGATGGGTCGGTAATATTACCGGTAATATTACGTAAAATTACGTAATATTACCCGAACCTTGGTAATATTGGTAATTTAAAGATTTCTTTATATTACTTAAATTACGTAATATTACCTAAAAATTTAAAAATCATCTTAATTTTTCATTATTTTTAAGACAATTTGGAGACATTTAGACTTGACTTTTTCAATTAGCTGAGAAATGTATCAGAATTCCATTATTCATTCTTCGAAATTTCAAGCGAAATCGAGTGCACTCGTCCGCTTAGAAAAAATATTTCTCCGTTCAGCCCTCCCCGTCTGTGGATAAAAGAAAAAATAATAGAAAATTCGTCGCGCTATTTTTTCCTCACTTTTTGGAACATACATTTCTCTGTTCCGCGATGAATCTGTTTTGATCATCCTAGAATCTTCACTAAGTTGATACTTAGCTCCGTGCGCTTAGCCCTTTGGCTCCCGCACACTAAATTCTCATTACTCCGTCAGCAAAATGGAGGTTAAACGAAAGGTAAGGGGAGAGAAAATGTCAAGTCTGCAACAGAAAATTCATGATTTTCACTTTTAAAACTTCCTTTATCAGTTTTAACTATCTGAAACCAATAGATCTGTTGACGATTCCGTTAACACGGAAGACGATTTCTTAAGTGATAAAAGTTCATTATTAGTGTTTATGAAGATGATGGAAATGTTTTATCTGAATCAGAAATTTTGAAATAAAATATGAAAAGCTATTCCAATGCTTAGACGAACAACGCCGGTTGTTGTTAATTTTAAGAAACATACTATGCAGCTCTGTCTACAATGATTGTATTCTGTCAGAAGACAATGGCAATATCATTGTGGACTTGATAATAGGGGTATCTCGTCGTGACATGCTCAGCATTGAAACAACGAAATACTCACGCGCAAGCTCTTCAGGCACCAACTCGTATGATATCAAGTTAAGTCAGAATAAATCGAAATTTTAACTCATTTATTTTGATACTTTGATGTTTCTAAGACGTCTATACAAGAAAAAATAGTCGGTAATTTACGTAATATTACCAAGGACACGGTAATATTGGTAATTTAAAATTTTGGTAATATTACCTAATATTACGTAATATTACCGTAATATTACGTAATATTACTGCGAAAAATAAATTACCGGTAATTTCCCATCTCTGATTTTTCGCTCTCAGAGAAATGATAACGAGAGCTCAAACGCCGACTCTGCTAAGCTCTCATTTTTATGTTCGTGAGATTATATACATTTTGTATTGCGGAGAAAAATTACAAACCATTGTACAAGTTTCAAAAACAATTTTTATAAATTAAATATAATGATAAACATAAAACATAAGCAATGCCTTGTACGCATCAGAATAGATGTTGCAAAAAGACTCTAACGTATCTAAATAATGAAAAAGGCCAAACAATTCAAAGTTATATGTTCTTTTAGAACTATAAGAACTTAAAAGATCCACAGAAATTACCCAAGGTAATGTTATAGGCCGAATCGAAGTACGTCTCACTAATTTCGTCGCAAAAATGTTCTCACCTGCACTATTATCACAAACAGAACCAACGTAGTTTCTCAAAAATATAGTAAAACATCTTTCTCTTATATGTAATTCTGACTAACTTTGTCTTTGGAAGCAACTTTCCAACTGATATGTTCTAGAGATATGAGTCATCCCTCCCAATTCTAGAAGTGGTCATATCCCATGATTCGGCCATTTTCACCATAAACCCTGAAACACCTGTTCTCTAAAATTTTATTCTCTACAACTTTGGCTTTGCAAAACTTTACTAATCAAGACGAACTGTGATTGACCATTAACTAGCCTCACAAATGAATTGTCCCGGAATGTTAAAACGTCACCCCGGGCGAAGCCCGGTAACCACGCCAGTTTGTCATGCAATGAAGAACTTTATAATTTGCTCATTTATCTCTTTTTATATTTTTCTCTTTTTTAGATGTTTTGCTATTGTTGTAACAATGAAAAAACAGCTGAAAGTGATGAAACGTGTGGTGTGGAATATGCAAATTATTTTCATTGTAATCAGATTTTATGTGATTCACTGATGCGAATAACATTTTAATTACTATTTACTTGATGCCAATAGTACCTACCTTATGAGGTAACTAAATTTTTTAATCGTCATCATTTTCATTATTATCAAACTTAAGAGTGAATTTGCCCGAACTTCGCACGGTCATGATCCAACGTGTCGCGGAATTTCGATCTCTATGGCTTATTCGATTCTTCATTCCAATAGAAAACTTTCGTACAAGAACAGTTTTTTTTTTCAAAAAATTATTTTGTAGTTTTGAACTCTCCGAAAAATGGTCTGCACAGAGATCGAAAAAATAGTTTTTGATGAATATCTAGGACAAGACCAAATCGATTCCAGACAAATTATGTACGATTAAGTAGTCCAATGATACAAAGCTTTTGGCTGTGGCAACACTCCTGACAAGTGCAAGTAGCGGGCTACAGAAGTCAAAAACGTCGAAAAAATGGTCATTTTCAAAGAGTCGTGGACGGGACGGTATACAATTTTTTTCCAAACCCAAAGCGGGAGGCTGTAGTCATTGCCTTTAGCTTTCAAATGAATGTCTAAGTAGAACTTTGTGACGCGTAGAAAAAAAAATGGAGTTGATTTACACATGCGATAATTAAAAACTGCACTTTTTACAGAATAGCCGGTTTCATTGTTTACAGAACAGGTTTTGTATGTGAATTTCATCAAACATGCTTAATGTTTGAAATGAAAGAATGTGCATTTTTAAAATAGCGCATGTGTAAGTAAAAATCTTCAAAAAATTGAAAATCCGTATCTTTTTGTATCTTTAAGTTTACGTACCTCCACAAATGGAATAAAAAACTTAACCCAAATGAGAAGGGAGTTCCTAATTTGTGTGAAAAACAAAAATTATAAAAAAAGAAAAATGTTTGGAAGAGGAAATTCCAAATTGTTCACGAAAAACTCACCGCCTAGACTCAGATAATTGTACATGTCGGCAAATAAGGTTTCTGAATTCAAGAACTTGGGAACCATTTTTTTAGAGGATGGCAAGTTAGGAACATAGCGAACGACCACATTAGGGATAGTATGGAAGACGATAGTTCACCATTTTGGCGTTGGGGCATAAAGATCTCACACCGAAAGGTACTTTTTTTTTATTAATCGCTCTAACCGAAAGGTACTCATATGGTCTATAAAGTTTGATGATAATGAGATATTTGTACACGGAATTCATCGAATATAGGGGACGTATCGATTCGTTGCGGTACCAATTTGACAACTACCCGCCCTCATATGGATTCTTCTTAGAGGTCCGTTCGTTACCGAAGTTTTTACTGTGTCAGTGGTAAATTGCACACAACCCTAGTTACGTACTTGGTGCGAAATTACCGTTCCGTAATAATGAATCGTTTGACAGGATTTTTAAGAGCGTTGAAGAAATTCCGTGTAAAAAAATGTAAATCGAATTATTAAAAAGCTTTCATTTCCAACTTAGAAATCAAGTTAGCACATTTTTTAGATTTAGATAGATGACGATTTAAAGAAAATTCGATTCTGTTAGCTTTATACGCCAAAGCCATGGACGATTTTAAGGATGACAACAAAATTCTTACTTCGAAAAGGGAAGCGAAACACAGACTCTGGAATAATGTGCGAAATAATGCTGCAGGCAGTATTATATATGAGAAACTCGCCGACTCCGAAATGCTTCCCACCTCAAAAATGTCGGAGTCCATTCAATATCGATATTGTTCCCACAAATCATCTTCATGACAGTACCCAGGCGATTCATAATCATGATATTGTGTCCGATCATTGTGCGATCGAGTTCACGGTTAATTGAACTTTAGAAAGGGTTTCGGGATCAGTAAAACGTTTTGATTTTGCTCAAGCGGACTGCGGTAATTACAAAGTTAGGGTTGACGCGCAAATCGATCTTAACGAAATTTGAAAAAATCGATACTGAAATTGCTAAATTTTCGAAATCGCTGTTGGATTCCATGAATGCGTCTGAAGCTACCTACACCAGTATTGGCCATGATCAAAGATAGGCGAACACTTAAAAGGGGGTTTCAGAGAAATCAGCATCACTAGCTGCACTCAAGGCGCTGTCACGTAAAATTGATTCTGCAAAGGCCGTCCTTAGAAATGATAAATTTCATGGTGTTCTTCATGATTTCGGCAATGCCTCGAACAAGTTCTGGAAATTCTCCAAACTCATCAAGAATAAATCTTCAAACATGCGTTAAAAAATAGCGCGAATCGCTTTGTTTACACTCATGAAGAGAAGGCCAATGAAATTGGGAAGTCCATTCTGAATTCGCATTTATCGTCGGAGAATATGAATCACCGTCTGACCACCAAACTAGTAAATGACTCCATCAAAACTATTAATGACAGTACAGTGGCAGCTGCTGACGCGTTGGCATTCTTGGCTGAATGAAAAAGCTCATTCGTTCCTTAAAAGTCAAAAAAACTCCTGAGAATGATTTCATAACAGGACATTAGTGCTGGTAACAAAGATAATGAACGCTTGTATAATTCTTGGCTATTTCTTCTTAGTAAGATGTTGGTTTTTAAGAGCGTAATCCGCCCGGTACTACTGCATTGTGGCAGCTGTATGTGGGGATGTGCAAACAGTCACATGAAAGGACTACATATAACTCAAAATAAGTGTTTTAAAATAGGATCGAGCAGATTATAATACAAAAAAGTTGCACAATGAGACACGCGTGGCCTATGTTAAAAACTTGATCCAAGTCCAAACTGAAAAATTTATTACCGGTTGTTTCTCTTCCAACAACCCTCTCATCTTCAGTCTGCCTAACTAAAATTCTGATCCGAATTTTGGATTAATTTTTCGTTCCCTCTCTTTTCCACCTTCCTAGTTAAGACTTTAGGCCTTATTCATGTAAATATATTATTATACTCTTCTATTTTATATTCCTTATAATAAACGTCATAATTAATCCGCCAATGAATTGTCAATCCGAAAGGTACAATGTTTGAATCGAGGAACATAAATTTGATAGACAAAATGGGTAGAAAGCAGAGAAATGATACCTAGATGGTACAGGACAGTTTTCATACAACGGATACATATCGTCAAAATGTCCCAACCCAACGTTTCTTTGTTAATGTGGTCCAAACATACATATAAACGAAAAAAATATTTTTGAAGATGGTGGATTCGAGTCAAGTAAAATGCTCGTTCAATTTTTCTGAAAATTTCGGTTATGTTTGTTCTATCTGGCGCACGCAACGCATCATCTTATTATTTCTCTGATAGAAAGGGTACAAACAGATTTCAAATGTTTTAATGTTTTGCTGGAACTTTACGAAGTAAAGCTTTTCCCAAAGTATATCTTATTCAAATACACGATTTTTAACTGTAGTTCGTAGATATTTTCGCCGTTAAAAATAATTGAAGTCTAAACAAGAGACGATATATTACGACAGCTATCGGTTTTAGTCGTTGAGTCTAGACGCAATTTATTTATCGGTTTATATCTGTGAGAAGAAACGCCGAGAGAAACATCGAATTTTTTTGTTCCCGAAAAGGCGAATTTTAGGTTCCGGAAGTTTAAATTCGGAGGTTGCAACCCCTCGATCGTGCTTTTTTATTGACACATTAATGTCTTCGCCAGCGCACTGACTCATTAAACAAACCTCCAAACTGTAAGCCTCCAGAGATAACAACAAATTCGGCGTTTCGTCAACCTCCAAACTAAAAATTCATCGTTTGGTAAATCTTGAAAATTGTAACTTTTAAAATCTCCGAATTCTAATTTGGAGGTTTGCGACAGAAACCTTTGAAAAAGAAGTGAAAACTATGCAAAAAATTTCGGCGTTTTTTCTTCAACGATTCTTCTTGTTTTAAAACGATTAATGATAATCCGAAAAGAAGGCTTCCACTGTATACTGAAATAATGTATTTTTTTGTTAAAAACAGCTTTTAATAGAAAATCCATAAAAAAATTTCGTCAAATTTTGTTTTGGGTTAAGGCTCCCCTGCAAATGAGCTCTAGATACGGCCCTGATGAATGTGTTTAAGGTCATAATGTTTGTGTTACCTACTGCTTACATCCGGGTTTAACTTGTATTGTATGTAATCATTTCGAAATCAATGTACACGTCACTTGTTGTTAGAAGCGATACGGCACTTGAATTTCAAAAAATGACCAACTCATTGTTTGAGAGTATTAAGTAAAATATGATTTGATTGAATTGCCTTTTTAGATTAAAGTTTTTCCATGTGAGATTGCATACAGTTCCTTCACGAAGTTCTAGAAATATGCATTTATTGGCAATTGCATTTGTTGTTCAAGTTTGTTGGAGAAAGTCTATGTCGCACTCGTCTCTGACGAGGCTGCGAATTAGTCACAGCACGGCACTTAGTGTTGTAAGTGGCACCTTTGTAAAGTGAACTATGCTTTCCGATGTCATCCGCGATTTTTGTATAAATTCTATTCCAAATTCCGCTAGCCGACCAAAAAAATTCATGGCAACGTGGAATGAGTCAATTACGAAATTGATTATAGCTGATGATTTGACTAGCCTTCAGTTCTTTATTAAACGGATTGTTCTGCGTCACGTTGTTATCATATACCCCTGTGACGAGGTTATCTACGAAAAAGATGGACATTTATCAATCCAGATGTGAATATTTCTTTGCAAAAATTAGATAAGCCATATGAATGGGTTATTTTATCGGTTTCATGTTTGCGTTTAAGTACATGTTTCTACTTACACTTCCCTGTATTCTGCTACAAAGCTTTATTAACTAGCTCACATACTTAAAATAAACAAAAGCTTGTCGATTGCACAAGTAATTCAGATAGCTTTCAGCTTCAGCCATCCCTTTCTTGGGTGAACTGAATCGCGTTCGAAAATCTCCAAATCTGTTTTCTATAACAATTTTTATGGTTATGATGACCGACCGACCTCAGAACCTTGAACATACCATAGGGTGAGTCATAGGTTGAAGCGGGTCAAGACGCCATGGTGCCAGCGGCAGCCGAGATCCGCTGGTCGATTTCAACATTGGTTCAAGAATCTGCAGTCGAATTCAAAATAATCGTAACATTTTCATTGTTACACGGAATCGTAGTTACTGTTTGCGAAAACCACGCTGTGTAAATTTCGAGAGTCACTGAGTAAGACGCGAAAAGTGTAAGAGTCCATCCATGAAGCACGTACATCCTACCCCCTAAGGAAGGTCATGACGAAAGCGTACGTTCCATACATTTCATCATTTTTCTCCATGCATTTTTGCGTACGAGGGTGTGGTCTAAAAATAGTCATTTTTTGTGTACATGCTTTATGGATAGCCCCTAATATAATACATATACATTCTACTCATTAGCAGTTGGAGGTGTACTTCTAAAATTCAAATACACGATCTTCTTGAACTGTTGTGTTATAATCACTATGTCATCCAATGAGATGGCGAAACTTATTGATTGAAAAAAGGAGTAAATAAAATATTTGTTTGCATAAGAGATAATTCTCACTCGTTCAACTATTCTTTCGCAGTCAAAATATTAAATGTAAGCTGATCTCCAGCGTCACCTTGATCGCGGTCATTTGCAAAGACGTGAAAACTTTCATTTCGTCATTTCAAAACTGAAACTGCTGAAACCAACAATTTACTATCTTAATAACAAGAGGTTTCGGTTCACTTAATTCATAATTCATTATTGCCGAAGAAGAAACAATCGATTTGTGACTCGATTCGACCGTGCAACAAAATTTAATCTTGTTGCAATTCCAAGACACCAAGAAATCGGTTTCAATGGGATGGAAATTTTTAAAGTAATTGACACCCGATTCGTTAATAATAGTGTATTACAGTGGATGCGACGCAAATCATTCATTACATGGGGGATCAATTTGTTGTTTTGACAAGTGTAGAGTGCATGTCCGAGCCGAAGGCGAGGTATGCAACTGCACGAGTCAAAATGACAGTTTCCAAAGTGAGTTGCTTAAAAACACACGAGTGGGTTGGCGAGTTCACAAAGTTGTTTCCGAATTAATGAAGATTTCTAAGCATCCAATGTGAGTTATTTCTTTGGCTGTACCATCCGGAAGTTGAGCACTATATGCATGTTTATCGCCTAAGGCAAAGGAAAAAAATCATTTTAACACAGTCCAGTTGACATTCTCTCAGATTTTATATTAAAAACACACGGGATTTTTTATAACACGCGGTAGCATCGTAACATAGTAACATAGTTACATAGAAAACATTTTACCTCCCTTGGTACAAAAGTAACATTCGCCACGGGTTATTTGTGTTTCTAATGTCCCAAAAGACCCCACACGTAATGAGCGATTTCCGCGAGGGATAAACATGCATGTAATGCGAAACTTTCGGAGGGGATAGTCAGAAAATTAATATTATATTCAAACGTTTCAAGCCGGCGAATTACAAGTGCTTTTCATAATTTCGCAATATGAGTTAAAACATCCAAATCAAACAAACCATTTTACCAATTCGAAAACTTCGGAAAGAGATTATTGTCGATTTATGCTGATTTGGAAAATGAAAACAAATGAGAATTATGCAATAGAATATAATGAGCCCGTTCACATGCCCGAGAGAACTATGTTGCAAAATCTTGAAGCAAAAAAAAAAAATCACTTCGTTCACTACATATAACTCAATCAGACATCAGCTTGCATTACTTTCGAGATTTTAATTGGAACAAATTCAAACATTTCTATTACAGTTCTCTACAATCCTCTCAAGTTTTATCGGGACAATAATATGTACTCAGTCTGCTTAACATTACGAACACTTGGTGTAAATAAACATAATTTCTGTAAATATTTCTGCACACTCTACAAGTAATTGCGTCACTATCTTGAATTGAACCATCGGGTCTTTAAAGAAAATTAATTCATACGATTTTCTTCTACTGATCGTCTTACCTTCATGAAGTTCCAAAATATTAACTAAAGACGTGTTAGAGGATACCACAATCCACAAAAAAAAAAAATTCGAAGTTTAGAACAAATCCACTTCATAGAAAATGTTGCAAGTCACCGTATTTATCACATGCGTTGTATATACCAATAAATAAGCAGACGAGAAACACACTTTTCCTTTCACTCGTGTATATTTGATGATGAGCCCGTTACACACTATCCCACTACAATTCAAATAAATATAGTTTTTATGAACGAATTAATCAAATCGATTTTTTCAACAAATTGTTTTTTCATTGAGAGTACATGAATAGTTTTTGTCCTCAATAAAGCGATTTTTAAATATACAAATAACAAAAAACTCAATGCGTGTACAAAATACCGTTATCACACACTATAAAACAGTGTTTCTTGTAACGATAAGTAATTCAAAAATGCCTTACCGATACTTCCGAACGCCACCAACGTTAACGAAAAACTGAATGATTTCTATGTGAGTCGAATAGGTTTTATTTTTTAAGTACGAATTGTTTCAAAATTTGGTCATTCAGAATTGAGATTTTAAGTGTGTTGAGTGTGAGAACTGAGCATATAGTACTCTGTGAGCGACATTTTATAATTGCAACGTGATTGATGTATTGCGTAAAATTTTGTATGTATTCGTAACACTCTTAAGAGAAACCTACAAATTATCTATGAATTAAACTATGGTATCGTTAAAGTAACAGTTCCAAACCTTTTTCACTATACAGTTGCACTCCCATAGAGCAATTTGAGAACGGAATGGGAATGAATGAAAATGTTTAAAATGTTTGTAACAACAAGTCATGTCTTGACAAGAGAATTCATCCATTCGACAGGTTACAAATGTCGTGGTAAACCGCAATTGACCCCTTGCCGAAGCATTTCGTTCTTCATAAAGGTCTAAAAACTAGCAAAAAATCGGGCTTCCGAACCTTGCAAAAAACATATAATAATAACGTTCATTTAATGCATATTTAAAGTCGTTCGACTTTTTTTGTATATACATTGGTGAAATTTACAAAGTTGCTAATTATATTCAGCTAAAAATTAGTAAGAAAATAACAAAGAACTAAAACGGTTCGGGTTCAGGCTCAGGGTGTTTTTAAATAAAAAAAACGGTTCGGATTAGGGGTTTTCAAATTTCAAGAAAAAGGTTTGGGGTTTCGAATGAAAAAATAGGTTCGAGTTCGGGTTCGGAATGAAAATCAAGGCCTTCATCAATGAAGGATTCGTAATGTTTTCTATTACCTTAAAATATTCAGTAACAAAATTGAGGTTTAAATATTATTCAAGTTATTACAAAAAGTTGAACTCATTTGTTGACGTGACTGTAGCCAGTATTGATTGGGGACTGAGCCCTATGACTCATATGAGAAATAATAACGTTTGATAACATTCGTGTGTTACTGAGGCGAATGCGAAATTTTTGTGGGAACGAGTAGATAATTATGTAGGCAGATTCAATGAACTTGCCGTTTTTCGCAAAAAATAGGTTCTTCGAAAAAAGCAGGCAATGTATCCACTAATAGGAGATTCAATAGCATACCAAATCGGGCTAGTCTAAAAAGTCCGACAGGACAAAATTCGGAGGAGTCAGTGGTAAATTGCACGCAAACCTAGTGCCATCGATGATGTACTAGGTGCGGAAACCAGTTGGGCTTAGAATGCCGGTTCGCCCTATCAATGTGTTTTACCGGCTGGCATTTTTTGGACCACATAATAATAATAATAATAATAATCTGCCGTTAAAACCTGTCCGGGTCAGAGGCTAGATCATTTTATTTACTAGTTCCGCAATTTTTTGTGAGTTTTTCCTCACATGGATTCTCTTAGAGATCCTTTCGTTACCCACATTTTTACTGTGTCAGTGGTAAATTGCACACAAATCTAGTGCCATCTATGATGTACGGCACCAAATTCACAACTACGCAAATTGTGAAGCCTGGGTGTGCCTAGGAACGTTACTTTCATGCAATACATTGAAGAAAAATCCTATACAGAATTTGTCCCCACCGGGATTGATCCCGGATATTCTTGGTGGAAAGCCAGTACGTTACCACTGAGCTAATCCTTGTCAGCAGAATAGCTTCAGTGATTCTTATCCAATTTTTCAGAGGTATGCAGGCCCGTATCTAGGGGGGAGGCTTAGCCCCCCCTGAGCGTCTTCAGAGCCCTCCTGGCGAAACTGAAGTGTTGCGAATTTTGCGGAAAAATATAAATCTTGACGTCAAGATCATTTTCATTACTTGAAATTTTCGCCTGCGCTGCGGCGCAATCATTCTTTTCTTTTCCAATTTAATTTCAATGTTTCCGTTTCGTTATGGGAATAGATTTTCGGTTCTTCAATGCAAGAAAAAACTTTTGACACTCTTAACGACAGTGGTGTGTTATCGGCTACTGAGCTGTTAGAATTTTTGCTATAAAATGGTAATCAGAACTGTATACTTTCATAGAAAACCAAAATGTGCAATTTAATTTTGAAAAATCTTCGCCTGCCACTTTTAAATACAACATTCACCACCCACTCAAACTAAACTTTTTATTTTTCTCAAATAATAAAAAAAATAGTACTCAAAAAATTTTATTCCCTGCAGCGTTATAACAGAAGCTGTATGCTAGCTGCTAACAAAACCTGCGGCAAAAATTTAGCAAATTTTCTTATAAATAGTGTGACCGATTTCAGGAAAATATGGGAAGTGAAGGACAAATTCTATTGTCAAAACTTAAAGTAGCTTGTTTCTAAAAAACCGTTGCTGTATCTATTTTAGACGGAGGAGAACTTCGCACATTTAACTCACATTTTGTGAGATAGACGAACCAAGAAGATAATTTCATGTGAAAATAAGTAATGAGATTATTTTGGCAAAATGGAAACGCCATGAATAATACTAAATTTTTCAAAAATTGTGACAAAATTTTTTCGCTCGCTCCGCTCGCGATTTCTGACGTCTGTTCTGTCTCAAAGACGAAGCAGAGTCGTGTGTGCTTCCTAAAAAGCTGGGAAATAAACAAAAGTTCTGTGTGTTAGGCACGGCAAAATATTTAGAGGGAGGGAGGTGCCGGTGAAACACAAAACACCTTCTATCGGCGACCCTGTTTAACGAAAACCCTATACCAAAAATACGACTGTATTAATTTGAAATGCGCGAAATAAAGAGAATTTTCTCAAAATTTCATATAATTTTATCAATTCGGTGGGGGGGCTCGAGCCCCCCCTGGCAGTCGACCCTGGCTACGGGCCTGCAGGTATGAGTTAATATATAGGAAATTAAATTCCAGAGGTTTTCGAAGATGAACTATAAAGTGGAACCACGGATCTAGAAGTTATATAGTTATATAGTTATATTGCCGGCGCCTGCAAATAGTCTCTTTATAATAATTTGTCTATTTGCCGGCGCCTTGCAAATAGTCACCTTATACTATTGTGACTATTTGCCGGCGTCTGCAAATAGTCCCTTTATATTATCTTGACTATTTGCCGTCGCCTGCAATTAGTCACTTCGTAGAATTTAATAGCTAAATTACAAAAGTTTAACGAGTGGGAAGTTTGCAGGCCGAGCGAAACTAAGGCCGTAATCGCACGAGTTAAAATGCTTGTTTCTGAAATGAATTTAGTTGATCAATTGAAAAACTTTAATGTGAAGTCTTGATGGAACAGATGGTAACTATCAAAGTTGATAGTCAACTATAAGGTGGATTTTTAAGAATCTAGGCCATCACGTTAAAAACAAAGCTTGCCGCATGTGCGGAGGTTGGAGAGAACAGAGCCTACGAACTTCAAAATATAGTTACTTGCAAAAGTTTTTATGGGATCGAATTTGGGCATTGTCAGGCTGGGCTATTGCCGTTATGGTGGTTTTTCGTCTTTTGTACATAGCTTCAGTAAATCATCTTTTCCAATTTTCCTATTTTTTTTGCCCAATTTCCAATGTTTGAGAATGTCCAACAATTTATGGAAGAAAATTTTTTTAGTCTAAGCCGTTGGACTCAGGCAGGGCCCTAAAGCTGAGTCTCTACTATGGTGTTCAGATCTGAAAGAAAAAAAATTTTGCTGAAAGGCAATCGAAAGACTGATTACAGGATTGAAATTGGGCAATATCTGCCAACAACTTTCGAAGTTTTTTGACATCTAGTTATCCTTAAATGATGTATATCGTGCTGGAGTAGAGAGCAACACTCCTAGTGAAATTTACAATCTCTTTGCTGATTTTTTCAAAAGCGTCTATTTTCAAGATACTGTTAAAGTCACTTCCTCTTCTTCTAACGTTGAAAAGTGTGTTGATACATCCAAAGATGCTGAATAGGGTGTAGCCGCTCCACTGTAGCGTTTTTGCAAAATTATTTTATTTTGAAAGGCCTACTACCAGACACGATCCGGTGGGTCGAATAAGAAATTTTTAGCACTATGACACATTTCTAAAACTCGATCTTCTGTTGCCACAGGAGCGATTTTTGAAAATTTTTGAGTTGCCTTGGTTTTCGACCCATTTCATCCAAATAGTTAGACTTAAAAAGTCGGGTGAACATGTTAAAATATTCTAGAGACCTCAGTCATTGTTTTGAAAATTAATTTGGTATTGAAATGATGTCTGCAGTGGTCATGGCAATACGACTAAGTCTGCCGAAGGTGATTTTCAGTATTTCTTTCTCATTTCAAAATTTAATGAATGGATGGAAAATATTGTTTATTGTCTTAGAAAATTTAGTTCATCTTAGAAATTAAAAAAAGAAACCAGAGGAGGTCCTAATTCCAATTTTATTGGGCTGAAATTATGCGTTACAATCGAATTCCGTTCGGTATATGCGTAATTTCGTACGATATATGCGTAATTTCGTACGGTATATGCGTAAAATCAGCACACAAACACACGGCAGTGTGGTTTTTGACATTTCGATGGAACAATCAATAGCAAATGCCGAAAATTATATTTCCATGACTGTAGTTGTTTTGTTAGTAATAAGCTTAATATTAGCATAAGAATTTAATTCAAAATTTCTAACGTACAATTTCGTAGCATAAGTGTTAAAGCTGTTGGCCTTTTGTATGCCAAAAGGAACTTACTTACTCTTAAGGTCATTGACTGCCTGCATCTCAGATACCTGACATACAATATAAGATGCAAAAGAGTATACTCGTAGTGGCACTGAATGAGTTAAAGTCACAGGACATACTATGACAACTATGAACCTTTGAACAACTTTTGCATTCAATTTAACATTTTTTCTTAATTATACGACAGTTCGTTGTCTCGACAAATATTTCTGAAAAAAGTAAAAGTTAAAAAGCTCGAGGTCAAACTTAATGGAGTAAGTAGACTGACTTGAAAGCGAAGGCTCATTTGGACAATGTAAATTGGCTTACCGTTACACTCGACCAATCCAAGTCGGTTTCGTTAGTACTCTGATCAAAGCCTGATTGGCCTCTCCTCATATAGCCTATGTGACACGTCACAGAAAATAGTAGATTACAGTAGGGGATGCGGAAATAAGTCATTACATGAGGGATTAATTTTGTGAATTTTGTGTGTTTGTAAACTAACTTTACTCGTTGTCCCACCGCTTATCATTATGTGCACCCCAAGGAAATTATTCATTACATGTCATTCATTCCATGCTATTCATTACATTTAGCCCCACCGGAAACTTCTCATTACATGTATATCTGCATGAATGCAGGGCCGGACTGGCTACCAAAAGGCGCATCGGGCGATGAGACTAAAAGGCGCCGAAATTGAGATTAAAGGCGCAAGTATCGGGCACACACCCGAAGTGCGTATTAAAAGGTGCATGTGATCACCCAAAAAAATAGTCATGTCGAGCTTTCATAATTTTAAGAATGTAAATCATTCGAGTACTTCATTTAAATTTTTCTTTAAATTTGACGTTGTGACAGTCTTTTATCATAACTCCGTTTTAGTTAGACATTACACAGTTACATTTTGTTTTGTTTTTTTTTATTGTATGATGTAAATATTTTGTAAAACGTAAATAGTCAGGATTACAATCTTCATCATTTATTTTAGTAGGTTTATTCGCAGGTGATAAAATTCCATTTTTCGAATAATGGAATTCTGAGGAATATGTAGATATTGAATAAACCTACAAAAATAAATGAACATATTGTATTTGACGAAACAATAATAAAAATTAAAAATATTCTATTCTCTTTAAGGAAAACAATTAACGCCAGCCCGGGAACAAAATATTTCTCGCCGAGCGCCCTTTTCTCTCGGCTAGAGTGTAACATATCGCCTTACGGGAATAATCGTTTTGTCCCCTGGCTGTGTAATATAATGCCCCGTGTGATAATCGTCACGTCATCGTCATTTAAAATTTAAGGATGAATGGGAAAAATTTTATAAGATTTTTTTTACATTTTTCAAGATGTTTTTTACAAAAAATTATTTTTTGAAAATTTTTTTTGCAAATTCATTTTTTGCGTAACATTTAACATTTGCTGTACAATTTAATTTTATCCAAAATGTTAAAAGTTTCTTGAACTTGCGAAAATGTATCCTCGAATCACTTGACTGATTTTGCTCTTCTTGAGACAATATTCTTAATCAGAAATGTATTTTCTTTCAGGATTTTGCATTAAGACCTACAAGCCTATCGATAATGAGAAGCTATTCCTTAATATCTGTCAATCGGACGGTATACCACCTCCAGAAAATATTACCACTGAGCAATTGGGTGATATTCTAAACACAGACAGTAGCTCGTTCAAAGTTCCAATGAGCATCACCGAAATTCGCCAAACCAAAGACAAATCAAATAAGTTGGCCAGCGTCTGTGACATAGCGATCAATCCAAGGTTTTACGAGAAAATCGAACGAATCGAACTGTTCCGAGAGTTTTTCTACACCATTATTGCTGAAGCTATGGAAACAAAGTACAACATTAAAGTGGATCAATCGAAATGGATTGTGTTAAAAAATCGAAAGTTTGTTGGAAGTTTAATTTCGCATAGAGT
Source organism: Pseudolycoriella hygida (assembly GCA_029228625.1). Lineage (NCBI taxonomy): Eukaryota > Metazoa > Arthropoda > Insecta > Diptera > Sciaridae > Pseudolycoriella > Pseudolycoriella hygida. The sequence continues at coordinate 88,365,348 of CM055403.1, forward strand.
TCAAAATCGCGATGTACGGAAAGTATTGGAATCCTACAAGAATCCAAGAGACGAGGACAAAAAGTTATTGGAGGAGCTTAGTGGCGAAAAGAAAAGCAATCTTATTGTAGAGCTTGCCACAACTTATAATTCTCAATCAGTCAATGTTCCACAACATCGATTGGCAGTGCTGTTGACGAATGATTTGGTAGCAGAGTTTCTATTGCCTGGTGTGGCTAGTGATAAAGATATCATATTAGACCTCGGAGAAGATTGCATCGTTTTGTCATGTCCGAAAAATGGTTATTCAATGAATCATTACTTTGATTACAAAATTGATCAAAGTAAGTCCTATGCAAAGTTTGATGATATTTCATCGGTAAGTTAAGGCATACTGTGATTTGCAATGTCTATTTTAAATGATTTCAAATCCATATTTCTTTTCTTCTTATTTTCAGATCCTAACTGTTACAATGCCGATCTGTCTTTAAATTCTTAAAAATCTTAAATAAAATTAAAATCAATTTGTGATACAAAATTCAATAAAAAACGATGCTTTTAAATGTTTTTTTTACAAAATACTTGTCACAGCTACAAGATTCTTGAAGCAATGCTACAGGGTGATCATGAGCGCGCGGCAGCGATGCGCCCGTGACGCAACTCCCCATACGAACAAAAAATTCAGAAATTTTTTTTCCGTAGACTTCGGAACCATCATGGGCGTGCGGTAACGATGCGCCCGCGACGCAAGTCCCCATACGAACAAAAAATTCAGAAAATTTTTTTTCGCAGACTTCGGAACCATATATGCAGCTAAGTTTTGACTTTTTTCCCTTGCGTCGTACCCCCTCGAGACCTCGTTTTTTGGATTTTACGTAAAATTTTGATTGAAATCAACATTTTACTCATTAAAATCGGTCCAGTGGATCCGAAGATATGACCTTTAGAAAATCGTAATTTTCCATAGAAAATGTGCTATTTCATCGAAGCCAAAGTTAATGCAAACATCCTACGTTAGTTAGATAGTAGTTAGTGGGTTAGTTAGTTAGTTCCAGAGCCATTTGTATGAAAACCGACTTTTTTGGCTCGTGCTCGAAAACGGCTCGATAATTTTTCTTGAAATTTTGCATGGAACTTCGGGTGTGCATTCTACGCCATATGAGATTTACCGGGGGTACCGGCCTCGTTTGGGCGCCAGCGCTCATGGAAGCTCCCATACAAATCCCATATATACTTTACATGTGTTTGTGTGTGTATTCAAGGTATGGGTCAAACATGAGCAAAATTTTTAGAATGTGACCTGAGGCGGTGGTGATGGAGAAATCGTGGCGGCGGTCAGTGGTGGCCGCCACTGTCAGCTATGGCAGCTGCGCGAGATGCCGTGGCGTCAAAAAAATTTTATGAATGAGGATGGTAGAGGAAGTGACTGTGATCATTTTCGTAGACGTAAGTGGTGGCCGCCACCGCCAGCTATGGCAGCCGCGCGAGGTGCCGTGGCGCCAAAAAAATTTTATGAATGAGGATGGTAGAGGAAGTGACTGTGATCATTTTCGTAGATGTAAGTGGTGGCCGCCACCGCCAGCTATGGCAGCCGCGCGAGGTGCCCTGGCGCCAAAAAAATTTTGTGAATGAGGGTTGTAGATGAAGTGACTGTGATCATTTTCGTAGATATAAGTGGTGGCCGCCACCGCCAGCTATGGCAGTCGCGCGAGGTGCCGTGGCGCCAAAAAATTTTTATGAATGAGGATGGTAAAGGAAGTGACTGTGATCATTTTCGTAGATGTAAGTGGTGGCCGCCACCGCCAGCTATGGCAGCCGCGCGAGGTGCCGTGGTGCAAAAAAAAATTTATGAATGAGGATGGTAGAGGAAGTGACTGTGATCATTTTCGTAGATGTAAGTGGTGCCCGCCACCGCCAGCTATGGCAGCCGCGCGAGGTGCCCTGGCGCCAAAAAATTTTTGTGAATGAGAGTTTTAGATGAAGTGACTATGATCGTTTTTGTAGGTGTAAGTGGTGGCCGCCTCCGCCAGCTATGGCAGCCGCGCGAGGTGCCGTGGTGCCAAACAAGTTTTTATGAATGAGGGTTGAAATTCGAATAGAAGTATTTCGAGTAGAATTTTTTTTCGCAGAAAATTTTTTTTGCTGAAAATTTTTTTCGCTGAAAATTTTTTTCGCCGAAATTTGTTTCCTATTACTTTCCAAAACTAGTGATATCACAACAAAACCCCTTTTTAAAAGGGAAACATAACGCAAGTCCTCGTCTCTTCTTCCAAATTGGGGTGAACGCTTGGAGCTGTGAAACGCAAAAAATTCTTTTGGAATGTTTCCATTTTTGATTGAAAAAATGCGTCAACAATGCTGGACCAACCAGTGTTACAATTTTTCTGTTTTTTCAGCTTTCACAACGCAAAAATTTATCGGATGTATAGCGTAGTTTTGTACAGGAAATCAAAGTTGTTTTGGAAGAAGGGACGAAGACTTGCGTCACATTTCTTTCTTAAAAAGGGGGTTTGTTGTGATTAAAATAAACTGGAAACAGGCTTCTAGTTGTGATTTAGGACAATCAAAAAGAAAAGTCATAACATAAAATTCAAAAACAATAATACTGTTTGGGGGAGTTGCGGGATATCTATGCATTTGGATCCAATCCATTGAAAAATTGATGGACATATAGAAGACGAAAGATGGAAAATGTCTGCATTTTCATGTAAGTACGTATGGTTTTTTGGTAATTGTCTTTCTTTCAAGTCAGGTATTTCATTTACGAAATGGTTTGTGTAACATTCCGCACATTTTTACTTTTATGAAAAAGACAGTCTATCTAATTATCACTTGACCGAAATCGACATCATTTAAATGTATTAGCAATAACGTGAGGTATGCAGCGAAAATTTGTTCGAATTCTCTGACAGAACTATTTTTCTTATTATATTGAAGATAAACGGCTGACGCACACCTCTTTGGCAAAAAAGTTTACTTTTTATTTATGTCTTTAAAAAGAAAATAAAACAAAAAAAAAAAAATAAAATTTCTCCTTAAACGTGTTCATCAAAATTTCATCCCAATTTCTTGTTTTCGCCACATTCATGCGGCCGGCGCACATCTCTGGGCGCTATTCTACGAATTCGCTTTCCCTTGCGCGGAATGTTACACAAACGTTTTTCAACCTGACTTGTATTTAGAGATGAGCGGGCCGCCCGAAACTCGACTCAAAATCCGACCCGAACTCAAATCAATTTGTCGCGTCGGATTTTGAATTTATTTTTTATCAGGTCCGTTTTTCATTTTTGTTTCGCGTTGGGTTGGGCTTAAAGACTTCAACTAACAAAACCCGACTCGGCCCGGAAAAATAAATTCAATTATTTCCTCAAAATTGAGTTCAAAAACCATTTCAAATTTATTCCAAATTAGATAACAAAAAAATCATGGTAATAGATCAAGGCAAGTAACAAGTTATCTTAATTATAGTAATTAGTATAGTATTAGTATCGTAGTAATTATAAGAGTAAATCAAAACGTTCCACTTTGAAATGACCAATTCAAAGGAACAGAAAATTCAAAGAAAATCAGTAACAAAAATCAATAACAAAAAATCAGAGTAAAAAAAAGAAAAAAAAACTTGTTCAAATTGAAATTATACCGCAATTATATCGCAAAAACGCAAAAATTCATGACGTTGACTGTTATGATGGAGCATACTGAGCCGAAACGGACAAGTAGTGAGTCAAGACCCATTTACCCATTACTGTAGTTTAGCGATACATTTGATTTCAAATGACAACAAAATTGCAGTACCGATTGAGATTCTCGGATTAATCTGGGAAGCTTGTTATACAGGACAGGTCCAGAGAAGGAGATGAATCTCCGTTTAATCAATGTCCTCTGCGATCTCTCAATTTTACTAATCAAGGTTTTCTTGGCGCTACCCCTATCCCATACACCAACACAGTATGCCAATCTTGAGTGAACAAGTGAAAAATAAAGCGTAAGTAAAATTTTCACAGGTAGGAATGCGCTCAACCTTTTGATGATCCCAACTTGACCGGAAATCTTATTACATAATTCAGTAATATGACTATTCCAGTTGCAGTCTAACATGACTCCCAAGCACTTAACAGAAGTAACAGATTTCAACTTAATACCATCAAGAACAATATCAGTCACCTTTTCGAGCTTATTACGTGCTGATTTAAAATGAACTAGTTTACACTTTTCAATGTTCAAGGTCAATTTGTTCAATCTGAAATATTCAGAAATCACGTTAAGATCACTATTTATCTGGTAAACATTTGAGGTGATACAGAACGATGATGTAAATAAACTAGTGTCACCTACAAAGAGATAAGGTTTCGACATAATGGGAAGCTTATACACATCATTTAAAGATATTAGGAACAACAAGGGCCCGAGGACACTTCCTTTTGGAACTCCAAACTTCATCGCAAGTTTAGGGCTTTGATACCATTTGCAGAAATATATTGAAATCTGTTACTCAGATAGCTGACAAACAGCTCATTAGCAATTATGCCAGCACTTATGGTCAACTGTGTCAAAGGCCTTTGCTAGGTCCAAAAAAAGGCCGGTTACAACCTTACCCTTATCAATATCATCACTCAGATGATCAATCAGCTCGAACAGAGCAGTGTGCGTATCACACTTGGACCGGAAAGAAAAAGAAAAAGTTCTGCAACTGTAAAAAGTTGAGTACTCTGCAAAATATCAACTTCTCAAAGACCTTGTTCAAGACTGGCAAACTCGAAATCGGCCTATAGTTTGAAATTTCTGTTGACTTACCAGTTTTGTAGATCGGGGTAATCTTGGCTGTTTTCAATAAATCAGGATATTTTCCAGCTGAAACACATAGGTTGTAAATATCACAAATAAATGGGACTATGCTGGCGGCACAGCTTTTAATTGCAGCAACATTCATATCATCAAACCCTGGAGCTTTGTTATTGTCCATTGGCGCTATGATTGAATAAACTTCGTTTGCAGAAGTTGAATTCAAAAATGTGGAATTTGGACAACGATCAATTGATTCCGAATCATTGAGGTCATCATCCAAGGAAGGTTTAATAGCGTTAGCCAAATTCTCTCCAACCTTTGCGTATTATTCATTGAAAGCCCTAGACACCCCTGAGTCATGAACCGGCATACCATCTGGTGTTTTTTCTCTGCATTTCTCTTTCCTTTGCGTTTACCCAACAGAAACCCAATATTCCGCCAAGTTTGTTTAGGATTGTTACAATTTTTAAAGAGATTTTCATAATAATCTAATTTGTACTGGGCTTGCAGGAGTGAAATCAAGACGTTTAGTGCCTCCAGCCTTACGTGAAGGAAATCATTTTCTCTATTATTTTTCAGCTTTTTCCAGGATGTACTTCTCATTTTCAGATAATACTCCAAATGGTCATTGTCATTCATATAAGGACATTTCAAATATGATCGCTTGACCTCACAAGTTTTTGTGGTAGTAAACTCACCTAACACCGTTTTGAAAGTATGGAGGTAATATTCATAGAGCTCATTCACATCGTCAGACTTTGGGAGAACAGAATAGTCGAAGAGTTGCATTAGTTCAGGTTAACTTCAGCATAATCAATAAATCTTTTTTCAATGTATTTATATTTGACAGACCTGGAAGGAAACAAGACATGGGAAATAATTTGATTATGGTCACTTATTTCATTACCCATAGTTACGTTGTGAATCAGAACTGAATCGTTACAGCGAAAAGCTGCATGATCTATAAGAGTAGAAGAATGTGGCCTCGTTAATCTGTCATTAGAGATCTTAAAATTAGATCTTCGAAGTGTAAAACAAGAAAAAACGTAATTTATTGCTTGGGAAAATTCAAGATGGCGTCGCTATGACAGCTGGCAGCAATTTTCTAATGATACCAAAAAATTCTCTTGACTAAACTCTATAACTTTCCCGAAGAAACCAACTCTCTTTGTCACTCCGGAGCTGAAATTCGACAACTCAGAGCATTACCTTAAAAAACCCTCAAACTTGACCACTTTTTCACATGCCACGGCTTTTCCAGAATTTTCCCGGAAAAGCGGCATATGAAATTTTTCATTTGGGGCCGAGACTGACGTTCACTGAAAATTTCAGGAAGATCGGCTGTCTAGTTCTCGAGATAGAAAATTATTAATAGATAGAACATAGATAGGAACCATAGAAACCGACAGATCAGAAAAAAAGTTTTCATAATGATGAGAATAATAGAAAAATCCATTGGCCATAGAAAAATGTCATTTTCAAACCTCAATATCTCAGCCAATTTTCAACCGATTTTGATGAGTCTGGGCTCGTTTGAAAACTGCTGCGACGTAGTTTTTTGTAAAAATAATTTGGAGGGTGAGAGAGGCGAGGGGAAAAACTCAAAAGTTCGCCTATATATGGCTCCTTGTCCCAAAGGTTTTTGTATGGAGTTTTTTGTGTTTGCGGACGTTTTTTTTTGGGTGTGGAGACTGCGTCAAGCCCTCCGCTTCCGCTCCGGACATGATTTACCTAAAACGATTTACGCAAAAACTGAAAGTACAGAAAACTTACTTCGTCGTTGGGTCCGGCATTTGTGACGCGATTTTTTTAACACAACGTAATTTTATTTCGAAAAAAGCGCTGTAATTTTTTCGGATAATAAAAGTTCGAACACAATATTCCCTTCAAACTTGCGTATTATCAGCGATAGCGTCATCTCAAGCGATATCATTTATCATAAGGACTGCGTCACATTCTACCTTTTAAGAGGTTTTTGTTGTGATGTACATATAATTAGAAAAATTGTACAAAGTGATGGTAATTATACAAAAAGAAAATGAATTCTTCGGATCAACGTGAAAAAGTTCTATATTTTATTTCGAAAGTACCCGAAGTTCACACTCGTTAAAAGTAGACAACTCACGATTTGTTACCTTAACACCAAATAATTGAAAAGTTGGCGCCATATTACTTATTGTTATACGTAACGCAATCAAGGCTGAACGCATAAGGTAAAAAACTGTCAAAACTTAATTTCGTGACATTAACCGTCAAATAAATCAAAAAGAGCTACAATATTGGTGTCTCCTGTTCGTTTGATAAGTACTTTGTTATCACTATCTCGAATTACGGAATGAATTTTATTTGTGAATATTTAATCTAATCGAAAATCACTTAAGTTTGTAATGCTGTTTCTTTTGGTCATTTAAAATATTGGAATATCAAATGTCTCCAAATTGACGCTCGACATTGTTTTTCGCACTTATTGTTTTGATGAGTCATTTTTAAAGCATTTTTCGGGCAAAAATGAGTGAAATAAATAGTAAAGTACCTCCAAAAACAATCGAAGAATTATACAAAAACCACGAATTTTACATTGGATTGGGATTAGCGGTATATTGTAAATTTCGATTACAATGTCTAAATTTTTAACATTTTTTGTCAACAGGTATCGTCTAGTGTGTTTATTGGATCAAGTTTTATAATCAAGAAAAAGGCGTTGATAAAATTGAATAGAATCGGTGGTCTTCGAGCCTCAGCTGGTGGTTTCGGTTATTTAAAAGAATGGATTTGGTGGGCCGGTTTGCTAACAAGTAAATTCCCTGGAATTCATTGATCATTAACTTGTAATAACAATTTTGTTTGTTTGATTGTTGTTTCAGTGGGCATCGGAGAAGCAGCCAAGTAAGTATCGACTAAGGAACAACTTGTGACTTATCACTTTCTCTAAACGATATTTCTTCACGAGCAGAAACTTGTAATTTTAAAATTTTTTTTTCAACAAAAAGGAGCTTAATGAGCTTGACAATTTGCAGGGCAATATCAACGTATGCGAGTGACTCATTCAATTCTTCCAACTTTCTTTTCGCTTTGAATTCAAACTAAAAGCTGATATTTACGTTGCTTGGTGTCTAGGCCCTTTTGACTCAAAGAAACGTAATTTAAAGATTAATTTTCCGGTAGACTTCTACATTCATTTGAAGTGATAAAATCATTCAAGAAAGAGTCGGTTGACGCTACTTTTTTAGATTTTATATCAAATTTCCTTTTAGAGAAAATGTCTGCCGAAAAATTTCACATCGAACATTTCAAAGCTCTCTCTCTCTCTCAGCTAAGCTTTTGTCGTAGAATTAGATTCGCTTTTAAGAATCGACGGGGAAGTGCAGGAAATGATTGATTCTTGTCTTGCAATTTAGTTGTCAAAATTGCCTGTATAGTAGTTTTAAAAAAATTGATTTGTTATTTCTTTCTCACCATATTTGAAGCAAATAGTGAATGTTTAATATGAAATTTTTAAAAAACTAGTTAGTTTTTTTAATCTGTAAATTCTACATATTTCGCTTTGATTTGACGAAGTGCTTCTATTAAGGCCTGATTTCTTATAATTCGTTAAGTGTACGCGATTAGGAGCGTATTTATGAAAAAAGTATTGACCTTTTTATGCTCCATTTTGTACACACGTGCGTTTATTTGTACTCAATTCAATGATTCCAAGAAACAAATTGGACCAGTTTTTAGATGAAAATTAAGGAAATTTTCGCTAATTTTGACAGTTTTAGCGCTTTTTCGTGAAAATTTCTCATCGTTTCCTTGAAGTCGACGCTTCCGTTTTGGCTGTTAGAAGCGAGAGTGAATGGAAAATAAAACAAGTTCAGTATCGCTAGGGGAGATACCTTCTAGTTAGACCCGTACGAAGTACGTAGGTCTGATGCGTTTACTACCACGTTTGTTACATTGCGAATTCGAACCCGGGAGTAAGGGGGAAACTTTTTTCGTTGCCTCCAGATTACAAATCAGCAAAAAAAACAATGTCCGTTTGTCGGTCTGTCTGTCTGTCGGTCTGTCGGTCTGTCCGTCAACACGATAACTTGAGTAAATCTTGACCGATTTTCAAAAACTTTTTTTCCTGAAAGGTAGTCGAAAAATATTTTATGGAATTGAATCTAGGCACTGTCGGCCCAAGGGCCGCCGAGCTAGGGCCGTTTAAGTGGTTTTTGGTCTTTTGCACATAACTCGAGTAAATCTTTTCTGATTTTCATAATTTTTTTTTTGTTCGAAAGATCTGGGCATGGCCGACAATTTATGGAAGAAACTTTTTTTTTAACTTGAGTCCTTGGACTTAGCTAGGGCACTAAAAACTAGTCTCTGATAGGGCTCTATGAGTTTTTTGAACATAACTGGAGTAAATCTTTACCGATTTTCAATTTTTTTTTTGTTTGAAAGATCTGGGCATGACCGACAATTTGTAGAAGAAACATTTTTCAATTTGAGTCTTTGTACTTAGCTAGGGCACTAAAAAAGAGTCTTTGTTAGTGCCCTACGTGTTTTTTGTACATAACTCGAGTAAATCTCTTCCGATTTTCAAAAACTTTTTTTTTTGAAAGATCTCGGCACGGCCGACAGTTTATAGAAGAATTTTTGCCTGTGCTTAGGGCTCAAGTGGGCCTCATGTCGGTCCTAAGGTCGGCCCTAACATAAAAAAATGTTTTTTGGTATGTTGGAGAGCAAATTGAGGGAAACATTTTTGTCTATGGAAGTATGTATCCGAGGCCTCTATTTAAGGCCCTAGGTCGGCCCTAGCCCGAAAATAGTTTTTTTGCTATGTTGCAGACAAAATTGAGGAGAACATTTTTCTCTATTTGTAGGTCAATTTTGTGCGTTCGGAGAATTTTTTTACACCGTTACTTCGGACGGGTTTTTCAAAATTGCCCTACGGGCAATTTCCAATACAGTCTAATGTGAACGCAATATTTACTTAAATACGTTCCAGTCTTTTCGTAACATCAACTCTGTTTGCCACATCTATTCTGATACGTACGGGTCCCTTCTATGTTTTTTCTATGCAGTTTTCGAAAAACATATGATAGAATTAATTCGAAGTCATTTGTTATCATTTTATTGGACTTCAAACAATTTTATTGTAGATCGAAGATGGGACTGGGAGGATACATCTAGGTACGTCTTGAGATGACGAATAAGCAAAAAAACAATGTCTGTCCGTCCCCACTTTTTTCCAAATGGCTCAACCGATCACCCTTAATTTTTTCCCTGAAAGGTATGTACATGGTACATAATGTCCCACATTCATATTCACGTTCAAAGATGAGCAAAATTGGTCAAGTAGTTCCGGAGATATGGTCGAAGAAGTGTCCAAAAACGTAGATTTTCGAGGGTCGGTGACATACTATTTTTCAATAAATCCACACTTAATATTGTTAGTTTGTTGCCGCTATTTTTGTGTTACATAAAAAGTGTTAGCTACGGACCCCTTACGGTTAGTTTTTAAGAGCGATATCGCGAAAACTTCGACAGGTGTGGCACATGATGTCAGGGTTTTAGACGATTTATAGCTCATTCGATTCGTTGGCGAAAAAGACCAGGAGGCTCTAGTTTGTTCGGGAAACAAGTTGAACTGAAGGTCAAAGAAAATATTTTATTGATCTGTGAATGTCTAGAATACTGTATAGAATCGATTTATTGCACGATAAGACGTGATATCTGTTTGTTTCAAAGATTGCTCCACATCCTCAAGCATGAGCTTCGTAGAGTTTGTTGCACAATCTTGCGAAAAATGCAAGGTGGGTTAATCTGCGAACTTTCTGGCAGGGATGCCTTCGTCCATGATGTGTTGCTTAATTGTTTGTTCGTGGTCTCTTCCCCAGTTCGACGGTGAATTTGCAAGAATACCGAAAGAACGTACAAATCAATCATTTCCCGCATCCCTAAAGGGACTTCTCTACTTTGAAGGTTTTCTTTTGATAAATAGTACAAGAGAAGAATCGTAAGATTGTGCAATGTTTCGTTTTAACTCGCTTCACCAAAAAACCGAGTTTTACATGCACAAAATGCAAGCGAATACGTGAAAAAAGAGATAAAAGAGAAATAGGAAACATGAACATTGATGCAAAGATGCATTGCACAAGCTTGTGATTCTCTTCCTGTAATATTCAACTTCATTTATATCTGGTGTTTCGTTTAGCTTTTTGTTGCGCTCTCTGTACCAATTGACATGCGACTTACACTGGATTTGATGGTTGTAACACCAAAGATTTGATTAATATGATTTTTCAGTTTCGCAGCATATGCATTTGCACCAGCGTCATTGGTTACACCTTTGGGTGCGCTGTCCGTTTTGGTAGCTGCTGTTATGGCATCTAAATTTCTCAATGAACGACTCAATTTGTTAGGCAAATTGGGGTGCTTTTTGTGTGTCCTGGGTTCCATTATAATAGTCCTCCATTCGCCGAAAGAAGTGGAGGTTGAGGACCTAACCGTGCTGATAATGAAACTGAAAGATTCAACGTTTATCATTTACGTTGGAATCGTCCTGACAGTTTCTCTGTTTATATCGCTATACGTTGGACCGCGATACGGTCATGTAAATGTGACCGTTTACATCATTCTCTGCGCATCGATTGGAAGTTTAACGGTCATGTCGTGCAAGGCTCTTGGCTTAGCAATACGGGACACAATTTCTGGTAAATCGAATGATTTCGGTGAATGGTTGCCGTATTTGTTGATCATCACAACAGCGGTTTTTATTGCAATTCAAATGAACTACTTGAACAAAGCGTTGGACATTTTCAATACTGGAATCGTCACTCCTATTTATTATGTGATATTTACATCATTGGTTATTTTGGCGTCAGCCATTCTGTTTAAAGGTACTAAACGTATGTCGCAAATGCGTTCATTTCAAATTTACAATTTGAGCAATTTCAGAATGGGTGCATATGTCAGCTGAAGACGTAATTGGAGACATTTGCGGATTCTTTATCGTTATCGTTGCTGTTGTTCTGTTGAATGCGTTCCAGAACATGGATATATCGTTTAACGACATTAGAATAATTATGCGACCTAGACGGGAAATGTTAAGTAGCATGGACAATGGCAGATGCATTTTGGATAATGTGCTGGTGCGGCAGAATTCCAAAGATATTAAAAATGGCTATGGAACAAATAGTGATTTGACGAGGCAGCTCTGACTAAAATACAACCAATAAAGTATTAAAGCAAGAGGATGTTATTTAGATTGGTCTCGTTCTCGCAAAATTTTTGTCTTAAAGTACAACTTGTATTCTAATTTGGAACGAATATAAAACTATATTTTTTTACTTAAGGTATTTCATTTCATGAAAATTTGAAAACTAATTTCATTTAAACTGCTACTTGTTATTATTTCGTATGGAAATAGTTTGGCAAATGTACAATAACAACATTTTATTTTCTGAAAATGATTCTTGAAGAATTACATCGCTTCAGGTTAATACAATAGGCAACGCCAGCACTTCAGGACGAAGACGCTACATTTGAACGGACAATAATTCTAACCAATCACAATGAGGCGATTACCGTCTTCGAAATAGATATTTATCGTAAATGATAAATCTGGAATTATGATTGGTTACAATTATCGTCCGTTCAAAAATAGCGTCTTGGTCCTGAAGTGCTGGCGTTGCCTAATTATTGCTTCAAACAAACTGAAAGCACAGGTCTTTCTCGGCCGTGTCAATCATAAAAACCGTAATCTCGAAAAATTTTTGTTTTTGTTTTTTATGTTTTTGAGTGGAGCCGTCTACAATGTACGATCTCCTAAAATTTTATTTATAAATCGGTGACCTTATGCGGAGATCACCTTTTTCCATTGAAGAACAATGGTAAAACTTGGTTAGTGCATAAAGGCGTTGAAATAATAATAATATTCAATAAACATAACCAAAGACCCGCACGTATCAGAATAGATGTGACAAACAGAATAGATGTGGCAAAGTGACTCGAACGTACCTAAATATACAAATAAGCAAACAATCCAACGATTTCTGCTCTTTTATAACTGTAAGAATTTCAAAGATCCATAGAAATTACCCAAGGTAATGTCAAAGGCTCTACCGAAGTTCGTCTCAGACCATTCAAATCTAGAAAAGCTTATATCCAAGGACTGAGTAATTTTTCCCTAAAACCCTGAAACAAGTGTTATCTAAAATTTTATTCTCTACAACTTCGCCTTTGGAATCAACTTTGTAACTCTCATAGTTCTGGAGATTCGGGTCATTCTGCCCAATTATGGAAGTGGACATATAACACGATCGGGCCATATTTCCCCAAAACCCTGAAACACGTGTTCATTTAAATTCAATTCTCTACACTTTTGCCTTTGGAATCAACTTTGTAACTCTCATAGTTCTGGAGATTTGGGTCATCCTGGCTACTTATGGAAGTGGCCATATACCAGAATTGGGTTATATTTCCCCAAAACCCTGGAACACGTGTTCGCTTAAATATAATTCTCAACAACTTCGCCTTTGGAAACAACTTTCTAACTCTCATAGTTCTAGAGATTTGGGTCATCCTGCCTAATTATGGAAGTGGCCATATACAGGATTGGGCAATATTTCCCCAAAACCCTGAAACACGTGTTCGCTTAAATATAATTCTCTACAACTTCGGTTTTGGAAACAACTTTCTAACTCTCATAGTTCTGGAGATCTGGGTCATCCTGCCCAATTATGGAAGTAGCCATTTACCAGGATTGGGCCATATTTCCCCAAAACCCTGAAACACGTTTTCGCTTATATTTAATTTTCTACAACTTCGCCTTTGGAACTAACTTTCTAACTCTCGCAGTTCTGGAGATCCGGGTCATCCTGCCCAATTATGGAAGTGGCCATATACAGGATTGGGCAATATTTCCCCAAAACCCTGAAACACGTGTTCGCTTAAATATAATTCTCTACAACTTCGCCTTTGGAAACAACTTTCTAACTCTCATAGTTCTGGAGATCTGGGTCATCCTGCCCAATTATGGAAGTAGCCATATACCAGGATTGGACCATATCTCCCCAAAACCCTGAAACACGTGTTCGCTTAAATTTAATTTTCTACAACTTCGCCTTTGGAACTAACTTTCTAACTCTCGCAGTTCTGGAGATCCGGGTCATCCTGCCCAATTATGGAAGTGGCCATATAAAGGATTGGGCAATATTTCCCCAAAACCCTGAAACACGTGTTCACTTAAATATAATTCTCTACAACTTCGCCTTGGGAAACAACTTTCTAACTCTCATAGTTCTGGAGATTTGGGTCATCCTGCCCAATTATGGAAGTAGCCATTTACCAGGATTGGGCCATATTTCCCCAAAACCCTGAAACACGTTTTCGCTTATATTTAATTTTCTACAACTTCGCCTTTGGAACTAACTTTCTAACTCTCGCAGTTCTGGAGATCCGGGTCATCCTGCCCAATTATGGAAGTGGCCATATACAGGATTGGGCAATATTTCCCCAAAACCCTGAAACACGTGTTCGCTTAAATATAATTCTCTACAACTTCGCCTTTGGAAACAACTTTCTAACTCTCATAGTTCTGGAGATCTGGGTCATCCTGCCCAATTATGGAAGTAGCCATATACCAGGATTGGGCCATATTTCCCCAAAACCCTGAAACACGTGTTCGCTTAAATATAATTTTCTACAACTTCGCCTTTGGAAACAACTTTCTAACTCTCGCAGTTCTAGAGATTTGGGTCATCCTGCCCAATTATGGAAATGGCCATTTACCAGGATTGGGCCATATTTCCTCAAAACCCTGAAACACGTGTGAGCTTATATTTAATTCTCTATAACTTTGCCTTTGGAACCAACTTTCTAACTCTCACAGTTCTGGAGATCTGGGTCATCCTGCCCAATTATGGAAGTGGCCATATCCCAGGATTGTACCACATTTCCCCAAAACCCAGAAACATGTGTTCGCTTAAATTTAATTCTCTACAACTTTGTCTTTGACAGTAAGTCTCCATATTGCATAGTTAAGGAAATATAGACGAAAAACTGTTTTCTAAACTATTTCTAAATGTTGGTTTATCGCCTTTATTGAGAATTGTTAAATCAGAGCTTAGAATGTATTCGAGTAGTGGGTCTCCCTTTAGATTACAATTCCAGCTGCCCCAAACTATATGATGAGAGTTTGAGTCGGATCCTAAAATTGGGGGGAAGTCATGGATCTTACAATAGTCAACTAGCCTTATGGCGTCATTACTAGTGGGAAGGATATCGTTTTCTGGTGACATGTAACTCGAAGCTAATATTATGTGCTTGGAAACATTTTTTATTTTAAGATTTAGCGATCCAACAGCTAAGTCTCCCGTACAAAATTGAGTCAGAGGAGAAAGTTCGCAATTCCTAGAGGCTAGTATACAGGATCCGCAAAAAAACCTCTTACAGAGGAGGTGTGACGCAAGTCTTTATGCCTGCTTACAAAAGCTGTGAAATCAGAAAAGTGTGACGCATTAATCAACTAAGGTAAAACTATTTTCTGCCAGTTACAAAAGTTCTGAAATCAGAGGGGGGTGACGCATTAAGCTTCGATTCGCAACAAAAATTTTTAAACAAAATTATGTTGAGTTCAAAAAATTGCGTCACAAATGCCAGACCCAACGAAGAAACAATTTTTCTGTACTTTCAGTTTTTACGCTGCGAAAATTTGACTTTTATTTCTTATTACATCGTTTAGGGTAAATTTTAATTTTTGCGTCTAAAAATTGAGCGTTGAAAAATTATTCCGCTGGTGGGTCTGGCATTTGTGACGCAATTTTTTGAACTCAACATAATTTTGTTTAAAAATTTTTGTTGCGAATCGAAGCTTAATGCGTCAACCCCCTCTGATTTTAGAACTTTTGTAACTGGAAGAAAATAGTTTTACCTTAGTTGATTAATGCGTCACACTTTTCTGATTTCACAGCTTTTGTAAGCAGGCATAAAGACTTGCGTCACACCTCCTCTGTAAGAGGTTTTTTTGCGGATATCAGTACTTTTGTAATTTTGTAAACAACTTTCTAGCTGCCATAGTTCTAGAGGTATGAATCATCCCTCTGGAATCTGGAAGTGGCCATATACCAGGATTGGGCCATATTTCTCCAAAACCCTGAAACACGTGTTCGCTTAAATTTAATTCTCTACAACTTCGCCTTTGGAACCAACTTTCTAACTCTCATAGTTCTAGAGATTGGGTTCATCCTGCTCAATTATGGAAGTGACCATATACCAGGATTGGGCCATATTTCCCCAAAACCCTGAAACATGTGTGCGCTTAAATCCAATTATGTATAACTTCGCTTTTGGAACCAACTTTCTAACTCTCATAGTTCTAGAGATTTGGTTCATCCTGCCTAATTATGGAAGTGGCCATATACCAAGATTGGGCCATATTTCCCCAAAACCCTGAAACACTTGTTCGCTTAAATTTAATTCTCTACAACTTCGCTTTTGGAACCAACTTCCTAACTCTCATAGTTCTAGAGATTTGGTTCATCCTGCCTAATTATGGAAGTGACCATATACCAGGATTGGGCCATATTTCCCCAAAACCCTGAAACACGTGTTTCGCTTTAATTCAATTCTCTAAACTTCGCCTTTGGTAACAACTTTCTAACTCTCATAGTTCTAGAGATTTGGTTCATCCTGCCTAATTATGGAAGTGGCCATATACCAGGATTGGGCCATATTTCCCCAAAACCCTGAAACACGTGTTCGCTTAAATTCAATTCTCTATATCTTCGCCTTTGGAACCAACTTTCTAACTCTCATAGTTCTAGAGATTTGGTTCATCCTGCTTAATTATGGAAGTGGCCATATACCAGGATTTGGCCATATTTCCCCAAAACCCTGAAACACGTGTTCGCTTAAATTTAATTCTCTATAACTTCGTCTTTGGAACCAGCTTTCTAACTCTCATAGTTCTAGAGATTAGGTTCATCCTGCTCAATTATGGAAGTGACCATATACCAGGATTGGGCCATATTTCCCCAAAACCCTGAAACATGTGTGCACTTAAATCCAATTATGTATAACTTCGCCTTTGGAACCAACTTTCTAACTCTCATAGTTCTAGAGATTTGGTTCATCCTGCCTAATTATGGAAGTGGCCATATACCAGGATTGGGCCATATTTCCCCAAAACCCTGAAACACGTGTTCGCTTAAAAATTCAATTCTCTAAAAACTCGCCTTTGGAACCAACTTTCTAACTCTCATAGTTCTAGAGATTTGGTTCATCCCGCCTAATTAAGTGGCCATATGCCAGGATGGGGCCACATTTCCCCAAAACCCTGAAACACGTGTTCGCTTAAATTTAATTCTCTACAACTTCGCCTTTGGAACCTACTTTCTAACTCTCATAGTTCTAGAGATTTGGGTCATCCTGCCTTATTATGGAAGTGGCCATATACCAGGATTGGGCCATAGTTCCCCAAAACCCTGAAACACGTGTTCGCTTAAATTTAATTCTCTACAACTTCGCTTTTGGAATCAACTTTCTAACTCTCATAGTTCTGGAGATCTGGGTCATCCTGCCTAATTATGGAAGTGGCCATATACCAGGATTGGGCCATATTTCCCCAAAACCCTGAAACACGTGTTCGCTTAAATTCAATTTTCTATAACTTCGCCTTTGGAATCAACTTTCTAACTCTCATAGTTCTAGAGATACGGAATACATTTCATGAAACTTTCAAAACCTTACAACGTCAAAAAAAAATTGCCACAAAGAAAGAAAGGTTTACCAAATTGACTAGTTAAAAATATTCGATTTGAGTCCATTTCCATACAAAATAGCAAAATTGTTTAATTCATATCTTTGGAACGACTGAACCGATTTTAATGACTGAAAAGGCACTTCGGCCTAAAATTTTCCGTAGAATCCGGGAAAAATATTTTCCGGGGGGTACGTTGCTCGGGGGGGAAGTCAAAAAGTTCCTGTATATATGTTCCTTAGTCTACGAAAAAATTTCTTGTGAATTTTTTGGTGTGTAAGACTTGCGTCACGGGCGCATTGCTGCCGCGCGCCCATGATGTCCACGGTAGCTCAATTGGTAGAGCATCACCCCGGAAAGGTAAAGATTCTGGGTTCGGGTTCCAGTCGTGGAGTTAAAATTTTCTTTCAGATTTAGTTTCAGAAATAACATTTCTCTCATAATTTCGCTTCAAGAATCTATCAGATGATAAAATTTTACTAATATCAGTTAGTAATGAAGAAACAACGTATCAGTACACATTCTTAACCTTTTCCGAAGACATATTACATGTGAAAATGTGTAAACGATTTTAGAACAAAATTCAACTTCAGGTCATCAGGTCGTATCAGGTCATTTCAGGTTATGACCTGAAAATTCAGATCAGGTCAGGTCAAAGTCAATTTTATCATCAGGTCGACCTGACCCGACCTGTCGTAAGCCTTACGGGTGAAACGATTTGAAACTTTTCATCGCTTATATTTATGATTGAAGTCAGTCAAAAATAAGACAAAATATTTCAGTTCCGAGAGTTGGTTTACTTTTTTGTTTCATGGTCCTTAGATGCCGAGTCTGCAAAAAAATTCCGTTTGTCCGTCTGTCTGTCTGTCCGTCTGTCTGTCCTGGTATGGGTTTTGGTGAAACGAAAGCCGATGGCTACTACAAATGTGTTGAAGATGTAGTCAAAGCAACATTACCATGGGACGAGCTTTTTAACCTCGTAAAGTCAGTTGTAACTGACGGTGAGTCACTTAATAGTGAACAACTGAGTGGACTTTGTGCAAAGTTGAAACAGGAACGATTGTGATCAGCACATCCGCAAATGCCACTACTTACGATATCGCATAAATCTGGCCTGGAAATCGACTTGCAGGAATACAAACTTTCAAAACTGTTTCGCAAGTCGGCTTTTCGAGCCAGACTTTTAAAGACTATCGAGGAAGAAAACGATTTAAGACCACCTTTACGCTATCCCGCGTTTTTCAAAATACGGTGGACGGAGACAGTCTACAACTTGTTGAATGTGGTGCTGAAAAATTACCGTTCAACAATTAAATATTTCGAATCTAAAAACTTAACGTCGTTTTTGAAAGTGTGGCTAAGTTATGATCGAGTTCATTTCATCACTTTTTTAGCTGACATTTTTAATCCGCTGAAAAAGTTTCAGAAATCTTTCAATCAGACTCGATTTGCATCAGCGATGTTTTACCATCAAGATCCAGTTTTGTGTCATCACTGGAAGATTGTAACGCGAATACTTTGGTCGATGGCCGTGAACAACTCTTCTTGCGTAAAGTTGTCCACAGCAGAAACGGTGTTTGGTTTTAAGGATTCAAATTGTTGAAAAGTGGCTCGAGCGAAAAATTCAAATTTACGACTTAACACAGACAAAACATAATTCGTTCGCTTATCAATCACGTCAATTTACGAACCGATCTAGACAATTTACTGCACAATACAATACGCCCACTGGTACAAATAAAACCAACTATAGTTGTCGTGGTTTCATCGCGTTTGATTTCGATGAAGTCACTCTTCATCGCAACACAAACCGGCTGCCGAATTGTTGTATGAAGTCGATTGGAACGTACCGAAAGCGTATTTGCGAAGTTTCGGACAATCACATGAAGAGTTGGGAGCGATAAAACAATCGCTAGCCAGAATAATAGGTGCCAAGCCTCACTCAGTCGATGTAGAAAGACTTATAGGTGCGGGGAAGTTAAAACTTTTATCACAAAAATTTCACAGAAATTAAATAATTTTGCTGTTGAAACTATGTACAACAAATTCAAAATCCCGGGACAATCATCTTTTTCACCGAAGACTCTTTGGAATCATATGTACATTTACGTCAACATGGGAAGTCAAGACCAGTTCGATCCAAATCCTGCTGTTGACTACTGGCTGAGCCTTAGAAATAGGAGACCTGAAAAGGATGCCACGAGCAAAGGAAGAGAATGGTTCTATGGGGTATTTAATGAGTGCGAAAGTGGACGAAAAAGACTTTGGCATTCATCAATTGTCTTATTCGATTATTGATGATGAAATGCTTATGAAAAGATAATTAAATGACGTCCAATATGGAAAAGTATGTAAATATTGAACTGTTTCTAATAAAGATTCCCAAAGATTTCCCAAATTCCCAAAAACTCCCAAAAGATTCCCAAATTCCCAAAGATTCCCAAAGATTCCCAGAAGATTCCCAAAGATTCCCAAAGATTCCCCAAATTCCCAAAGATTCCCAAAAGATTTCCAAAGTTTCCCCAAATTCCCAAAAGATTCCCAAAATTCCCTAAAATGATTCCCAAATATTAGGCCCTGGCCCAGACCCCTGACCGGATTCCCACAATGGGGTCGGTGAAGCTTTTTCGCAAATATCTCAGCAAGTATAGCACGGAAATTCCTCAAATTCCTCTGTCAAAAGAAAGCATTTGATGTCCCAAAACTGGGAAAAAATTTTTGTGGGAATCGGGTCAGGAATCTGGGCACTGGGACCAATGGAATGGACGAAATTGAGATTCTTGGCCATTTACGAAAACAGGTTTTCGCCTTTATTTCCTTAACTGTGTAATATAGAGATTTACTGTCAAAGGCAAAATTGTAGAGAATTAAATTTAAGCGAACACGTGTTTCAGGGTTTTGGGGAAATATAGCCCAATCGTGGTATATGGCCACTTCCATAATTGGGCAGAATGACCCAGATCTCCAGAACTATGATAGTTAGAAATATGGTTCCAAAGGTGAAGTTGTAGAGAATTAATTTTAAGTGAACACGTGTTTCAGTGTCTTGGTGAAATATGGCCTAATCCTGGTATTTGGCCACTTCCATAATTGGGCAGGACGACCCGAATCTCCAGAACTGTGAGAGTAAGAAAGTTAGTTCCAAAGGCGAAGTTGAAGAGAATTAAATTTAAGCGAACTCGTGTTACAGGGTTTTGGGAAAATATGGCCCAATACTGGTATATGGCCTCTTCCATAATTGGGCAGGATGACCCGAATCTCCTGAACTGTGAGAGTTTTGTATTTTTTAGAGACTCCACTAACAGCTTTTTACAGCCAATAACAAGTGTAATTAGTTAGAAAATTAGTTCCAAAGTGAGAATTAAATTTAAGCGAAAACATGTTTCAGGGCTTTCGGAAAATATGGCCCGTTGCTGGTATATGGCAACTTCCATAATTTTGTAGGATGACCCAGATCTCCAGAACTATGATTGTTAGAAAGTTGGTTTCAATGGCAAATTTGTAGAGAATTAAATTTAAGCGAACACGTGTTTCAGGGTTTTGGGAAAATATGGCCCAATACTGGTATATGGCCTCTTTCATAATTGAGCAGGATGACCCGAATCTCCAGAACTATGAGAGCTGGAAAGTTGGTTCCAAAGGCGAAGTTGTAGAGAATTAAATTTAAGCGAACAAGCGTTTCAGAATTTTGGTGAAATATGGCCCAATACTGGTATATAATTCCATAATTGGGCAGGATGACCCAGATCTCCAGAACTATGAGAGTTGGAAAGTTGGTTCCAAAGACGAAGTTGTAGAGAATCAAATTTAAGCGAAAACGTGCTTCAGTGTTTTGGTGATATATGGCCCAATACTGGTATATGGCCTCTTCCATAATTGGGCAGGATGACCCAGGTCTGCAGAACTATGAGAGTTAGAAAGTTTGTTCCAATGGCGAAGTTGTAGAGAATTAAATTTAAGCGAACACGTGTTTCAGGGTTTTGTGGAAATATGGCCTAATACTGCTATATGGCCTCTTCCATAATTGGGCAGGATGGCCCAGATCTCCAAAACTATGAGAGTTAGAAAGTTGGTTTCAATGGCGAAGTTGCAGAGAATTAAATTTAAGCGAACACGTGTTTCAGGGTTTTGGGAAAATATGGCCCAATACTGGTATATGGCCTTTTCCATAATTGGGCAGGATGACCCAGATCTTCAGAACTATGATAGTTAGAAAGCTGGTTCTAAAGGCGAAGTTGTAGAGAATTATATTTAAGCGAACACATGTTTCAGGGTTTTGGGAAAATATGGCCCAATTCTGGTATATGGCCACTTACATAATTGTGCAGGATGACCCGAATAAATGTGCTATATTTGATCAAATTTACAAGGTTTTCCGGGCAAATTTACTCATATGTTAAATAAATGTTACTGGTTTTGCAGCAAATCTCCAATCCTACCAATCTATATTATTAAGATTTGCAAAAATTTTCAAGAAAATTGACCGAGAAATGGTCAAATTTCGCTTTTGAAAAAGTTGTAACTCCAAATTTGTTTCAAAGCACGTTTTTTATTTCAAAGGTTTGCTTTGATAATTTTACGGCACCTGTCGAGATTGGATAAGTGAAAGAGCTTTTTGGAGCCGTACGAAGTACAAAGGTCCTATACGTTTACTACAAACAATTTTATTGTAATATGGGGTTAATCGAGGTGGGAGGTGGGGGGATGCATCTATAGTCTAGAGATGACAAATCAGCAATAAAAAAATGTCCGTCTGTCCGTCTCCACTTTTTTTTTAAACGGCTCAACCTATCAGCCTATACTTTTTTTCCCTGAAAGGCACATGCCTCCCATGATTCAAGTTCGAAGGTGAGCAAAATCGATTAAGTGGTTCCGGAGATATGAAAGCATTTGATGTCACAAAACCGGGAAAAAATTTTGTGGGAATCGGTTCAGGGGTCTGTGCACTGGGACCAATGGAATGGACGAAATTGAGATTCTTGGCCATATACGAAAACAGTTTTTCGTCTATATTTTCTTAACTATGCAATATGGAGATTTACTGTATAAGGCAAAGTTGTAGAGAATTAAATTTAAGCGAACACGTATTTCAGGGTTTTTGGGAAATGTGGTACAATCCTGGTATATGGCCACTTCCAAAATTGGGCAGGATGAACCAAATATCCAGAACTATGAGAGTTAGAAAGTTGGTTCGAAAGGCGAAGTTATAGAGAATTAAATTTAAGCGAACACATGTTTCAGGGTTTTGGGGAAATATGGCCCAATTCTGGTATATGGCCACTTTCATAATTAGGCAGGAGCACCCAGATCTCCAGAACTATGAGGGTGGTTCCAAAGGCGAAGTTGTAGAGAATTGAATTTAAGTGAAAACTTGTTTTAAGGTTTTGGGGAAATATGGCCCAAACCTGGTATATGGCCACTTCCATAATTGGGCAGAATGGCCCGAATCTCCAGAACTATGAGAGGTAGAAAGTTGCTTCCAAAGGCAAAGTTGTAGGGAATAAAATTTTACATAACACGTGTTTCAGGGTTTTAGGGGAAAATGGCTTGGTCTTTGGATATAAGCTTTTCTAGATTTGAATGGTCTGAGACTTACTTCGGTAGGGCCTTTGACATTACCTTCGGAAATTTCTATGGATCTATGAAATTCTTACAGTTATAAAAGAACAGAAAACGTTGGACTGTTTGCTTATTTGTATGTTTAGGTACGTTCGAGTCACTTTGCCACATCTTTTCTGTTGTCACATCTATTCTGATACGTACAGGTCTTTGGTTATGTTTATTTTATATGTTAATTAAAAACACGTAACATTTGAATAGATCATTTCAAAGGAATAGTATAAGGATTTTGGACAATTATTTGAAAACTGGTTAATATTTTGAATTTGAGTTTCCATCGAAGATTGTGTTCCCCATAGAAAAGTGCATTGACATTGGATTAATTTCTTTTGAGATCCAAGACGTTTTGAACAATTTGAGTAGTATCGACACGAGTAAGGGTGAAGGTCCTGATAAAATCTCTCCGATTTTATTAAAAGCCTGTGCTGAGAGTCTGCCATCTCCGCTACTTCGCATTTTCAACTCATCCCTCAAAACTGGAAAATTTCCAACAAGATGGAAGACTTCTGATATTACCCCAATTTTTAAAAGTGGTTCTAGAAGTAATGTCGAAAACTACGCCTACATTCTACCAACAATAGGAAAACTATTTGAAGCCATCGTCACCTCTATTTTATCCACAAAGTTCAATCGAATAATTTCAAAGTCACAACATGGCTTTATGAAGCACAGATCTACAGCAACAAATTTAGCTGAGTTTGTTAGCCATCTGGGCCACCTCTTGTTCTTATTATTCATGGACGATGCTACTAAAGTCTTCTCTTCTTCAGTTTACTTAATGTATGCTGACGACTTGAAAATTTTCGCTAGAATCAAAAATGTTCTTGACGCAAGCGCTCTCCAACGTGACTTGAACAGGTTTCTACAGTGGTGCAAAATCAACCAATTTTATTTGAACGTCGATAAGTGTAAGGTTATCTACTTCACTCGAAAGAGATCCAAAATTGAGTTCGGTTACAATATCAATGATGTTGTGTTGACTCGTTTCAAGGTAATTAAAGATTTGGGAGTCCTCTTGGACCAAAAATTGACATTCAGTAAACACATTGAATATATAATTGCAAAAGCTTACTCAATGCTTGGCTTCGTCATGAGAACTTGTAAAGAATTTAAAAATATTAAAACTTTAAAAAGTATATACTTTGCCTATATCCGTTATTACTTAGAAAATGTTTCAGTTGTTTGGCATCCTTATCAGGACACATTCGTTGACAGAATTGACAGGTTGTTGACAGAAATTCAGAAAAAAATTGTTGATGCATGCACTGAGGCGGACGGTGAAAAGGGACGAAAACTACAAGCTCCCGCCATATATTGAGAGATGCGATTTGATCAACATTGAAATACTCGCCCGACGCAGAATTAATGCCTGCGCACTTTTTGTATCCGATCTGATGAATGGCAATATCGACGCACCTAAAATTAAAAGCAAAGTCATTCGTAATTCTAGACCCACTCGTGGTGATGACTTTCTCGTTGTCGACGAACACAGGACAAAATATGGTCTTTATGAGCCAATCAATAATATGTGCATGGCATTTAACCGCTTTTCACTACTTTGGTTTCTAAACATACCACGTGTATCGTTCAAGATGACTATCAGGAAGTTAAATATTGCGTATAAACTGAATGGTAAGACCAGAATTTCATAATCAATGTCAATATGATTCTATCTTTTTTTAAACTGAATCTATGGTTCTCACTCTAATCAGAATCTGATTAGTCAACTCGGGTCTCACGACTCTCAAATGTAACTCTAAGTCACGTCGACTTGCAAAAACAGCTAGTCTAGCCGACTAGTTTCCGCTAATCATTTTTGTTTCAGGTGGGCCATTGGCTGCACGAGACGTTGGTGCTTGATAGAACGTCGGGCTATGTTCTGTTTTATGTATGATAACTGCTACTTAGAATTGTATAATTGTTAATAACGACGATGAGCAGAGGTGGCTACTGACTCCGACGGGTCGACTGGGTCGGCAGCTCACTTCCGGTTCCGCTCGTAATTTATGTTTTTTGTCATACTTATTTGTATTCAGTCAGGGGGCTTCGGCCATTGATGAAATAAATAAATAAATAAAAAAAAATTAGGAAAGAACTGCATTTTCAAAATATATTATTACGGATTCCGTGTGATTGGTTTTTGTTGATAAATTTTTTTATTTTATTTAATTTTGACATCATCTGCTTTGTACGACGAGTAAGAAGAATTTTCCAAATTAAACTTATGATTTAATTTGATTGTATCTCTCAAATTTTTTTTTTTGATTCGTTGTCTTTTTTAGATTTCTACAGAAATATTCACATTTTGGATGACGAAGAATGATGACGAAGAAGTCGAATAATGATTTGCGAAGAGACAAATTCTTAAAATTCCTCAATGGTGCATTTAGCCTTTTTTCAAATTGAACTAAAAGGGCTCCCATACGATTTCTAATTGTGTGATGTATCGAGTACGGGTTGGCAAATTTTTGCGTGTGAAATTTGAAAGTGCAGAAAAATTATTACGTTGGGATGGTCCGGCATTTGTGCCGGAAGAATTCGGAAGAATTTTTTGCGTCCCGAAGCTGCAAGCGTCACCCAAATTGATATCAGTTGCTTTGGAAGAAAATACGAAGATTTGCGTCACATTTCCCTTTTAAAAAAGGTTTTTGCTGTGATATCAGTTCCTTTGGAAGTAAGAAAATTGTTTCTGACGAATTATACATAGATTTTTTTCGAGCCGTCGCCACCACCAAACCGAAGCGCGGCGGCTGCTACTTCCATGGGCAAAAATTATTCCCTCAACTTCCCCTACAACATATCAAATGAGTTTTTTTTATCCCCCCTCCTATTTTCCGCCGTTTGGGCGGTCACCCTGATACACTACACACCCAACCCAACAATTTTCCCTTTGACAGCAAATCTCTATCTCAAACACCCAACCTTGTCTCATACAAAATGTGCTACCGTACATATTACACTTACACACACAAACACATACAAATAGGCTTTATATGGGACCTTCTAAGAGCCCTGGCGCCTAAAGAGGCCGGTAATCCCCTTTTTTAAAATATCATATGGCGTAGAATGCCCACCGGAAGGTGCCTACAAAATTTCTAGAAAATTCTAGAAAATTCCAAAAAAAGTCGTCTAAAACTATAACAATTTTGCGGGATATGTAAATGATGTTTTTTGGGATCGCAAAATAAATAAAACTAGAAGCTAGGATTTTTTGAGTGGGTGATCTCATCATCAATAACTAAAACTAGAAGCTACGATTTTTTGAGGGGGTGATCTCATCATTGGGTAGTTAGATAGGGTAGCGTCTGATTGCATATGAGGGGAGTGTGGTAGTCCGTGTCATGTGCCAGGCGTGCAACTGTCTAACTATCAAGTGCTCTTTTTACGTCCACGTCGTAGTCCCCGAGACCTCATTTCTCTTCGGAGTTTTGTGCTAAACTTAAGAGTGCTACCTGATGATTTGCCTACGGGTCATCGGGGAAACGGAAGTAGGTTGGGCGCTTGGCTAACTCCCAGACACCGGAAAACCAGATTTGTTATGAATTCTACAACACAGCCTCGGATCGGACAGGATAAACGGCAACGACTCAAGCAACGGAAAAAGGACAATGATTTAAAACTAGGAACTTGGAATATAAGATCTTTGTTGCGGCCAGGAGGATTGAGATCTCTCACAAGTGCGCTAAGAGCGGCAAAAATTGACATCACGGCAGTGCAAGAAACGAGATGGCCTGGAAAGGACACCATGATCAGTGGAGACTATAAGTTCTACTACAATGGAAAAAGTAATGACGGTCCAAGAGAGTATGGAACAGGTTTCACGGCACAGCTAGAAACGCGGTGATTGGTTTCAATCCTGTTGACGAGCGATTGTGCTCTCTACGGATAAGAGGAAAATTTTTCAACTATACTCTTATTAACGCCTACGCACCCACGGAGGAAAAAGACAACGAAGCGAAGGAGCTATTTTACGAGAAACTGGTGGAGATATATGATGGAGCGCCGAAACGTGACATTAAGATTCTGCTTGGAGATCTGAATGCCAAGATAGGTCGCGAAGTCTTCTATCGTCCCACAATTGGTAAATACAGCCTCCATGAAAACTCTAACGACAACGGTACGCGGGTAGTTCATTTCGCAGCATCAAGAAAAATGGTTGTGAGCAGTACGTATTTCGAACATAAAAATATCCACAAAGCGACATGGGTATCACCTGATGGACAAACCAAAAACCAGATTGATCACGTTTTGATAGATGGACGGCACTGTTCAAATGTATTGGATGTCAGGAGCTGTAGAGGACCAAATGTTGATTCTGACCACTACTTGGTTAAAGTGGTTGTTAGGTCTCGCATATCGGTTCAACACAACCGACAACAGGCATTGAAAAAGTGGGACGTTGAAAAACTGCGGAACGAAGACATCAAACACAAATACGTTTGGAGAGAAAAATTATTGAAGAAATGGTCAGCGAGCAACACAGTATAGACGATGCGTGGAATCAAATCAGGCGGAATGTAGAGAGCGCCGCGGCAGAGACTTTGGGAACGAGAACGGGAAATAAAAGAAATAACTGGTTCGACGATGAATGCCAGCGAGCTCTGGAGAACAAAAATGCAGCTCGACTAAAAACTCTAAGTAAACACTCGAGCAGGCCAGGCAGAGTACCGTTCGAAGAGAAATTTCGCTCGAAAACTGTTCCGAAACAAAAAACGGCTGCAGGATAGGAACGTTTTGATCGAAATTGAAAAATTGAATTGAAAATCTTAAAGTCCAAGTCAGTAAGCCGAAATTCAAAATGAGCAATATACAAATCTGTGATCAGACCGGTGGTTACGTATGGTTCGGTTCGGAGTCGTGGTGCTTGACACAAAGAGACGAACAATCGCTGCACACGTTCGAAAGAAAAGTACTGCGGACAATATTTGGACCATTATTCGATCAAAGGCAGAACCGATGGCGCAGACGATTCAATCATGAGCTTAGTCAGCTTTATGGAGAGCCGGATATAGTCAGAACTACCAAAATAAACCGATTGCGTTGGCTCGGTCATATACAACGAATGGAAGATCATCGTATTCCGAAAAAAATCCTTAAAACCAGACCGGAGGGCAAGAAAGGTGCAGGGCGTCCAAAATCCAGATGGTATGACGCAGCTCTTGCCGACTGAAAAACTGTGGGAGTATCCAGCTGGGAGACGTTAGCTGCGGATAGGTCCGGTTGGAGAAGCATGTTGCAGAAGGCCAAGACCCTTAAGGGGTTGTAGTGCCGGTTAAGTAAGTAAGTAAGATCTCATCATTAACTTTACTTGCCCATTAAATGGGACTTAAAATACCACTTAACATCTAAATTTGAGAAACACCCTAAAAATCATTGAGAAGTGACTGGGTAATTTTCACTCTCAGCCAACATTTCATTCATGCATACACCCGTGCATGCACACATACATACCCCTTATGCAGCAAAAGTGTTCAAATAAAGGTGTGGTCTTGAGCTCAATTCTACGGTATATTGTTTTGTTACCCACGGTATCAGTTTGGCACTACATGTTTCGTGAAATAAATTGCACAGTTTATAAAAACTGTATTCAAATTCAAATTATTGCAGAAATGAATGTTGTGGTGCTAGTGATAGTTATTTTCTCAGGAGAGAAAAGTAAATTTTCATTTGCAACCCTTGTGATGAAGAGATTATTTATTGTTCAAGAGGTGAAAACAGGGAGTGTCAACAAGAGTGAAAGTTTGCGGACAGAGCCAAGAGATATATCCTATAGCAAATTTTTAGTTCAACATAACGAACCATATAAGATTTTCGTATGGAATAAAACATTTCGTTGCTCGATGTAGATATAACCCAAAAATTTTGAGTCTAAATTTTTCGCTGATCGTTGGAACTAGCCTCAAGTTTAGGGCTGGTCTCCAATCGAAATTATACAACATTTTAGCCAAAAACCATGTTATATTTTTGCTATTTCGGAGATCAGAGCTCTTTCGGAGCCATTCACAATGTACGTACGCCGAAAATCACGACTTTTTGACCTCTCCCCTCCCCCTGGTACGTATTCGTACGCTTTTACAGAACCCTCCTACAACCAGAAAGTACGTACGAAAATTCATCTAAGAATTGCAAAGTGAAGTTACCTAATAGATGGATGAACTCTAAAATAAGTGAAATGCGATCTTCTTTAACTATACAAATCATTTTGTATTCAATGTATCTGTGAAATAGGAATCTGTGAATTTATCTCATTTACTGAAGCAGCTACGTTGTTGTGAATTTTCCAGATGCGTTTCATTCCATTCCTTAATTCATATTACTTTCACTGCAATTTTGTTTGTGCGACGCAGTTCATCGTTACAAAACAATTCAAAATTAAAAAAATCTTAGTAGGTACGTACGCTTTTCTTTTATCCACCCTACTCCAACGTTCTTTTTCGTACACCTTCCGACAATCCCCCCTCCCCCATAAGAGCACGTACTTCATGAAAAGCCACTTTGTGGTTCATTGTTTTTTCAATCCATCACATCTTGGAGTGTTCTCGATGAATTTGATTCGATTTGATTCAATTGAATTATTGAATGTATTGAACGTGTTCCAGCTTATACTTATTTCTTGTTGAAATTTAGAAAATAGTAAATAACGAGTAAATCGATTAAAAACTTTTATTAGGACTTTCGTTGTAATGATGTATGCTTATAAAAATAGGGTATTCAAATTCCATGTAATCTTTTAATATAACATATGCAAGAAGTCCGTACGCGACTGAATAGATGTATTAAGCAGATCAGATGTTGCAGAAAGACTTGGACATATTTAAATAAATACGAGCTTAGCTGCTGTTCATATATTGCGTCACGCTGCTGGGGGGAGGGGGTATTCTAAAAGTGTGATTGCAAAAGACGGGGAGAGAGTGGTATGACAAGAAGTGTGACGTCATGTCGAAAAAAAATTGAAAATTAACGCTCTCGAATGAATTTTCGTAGAAGCTGTAAATAACACAGTTGCTTTTGTTTGATTGGTATCGTTGGCATCTCTGACGTCGATAAAATTGATCGACATGAAAAGCAAACGTCAAGTTAAATACAGCCTAAAAATAAAAACATAAACAAAGACCTATACTTGTCACGAATATAATATGGCAAACAGAATAAAGCTGCTCACTTCACCGAAATAGCCAGCTATTTTGCTTCATAAAAGTAAAAAAATTAAAGCACAACCGAAGCATGCTGCTCGACATTTACAGGAACGGAAAAGTGAAAACCGACAATTTCTGATTTATCATACGAATTAACCATACAAATCGGAAACTTGTCACTTGTGTTTTCACTTTTCCGTTTTTGGTGAAGTGAGTAGCCTTAATAAATATTGTATAAATAAAAAACTCGAACATATCTAAATATAGAAATAAGCCAACAATCCAATGTTTTATGTTCCTTTATAACTATAAGAATTTCAAAGATCAATAGAAATCAACCAATGTATTGCCAAAGGCCCTACTGAAGTACGTGATTTTGAATTTTTCCACAATATCACAAAGAGGGCCAACGTAGTTTCTCCAAGAAATCCCGAAACTATTTTCAGTAAAATGTAATTCTCAACAACTTTCCCTTAAGAAGCTTTCTAACTGCCATAATTCCATAGGTATGCATTATTCCTCCCAATTATAAAAGATGCTTGGGATTATATAATTTTTCCTTAAAGCCCTGAAACACGTGTTCTCTATCATGGGCGCGCGGTAGCGACGCAAGTCCCCATACGAACAAAAAATTCAGAATTTTTTTTTTCGTAGACTTCGGAACCATATATACAGCTAAGTTTTGATTTTTACCCTTGCGTCGTGAGGCCTAGTTCATTGGATTCCTTGTAAAATTTTGATTGAAATCGACCTTTTGATCATCAAAATCGGTCCAGTGGTTCCGGATATATGTCCTTTTGAAAATTGCAATTTTCGGTACAAAATATACCTTCCATCGAAGCCAAAGTAAATGAAAATATCCTACGTTAGTGAACATATGGTTAAAGAAATTACAAATAGAAAATCGCATCCAACTTAGCGGATGGGGGGAGGGAACCCATTATACACGCGGCGTTGGCCCGTTGAATGGACATCGACAGCCTCTGAAAGAGATAGTCCTTAGCGCGTCTATCACCGCTAACTTCCATCAGCCGAGAACCGATTTTGAAGGCTAATTCTAAGGCCTCAGTGGACCACGGGCCCATTGTTTCTACGGCGAAAGCGATGAAAGAGTAGTTGTTGGCCTTTATTTCGGCGTATTTTTGATGTTTTAAATTTGCAGCTGACTCAGCGGCTCTTCCAGCAGCCCTGACTGAGAGATTAAAACAGGAGTCGGCAAACGTATCGCAACACGTTGCGTCCCAGAGTAAGGATCTCCCGTTAGACCATGGGATCAGTGTTAGGCTATCAGGTTTCTTGCCGTCCGAGCGGAGCAAGCCAGGAGGGTTGCGAGTACATTAATGGAACATAGCGACTGGCAAATAATTTTGTTTAATTCAGCATGTCTGGAGGAGCGCCCAGCGCTTTACCCTAAAGGAATTATTATCCATTAAGGTGCCGATGTTAACCGATGGAAACGCTTTCAGACAGGCGTTAGATTCGGGACGTTGTAATGCGTTAAATCTAGCGATGTCGTACCGATTGGTGAAGCTTAAGTTTTCGTTTATGATACGTCTTATGTTTATTGTGTCCCAATTCTTTTGTATTCTCGGACGCTCGGGAATTGAAGGACTTAAACTACTCCAGGCCTCGATTGACTCTTGCTCGTGGATAATAAGGAAGAGGGGTAAATATGGGAGACGATGTCCTTAACGCCATGGACCGAACTTAGGAAGGCTGGGAGAGCAACATCCGCTACACTTCTTATACCCAAGCCTCCAAGAGAAGTTGGTAATGTAGCTTGGATCCACGCTTTGTCATTAAGTTCGACATTTAGGGGTGATTCCAGTGTCATTTTCATTAGGTTGTCGAAGGAGCTGGTGAATTCGTTGAATTTCCAAACAGGGAATGTCCGAAGGAAGTACGTGAGTTTAGGGATGGCAAAGCAGTTCTTTAGGAGGAACCAAGCGATGTGAGCGGGAAGGTTCTTAAGCCGATCGAACATGATTTTGGCCATATTCAAAAACGACGA
This sequence comes from Pseudolycoriella hygida, assembly GCA_029228625.1. NCBI lineage: Eukaryota > Metazoa > Arthropoda > Insecta > Diptera > Sciaridae > Pseudolycoriella > Pseudolycoriella hygida. Next base: position 88,397,605 of record CM055403.1, read on the forward strand.
GGCTGCTCTTTGGAATGCTGGACAGAATATGGGTACACCCAATAAGTGAAATTTCGTCGTCGATTACTCGGATACCGGGTGCGATTGCTTGGAATTTACGTAGGACTTCTGCATCGACTTGCCCTGAACAGAAATATATTTCACACTTAGATGCGTTGACTTCGAGGCCCAATTCCTTTGAGGTTTGGATCAAGAGGTCAAAGTCTTCGAGGACTACTTCGGGGTAGTCGCACAATTTGCCATCGTCAAGGTACCACAAATTGAGATCGGATTCAATCTCTTCTATTATCGGTTGCAACGCCAATGAAAATAAAAACCCTCCTGCAGGGTCACCCTGTTGAGCTCCTACGGCTGATGTGACCACGTCGTGATCATATGCGAGCAAAGATGGCGTGGCGTAACACTGCCAGAAGTAATGGAAGAGAAGCGGCGTTTTTTGTTTAATACCATTCAGCATGTCGTCCCTTTCGGCCGGGTTGAAGGCGTTTCTGTAGTCTATTTTTAGTAGAACTTTCCTGGAATTCTTCGATCTGAACACATAAGTTGTTGTTGCATGTACTACACTCTCACTACCCTGTTTAACGGCACAACCAAATTGTTTTTGGCCGAAGTAGTCCCCTATTACTTCATGCGCATGTTTGCTAGCTAACTTTGCAACCAATCTTCGAATGGATAGACCGATAGCAATTGGCCGAATACCACCGATTTCCTTATTGAATGCACACAAAACACCCCGTACAGGTATTTGCATACTTTAGGATTGACGAGGCCTCGAAACATGAAGTTGCACTAATCGGTTAAAGCGCCCAGGACTACAGTGCCCGCGTTGCCAGCTGACATGGACAACATGTCTTTTAAAAATTGTGGCCTAAAACCATCGGGGCCGGATCCTGAACCATTGGAGAAGGATAAGATAGCTTTCTTAACCTGTAGTGTGGAAACCTGCAGACAATCGTCCATTTTCGAGGGGGGTGGGGGCATCATCAAGGGCCTTGATGGCTTAGGGTGCTTAGCTTGGAGTTGACGGAAGGTTTCAGCGTTGGGGTGAGCAAACGTTTCTGAAGATCTCAATATTCTAACTGCACCTCTAACATCAAAGTCAGCTACCTTCTTCTCGACACTCTTGTAAAGGTTGACGGTTTTTTTCCTACACGGCTCGTCTAGCGGAACTTTTAACGATAATATATTTTCCTTTATAATCGAAACGAGGCTCACCTTCTCTCCTTGTTTTTTACTAGCGGGAATATGGAGGGCCTTGAAAGCAAAGGTAAACAGGCTTAACCAAGATCCCAAGTTATTTGCTGCGATGCAATTCCTAATAATTAACTGTGTGTAAGTTTTCGCAGCCTGGACCCTTGCGTTTGAGTACGCCAAAGACTGCTTTCATTTTAAAGAAATTCAAGAAATCTTCCTCCGATACGTTTTCATCATCAATTCGTAGCTACCCATTTGAGGGATTTGGGAGGAAGGGTGGCACTTCGTCGTGTGTATCCTTAAGCCTAGGAGTGAATTGAACGATCTTGACTTATCCTCACTGCAAGCATTGCATGTGAATTTGTTGGGTCCGGGGGGAGATTGAGGGTTTCTGGAATTCGAGGCATGGTCTTTTGATGCTGATGACATAGTGAAAGTGAGGTTATGTCGGTACCATAATCCAAAACGATAGTTTTCGCCGGTCGCGGGGTTAAATCCCTTTCAAATTCTGTTTCAATCCTCGGCAAAAATGCATACGGTTATCAGGAAGCTCGTTTAGATCTCGGAATCGTCCAATAAAAGTGAATATTTTAAGATGTTAGTGGAGAAAAAATTTCTTCTTTTGTAAACGATTACTTATAATATACTATCAATATACGTTAGTTAGTTAGTTCGTAGTTTGGGCCATTTGTATGAAAAACCGTGAAAAACCACTTTTTTGGTTGCGGCTCAAAAACGGTCCGATAACTAATAAAATTTTTAGAATGTGACCTGAGGCGGCGGTGATGGAGAAATCGTGGCGGCGGTCAGTGGTGGCCGCCACCACCAGATATGGCAGCCGCGCGAAGTGTCGTGTCGCCAAAAAAATTTTATAAATGAAGGTTGTAAGGAAGTGACTGGGATCATTTTCGTAGATGTAGGCGGTGTCCGCCACCCCCAGCTATTGCAGCCGCGCGAGGTGTTGTGGCGACCAAAAAATTTTATGAATGATCGTTGTAGAGGAAGTGACGGTCATCATTTTCGTAAATGTAAGTGGTGGCCGCCACCGCCAGCTATGGCAGCTGCGCGAGGTGCCGGGCCGCCAAAAAATTTTATGAATGAGGGTTGTAGAGGAAGTGACTCTACTTGCAAAACTACTGATATCACAACAAAAACCCTTTTTAAAAGGGTAACGTGACGCAAGTCTCTTTGTTTCTTCTTCCAAAACGACTGATATCAATTGGGGTGACGCTTACAGCTTTGAAACGCAAAAAATTTTTTGGAATGTTTTCATTTTTGATTAAAAAAATGCGTCGCAAATGCCGGATCCCCCAGTGTTATAGTTTTTCTACGCTTTCAGCTTTCATACGCAAAAATTTGATTTCCGATTTCCTGTACAAAAATACGCCATACATCCCATAAAGTCAAATTTTTGCGTTCTGAAAGCTGAAAGCGTTGAAAAACTATAACACTGAGGAGTCCGGCATTTGTGACGAATTTTTTTAATCAAAAATGAAAAAATTCCAAAACATTTTTTTGCTTTTCAAAGCTGTAAGCGTCACCCCAATTGATATGAGTCGTTTTGGAAGAAAAAACAAAGAGACTTGCGTCACGTTTCATTTTTCAAAAGGGTTTTTGTTGTGATAATTTTATTCTCTACAACTTTGCCTTTGGAAGCAACATTCTAAATTTCATAGTTCTTGAGCAATGAGTCATCCCGCCCAGTTCTAGAAGTGATCATATTCCAGGGCGGGGTAATTTTTCCTTAAAACCCTGAAACACGTGTTCTCTAAAATGTTATTCACTACGACTTTGCCTATGGAAGCCACTTTCTAACTTTTATAGTTCCAGAGATATGAGTCATCCTGCCCAATTCTAGAAGTGGTCATATTCCAGAGTTGGGTAATTTTTTCATAAGACCCTGAAACAAACTTCTCTACAAAAAATGAACGATTTCCGTGCTCTGCTTACTGAGATATTTGCGAAAAAGTTTCTCAGACGCTCGAAAATCCATGTTCGACCTCTACTTCATCGACCATATATTCGAAACTACGTGATCAACTTTCCTAATATTCGAAGTCGAATCATGGAAGGTATTTACTTTTCAGACAAAAAAAAAGTTTGGGGTGATCGGTCGAGCCGTGTGGAAAAATAGTGGAGGCGGACAGAGGGGGTGGTAGGAAAACTAGCAGTTTAGTGTGACATACTTTATGAACAGCCCCTTACAATAAAATTGTTTGCAGTAAATGTACCAGAGGCGCCAGGTAAAGGGGGGGTGTGGTGGGCGACCGCCCTCCTTGAGCAATGCTAAATTCTTCAAATTCCTAGGGTTTTTCAAGATTTTTTATCAATTTCCACTCTTCGCCCCACATGGACCGATATAAAGTCGTTGCTTCTGAAATGTACTTCGTACTGGTCTCATAAATATACCGGGCTAAATAGCTTGTACTCGTGTCGCTCGCTTTGTAGTGAGTCTTTAGGGGCCTGCGGGTTTCTGAATTCGTTGCTGGAGGATTGAGTTTACCCAAGTGTCCGAAAAAAGTAAAAAATTTATAAAACACGTGTTCAAAAAACGCAAAAAGCGAACGGAAATTATGAACGATTTGTTCCTTCTGTTGTTAGACCCGTATGGAGAACAAAGTTTTTCGAAAAATATGAAATGAAAATATTTCGGTAGCTTTCATTTTATTTCGATAAAATGAGTGATTTCAGATTCTACGACACATCTTGAAAATGTATATTTTGTTTCTAAATTCAATTTCAGCCTTATGCATTCAAATAATTCGCGCAAATATTCACTTGCAGCATACATTGGTACTAACCAAATTCAATAAATTCTATACATTTATTCAGACAATACACTGACAAGGTGCGATCATGTGCGATTACACTGTTACAGCAAATCCTTAAACCACAATTTTTCTTTTATAAAATTAAATCAAATAGCCAAAATAGTTTTTTGAAATCAAATTACGGATAAAAATAAGCCATCTCCCATCATTTAATGAATAAAAAATATTTTCAGGCTCTAGCTTAATTGGTATATTGCGTTTGCCACGCGCGACGGTCCTTATGCCGAATCTGCAAGTAAAAATTTTTTCCGTCCGTCAACACGACAACTCGACTAAAACTCAACCGATTTTCAAAATTTTTTTTCCTTGAAAGGTAATCGAAAAATCTTTCATGGAATTAAAGGCCAAGAGCCGCCGAGCTAGGGCCGTTTAAGTTTTTTTTGGTCTTATGTATCATGGGCGCGCGGTAGCAATGCGCCCGTGACGCAAGTCTTACACGCCAAAAAATTCACAAGAAATTTTTTCGTAGACTATCATGGGCGCGAGGTACCAATGCGACCGTGACGCAAGTCTTACACGCCAAAAAATTCACAAGAAATCTTTTCGTAGACTAAGGAACATATATACAGGAACTTTTTGACTTCCCCCCCGAGCGACGTACCCCCCGGAAAATATTTTTCCCGGATTCTACGGAAAATTTTAGGGCGAAGTGCCTTTTCACTCATTAAAATCAGTTCAGTCGTTCCGAAGATATGAATTAAACAATTTTGCTATTTTGTATGGAAATGGACTCAAATCGAATATTTTTAACTAGTCAATTTGGTAAACCTTTCTTTCTTTCTTTCTTTGTGGCAATTTTTTTTTGACGTTGTAAGGTTTTGAAAGTTTCATGAAATGTATTCCGTATCTCTAGAACTATGAGAGTTAGAAAGTTGGTTCCAAAGGCGAAGTTGTAGAGAATTAAATTTAAGCGAACACGTGTTTCAGGGTTTTGGGAAATATGGCCCAATCCTGGTATATGGCCACTTCCATAATTGGCAGGATGACCCAAATCTCTAGAACTATGAGAGTTAGAAAGTTGGTTCCAAAGGCGAAGTTGTAGAGACTTAAATTTAAGCGAACACGTGTTTCAGGGTTTTGGGGAAATATGGCCCAATCCTGGTATATGGCCACTTCCATAATTGGGCAGGATGACCCAGATCTCCAGAACTATGAGAGTTAGAAATTTGGTTCCAAAGGCGAAGTTATAGAGAATTAAATTTAAGCGAACACGTGTTTCAGGGTTTTGGGGAAATATGACTCAATCCTGGTATATGGTCACTTCCATAATTGGGCAGGATGACCCAGATCTCCAGAACTATGAGAGTTAGAAAGTTGGTTCCAAAGACGAAGTTGTAGAGAATTATATTTAAGCGAACACGAGTTTCAGGGTTTTGGTGAAACATGGCCCAATCCTGGTATATGGCCACTTCCATAATTGGGCAGGATGACCCAGATCTCCAGAACTATGAGAGTTAGAAAGTTGGTTCCAAAGGCGAAGTTATAGAGAATTAACTTTAAGCGAACACGTGTTTCAGGGTTTTTGGGGAAATAGGTCCAATCCTGGTATATAGCCACTTCCATAATTGGGCAGGATGACCCAGATCTCCAGAACTATGAGAGTTAGAAAGTTGGTTCCAAAGACGAAGTTGTAGAGAATTAAGTTTAAGCGAACACGTGTTTCAGGGTTTTGGGGAAATATGG
>CM055403.1:88413239-88424312 GCA_029228625.1 Pseudolycoriella hygida
CAACAAAAGAAGTTGATAATGCCGAATTAACAACGATAAAATTGGTACAGAAACAAGTCTTCACAACTGAATTAAGTTATGTGGCTGGTCTACGAGTGATGAAAGATGAAAAGGAGGATATGTATCACGTCGCTACAAAATTAATGCATCGTCAGGATACGGGTCGATTTAAGAAACCGTGGTTATTGCCGTGTATCCATCCAGTTACAGAAAAAATGATAATGGAAGAACACTTAAAATACGGTCACGCCGGAGTTCAATTCATTATGCATAAATTAAGAGAAAGAGTTTGGATCATTCATACTAGGTCGGCTGTAAAGAAAGTTATAAAGAAATGTACAGTATGCATCCGATTTTCGAAATCAAAATCATCCGTTCCAGTTGCTCCTTTGCCAGAAAATAGAGTGAAAAATGCTCGAGTATTCGAAGTCACGGGTATCGATCTCGCTGGGCCGTTATATCTACGGAATAACGAAAAGCAATGGGTGATCATTTTCACTTGTGCCGTTATGAGAGCTGTGCATTTGGATCTTGTGGACAAAATCGACACCAAAGAGTTTATCATGGCACTTGGACGATTCATATACAAGAGAGGAAGGCCATCTGTGTTATATACTGACAACGGAACAAATTTCACTGGAACAGCAAATTTGTTCGGTAAAATACATTGGAAGAAAGTAGAAGAACATTATAAAGTCGAACGTATCACTTGGATTTTTAATCCACCATCTGCACCATGGTGGGGTGGTTTTTGGGAACGATTGGTAAGAACACTCAAAGATTATCTACGAAGAATATTGGGACACAACAAGCTTACTAAAACTGAATTGTACACATCGATTTGTTTCGTGGAACCATTGATGAATGGCCGACCACTAACTCATCTATCAGAAGATCCAGATGACTTGACTGCATTAACACCATCTGCGTTCTTACAAGATGTGCAACAAGTAGATTTTCCAGAAATAGAAGAAGTGGATGGTAAAATTATACGTGAAAAATTGCGTCATTTGAACAAACTCAAACAAGAACTGCGTGATCGTTTCCGTGTGGAGTACTTGGGACAATTGGTGCAAAGAGCAAAAATCCAGAATATACATCAATTCAAGGTGGGAGAAATCGTACTAATTGCCAGCGAAGATAAGAAAAGATTGGATTGGCCTATGGCACGAATTGTTAAGCTTATTCAAGGCAGTGATGGAGAAATTCGTATAGCCAAGCTTAAGACATTTAACGGTGAATTGACTAGGGCTCTCAACAGACTCATCCCTATGGAACTTGTTAGCAATATGGAGCAGTTAACCATCAATGAAGAAATTGAGCAACGTGCCAAGAAAATCCATAACGAACCAGAAAACATTCCGAAAGTCAAGAATCGTACCAAAAGAAGAAAGGTGGTCGAAAAACACGAAAATATTTCTGAAGAGAAAATATCGAGGTCCGGTCGAAGAATAATTAAGCCGAATCGCTTTGTTTAAAATCACTCGTCAAACAAATTACTTTAACAAAAACCGAAGTAATCAAATTGGAATAATTTTTTTTATTCGCAAACGTCGTTCAAAATGGAAACACCGGTTTGGGCCTTACGAATTGAATCAAAAATTGATAAATTAATAGTTCGAGTGACTGCAATGGAAAAGAAATTGGCAGCAAAAAATGGAAATTCATCAAAAAACAACGAAACCAACGCTACAACATCACAATCATCGAAAAGAAAAATTTGTTATTTTCATGAAAAATTTGGAGCAAAAGCCAGACGTCCTTGTAATGGACCATGCGATTTTCACATTACTAATGATCAACTGGTCAATATTCAAACAACACCAAAGAAAAAAGAAGAAGAAGAAGATTTGTCTGAAGTTTGCGACAACATTTTGCATTATATAAAGACAACCATGCCAAGATACATTGAGCCAATTAAAGACATGGTTTTCCCATAAAAATGAAAATTAAAATAATTGTAAATTATTTTGGTGGGAGGATGTTGAAATCATAGTTGTCCTTACTTTTCCATTTAAATTAAATTAAACATAGAAACCATAGCTTTAAGATTTAGTATAAAAAGGATGTAAAATAAGAGAAATTCGTCACTCAATAAATACATTTTCAACAGACAACTAGTCTACAAAATATTTATGAGACCAACCAAACGGCTAACTAAGCCTCAAACCAAACAGCTAACTAAGCCTCAAACCAAACGGCTAACTAAGCCTCAAACCAAACGGCTCACTAAGCCACACATCAACAACCAACTAGGTCACACAACTGTAGAATTAGTCTAACCCATCTTGTACTGTTAGTTCAAGGTATCGGTTTCAACAGTTATATATTTCATCGGTCCCAATCAGAATTTTAGCACAAGCCAGCCATAGAAAAAAAATATTATTTTGAGTTAGCAACTAAGGAGGCTGGTGTCAAGTTCATGAGTACGTAAACGTTGTTTTGCACTAATACCATTTATTGGGGGCAAGCGGATTTTTGACATCAGCCTACCTCCTTATAGCTCTCATACGGATTTTTCATTCCTTGAGCTATAAGTCAAGGAGGCAGGCTGGTGTTAAGTTGAGAATTAGTGAGACGATACATTAACACGTCTATATGATTAACCAAAAGGATTAGTTTTGGTGTTCTTCTTGATCGTGGTGAAAATAGGCGTTAGAATTTTTCTCAACTTCTCGATCAAAAACAAATAACATAAATTTATAGATTTGGACGTTTCGTAACTTTATTGTTACATCATCAGCAAGGCTAAAACAATGATACAAAAATTTAAAAAATTAGTATTTAGGACTATTAGAAAAAGCTTGAACAAATTACTTACAAACATATAAATCAGTTGACAAAACTTTACATATACTGTTTACATTTACTATTGACAGGAAATTGAACTGTTTTTTACATTGATGGAGGGAAGACAAACTATGACAATGAATGTTAGTCAAGCTTTTATATGCGGAACTAATGTGTTCTGTGTCGCGTCGGAAGTTCATCGTATTCGGTTGAGTTAGGATATGTAATGCTTCCAATGTCGTAAAAATGGTGTACTATGGCTGTAGTATTGTCAAGGCTGTTTGTCAAGTTAAAAGTTTTTATGTCATTTTCATGTTGGTCGAATCTAGTGTTTATATCGTGGCCTGTAGTTCCGACATAGTTGAGAGGGCATATGGACCCTAAACCATCTCCATAACAAGGAAGATTGTAAACTACATTATACATTTCTTCCATAGGGGTCTTTTGTTTTAGTTTTGAGAAAACTGTTCTATTTGTTATGACAGGTTTGTAGCCCATTTTTAGCTCAGGAATGTCTTTGCAAATGATCTTCGATATGTTTTGTGAGCATGATGGATCAAAAAGGATGCCAAGATATTGGACCTCAGTTGGAAGGTTGGAGGAAAAGTTGCTGTGTTGACTTAATAGGTTGTTGTTATTTTGGATAGGGAATGTTGATAAGTTGTTGTGTATGGGAACGGTTGGAAAGTTGTTCTGTCTTGAAGATTCAGCGCAGAAGTATTTTTGTATTCTTTGTTGTATTAATTTAGTTGAGTAATTGTTGTTGATAAGAATGTCTGTTATAATTTTTCTATTTTTGGAGTAAAATTGTGGAGAGCTTATAGAGAAGACCCGTTTGATGAGGTTGTCTACAACATTAAGTTTCTGCGATGTGGTGTGATTTGAAAAGAAATTCAGAAGTCGACCAGATGATGTTGGTTTTGTGTACCAATCAAATTGCAGAGATCCATCCTCGTTGTGTATGACTAACACATCCAAGAAAGGTAGACTGTTGTTTTGCTCTATTTCGTGTGTAAATTGTATGTTAGGATGAATTGAGTTAAAAACTTTGAGCGTGTTTTGGATTTCATGATGCGGGATGATAAGGAAAAGATCATCTACATATTTTATGCACGTTTTAAGGTCATAGTTCAACTTATCAAGAGCTTCATCAAGTATATACTCCATAACTATGTCAGCAAGTATGGGACTCAGCGGTAATCCCATTGGGACTCCTTCCACTTGTTTGTAGATAGTATCCTTATAAATGAATTGGTTACAGTCTTTGATAGTGAAATTTAACAGCTGGAAGAATTCTTTTTTGGGGATGTTGGTGTAAGCACTAATGTCGTTCCATCTTTTATCTAAGATTTGTTCCAGTAGGGTCAACGGAATATTTGTGAATAAAGATGTAACATCAAAAGACACACAAAAATCTTCAGGGTCCAATCTAGTTGGTTTAAGTTTTTCCACGAAACTCATAGCATTTTTAGTGTTGTACTTACTTGTTGACGTCAGATTTTTTAGGATATTCGCGAGAAACTTAGATGCTTTATAGTTTGGAGACTCATAACTAGCTACGACAGGTCTGAGTGGAGTGCCTCTTTTATGTATTTTTGGTTGGCCATAGATCTTGGGGATGGCTGTATTATACATTATGATATCCTTGTAAGTTTCTTCGTCTATCCATCTTTTTTGTTTAAAAGTCGTTGCGATGTAATTAAGTCGAGCATGAAGGGCGTTTGTGGTGTTGTATGTTAATATCTTGTATTTTGTTTGATCGCTTAGAAGATCTGTCATTTTCTTTTCGTAGTCAGATCTTAACATAGCGATCGTTCGGTTACCTTTGTCTGCCAGTGTGATGTATAGGTCTTTGTGTTGATTACAGAATCGTTGAGTTTTGTTGGAAATTCTGATAATTTCGACATCTACAGGGCTTCTGATGGTATTGGGTGGGCCTTTTTTCTATTTTGAAATTGATCGCCATTGTCATGAGCTATTGTTATAAATTTTAAAATTATAAATTGACTGATATAAATTCGAGTAAAAATGTTTGCAAAATAATATTGCAGTCAATATTCACTATAAATTACAAAATTATGGTTTAAAAATTCGTAATTATAATTTTATAATTATAACTAGTCGAAACCCCCGCCCGCCCCTAGCGGCTACGCAGGCTTTATCATTTTCGCTTGTTGTCTATTCAGAGACCCAAAGCATATTTTTTTTCGTTTTAAATAATGATGCGTAATGTTTCATGTCATTATATCACTTCGTCGCAAAATTACTCCACTTCCCCCGTATACCACTTCCCCCGTATTCCACTTCCTCCGTATTCCACTTCCCCCGTATTCCACTTCCCCCGTATTCAACGTTCACCGCATTCCAAGTTCCCCGTATTCCAAGTTCACCGTATTCCAAATTCCCCGTATTCCTCGTTCACCGTATGCAACGTTCACCGTATACAACGTTCACCGTATGCAACGTTCACCGTATTCAACTTTCCCCGTATTCCAAGTTCCCCGTATTCCAAGTTCCCCGTATTCCAAGTTCCCCGTATTCCGAGTTCCCCGTATTCCACTTCTCCCCTATTCCACGTTCACCGTATGCAACGTTCCCCGTATTCCACTTACCCCGTATTCCACTTACCCCGTATTACACTTCCCCCGTATTCCACTTCCCCCGTATTCAAAGTTCACCGTATTCCAAGTTCCCCGTATTCCACGTTCACCGTATGCAACGTTCCCCGTATTCCACTTTCCCCATATTCAACGTTCACCGTATTCCACTTACTCCGTATTCAATTTTCCCCGTATTTCAAGTTTCCCGTATTCAGCGTTGCACTTGTTACGTATTCTACTCTGACACTTCGCTGACCAAATCTCTAAGACGACATCTTCACTGACTTTTGGCCGATTTGCAATTTTGACCCGTTTTTTACCCATAACTCCCTTATTTCAGAACAATATCCCACCTCGGAGCATGTTTTCTCGACGTTTTGCACCATCCCCGACAACATATCAAAAATTAATTTTTCAGTAATTTTCGGGCAGCGGAGCAAATTTTTGTCCATTTTTGCCTCCTTTGATCGACCCTGGACACCGAACCGCTCAACCGATTTTCTTAAATTCGGTTCCGCTGTCGAAACCTTTCATTTGACACCTCACTGGCCTCATTCCGGCAACTACCAGCCGAGATATAGGTTAATAAGTGCTCCAGCTCTGGACAAAATCGCCAAATAATGACCTATAGCTCGGGAGTATGAAACTTTTTCACCCAACATTGTTCAGCAATTTCGACGCCCCAAGTTTCCACTATCGATTGGCACTCAAAAATTATCTCTACTTTGTCCAACAACAAAAGTTCCCTGACAGTTTCCGCTGCCTAGCTCCTCCGCATGAAGTCGGATCAAAAAGCTTTCTTCTACAAAGTTGTAGGCCATCAAAAACTCTAAGAACAGTTTGTTTATTTAAGTGGTAATTCGAGTCCATTTAGGGATATACTCTGCGGCGTACCACATCGGTAAGATTGGCCTAAATTGTGAGCCCAATCTCTTCGCTGATGATACTCTTTTATATTATATAAATAAAGATCCGATAGTTAACGCTAGAAATGGACAAAATGATCTTGATTTATTAAAAGAGTATTTTAGGCTCAATAAACTGACTTTGAATGTATCTAAAACTAAATTCATGGAAATTCACTCTAGGAAAAAAAATCCACCTTCAACAAAATTATATTATGATGGCATTCTGATTGATGAAGTTAGCGAATTTAAATATCTAGGAATAATAATTGACAAACATATCACATGGCAAAGTCATATAAAATTTTTGTGCTCTAAATTGTCTTATAGAATTGGAATTTTGAGAAAACTATCTAAATTTTTACCGAAAAAAGTACTATTTCTTTTATATTTTTCTATGATCCATTGCCATCTAAGTTATTTATGCATTCTGTGGGGGTCTACCACCTACCAATAATGTACCCAACGGCGGAATTATATCAATTGGTTAGAATACTACTGTTAAAAGCTATTTATTATTATCAGGTTAGTTCCTTTGTGAAATCGGTGTCTGTTGATAGAAATTATACAACAGTTAAGTTTCGAAATATTGTCCACTGCCATGACACTCGGTCAAAAAATATTTTTAATTATGAAGTTAGTCGAACAGAGTTAGGTAAAACTGGGATAAGCTATAGTGGACCACGTTTTTATAATGAGATACCATCCGAAATTGTTAGTCAAAATTATGCCATCTTTAAAACTAAACTTAAAGAGTGGTTATTGAAAATAAACCAGACTAGTAAATTATCTAAATTATATTTGATTCAGAAATTATAATCATCAATAACATAAAGAAATTTTCAATGATTAATCATTTAGTAGTCAAATTGAGTACAGTATCATTCAGTCAATAATATGTTGTTACTGTCTTAGGGCTCAATTGCTCGAACAACACCTAAATTTCTATATCTGAAATTCTTTGAACGCGTACTAAATTATAAATCATTAATTGTAAATATTATACAGGGCGTTTCAAATGAAAGTTCACTCTTTTTTCGCATATTACAGATTTCGTTGCCACACAGTTATCAAAATTACAAATTTGCTTCATTACAAATTTTCGGCATGTATGTGTGCACTTTTCAGCCTATTGCAGCATTTACCTGATGGAAGTTGAAAAGTGCTAGAGAAATCCACAAAAATCCTTGAGAATCCCTTAAACCTAGGAAGCTCCATTGCATGACCTCACTCATGTCGAGAATAACCGAAAAATATCAAAAAACCTGATGGAAGTTGTAAAGTGCTAGAGAAATCCACAAGAATCCCTTAAACCTAGGACGCTCCATTGGATGACCTCACTCATGTCGAAAATAACCGAAAAATATCAAAAACTCTAATGGAAGTTGAATACCTCACTCACCCAAACGAATTATCTTTTAACATTTTTTGTAATCGAATATTTCAATCTGCACGTCATAGATTTTAATAGTTTAAGCACATATTGGATGAAAGGGTTTGTTGCATTAGACGCTGTGGAACGATTTCTTAAGAAATTTTCTAATTTTCTAAAGTTGTAATCGGATGGAACTTGAAGAACATTTGCTATTAAAGAAGCGTTCCATGTTATTCTTTCTGCTCATTTTTTCCTTCTGACTTTATGAAATTCAGAGCAAGGCAGAAGCAAAGTAACTTTTTGTTTTGTCATGAAACATTTAAGCAATAAATGTACAATTATAGTTTGAGGACTGCGTCACGCTCTCCGCCAAGAAGAAGAAAATGCTCAAAAATAAAAACGCTCGAAAAAAAATTAGCTCTTGCCAAGTATGTGTGTGAAATATGAATTTCATCATCGATTGATGCAAGCTTGTGATTGGCCACTGCATATGGCGCGACGTATGACACAAATAAAAAGTTTCTCCCACCACACCAGCAGCATGTAATTAGTGTGCAATTACACAATTTATCATCATTCCTTTGCGAGATTTTGTCCGGGTAAGTTGCACTTTAACTAATCAAAAATAAAATTTTTTTCAGAAAGTTCCGGAACCATAACAACCATCAGCAACAAAAATTATGGAAACAAGGTGGTTGTTATGGAAGCGTGCGTCCGACATTATGACGACCATGCCAACGGTGCCTTAGTGCCAAGATTGGGAGCATAAATTTGAAAGAAGAAAATGATGGTCACTTGGACCTTCATAAGACGCAATTTTTGTTTGCGCAGCATTTCCTTTCTTTCAATAAAAATTACTCAAGCAGCATTTCAGAAAATAATATTCGGTTATTGTTTTCTGAAATGCTACTTGGGAATGTACTGATCTGCCCTGGCTTTGGTGCATCCCGTACTTTTCAGTACTTGAGCGGCTAACCCCGGATGGATGACAGACTATTTCCTCGGTAGATCAGTGCCAACTAGGGTTGATAGGGAACAATGAAAAAGAAATTGAGTTTTTTCCTCGCGTTAACCTTGAAATTAAGGTCATCGTTCAAAATTACAACCGCCTAATGCTTAGAATTTTGCAACATTTCGTTTTACCGTCGACCAACACACATTTTTCGAACAGTAAACAAAATCGAAACAAATTAATTCAACTCTTTTTGTTCTTTTATTTCGTCATAATGCAGCAACGTGCACACATAACACGTTAGGATGACATACAAGAAACAAAGAGTCGAATTCTTTTGTTTTGATTTTGTTTACTATTCGGAAAGTGTGAGTTCTCAAGTGGATTTTGCGATCGCAAATACTTGAAATTCATAATTTTTACTGTTTAATTTGATTCATTTATGTCTATAGCAAAAAGCCTCGGAATTTCAAATCTACGAATAATAATCTAATCCTTTGGACAGAACTTTTTCCTTAGGAATGTACCATAGTATAAGCATATCATACCGTCGTATATACCAACCATCCCGTTCACTTGAATCGGTGAAAGGAACAACATTATTTTATTTTTTCTGAACTAAAACGTGTCAATTGGACTTTTCCAACAAGGGACTGTCCTCACTTCTTGCAACGGTTCCTAGGAACAGTGCCGGACTGGCCCTACGGGCGGTGCATAAATCCGCAACTAAATAAATTTGGATCACATTTTTCGATTGAAAACGGTTTGGGAACCATTCTATCCCGTTTCAAATATATGTTTCATCAGGCCGGATCAGAGTAGGGAAGGGATTTTTGGGGGCCCGATCGAAGCCCGTATATAAAGGAAAAGACCAATTTAAAAGCTTAAAGTTTTTGAAATTTTTGCCTGCGGTGCTGAAATTAAATACTTTCTTTGTTCAAAATCCTAAGTACAGCGGGCCCTTTAGCTTCAAAATTTCGCTTGCGGCGCTATAAATATGTACTATAATGACTATAGTATAATCCAAAATTGATAGTAAGTGGTAATGTTGTATATAGAATTCAAAATGGAAGTGAATAGAAACCAAGTTAATATGGAAAGTTAAAAAAAATTTCGCTCGCTGCGCTCGCTCTTTCTATTAAATACCCCAACAAACCTATTTTTAGACCCGTACGAAGTACGTGTCTTATGCGTTTACTACCACGTTTGTTACATTGCGAATTCGCCTCCCTGTCTAGGCGGAAAACTTCTTTTGTCGCCTAGAGATAACAAATCTGCAAAAAAAAAACGACGTCCGTCTGTCTGTCTGTCTGTCTGTCATCACGATAACTCAAGCAAAACTTGACCGATTTTCAAAATCTTTTTTTTTTCCTGAAAGGTATTCGAAAAAGTGAGGTCAAGTTCGAAGATGAGCATTTTCGAGCCAAGGGCCGCCGAGCTAGGGCCGTTTAAGTGGTTTTCAGTCTTTTGTAAATAACTCGAGTAAGTCTTCTCCGATTGTCATAAAATTTTGGCAATCGATAGATATATTAAAAACCAACAATTTATGGAAGAAAATTTTTTTAGGTTGACCCTTTGGACTCACCTAGGGCTCTAAAAGTGAGTCTCTACTAGGGCCCAACGTGTTTTTCGTGCATAACTCGAACAAATCTTTTCCGATTTTCATAAAGCTTTTTTTAATCCATAGGTCTATGAAAGCCCAACAATTTTTTTCAGTTTGAGCCATATGACTCAGCTAGGGCCCTAAAAATGAATATCTACTAGGGATTTTCGTGTTTTTTCTATGTAAATCGGGTAAATTCTATCAGATTTTCTTAATTCTTTTTCTGTTCGAGAGGTAGGAGAATGCCTTACACTATTAATGAATAAATTTAGGGCCTCCGGAACCCGGGTGGGCCCTAGGTCGGTCGTAAGGGATGACTCATATGTCTAGAACTATTGCAATTAGAACGTTGCTTCCAAAGACAGAAATATTGAAAATTAAATTTTATCGAACACGTGTTTCAGGGCTTTATGGAAAATGGCCCAATCCTGGGATACGACCACTTCTAGAATTGGAAGGGATGACTCATATCTCTAGAACTGTGGCAGTTAGAAAATTGCTTCCAAAGGCAATGTTGTAGAGAATCAAATTTTAGAGAAAACGTGTTTCAGGGTTTTAGGAAAGAGCGACCTAATGCCGAAAAATATCCACTTGCCGTACTTCGGGAGGGTTTTCGACATTACCTTTGGTAATTTCTGTGAATCGTTCGAATTCTGATTTAGTACTGTCCTTTCGGCAATTTCCAATGCAATTTAGTGTGGTCGTAATTGCATATACTTAAGAGTTAAGGCAATATCTACTTAGATACTTTCGAGGATTTTTGAAACATCAATTCTGTTTGCCACATCTATTCTGTTGCGTACGGGTCCCTCTATGTTTATTGTTACGCCTCCCCGGGCCCGTCACTG
>CM055403.1:88424812-88441143 GCA_029228625.1 Pseudolycoriella hygida
AAATTATTTTGCAAAAAATTTCAATAGAAACATTTCTTGAAAGGCGATATAGTGTCAACATTTCGATGGAGAAACTACTAGATTGAATCTTGCCCCAGCCACTTCCATTTCAACTGCCATAGCATGTAATTATTCACAAAACTAGTGATGAAAATTTAAAATTCAAAGTCTTGCTTCCGTGTGAGGAATTGATCACAAAATATCAATGATTGCACATATTCAGTGAAAAAGTGTTCGTAACAAATTTAGTTTCTTACAGTCTTTAACTGTTACAAAGTATCTGACAATATGCTATAGAATTTTTGTTATTTTTAAATGGATACTAATGAACGACCAATACTTATATTCAATTTACATGCGTCACAGATGATTCAAATGAAAAAAAAATTAAGTAAAATTGAACATGCCACTGTTTTCATCGATTAGATTTTCAAATTTTCTGGCGAATGTGAATTGTGTTTTTGCTTACATTTTTATATCTAAAATAAAATAGTTCATTTGGTCTAACGTGGTATCCATTTTTAAATACAAACAGTAGTTAAATTCACTACAAAATATACAAGACAAAACACTTATACTTTGTAAAAGTTCGGAACATTAAAACTGAATACTGAAGATAAACACAACAAAATATGAAAAAAGGCATAAAAAATGAAAAGCCAAAAAGAAATTAACGGCAAAATATTTTAGCCGTAAAAAATAACAAAAAAGGCATAAAAACTGAAAATCCAAAAAGAAATTAACGGCAAAATATTTTAGCCGTAAAAAATAACAAAAAAGGCATAAAAACTGAAAAGCCAAAAAGAAATTAACGGCAAAATATTTTAGCCGTAAAAAATAACAAAAAAGGCATAAAAACTGAAAAGCCAAAAAGAAATTAGCGGCAAAAAATTTTAGCCGTAAAAAAAATAACGAAGAATACATAAAAACCGAAAAGCCAAAAAGAAATTATTGGCAAAATATTTTAAGAGTAAAAATGAAACGATTATACAACGAATTTATAATTATAGTTTTCAATATGTCATCGCCATCGCCACAGCAATCCGTAAAACCGCCGTCTCGTAAACAACGCAAAGCATCACCACAGACATCAACATCATCTGCCTTTGTAAGAAAAGCGTTGGGGAAGAAAGTAGTCAGCACTAGTCAGCCACGGCGTACAGTGACGAAGCGCCCAATCGGTAAGCGCTCTTTGTAATTTCATCCATTTTGTATAAATTCACTAAAATCTTCACATTTTCCAATTTACAGAACCACACCGATTTGATTCGCTTGATGACTTCGTTGACAATGAAAAGACGAGGGAGTATAAGCTCCATCAGTTAGCAACCAGCAAAAGCGAAATTCTTTCAAACTCTTTACATAAAGAGGTACCGGAAAAGAATAAAAATAAACGTACGTTATCATCAACTTCAGAGGACTCCATAGACGTTTCCTCAAAGTCTAAATCCTTGAAGTCAAATGGTAACCAGTCCATTGCCAGTACGTCATCAGCTATCGTTGATGGAAACCAGTCCGTTGCCAGTACGTCGATTGCCAGTAAGTCTAACGTTGTATCTGCTTGGCTGCGAAATTTTTTCTGACTTTATGAATTTTCAGATAAGTTATCAACCATCAGTCATCGACCATCCGCATCTCATGTAGTTAGTAAACTTTCATTGGGTGTTCCGCCGCCACAGCAATCCGTAAAACCGCCGTCTCGTAAACAACGCAAAGCATCACCACAGACATCAACATCATCTGCCTTTGTAAGAAAAGCGTTGGGGAAGAAAGTAGTCAGCACTAGTCAGCCACGACGTACAGTGACGAAGCGCCCAATCGGTAAGCGCTCTTTGTAATTTCATCCATTTTGTATAAATTCACTAAAATCTTCACATTTTCCAATTTACAGAACCACACCGATTTGATTCGCTTGATGACTTCGTTGACAATGAAAAGACGAGGGAGTATAAGCTCCATCAGTTAGCAACCAGCAAAAGCGAAATTCTTTCAAACTCTTTACATAAAGAGGTACCGGAAAAGAATAAAAATAAACGTACATTATCATCAACTTCAGAGGACTCCATAGACGTTTCCTCAAAGTCTAAATCCTTGAAGTCAAATGGTAATCAGTCCATTGCCAGTACGTCATCAGCTATCGTTGATAGAAACCAGTCCGTTGCCAGTACGTCGATTGCCAGTAAGTCTAACGTTGTATCTGCTTGGCTGCGAAATTGTTTCTGACTTTATGAATTTTCAGATAAGTTATCAACCATCAGTCATCGACCATCCGCATCTCATGTAGTTAGTAAACTTTCATTGGGTGTTCCGCCGCCACAGCAATCCGTAAAACCGCCGTCTCGTAAACAACGCAAAGCATCACCACAGCCATCAACATCATCGGCCGCTGTGAAGGAATCGCTGGTGGGAAAACGAAAAGCATTACCACAGTCTGCTGAAAGTGGTGGCTGCCAAGCAATAATACGATTAACTGATGTTGATGTCAGTTTTCTTGGTAACAAATTTAAAAAACAACAGAAACGATTCGTATGCCCGTTCGAAGGTTGCCGAGCTGATTTCTCGTCGTTTCTCAATCTTAAAAATCATTTTCGAAAAGAGCACGGCCAACATGATTTGCAGAAACCGGTCGACAGCGAAACAAACAATTGGCGGAAGATTCAAAATGCTAATAGTAGATATGACATGTCAACAGTGAAATTGAAGCTACGTTCGCTATTGGTCGACGGTAAATCGCTTGTCGATGATGGTAACGAAAATCAGCAACAGCAAGTGAATGATCAGATCCTCGCGGTTCTCGATAACAAATCAATCGAATTGTCCAAACTGGCAATTTTATTCACCAGCCTCGTGTACTACAAAATATACGACGTTATTCGGACCACTGAAGACGACGATGAAGTGGACGACGTATTTAGAAAGGAAGTGGGCTGGCAATCGATTCTGTTGAAATTCAAAACGTTCAAACGCAATACGGCAAAGTCCGGCTTGAGCAATGCCACCGCAAAAAGAATGCCGAAAAGTGTTGGCGCCGCCACAGCGGCAAAACTGTCTTTCGAGAAAATTGACGACGACGTTTTCTTCAATTTATGCAAAAAATACGACATCGACACAGAATTCGAGGAATGGTCTCAGAACGCTTGGAATTGCATCGCCGACACATTCCGAACGAACTTCAGAACGAACATTACGACGCATTTGTATAAGCGACTTAAAAACTGGTTCCACTTTATGTTGTGCAACGGCAAAAAAAACAAAGAAGTGCGTGGTAAAGATAACCGTAAAGTTATTGCTGAAAACATCTATCACACCATGAAATTTCTTTTCGATCCGGACAAATGCATTAAGCCAGCGATGGTGCAACACCATTTGATATTGGAACTACAAAAGATTTGCAAATTTCCCGAATTCAATCGTGAAGGTGGTGCGTATTTCGCACGTTTGAGCTACGACTACCAGAAGGACGACGACGTCAGCGCCAAACCAAAACGTAGCAGAGCGAAAAAAAGGAAAACGGAAAAACCAGCGACAACACCATCGACTATGAAAAAAACGAAGAAGAAGAAGAAGACGCAAAGCAACGGTCCGCGTCTAATTTGGTTCCAAATGGTGCCGGCTATGGTGCGTCTGCAACATTGGATTTCCGAATTCAATGCAAATCGTAGCGAAGCAATGCGCCACCAAAAAATGGTAGAAGCCGGATTAATACCGAAAAAGAAACGAAAACGGAAACGCAAACGGAAAAAAGGCGACACCGAACATCCACAGCAGCTACCGCAAATCAATCCCCAAAATCGTCGTCTTCCGGAAAAGAAGAGTCGCCGCCGAAAAAAACGAGAAATCGACCCCGAGGCAATACACTACGCTAAACTAAAGAACTTCGTCGTAGTGCCGCAACACGATTTCCACCGTAAACATTTTGCCATCGACACGAAATCATTGTATGACGTAGTCAAGGACCTTCCACAGTTCCACAAAAAAATGACTCAAGCGGAATTTCTGGAACTGGAGAACGACACAAAAAACGCAAATACGAAAACGACACATCCTTTTTGGTATTTCCTGTTCAATCTTCAAAAGTTCGAAACACAAACAAAAAAATTTGGAGGACGAATTACAACCAATGGGGTTGACGTTTCTGTACAATTGTGCCGCATCAAACCCGACAGACTCATGACCAAAGAGGATGTGATGGAAGCGGCAAGGAGTAGAAAACGCAAATCAGCTACCGATACTGATTCAGATTCCGATTCCGAATCCGAAGTCGACGACGACGAAACCGAAATAACCAACGCAACACTTGTCAACAGGTTGAAACAAATCACCCACTTAAAGGATTTGAACGTCTGTGGCGTCGACTTAGGTATGAGGAATATTGCATCAACGGTGCGCCGCACGTGGCATCAGATAACACCTAAAACATACGAAATCCACGAGTCGAACATCCTGCATAAATCGAAGGATTATCATTACAATGCTGGTAAGTATATTTACTTCACTTTATCATTATGTTCATTTATGTGACTAATCGAATTTTTCTTCTTCCGTTACAGGCTTTCACAGACGTCGACGTAAACACAAAAAAATTCTTGGCAAATTTGACGCAGAATATCAGGAAGACCGACAACAAGGTGGCGGCGATGAACCGTCGCAAAAGAATTCCGATTTTATGAAATTTCTGGAATCGAGAATGAAATGGTTCGGACGAGCTACAAATGCGTACATGCAGAAACCAGTAACGAACATAAAATTCGACAAATTTCGATCGACGCAAAAGATAATGTCGAAAATGGCAGCAGAAATCGTCGGCGTGAAAGATGTGCACAGTACGGGTGAACGATTGCGGGAAAAAAAGTGCCACCTAATTTTCATCGGCAACTGTACAACGCCGTCCAATTCGACTGTCAAGGGAATCATGCGGTCGCCAGGCGCAAAGCAAATTGTTCCATTCATAAAACAAATTCCAAACACCTTGGTGGATGCGAAAATAGGTGAATATTGCTCCACAAAAAAATGCAGTCAATGCTATAAGGACCCAAACAATGTTGAGTCGTCGAAGGACAGGCTTAAATTATGCAATAATTGCAAGCCAGCCGACGATTCCGTGTTAGCAAATTTGGTATCGACGTACCGAAAAAAACGGCAAATTCGCACCGAAATGTTGCAGATCGCAATGGACTATCCGAAACCCACCCAAAACCAAAGGGCTGAAAGAGTGAAAATGAACAGGATCGACCGTTGGACAGATGCAGACAAACTCCGCCGACAACACCGCAAAGAGCTACAGTCCATAACATACGCTCAAAATACCACCAAAACCAAAGACAAGCTGTGGTTGAACCGTGACACCAACGCCTCACGAAATATCTTATATTTTGGACTTTCCATCTATGGCAAATACGTTGGCATGAACATTTCAAAGAATGCGGCATTTCATCGGCCGACCAGCGCATCCATCGTAACATCCAAGACAACCGTGCCTGAGAATGCTGAAGACATCAGAAATCGCCGACTGGGCGCAGTTTACGATGTTGGTGTGGACATCGACGACAACGGTGACTAGAAACGTGGTCGACGCGCTGCTCAACAGATGACGGATGAATCTCTGTTCTACAACAAATAACATCAAGAAGAACATTGCGTTCTTCTGGGGTGCAATCAATTCGATTGGTCCCGAAATGGCCGTCCTCGAGGCCGAGAAACAAAATATACATAAGGGGCCTTTCTTATGAAAAAGCCCTGTATAAATTGAATAAAATTATTTAGTAACTTTTGAACGAAATATCAATTAATTAATCAAATTCCTTAAATGAAGAAATTCGCTGGAATTGATGTTTTATCTATATCTGATGTTCAATTGCTGTTGCTTACTGATCGTTAAATAAATAAATAATAATAATAATAATAATAAGACTTTTCTTCACCGACCAAATCTCTAACACAACATCTTGTTTGGCCGATTTTCAGAACAATATCCCACCCCGGAACATGTTTTCTCGACGTTTTGCACCATCGCCGACAACATATCAAAAAGTATTTTTTTTCTGCCACAGTTTAAACGCAAAAATAACGGGGTCGTTACAGACAGACGAATAGACACATAGACGCATAAATAAATAAATAAAAAAATTGATAAACAGACGGACATTAGAGGTTTATAATTAGTAATTTTATAATTTGTAATTATAATTTTATAGTTTACAAAAATTGTAATCACAAATTATAAAATTACAAATTGACTGATATAACACAAATTATAAAATTACAAATTGACTGATATAAATATGAGAGCCGACTGAGTAATTTGGTCAGTCGATCCTCAGTGAGTAAACATCTCCGTAATAATACGAGAGCTGATAGAGTAATTTCGTTAGTCGATTCGCAGCTCTCAACCAATCAACATGCACGCCAATTAATCTTGCACTTAATATTCACTATAAATGAAAAAATTATAATTATATTTGTACATTACCTACAAACTATAATTTATTATAAATTATAAAATTATAATCACCAGTTCTAAAATTATAATTTATAAAATTATATTTATAATTTTTTTTGTAGTTTATAATTATAATTTTAGAATTTATTATAAAATTATAAATTGGCGGATATAAATGTGAGAGCTGAGCGAGTAATTTCGATTGTCAGTTGTCGGTGAGTAAACATCTCAGAAATAATAAAATTGATTTTCAGCTATCATATATTTTCATGGCTCATGCAGTTACGAAATTGTTTTCGGTCTTGCTGTAAACGTACTCTTGCATCTCGTATGCATGTCAGTGGACTAACTTGAAGCGATACATGTCGGTCATCCAACGATGAATTAAATATGACTGTTGCTTTGAGCCACATATGATATTGTATTGGTCACAAACGGACTGAGAACTTTTTTCATGGCTTATGTAGTCAAGCTATCAACTACAGGCTATATATATATTACCAGCTGCCAACCAACAATTATTTGCCATCGCTGCTACTATTTTGCACTATGTGATTGAACGCCTCATGAACTTGTGTGTGTAGTGATTCTCGTGAGTGACTTTTAGAACTATCAACTAATAGCTTGCTTTGCAACATTTTCGCCATAAGTAGAACAGACATCGGACAGACAGACGGACGGACGGACAGACGGACGGACGGTCGGACAGACGGACGGTCGGACGGTCGGACAGACGGACGGTCGGACAGACGGACAGACGGACGGTCGAACAGACGGACGGTCGGACAGACGGACGGTCGGACAGACGGACGGACGGACAGACAGACGGACGGATGAAGTGACCACAATAGGGTATTTTTTCTATAGAAAAAAGACCTAAAAACTGTTTCGGGCGCTTCTGGTAGACTCCCATCCGACATTTTTAAAAATTTAAAAGAACATAATACGTGTCCCCCAGAATTGAATGACGAATCGAATGAGCTATCATTTGTCAAAATGAACCATCACATGTATACAAAATGCCCAAAATTAGTCGAAGTGTTCACGATATCACTCTTAAAAGGATGCATATGTCTTGCCGCAACTTAGGTTGGCGGATTAGATCGATCGTTTTTCTAGATTTTAAATCAGTATCTTTTTAAAAGTTCTTTGAAAAATCGTAGCTCGCTAAGTTCTGCATTCAATCGCAAAACAAATTCAAACATTTACGTAACCAAACAACCAATCGATGACATTGCTAAAAACTGAAGAAAAACGTACATTTCAGTCAAATCATACTCTGTCACGCGGAGGCGATCCCCCTCTCCCCTGTTACACTCTGTCACGTGGAGCCCCCCCCCCCTCTTTTCGGCAATTTCCAAATCCAATTTAATCTGGACTTGGAATTCCAAAGTCCCAAACGTTATCGTACATTCTTCGAACAAATCATACGACAGAAGCATTCGTTCGCCTACTTGTACGGTGACTTACTAAAATCGACTGAACTTAAAATTTAGGGCACTATTTACTTACAACGTCCAAAATGGAACTGATACGAAAAATACAAATCTTTTGTTTAAAACAAGAGATTTGAATATTTCATAGGAAATTGATTTTGGAGGAGCTGTAGATACGTTCGGGCCTTTTTGCAACATCTTTTCTGATGCCTACGGGTCTCTCAAATGAAATACATTGAGAAGTTTTTTTATTTGTTATATTTGTTCGGGGAGCAAAAGGGAAAAGGAAAGGAATAGGGATTTACATTGGAAGTGCGTTTATTTTACAACAATCCAGTAACAGACTTGATCCAAGGAACATACGTTTCGACACGGACAAACGATGTGATTTCATTTTGAGCGCATGTCTTCGACACTGTAGATGTCAAGCCAGCCTGGTAACATCGGAAGGAAAATTTATATTTACGTAAAAACGGGATTTTTTTTAAATTACCAAAACCCAAACTCCTCGATGGGAAATGGCCAACGCACTTCCCCTATCACCTTCACAAACTTTCTTTGATTCAGAGTGGCTGTCATGTGCGCAGAACGTTGATATTAGATTCACATTTTGAAATTGCTTCTGGCAGGAATCGTCTGAAACGACACTAGGATAAACGGACTTCCAGGAAGGTGATGGCGATGGTTTATCAGTAGCTTCTGTTATTCCGAATCCAACAATGGTTCCTGTAGAAGAAAAATATTTGTCAACTGGCGTAAATAATCGTTAAATATTTATTAGGCACTAGATTATGAGTCGAGGCCACATTAGCTTAATAAAGTACTTTGAAATCCTAGGTGAGGGCTTATGGCTCCCGGAAAAATATGAGTAATCAACTTTTTTGAGGTGATCCAAAACGATTCCTACCTTCTTGGTACACTCTGGGAATAGAAACGTCGAATTGCGGAAAGGAAAGTGATGTAATCAATGCTGAGGAGAAATAACGTTAATTTAAAAAATCTAGTATCGATAGCAAATAATTTTACAGGCAGGCAACAAAGTATCAAGAACTAAGACACCAATGTTATGGTTTTCGTTGGTAGCCTCGTAGTTCGGGTGAATGAATCCATTGGAGCTTTGTATGTATGTAAGCCTGGCAATTTGACTGGACCCATATCCCACGTTCCAATTGTTGAAACTATTTCAAATTAGCAGACTTCAGATTGATATTTCAGATCGGTTCTGTGGGCTTACCCTCTAATCAAAGACGCTACTGTAAGAACATATTTTTGCGTGATTGGTATTCCCGCACCAAAGTCGAATGTAGCATTTCCGGAACAAGCAATAAAAACTTGATTTATGTTCGCTACCGAACGTGAAGCAATGATATTCGCCTGTGAAACATATATTTTTACAGACACGAATCGTTAAATATTCCAGAACTTACATTCACTATTCCGAGGAGCAGACACCCAAGTAGAGTTGCTAACAACATTTTCTTTTACTACTTTACCGTGTAGAATGAAATTACGAATTGAAACTGAAAGTTGCTAAGCTGCAACTTATAAATTTAAACTTTCCATTCGATCACTATCTCGTAGCAATCAAATGTTGCGTGTAAATTAAATTTCGGTATATTGAATTGATGTCCACTATCGGTACATTGTGTTATCAATGAGTCGTGTAATTAATGGCTTTAATTTCGATTGCAACACAAAATCGACATTTTCTATGTTTTATTTGTTTTTAACACATTATAATGACATTAGTATTACTTCTCAGGAAAATATAAAAGGAATTTTTCTTTATAACTAATTTCCTCAATAAGAATGTTCAAAACATTCAGTGGCTTCGAAAAAACATGTTGGCGCCGATTTCAATATCATATGTTATCTTTTACACTTCCGAGTATTTTACTTCTAAGATTCGGAATGTTATAACATTTTATAACATGTAACTACGTTTAAGGCTTCTTGAAGAGTGTAAATTGATTGTCAAACAATAGGTCAATATTTTCAAAGTAACTAATAAGCTGTTCACTGCCTGCGTTGCAATCAGAGATGGAACGGTAATATTACGCTACGCTGGAGTATTACCCGGTAATATTATGTGATATTACCCTTGGCTCGGTAACATTGGTAATTTAAAGTCTCGGTAATACTATTACGTAACTTACGTAATATTACCGAGCAAGGCAACCAAAATATTTAAATATATGCAGGGGACCCGTACGCAACAGAATATATATGTGGCAAACAGAATAGATGTTGCAAAGAGACTCGAACGTATCTAAGTAAATACTGCCTTAACTCTTAAGTGTATGAAATTACGTCGACATTAAATTGGATTGCAAATTGCCGAAAGGGCAATATTGAAAAACCCGTCCGAAGAAATGGCGCAAAAAAACATCTCCAATCCTCAAAAGAGCCCGAACATAAAATAAAACAAGTTTGATAAAAAAAAATTAACCGACCTATAGCACTCCATACTTCCATGCAGGCATTCGTAACGTTGTAACTTTATAATAGTACATTACGTACGTGCTTCCAAATTTTTATTTTGACGAGTGGGAAGGTTACGGCCCGACCCGAAGGGGAGGGCTGTATTCTCTCTCGTCAAAATAAAAATTTGGAAGCATTTACGTACCGTTTTTTACGTGTTGAAGCAATGTAAATGCGCATTTTACATGAGCGAACCTCCCTTTTCAAACGAAGACTCGTCTGTTTCGTATTTCAAATTAAGTATCATGAGACAAACGATATTACAGTCTAATCTTACCTTTCTGTTGCAATTCAAGCGCTGATTACACATAAAACACATTGTTATATTTCTTTTAGAATTTTTGTAAAAATTTTTGTTACTTTCAAAACAAATTCTTAAATTCTGAGAGCGTAACAAAAATATTTTTTTACAACTATAAGAGTGGCGGCGTCATGGGTGTATAAATACCATTTCCATTTTAGCCCAAGCATAATTCGTAACGTTATTTTCTATAACGAAAAAATATAAATACAGTCTGTAACGTTACCGACGTAACGAAATAATATAAAAACAATTTGTAACGTTGTTGCCTGTAACGAATAAATATAAATACAATTTGTAACGTTATTGGCTGTAACGAAAAAATATAAATACAATATGTAACGTTACTAGGTGTAACAAAAAAATAAAAATACCATTTGTAACGTTACAAATTGTAACGCAAATATTCTGTTACTTACCTTACAGTAACGAAAAAATAAAGTTATTACAAATAACGTTACTTAGGATGTCTGTTAAATACTTTAAATGTTAAAACTCTTCCCATTCAACTCATGCTATCTTTAGTAGAAATTTTGTGAGCAAATTTCTTCAACGTGATCGTAGTCTTTAAGACTATCAACGTCTTGTCTCCTAAATCTGAATCCGAATCTGTCTGAACCTTGCATCTAAATGCAGCAGTTTTATGGATACATAAGCTGTTATCAGGACGGATAGATTGTCCATCACTTCGAGGCCAACTAAATATTAACGCCAGTGACCGTGCATTAATCAATTCCCCGTTCATCAGGATACCGTATATGAGAACAGACTATGGGAGGAACGCGCCGCTCGAGCTTTTAACTACGCAGTGACAAAAGTTGACCCGACTCTACCGTATGCTGTGTTCAAAAGGGAAATTAAACGCCTTCCGGATGTTCAAAGAGCTTATTTGTGATCTGTGATGGACTATGAACTGGATTGTGATATTTCGAAGTAGATACTTCTAGTGGCTTGAGGAACTGTGATATATTTTATAGATTTTTTGTGAGGCATATAATTGTTTGTTTGTTTAAAGTAGTTGAACGTTATATTGATCTGGACTGAACTGAGCTGCACTATTTGATTTAATTGAAATGGACTTTGTTTTGAATGTAATTTGAATTGAATTGTTGTTAAAACTGTACTGAAGTGTCGGCTTTCTAAGTAGACGATAAAATGAGTATGATGAAAGATGATTATGATCTGATATGCTCTCAAATTTATAAAATTTATAATTGTTATAAAAAAACAATGAACTGACGAACCAAATTTGCGTTATCAGTGGCCAACGTTAAAATACCCACTAAGGCTTTTTATAAGAAATTTTAAGGGACGTCCAAATTCATCAAACATGGGTCCATCGTCCACCGTCCTAATTTGTCTGTTTTTTGCAAAAGTCGGTCCGTCCCTAAATTCGGACGTCTTTTATGGACAATCACTTTGTGATTTTCTGTTGTCCATAACTTTTATTTTAAATATTCAAGAGCGATTTTCGTTCTAATTTTGCAGAGATATATTATGTGAAAAAGTTCAACCAACCTTCCAAAAACCACGCTTTCTACCACTTTTTCGACCGTAACTTCGAAAGTTTTCAACCGATTTTGTAATCCTGTAACCAATCCTGTAATCAATTCTCTAATTATCTTTCAGGAAAAAAAAAGTTTTTGAAAATCGGAAAAGATTTACTCGAGTTATGTACAAAAGACCAGAAACCACTCAAACTGCCCTAGCTCGTTGGCCCTTGCGCCGAGATTCAATCCCATAAAAGATTTTTCAATTACCTTTCAGCGAAAGTATTTGTAAATCGGCTGAGTTTTACTCAAGTTATCGCGGTGACGGATGGACGGATATTTTTAGACCCGTACGAAGAACTAAGTTTTTCGAAAAGGGATCTTATGCGCTTACCACGACGTTTGTAACCATCCCAATTTCGACCAGGGAGTAGGGGGGAATATCGATCACGGTCCTTAGATGACGTATCAGCAATAAAAAACATATGAAGGGATTATTGATGCGATATTTTTATCGACAGCGAAGTTTAGGCAGAAGATACCTCTGATGTTCACGTCGGAGTCGTTGGAAAACATCAGGAACATAAAAACGCCCAAAAATGATCTTTGGCCAACACCTGATAGGACTATAAAGGTTGCTGACTTATATTTCCCGATGGTCACATATTGGACGCGGGATGTCAAATATGACACGAACTAAAGCAGAACGGCATTCGGTAGCGGGAATTGAGCCATTTTTCTGATCAGCTTCAGTGCTTTAACCTTATCGAAGGCCTTGCTAATATCAACAGTATACGTATCAAGTTGAGCATTTTGTTCGAAGGATTCGTGGACGAGTACATTCATTTCCATTAAATTTGATTCGACGTTTCTGTTAGGGATGAATGCATGTTCGGATTTCTTTATGTTTTTGGGGATGATAAGCTTCAGTTGCATGTAAGCTACTCGTTCAAACACTTTGGCAAGGTTCGGCATTACGTTAACACCTCTGTAGTTTGTTACGTCTGTTCTTCGACCAGATTTATGAACTGGAGTCAACTGGCCAATTTCGAACGCATCTGGAACACGCCTTAATAATTGAGTGTATACAGCGCTTAATGGCTTAGCCAAATTGTCAGCACATTCACGAAGGAAGAATGAAGAAACTCCATCGTGCCCGCTGCCTTTATTCACGTCCACTCCACGTAATACGAAATGTACAAGTTCTATCGGAGCTGTTATGTTATAACATTCATCGTCGTTCCCTGCGTCAATGAACTCTAGTATTGATGGATCGTCGGGATGGTCAACGTAGACGCTTTAAAAGTACTCTGCAAAGATATTCGAGTTCTCGACATTCGTGGTCGCTTTTCTACCATCAAGTTCAACGGTCGCAGGCAAGTTGTTCGATATACGTTTAGAATTGATGTGCCGCCAGAATGATCTCGGATCAGTTTTGATGCAGTAGGATTTTCCACGTATGAAGTCACTGTGTAATGTCGTCCTAAGCGTTTCATAGTCATTTTTCGCTTGCAGGAAATCACGATCGTCAAGAACTGTTTAGATTCCATCCAGCAGTTGACGTTTTCGGTGAGCGATCAACTTCTTGTATTCCTTATTGCGAATGTTCTTAAGATGTCTAAGTTCTTTAGTGTACCACTCGGGATTGTTAGACGAACGAATCGTCGCACGTGGAATGAACTTGTTGAACGTATCGTAGATGTTGCCGTACAAGTTGTTGATCGATTCGTTGACGTCAATGCCGCTGCATTGGAGTAAGTCAACATCATGTAGATATGCATTTATGTCGATATAATTGGCCTCCTTGAAGCAGAATACTGAGTTGAGCGCATCCGAAGAAGTGGGAGACACGATAGAACAGCATTCAATAGCACATGATAGCGGTACGTCTGCATCATCACTTTTCGACAGAGGAATCTTGATTAACCACGCATAATTCGGGGTTGTCTGTGTACATGAGGTCCAATACGTTGCCACTCACATTAGCGAAAGGCGACATTTGAAATAATCATGCATCGGTCATTGCCGTTAATACTTCACGTGCAATAATGGATCGAATGCACATTGATTCACCGATTAAAGGGACATAGTCAAATCCGTCCTCATTTTCGTACCATTTCACTCCGTATGGATTAAAATCACCGAAGACTCGAAACGAGTCAGATCGAATCAAGTTACGTTTCACAGCGTCTGTGGCAGCAATATGAGAGCGGTAGATCGTTATGTCAGCTGTTGGTTGAATGTAAAAAGAATACATATAAATATACGTAACTTGATGGATGATATTGTATTGAAATACGGATACAAACAGCTTCGAACCCTTCCATCGCGGGACAAGAGTATTCCTCACATTGGATAGTGTTACGGATAGCGATTCACACACCTCCGCCAATCGTTGACGATGATCTGTCTTTACGAAAAACAATGTATCGATCACTCATAAATTCAAGATCGTTCACGTCGCCTTTGAGCCAGGTCTCAGTGTAAATTATAACATCATAATCAGCAGTGGCAGAGGAAGCAAGCAGATCAAGACACTTTCTATCGGATATTCCATCAACATTTTCATAGAATATTGATAGAAATCGGTTGTCAAAAGGTGAGGATTCACTCTGGTGGGTATTTACATTGGCGTCTGGTTGGTTCCCGGGTGGTGGGAAAAATTTGAAGATCTGTGCCTGCTGTTGTTTGACAGATCTATGACTGACTTATGAGTGAATGCTTTTATGATGCATCTGTTTGGCCTGAATCCCGGTTGCGTAATCATTTCGGCGACTGTACAGTTATTGGTCTCCACTTTGAACGAGATGAACGTCAGCGTCGTTCTGTCTTTATTACGAGGAACGAGACAGCTAACTTGGACTGAATCAAGATTCGTCACACTCTTGTTGTGTATAATCGAGGATAATAAACGTGGTCGTGTTTGCAACAAACTTGGTGATATAGAACTCGTGTTTCTTCGGATGAACGATTTGTGTTTCTGGCGTTGGACTCTTTTTTTCACTTGTAGTGAGTTTCCATTACGTCATTCACCTCGCCATTCGCAGTGAGTGACGAATGTGATCTTTTATCTTGGTCTAAAGAAATTATGTCTGCCGGAGAATTAACGGTCGATGTGGACAATGAAGCGTTGACTCTAGTTCGCAGTTGAGCGATTTCTCTTGTTGAATTGTGATCTGCAATAGTTCGGTCACGAGGAGCGTCATCAATCAGCTTTCCACTTAGCTGTTGTGTTGGATTAATGTACATATTATTTGAGTTGACACCTACCAATCACGTTTCAGTCTTATCACATTTATTCTTGATCGACAACAATTCAATTCCAATGGAATCACATTTATTCTGAATGAGTTGTAGCGTATCAACTTGGATTGAATTAGTGATAGGCGACTGAATGTTCGGATAATTTGATTTCGACTTCATTTGTTTGCAGATTGATTCGACATTCAAGTATTCGACATTGTAGTTTCTAGTTCGTGTCACAAGTAACATATGTTCCATAAGTTTTGAGAATTTTTGAACGGCTTTTTATGCAGTGCAACGAATCGAATCCGAAATCATCGCTATTCTGAATACTTTGCCCATCTCTGAATCTTCTATAAACCACCTTTGAACCGGAGCAAAAATCCATTCTTTACAGATATTTTGCACCTCAACACAAACCATGTCCGATAGCCCTTGGCGGACAAAATTCTTAGTTTTTATCAATTTAATTCCATTTGTTTGTCAAATGATGATTCATTCTGGCTCTAATCCGTAGTTTATGGGTCCACCGAGTCGAAGTATTCCGGAGGTAATTGATCGGAAGAGCTTAGGGCATATTTGAGTGGCTGAGATTTTTGAAGAAAATCTCATTTTGGTGAAATTGACAAGTTTTCCTATTGAAGTGTGTTTGGAACGTCAAATTTTCAAGTTTCTTCACAGGATTCTTAATTGTGCCGTCATAAAAGTTTAAAAATACTGTATTTATCATGAAATAACCTAAGTATTGATCTTCCGAACACATCCCAACCTCCAAAATAGTTCATAACTTCGGTAGTTCCGATTTTTTCCCAATTTCTTGGGTTCGCTGCAATTCTGCCTATGCTGTGATGTTTTGTTCAACTCGTTTCATTTATTCTCGATTTCTCACCCTCAGAACGACATCCCAAATCAAGGGAAACTTTTCCACGGGAAATCGTTTC
>CM055403.1:88441643-88476312 GCA_029228625.1 Pseudolycoriella hygida
AAATTTTCTTTTCTTTTCAAAAAATAGAAATTTTTTCAACAACTGAAAACTTCCAAAACGACTGATATCACAACGAAAACCTTTTTAAAGGTAGAGTGTGACGCAGTCCGTAAGTCCGCTTCCAAAATTAATGACATCGCTTGAGGTGACGCTATCACAGATAATACGCAGAAGTTTGTTTGAATGGAATCCTGTGTTCAAAGTTTTAATTTCCTGTGAAAATTAGAGCGCTTTTTTTAAAACAAAATTACGTTGTTAATATAAGAATTTTTAAATGGCCTCAATAATTCCAAACGATGGGTAAATAAACCCTTGTTTATTTACCCATCGTTTAAAATTACGTTGTGTTAAAAAAATTGCGTCACAAATGCCGGACCCAACGACGAAATAATTTTTCTGTACCTTCAGTTTTTGCGCTGCAAAAATTTGACTTTTGTTTGTTATTGCGTAGATTGTTTAAGGTAAATTTAAATTTTTGCGTGTAAAAACTGAAAGTATGGAAAAATTATTCCGCTGGTGGGTCCGGCATTTGTGACGCAATTTTTTTAACACAACGTAATTTTGTTTTAAAAAAGGCGCTCTAATTTTTACAGGAAATTAAAACTTTGAACACAGTCAGCTGGTGAGTTAGTGAGTTACTGATTTCTATTGGAACTTGCGTGAAAAGCGAATTTTGTTGGCTCTATAGCTTTTCTTGAAATTTTGAAGGGAGCTTCAGCTGGGGATTCTACGATATCTGGCATTTTTAAAAAATGGGGCTCCTGGAAGCTTCCATACAAATCCCATATAAAAGCATATTTTGTATATGTTTGTAGTGTAATGTGGATGGTAGCACATTTTGTATGGGATTTGTTCTTTCTTACGAGTTCGAGACAAAGGCTGGGTGTTCAAGATAGAGGTTTGTGGTCAAAGTTGTTGGGTGTGTACATTTGAAAATTTTTTAATTAGAGTTTTCGCCAAATTTCGTGCCTACTTCCAAAACTACTGATATCACAACGAAAACCCTTTTTAAAAGGGAAACGTGATGCAGGTCCCTGTCCCTTCTTCCAAAACAACTGATATCAATTGGAGTGACGGTTAGACTATTAAATTGAGTTGAAATTACGAAAGGAATATTTTTGAAATGAAATCTGAAAGGAAACATTTGCTACGAATGGGACTTGAACCCAGAACTTTCACCAGGGCCGTATCTAGAGCACATTTCCAGGGGGGCCACCCGCCCCCAAAGAAAATGAAAAATTGTTTTCGTGATTTTATATTGCCAATTTCTTCTATTTTTCGATTTTTTATGTTCTCTCTCCGCTCTCTTTATTTTCGAGAAAAACTGCAAACTGTCATGATGAAGTCATATAGAGTGTTAAAGGAGAGAAATGAGAATTTAAAATGTACTGTCTTCGGGGTTACACGTTAAAATGAGAGCGATTTCTATTGTATGAATTTGACAAGTGAATAAACGCCATTTTGACAGATGCAAAAATATGAGAAAATAGAGAGAGAGAGAACAGCGCACTTTTTCGCAATAATAAAACTCACAAATTATTGCATGCGAATTCGAAATTTAAAGAATTGCGTCAATAATAAGAAATGTGTTTCTTTTCGTAAAATTGGGGGCGGAAGAAGTTCCAGAGGGGGCGGCGCCCCCCCCCCCAATGCCCCCCCATAGATACGGCCCTGACTTTCACCTTGCCGGGGTGGCGCTCTTACCAATTGAGCTACCGTTTACATTTCCGCTTCAGATCTAATTTTAAATCGTTCGTTGTTACAATTACTAACATACGTATATGTATCCAAAGCATGGTATATTTTTATACGTATAATAATATGGGCTTCTTTGCACATGTATTACTTGCTAAGTAGCACTAGCATTTTACACACGTTTTGCGCCACCTACATATACGGCTAATTCCATAGTACATTTAACCGAATGTACACCTATGTATACTTCTATGTATACTACAAAAAGAGTGGTATATAAAATGTTACGTGGGGCACATTTACATTTTCAAGTGTACACTGAGTATACATTTCTAATTACGTGAGTATACACCAAAATAAGTGTAACATGGGGCACGATGGAATTGGCCATGCGTGTGTCTGCTCACTGTTGCATGTATTTTCAATTCAACTTTTAGTTATTGCAATAAATTTTGAAACCATTTGTCACATCATTCACCAACAACGTTGATAATAAATTAAAATGTGTCAAATATTAATTCACAACTCAACGTGTTGACAGCTCTCACCAACGATTAACATCGAACAAAGAAAAAATTGCTGTACGCGCTCTTGAAATTTGAACGAATCGATTAATTTGACAGAAATGGTGTGAATCTGAAAAAATATGACATTTGAATGTCATTTTGACAATCACGCGTGCAGTGCACGTTTATGTGAAGAAATTTTGTAAACATTCAATCTGCCGGCAATTTGGTGATAGTAAGAAGGTTTTTAGTCAGAATGAGTCTTTTACCAAAAACTCCGAAAGAGTTCACACAAACTGAATATTGGGATTCGTTTTTCCAAGAGAGAGGAGAAAAATCATTCGAATGGTAGTTCATAATACAGCAAGTTAATGAATTTTTAGGAACTGAAAATCTTCCTTCGTTACATAGGTACGGTGAATATCCAGAATTATGTGGTCATTTACACAAATACATAAAACCGAAAGATGAAGTGCTCAATGTTGGTTGCGGTAACTCAAAGCTGTGTATGGACTTATACGACGTTGGATATAAGTGAGCAGTTCACAACGACTCATTTTACTTCATGTCCATTTCGTCATTACTTTGTTTCGATCTCAATTCTTACAGAAATATCACCAACATCGACACATCGCAATTGGTCATCAATCAAATGATAGCAAAAAACAAAACTGTTCGACCGGATTTGAAATTTTTGCAAGCAGATGCCAGCGATATGCATCAGTTTGGTGATGGATTCTTTTCGGCAATCATTGACAAGGGAACACTTGATGCAATATATGTCGATGGTGCAGAAGGTGCTGATGCGTTTGTTAAAAAATATTGGTCCGAAATGGATAGAGTGCTACGAGTAGGTGGTCGATATCTGATAATATCGTTGCTTGAAAAGCATATCATACAAGGTCTCCTAAAGCGATTTGCTAACAACAACAATTGGATGTTCCGAGTCGTACGTTGTGTTGAGGCTGAAGAAAAAACTGCTGCAGATAGCTGCAAAAAGTCAACTTTACCTGTTTTTATGGTGATCGCTACCAAATTCCAGAAACTGCCAACACAAGTGTTGGAAGTGTGTATGGCTGGTGATAAAATGATCCGGATGAACAGTCCTGAAGAAATCAGCGAAACTGTGCTCGGTGTCCAGAAAGCGGCTCTTGTTTGTAACGGTTTGAATCGGAGTAACATCGCAGGTGGAACATAATAATTGTTACAAAACCAGATTTCTACGTCAAGTTTGTGCACTTGATTTGATTATTGTATTCACCCACAGATATGGATGAAGTAGCTATCGATCTGTTTGACCCATCCAGGAATGACGTTCCTAGATACACGATTCACATTTTGGATCAAAAACCGAGTCGAGAAAATGGTAAATATGCCGCATTTATTGTGCCACAGGGACGGTGAGTGACACATTATTTGATTGACGCTGATTGAATATCGAAATGTAATCATGCAGGGAAACCGAATGGCTATTTTCGACGCCTCAAGGCCGGAAGAAACTTCTTGTGTCCGCGAAACACAATCGTCTAGCCATTGTGTCGATGCATCGTGGACAAATCTACAAGTCATGGGACGACGTGAAGGATGAACTGAGTGCCAGCGTACGAAATTTCTCACCGAGTGGGTTGAAAACCAATCAGGTATCATTAGATCGATCTTGTTCTCTCATTGGAATACCAGACACACATTTCTAATTGAATTCTGGCGCCTTCTACTCCCTTCTTAGATTCCATTTTTATCGCTTGGCTCTGACGTCGGAGCACGAGAAACGATTTTCCAAGGCAAAAGTGATCTATCGGGTGGTTACATAGTGGAAGAGGTCAAAGGTCCGGACAATAAAATTTTCCGACGTTTGATCTTTCTCAGTAATCAGTTTGTGATTCAGTCAGAGGCTCTAGTCAAAACTGGTATACGATTTTAAATTCAGTTGCGAAGTACGTCGCATTTACTAATCTAATAAATTCATCAACAGTAAAAGGAAAAGACGAAAAGCAAATTGATAAAGTGGTCGAACCAACGTATTTAGCATGTCAACATCATTTATTCATGACACTTGGTGTGAATTTCTTGAAAGCAATGGGTGGAACGAAGTCAAAGAAAAACACAAGCTGCGCTGTTATCGGTTTGGGAGGTGGTGGACTTTGTACATTTATGCATCGAATTCTGAAGTAATTTTTAATTTTTGGATTAAATTGATGCTTACTGTGTTGTTTCTTTCATAGAGATGTCAATATAACTGCTGTTGACATTGACCCGTCGATGTTGACAATAGCAACGGACTATTTTGGTTTGGTACAGGACAACCGATTGAAAGTCGTCATTGATGATGGTATCAAATTCCTGAAGAATGCTGTCAAAATTGGTAATATTCTCAATTATTTTCAGCATTCAATGGAGCAACAAAACAACTCAATCGACTTCTTTTTCTATAGGACAATCTTTCAAAGCAATCTTGTTTGATGTGGACAGCAAGGATAGTACTGTCGGTATGAGCTGCCCGCCTGTTCAATTCTTAGAAAAAGATGTTCTGGACACGGTAAAGTCATGCATCCGAGAGAATGGTAAGAATGCTAGGTTTAATCAATCAACAATCTTGTTTTTTTTCCACATCTAAATTTGCGCGCAACTCCGTGCAATTTCATATGTTGAGTAAAACTAAACGCTTGATTTTCACTCACCATTAATAAAACTAATTTCCTGAGGGAAGTGCGGGAAAAGATTGATTTTCGACTACGTTCTAAGAGTATTCTTGAAATTTCATTGTAATTATTACCAGTTACAAAGTGTCTTTAAAGTAGGTTGGTTGCTTTTATTAGAAATCTTGTAGAATAATTGAATTTTACCTAATAATTGTTACAAATACCTCTGGGCAAAATTGCTACAATTTTGTCATAAAATACGTCATTTACAAAACACTGAGGCCTTTCCTCGTTGGGCCTATTATCCTACGACTCCTTTTACTATTTCATGTTCTCCTTTCGGGCTCGGTCAGCCACTCGCTTCCTATAATAAACGAGAGCAATTAAGCCAAATCTATTTTCGATTGCTCTTCGGGAGTTAAGTGAAAATCTCCTAAGTGCTTCGTCCTCAGATTCACCAGAGCTGGACATGCGCACACAAAATGCCTAGCCGTCTCCGGTTCCCACCCGCAGCCTCTACAGCTCGGGCTACCAACTATCCCCATCTTGTTGAGGTGATAGTTCAACTTATTGTGACCCGTGAGAATACCCACCAGCTTGCGCAACTTGACTCTAGCAAGACTCAAAAGAAATTTGGTGCTTTTAGCATTACAGCCCACCGCAAATTCTTTTGATTGCCTACATGTCGTCAGTGCATCTCACCTTTTCTGATGGCATTCTTCCGTTCTCTTTTTAACCATAAGCCTTATCAAACCCGCGTGTATTGCTACAGCCGGTTCAGACCCGATGAATTTCGACTCACTCCCTCTCCTGGCTAACTCGTCCGCTCTTTCATTCCCTGGCACTCCAGAATGTCCTGGAACCCAAGCCAATATGACTCTACTGTCTCTTGACAAGGCTTCCACCATCTCTGAGCACTCAAGGACTGCCTTCGACGAGAGCTTGACTGATGACAGCGATCCGATGGCTGATTCGCTATCTGTATAGATCAGGATCGTCTTTCCTCTTACGCCTTCGCGTATCATCTCACGCGAGCCTTCACATATATATATATCATAGAATTTCCAAAGCTGCCGTGGGCCTTGAGGTCATTACTCCTGTTATGCTTAGACACGCTAAACGCTGAATGCTATCAATCTTTTTACACACTACACCCAGTCTCGTTTGCGGTGCCCAAACCATACAGCCGTAGATCAATATAGGCCTCACTATGGCTCTATACATCCAACACATAACTGATGGCCTGAGGCCCCACTTTTTACCAAACGTGGTGCAACAATGCCAAAACACTCTCAATGCTTTTTTGGTCCTTTCCTCAATGTGATCTTTCCAGTCTAGTTTACTGTCAAGAATGTCCCCAAGATACTTGGCCTTGTTAGTCAATTTTAGGAAAGTCCCAAAGAGCATTGGCATACGTAGTGCGTCCAACTTTCGCTTCTTTGAGAAGAGAATGAGCCCGGTGTTTTCCCTGATAGCCCTGATTCATTGCACCACCCTTCTACTATGCGAAAAGCTCTACTCATCAACGATCTCAATACGCCCTCGAATGCTCCCGAGATCAGGATAGCTATATCGTCAGCGTAGCCAACTGCTAAGTATCCTGACTCGTTTAGCTTCGTGAGAAAATCGTCCACAGCCATATTCCAGAGTATCGGC
Source organism: Pseudolycoriella hygida (assembly GCA_029228625.1). Taxonomy (NCBI): domain Eukaryota; kingdom Metazoa; phylum Arthropoda; class Insecta; order Diptera; family Sciaridae; genus Pseudolycoriella; species Pseudolycoriella hygida. Next base: position 88,448,140 of record CM055403.1, read on the forward strand.
GGAAGAACTCCTCCTTGCGGACAACCTCTGCCAACTATTCCGCTCCTGTGAGCACCGAACAAGTCTAAAGACAAAATTCTGTTACTCAACATCGCCATTGTCAGTGCCCTTTCCAAACCAAACTTCCTCAAAGCAGCATCAATGGCCCTGAAAGTAACTTTATTGAAAGCTCCTCCAGGTCTAGAAACGTAGCCAGAGTACTTTGTCCAAATTCCATCGACCTCTCCACGTTGAAGACAACTTGATGGAGAGCCGAATCAACTGATTTGCCTGCCTGATAGGCGTGTTGGTTCGCATGCAGGGGCTTAAGCCTTAGAACAACATCTCTTATGTATCTGTCACACATTCTTTCTAGGGTCTTTAGCACGAAAGAAGTAAGGCTTATCGGTCTATACGAACCTGCCTGGTCGTATGTAGGACGACCGGGCTTCGGTATAAACTTCACTAAAACTCTTCTCCACGACTCAGGAATATATCCCATAGCTAGGACTGCTTGCAAGATCCTTTTTAAAGGCCTCATTATCACTCCTAATGCTTTCTGCATCACGATCGGGTACACACCATCACTTCCGGGTGACTTAAATGGCTTAAGTGTGTTAATAGCCCATTCTTGCCTACTATTAGTGACTATCTTTTGCGCCAGGTTCCAATAGGTCACGTTAGGTGTCCTAATCGGTTGTGGCCCACCTCCATGGGTTTCGTCTGTAAAGTGGTGTCAAAGAAGTTTTATTTTTTATTTGTTTCCCATTATATTCGAAGCTAATAGCGAATTTTAATATCATGGCCCCACGGTAGTAAGGGGCCGTGACGCAAGTCTTACACGCCAAAAAATTCACAAGACATTTTTTCGTAAACTAAGGAACATATTTACAGGAACTTTTTGACTTCCCCTCCGTGCGACGTACCCCCCGGAAAATATTTTTCCTGGATTCTATGCAAAATTTTAGGCCGAAATGCTTTTTATTCATTAAAATCAGTTCAGCTAATCCGGAGATATGAATTAAACAATATTGCCCAATCCTGGTATATGGCCACTCCCATAATTGGGCAAGATGACCCGAATCTCCAGAACTATGAGAGTTAGAAAGTTGGCTCCAAAGGCGAAGTTGTAGATAATTAAATTAAAGCAAACACGTGCTTCAGGGATATGGCCACTTCTAGAATTGGGAGGCTTTCTATAGCACTTTTCAACTTCCATCAGGTCTTTTGATATTTTTTGGTTATTCTCGACATAAGTGAGGTCATGCAATGGAGCTTCGTAGGTTTATGAGATTTTAGTGGATTATTGTGGATTTCTCTACCACTTTTCAACTTCTATCAGGTTTTTAACGAGAGATAAACTTGCAAAGGTACTGATATCCGCACAAAAAACACTTCCAGTGAGGGTGTGACGCAAGTCTTTATGTCTGCTTACTAAAGTTGTGAAGTCAGAAAACGGTGACGCATTAAGCTTCTAACGCAAAGCGATTTCCTTCCAATTACAAAAGTTCTGAAATCAGAGGAGGGTGATACATTAAGCTTCGATACGCAAAAAAAAAATTAAAACGAAATTATGTTGAGTTCACAAAATTACGTCACACCCACCAGCGTAATAATTTTTTATCACTTTCACATTTCACCCTCAAAAATTTAAATTTGAACAGTACAATCTTCGCGAAATTAGACAAATTTTTGCAATGTAGAAATTGAAAGCATAGAAAAATTATTTCGTTGTAGGGTCTGGCATTTGTGACGCAATTTTTTAAAAACACAACGTAACTTCGTTTTAATTTTTTTCCGTATCGAAGCTGAATGCTGAAAGGTTTGCAACACCAGGCTGCGTACTTGAGTGGTATAGCTAAAAATGTAGATGGGAGCCTGGTGCTGCAAATCTGTTTTTGCCAAAATGTTGGCAGGAGTAAATTTTGTATGCCATATAAGTTTCAATTTGACACCAGGCTGCTGCTGCCACCTACATCCATAAAACAAAAGTTTAAGTACGCAGCCTAGTGCCGACTCGAAATTTATACGACGTGTGGTGTTCATTATTGCCGTTACGATGACATTGACATAGTTGTGTTCTTATTACACCATCCAACGTTGTTATAGACACTTTTTTGGCACCACGCTGCCCAGTCTGAAATGCAGAACTTTCTTCTAGCGAAAGATTTGTTAAAAAAACTAAGCAATCGCAAAAAAGTAGCTCAACTACTAGATTAATAAAAGATGAGTGTAAACGGCCATTTAGTTACTTTTTCGAAAATGACACATTTTTATCAAAAAGCTATAGTTTTAAAATAAAATAAAAACATCGTTTTTCCAGAAACCCATCTTAATCATTGCCCACAAAAATATTTTGTTCTTATTATGGGAGCACTTTCCCACAAGAACAACATCACCTTCTGTCGATACCTTTGAACGAATCGTATGGAGGTATATAACTATTCGCACCTATTTACTTTTCACGAAGTATAAAATTTATGCAACTTTTTGTTAAATCAGAAATTTCTATGTCCGGCATTTCTGACGCATTTTTTAATCAAAAGTGAAAATATTTCAAAAGAATTTTTTGCGTTCCGAAGCTGTAAACGTCACCCAAATTGATATCAGTTGTTTTGGAAGAAGGGACGAGGACTTGCGTAACGTTTCCCTTTTAAAAAGGGTTTTTGTTGTGATAGGGTGGTTCAGCAATAATGTAACTTTTTTTGGTAAGAGATCTGTTTGGTGTCAAAGGAATTTCGCAGAGATATGAATCAAAAAGTTTTTCAAGGGGTTTTCCGACCGCAACTTTGAAAGTTTCCGAACGATTATGCGATTAAAATCTGTAATCATTTTTTTGTAACCAACTACTGGGACGAAATTCGACTGGTTACAAACGTCGTGGTAAATTCATAAGACCCTTTTTTGAAGAATTTCGTTCTTCGTAAGGGTGAAGGGTCCTAAAACACGTTTGACCCTAGTAGAGCAGACATGAGTCGGTTACCCGAAAAACCGAAAATTTTGGTTCGGTCATGACCGGTCCGAAAATTTCGGTTCGGACATGACCGAACCGAAAATTTCGGTCCGGTCATGACCGAACCGAAATTTTCGATTTTCACATAAAACAACATAAAATAAACTCAAGACAAAATTATTTTCCGAAGTTTGTTTTGTTGTCAGCAATAATCTTCATTTCCAGAATCATTTTTATCAAAAATACTTTTAAGTACATGTAAATCGTCTTCGACATTAGGGTCAAGTAAGATTCGACTTTCACCTACAATAAATCCAGCTCTTTACTTTCGACAGTAGCGCTACTCGCTGGCACACATCAGCGAAAATTTATACAGAATTGGTAAAATTTCGCGGTTATCGTGCCAAAACTGATCGCGGTTTAAATTATGTAACTCTTCAAGAGTTTAAGGTAGACATTTTTAGTCTTCAGCAAAATTGTTCCTCGTTTTATGCGGTGTTTTAGTGTGTGGCGCCGCACGAATTGAAGGATGAAAGTAAACAGCTCCTTCCAAAAGCGGTAAAATTTTATATTGAGCTTACCATGAATGTGTGTGTGGCGCGCAGCTAAGTGTAGTGAGTGTACGTACAAACTGAAAAACACAATCTATACTTGCGTAAGTCAATCACTTGAATTTCAGGTACAACTATATCACACATTTGTACTGGTTTCCTGTAAATGTTGACCTTCGACAGCGAAAAAAGCGAAAAAGCGAAAATGGAGTTACACTCGGGAGGCGCTTTTCTATGAAAATGTATAATTGAGTAGTTTTGACATTACGTCTGAGCATTAACAAATTTTATTAAAATTGGAATTGCAATACCGAGGAAGCAATTCCAATTTTAATATGAAAATGTAATTTCACTTATGTAAATGGGCCGTTTAGAGCCCCTCATTTTCTTACTTTCAGCATGAAGCATGTTAAACCAGTGTTCGAAAATAAAAATCAAATCAAAGTTATGAAATCAAAATTGATTATCAACGAAAAGAGCGTTATCAATTGATTTGTTTTGTGGTGGTCATCATTACTTCTTTTTATCGTTTGTTATGACGAGACTGATGAAAATTCTACGTTTCGCGAAAATACATTTTTTCAAAAATCATGATGATCACCATAAACAAAATATCAAATTGATTTGATTATCACGCTTTTTTCGTTGACGATCAATTTTGATTTGATTTCTTAACTTTGATTTTTTAACCCTATGTAAAATTTAATACGTCACACGAGAAAAGACTTTCAGTCCAAGAAAAAACTTGTCCTTGTGACGGAAATAACTATTTATGTTGTTTTATGATAAAACGAAAATTGACCGAACCGAAGTTTTCGGTTTTTCGGGTAACCGACTCATGTCTGTACTAGAGACTCAGTTTTAGGATTGAATCCAAAGGCGCAAAATCAAAAAATTTTATTTTCATGAATTACCGATGGCATAAGGCCTTTTTTCGAAAAATACTCAATGAACGAGGTCGAAAATCAATCATTTCCTCCACCTCCCATCTCAGTTGCATGATACTTACCTTCCGTTTTAGGCATTTTCATTCTGAATCTCGTATGCCGAGATGAAAAACTACGAGACACTGTTTTAGCAGACTTGAGAAAAACGTTTACCTCTGTTGTTTCATATAAACTCGACGAAGATGTTAACGAGATTCTTTACTGTCAAAATTTCGAATATGATGCGAAAAAATGGAGTGAAGGAATGGAGAAATCGGCCGAATACATCAACGAGTTGCTGAAGAAAGAGAAAAATTATTCAGAAGTTGTTGACATTCAAGAATTCCTCGAGCAACTGAAAGTGTAACCATGGTTTTTGGATTATTTTAAAAAATCATGTTTATCTGTGTATTAAAATATCTTTTTTGTGTAGAAAATGTTTTTATGTGTAAGTACATATCACGCCCTAAACAATAAGGCTGCCAACTGTCAAAGTGGTGCTATCTTTGATTTTTGTGCTATTTTCTGAATTACAATAGATCCATAAAGTGAGAGGATTTTTGTTGAAGAGAGCATAATTTTACAGCTGTTACTGTGCGGAAATCAATCAAATCAGCAATCAAAATAATTGAATTTTTAATTTTTTTGACGAAATGCATTCGAATGAACCAACCAAAAGCAAATCTAAAACGTTCTTGTAAAATTAAATGTTTAAAATTATTAGGAACCTGAAAAATTATAAAATTTTAATTTATTTCAGATATTGGATTACATATTTGATTGATTTCCAAGAGAATTGAAGCGAACAGCGAAAGCATTCGCCGCCTCTCACTTATAGTAATCGAATTGGTATCTTACAATTTCGATTAATTGAAAGTGGGGTCACCGAGCCGCGGAAGTTGGTCAAAATCGAAGCAAAAGTTTTCGCCAATTTTTTTTCGTCGAAATCGCTGGATCGATGGATATTGGGAGAAAATTTTCAGAAAAAAAATGTGCCTGACAAAAAATTTTTTGAAGAGACTTTTTGAGTATACATTGACCGCAGTAAAAATAAGAACTTGGTTTTTCTGCGCAGGTTTTTAACATCGTGAATTTGAAGAAAATTTTTTTTTGAAGAAAATTTTTCGGGTTTTTATAAGTTGTAGGGCAGAACTGTACACGATGTTTTCCAACAGTGCTTCGATATGTCTCTTTCTCTACAATTGATACTCTCATTGTAGTAAATACACAATGTTGGCAGGAGGCTGTTCATTTTGTAAAATTAAACTCTTGTTTTAACACTAGATATTTTATTCGATAACTCGATTTATAATGTCAGAGTAACCGCTATGAGAATAGTTATTAATGCAACTCGTACTACGTAATATGCTGCCGCTCTCGGACTTTTCACCATCCTTGCACTATTAAAGTGCAAGGTTGGAGAAAAGTCCCAGGGCGGCGGTCCGTGAACTTTTCTCCAACCAAGCATGGACATATGTAATACAAGATGGATTTATAATTTTTTATCATTCTTGACTAAATATGGAAAAACAAAACAATTAAAGTAAAAAGAAGTTCAAAAAATCACTCATCAAATGAATCATTCATTCGAAGTCATTGATAAGTAGTATGCTCTGGACCTGCAGAAAAATTCCACAAACATTTTAACAGACTGAATGTCAAAATGTTTTGTCTGGAAATAATTGACAAATCGTACATTAGAAATGGAGAGAAACTTTAGAAAAGTCATTCTCATCTATTCATTGCATATAGAAAACATTTTTTAATCATTCTACAAACAAAGGTTTTAATGACTTTCATTCATGTTTTCATGGTGATTTCATTCACGGTGACTTACATAACCGGCACCACAACCCATTAAGGGTTTTGGCCTTCTCTAACATGCTTCTCCAACCGGACCTATCTGCAGCTAACATCTTCCACCTTGTTCAGCCCACAGTTGGCGAAAACTGCATCGCACCATTTCGACTTTGGTCGCCCTGCACTTCTTTTACCTTCTGGTTTGGTTTCGAGAAGTTTTTTCGGAACACGGTTGTCACGGTTGAACTAAAAGTTAAACAAATTTTTTCAACAAGCCGTACAGTTATTTCTGGCATAACTCTCAGACGAAATGAAAGTGATGGTTCTTCATAAAAAATAGGGAAAATGGGACGTCGAAAATCGTAATTTTTGGCGCTATTCTATAGTTTTCGCGGTTCGTCGACTTAACATTTCTTCAAACATGCAGTTAGAAATGTTTTGTCAAGACGTGTATGATAAACTCTTTCTTGCTGAATTTGGGCACATTTTAGATAAAGTTTTAGTAAATTGTCAGTGATGATACTAACTTTAGCGCTTTCTTGGAAATATTTTTGCTAGCTGACTTCTAATTGCTCCCAAGATCATCCAGTTTGATAAGTCTTGACAAGACCTTTCCGAATATCCATAATTTGTTGAAATTGGACTATTTTTTGATGACGCTTTAGTAAATTTTCTACTAATTTAACCTATTTTTGCAGTGCTTCGTGTAGCTCCTAATAACACCATAAAACTCCAAATTTCATCCTATTTTCTAGATCTGGTCAAGACCTTTCCATATGAAAAGTGTCAAATCACAGAGTCAAATAACAGAATGTTCAAGGACCATTGGAAAAACATACAGGGATGTAGACAGACAAAAAATTGTATAAATATAAACAAAACATATGCAAGGGACCCGTACGTATCAGAATAGATATGTTACAGAAAGGCTCCAACGTGTCTAAGTAAATATTGCCTTAACTCTTAAGTATGTGCAATTTAGACCTGTGCGCCGGCGCCGCCGTTAATAACACTACAGTGTTTATATTGAAGTGAAAGATAAATATAGAACGAAAATCACTTGTATTGTGCTTCTATATTTTGTAAGGATTGTCGACAATGTCTAAAGACACGTTAAGTTACAAATTCTATGGGCTCAAGAAGTAAATAGTAATAATTCTTACATCAATCTGAGTGAAATAAATAAAATTCTTTGATGAAAAGTTTCACGGGGGTCGAATTTTTTTGGAATTTTCTTTTTTTGCTTTACAGAAAAATATTAATAAATTGTTTCAAGCTATGGCTCATTACAATACTTCACTTACGAACAAATTGTCGAAAAAAGAGTGAAAATTGCTGATGCTATGGAGGGTGGAAGTTGACAAAGAAGCTGGAAGATCAGGACGCAAACATAGAAACCTGAAATACTTTCGTAAAAACCGGCGTGAATATTAGAATTTTTGTTATGAATAAAGCAAGTAAGAAAGCTTTGTAGTCGTTAGATTCCACATAAATTGACCGACGCTCAAAAAAAGCCCATATCGACTGGTGCAAAGATATGTTGTAAAAATACGATTGCGGTCGGTGCTTCAAAAAACGAATCCTGTATACATTCATGTGAACCTGAAACCAAACATCAATCGACAGTTTGAGTAATCGAAGATGACGAGAATGCAACGAAAGTTGTCCGTGGAAGAAGTACCTCGAAGCAAATGGTTACCTGTTTTTTTGGAATAACGGGCTATTAGCTACAGTGCCAATAGTAGAACTTAGAACTGTTAATTCTGAATAGTACACAACCGTTTGTTTGCCCGTACTGTTCAGTGAAATTAGAAAAAACAATGCAAAACGAGTGATCATTCTTCATTAAGATAATGCGAGCTCACATACAGCGGCACAAACAATGGATTATTTAATCTCTGAAAACGTTCAATTGATGGGTCATCAGATACCTCAATCGGAATGGAAAAATGCTATCAGAATGGGTTCGAACGTATGCAAAAGTGTATTGATCATCACGGAGAACATTTCGAAAAACAAAAAAGCCATTTCGATAAGCAATAAAGACATTTCGATCGAATAATATGGAATTTCGTTCATTATTATAAAAATATAAAAGATGCCCTACGTAGTTACTTCGCTAAGATGAAATGTTCAAGTGAATGTAAACAAACCAAATTGTGCAGTTACGACAAAACGCTCTGAGTAAACATATGTTTTAGGTTATACATATGTTTACTCAGAGCGTTTTGTCGTAACTGCACAATTTGGTTTGTCAAACTTTTCATAACAGGTGGCGGACTTGACGTGGCAAAACAGGAGTTACCAGCTACCTGTAAAAGATGCCCCTCGCAATTAGGAACAAGTCGTTTGGAAACAAATAAAATTTGATTTTTTCATTGTTTCTGGCGAACCTATTCAGTCTTTTCAGCATCTTCTTAAGTCTCATAGAAACCTGAATCATTTTTACGGAAACAATATAAAAATTGAATTTTTTGTTTGCATACGAGTCATAAATTTGAAGTAACTAGTCATTTATAACAAGGCACAGTGGTCCAAAATATGAAGAAACGTTTCAAAAGTTCATAAGTCGTAAGATAAGCGAAGCATAAGAAAATGATCTACAAAGTTGTTCAGTAAGTAATTTCGAGAGCAATCTAAAAAATTCTTCCGCACTTAAATCGGAAGTGGTCTGTAATTGCTAATTTAAGCGATTCTATACGTACGGATCTCTTCATATGTTTTTTTCCTTTTTTTCTTTTTAAAAAACAAGAATTTTCCATTATAAATCTATATATGGCTGAGTTGGTGCAAAAGCGTATCTAACATCACGAAGTGTACCTGACCCAACTTGGGACTACAAATTTGGCATCGTTGAAAAGATTAGGAGTCAGTCAATTGTTTTGCATTGATAATGTGTCATCACAGACGCATCCGTACCTTTAGGATGGTCAAAAAGCTTTCCAACTAGGAGAAAATCTAAAAAAATACTACTTTTTGACAAATTGTTTAAATGAATCTACCAACGGCACTAAGAGTTCCCCAGACTTTCGAATCTAGTAATTATTAAGCTTTAGATATCTTTCCGTGTATGCTATGCGGAAAACTTGACGGAATTTGATGAATTTTGGATCACTTTTTAGACCCGTACGAAGAACGCAGTTCTTGGAAAAGGGTCTATTGCGTTTACCACGACGTTTGTAACCAGTCTGGGCACTGTCGTTTAAGTAGTTTTTGGTCTTTTATACATAACTCGAGTAAATCTTTTCCGATTTTCATAATTTTTTTTTGTCTGAAAGGTCTGGGCATGCCTCACAACTTATGGTAGAATTTGTTTTTTTGATTTTAAGCTTTTGGACTCAGCCAGGGCCCTAAAACTGAGTCTCTACTTGGGCCCAATTTTTCTACATAAATTGGGTTATCTTATCCGATTTTCAAAATCTTTTTTTTCCTGAAAGATAATCAGAAAATTGATTACGAGAATAAATATGGGCAAAATCGCTTGAAAACTATCGAACGGTCGAAAAAGTGGTGAAAAACGTGGTTTTTTGAAGGTTGGTGGAACTTTTTCACTTATATCACTGTGAAATCAGAACAGAAATCACTCTTCAAGGTTTTAAATGAAAGACATGAAAATCAGAAAATCACCAAAATGAAATTAGTGAAAATCTATCGAGTTGTTCGGGCTACAGAGTCCTTAGTGTGGGTCCAACTCACGCTACGCGACCCAACACGATATTTGTTTTTTTTTTTCGTGAATATTCCTTTGACTAGTAAATACCCCCGCCCCTAAGGGCTACGTGGTAATTAAGCATTCGTGTCTGCTAGGTCGGAGATTTGCGACTTTAATACTAAAATGTATGCAAGGGTGTGCAATTTTCTCCGTACTACCGTTTCTCCCGTACTATTATTTCACCGTTCTACCATTTCCCTCGCACTACTGTTTTCCCCGTGCGACCATTTCAACCGTACTACTGTTTCGCGTACAACCGGTTCTCCCGTAATACCATTTTCTCCTCACTACTCTTTTCCCCGTACTACCATTTCTCTCCATACACCGGTTACACCCCCGTACTGCTTCTTCCCCCGAGCTGCCCCACCAATACTGGTGACTTTTACTAACAAAACTCTAAGACTTTGCCAAAGAAACCTATGGTCTACCACCCATACATTCCAAGATATTTTTAAAAGCATAAAAATTGACCCCATGTCCAACTGCCCGACATTTTCACCAATACTGGTGACTTCCACTCACAAAACTCTGAGACTTTGCCAAGGAAACTTTCGCCCAACTCCCATACATTCGAAAATAATTTTAAAAGCATAAAAATTGACCCAATGTCCAACTGCCTGACATTTTCACCAATACTGGTGCCTTCTACTCACAAAACTCTGAGACGTTGCCAAAGAAACCTATCGTCTGTTTCTCATACCTTCCCAAATACTTTTAAAACCATAAAAATTGAACCAATTTCCAACTGCCCGACATTTTCACCAATACTGGTGACTTTTAATAACAAGATTCTGAGACTTTGCCAAAGAAACCAATGGTCTGACTCTCATACCTTTCCAGATACTTTCGAAAGCATAAAAATTGACCCAATGTCCAACTGCCCGACATTTTCACCAATACTGGTGACTTCTACTCACAAAACTCTGAGATTTTGTCAAAGAAACCATTGGTCTGTCTCTCATACATTCGAAAATAATTTTAAAAGCATAAAAATTGACTCAATACCCAACTGCCCGACATTTTCACCAATCTGGCGACTTCTTCTCACAAAACCCTGACACTTTGCCAAAGAAACCAATGATCCGTCTCCCATACCTTCCCAAATACTTTTAAAAGCAAAAAATCCAAGATGGCGTCACTTTTACAGCTGGCAGCCATTTTCTTAGGATTCATAAAGGTTCTACTCATCAATGTCAACAACTTTCCCGAAGAAACCAACTGTCTAGCTATTCTAATTCAGAAGATAGCAAAAAATCCAAGATGGCGTCATTTTGACAGCTGGCAGCCATTTTTTTAGGATTCATAAAGATTCTACTCATCAATATCAACAACTTTCCCGAAGAAACCAACCGTGTAACTATTCTAATTCAGAAGATAGCAAAGAATTCAAGATGGCGTCACTTTGACAGCTGGTAGCCATTTTCTTAGGATTCATAAAGATTCTACTCATCAATGTCAACAACTTTCCCGAAGAAACCAACTGTCCAAAAAAACCAAAAAAAATTTTAAAATTACATCAAGAAAAAATTTCAATTGAAATCTAGGTAGCAGAATGGTTTTCTTGCTATAAAAGGCAATGCAAAACCGCATTTTAATTCAGTCCCTTTGGACTCGTCAAGCAGGTCGGACGTATGTTGGTTCACGCTGAAAATTTTTGACCGACAATTTACAGACAAACAGACAAACAGACAAACTTTTGACTTTTATAGTTAGTAATAATTAGGCTTTTTGTGCACTGTTGTAGAGAAAAAAGAGGCGAACTTTTTTGTCCATAGAGGTATGGGTCGGAGGCCTCTACTAAGCACTTTCTGGGCTTATTTTAAGGGCTTCGAAAAATTTTTTGCGCCGTTTCTTCGGACGGGTTTTTCAGTATTGCCCTTTCGGCAATTTCCAATCCAATCTCAGTAAGGCTAAAATCCGAAAAAGTGCACTGCGGGACCAGAAAGCCGTTCTATATATATTATATTTATGGTGAGCTAAGAAATGTTTGGGATACCAGAATAACGAATAAGACTTACCTACTATGGTACATTTTCTTAAGAATTTTGTAAAGAAATTTCGTCCTAAGAATATGCATCTTAGTTCTCTGAAGCCGATATAAATCTTGGTCGAGTTGCCGCACATATCTAGACCATATCCAACGCACTTGCGACACATGCCCCGAACCACTCACGAGTGGAGACAAGACATTTTTTTAAGATTTTTAGTACGGTCGTGTAAGTTCTTGACCTTGCAAAATTTACTAACAAGCAGGACTCTAGGTAGACCTAAGGTACCTACACAATATCCCGAAAGTGCCCATCGATCACCCCATAGCATTTTGAGTAATTGGCCAAAAACCAAAAAAATTAAGGTTAAGTGTAAGATTTTTATTGTTGCTATACGAAAATCTGAGTTTTCCAAATTTTTCTTTGGAAGTTATTTTTCCCAAGTTCTACATACTCCAAATTTTCAAAAAAAAATATAATTACAACAATTTTACTCACTTTTTGCGAGAGATATGATTTTTCAAAGGCAAAAATTCATGCAAATATTGACCCCAGCGAAAACGTTTTTTGACTTTATACCATTATTCCCAAAACAGGTATCCCTAAATTTTTGATTATAGTAGCTTAAAAACATCTTCGGACTATTCTGAACATTTCATAAGCAGCAAGTTGTAACTTTCCACCACAAAATAAAATTTTTGTAGCATGTCGAAAATTTCACTACACGGTGAAAAAATGGCTGTCGTTGGCTATGGTGGCGCCACCAGAGCTATTTCATGAAAATTAAAATCTTTAGGGAAAGTATCAACCACATCGTTTGTTTTTTTTATTATAAAAGCAGGCCTTGGCCCATTGCTTCGTTTGTTTTTATTTGGTGTATGACGGGTGTCTGAAGACATGTCCATTGTTGACTAATGTGGCACCACCAGGGCTTTTTCATTCGGAATGAGTGTATAGTTCGAATGGAAAAGTATTGATCTCGGTCGTTTTTTTTAGATTTTGTACAGTTTTAGTTAGTTCAGTTTAGGTAGTTTTAGATCAGTGATTTTCAAGCAGAAATCCTTGAATCCTTGGGTTTGTTCCCTTCCTTCCCGTTGTCACCAGGAACTTGTCGAAGACAACAGACCCCAGTTGAACTACTTGAACCCACAATGATGTAATCTAACAGAATCTTGCATCTCTTACTGAAGAAACTTAAGGCCACCACATATTATTTGCCGTAATAGCATTAGGAAGTTTACGTATTACGTACGTTCGTTTACGTTTACGTTATTGCATTAGCAAGTACGTATCAAAATGGATATTGCAATAAGACATTATGTACGTATCAGATAAGATATTGCAAAACTCTTTATCAGAAAACACTTATTGCAAAAGTTTCAGAAGGAGCAAAAAATTCAATGCTTCAAGTTATTTGGAGATGGTTTTTCGTCAATAACGGGTGGCGCGTAAAAATCCGTACAAACTTTAGTAGATATAACAAACAAATTGTACCAGTGCCTACATCATTTGAATTAGTTACTCATCAGTGTAGCATCTGAACTTTATTGGCCCTCAACAGCTTCATTATATCAGATATTATCAATTCCTTAGTTCGTACTGTCTTTGAGACGCTGTACAACGTCTGGCTTCAACTTTCGCCGACATAGTTTCTTGCGACTGGTTAACTATTGAGTTGTTTGGTTTAATAACAATTTGTATATACATTTTATTTCGAAATTGATGCAATTGACCCAAAATTCTCGATATATCGGCCTTATCAGACGCTTCTCGGATAGTCCTTTTTATAGATGAAATGAATGCCTTCAGAGACCAAGTAATTCAGAACGATGTTTGCATAGCGAGTTGCCGCTTTTTCTGGCCAAAATGTGTAGATGTGATCGTGGTTGAAATGTATAACATTGAACGGGTTGGTTTTTGACACACTCATCGAAGTATAGTGGCATTTTCGGGATCTTTAATGAAGGACTTCGACAGTACATCTGGCCCAACCGACATCCATCCTAATACCAGCTCTAAGTCTCCTCTTTAAATTTTTTTTTGGAATGACACTAAACATTGGATGACGTTTGTTGTATATGAAAAACAACTTTTTTGAATGAAATGTGGAGTGGAACAGCGAAAGTAAGATTCACTGTCGATGATCCAAAGATGATTTCAATTCAATTCAATTTATTTCACCGCCAAAAAATTAGCTGAATTCAATTACAATTGACATAAAAATAAAATAATCAAAATATCACACACAATTTACATTAAAAATATTATCTATCACATTCAAATTTGTCTCACTTTTCATTTCTTTCCAATTCTTCAACTATCACCATTTTGAACCTGAATCTACTCAAGTGAAAGAACGCTTCGTATTTATTTATCAGCCTTATAATTATCCTAGCAATGGGTTGATAGTAACTGTAATCACTCGCATAATACAACTCCCTTAACTCTTTGATGTCTCTAGTACGATATATCGATGCCTTTTTAACAAATCTCCGTTCAATGTTCACATCATGACTTCGATGATTATAAAGATCGAATGCCATCATCAAGTTTGCTTGCTTCCTTCGAAGTGACAAACTGGCCAGTCCCAATTTGTTACATCTGGCTTCATACGGTGGAAGAGTGTATGGAGGAATACGCTTTGTGTCACCGAGTGCATACAACACGAACTGTTTTTGGACAGATTCGATGTCGTCACTGTACGTTGTTTGATACGGGTCCCAGATAACCGAACCAAATTCCAATCTTGAACGAACATATGACGTGTATAGTACTTTGAGCGTCCTTGTGTTGAATCGACCTTTCGAGATAGTTTTTATGTATCCAAACGACTGCCTCGCTTTAGCAATACTTCGCTCAATGTGAGTCTCAAACGAGAATCGTGTGTTTATTGGAAGACCAAGATCTCGAACCTCCTGTTTCCGTTCGATGATGTGTTCACCCATATGATATGCAGAGATGGGAAATTACCGGTAATTTATTTTTCTTACGTAATATTACGGTAATATTACTAAAATTTTAAATTACCAATATTACCGTGCCCATGGTAATATTACGTAAATTACCGATGATTTTTTTATGTATATTTTGTAGATGTCTTAGAAACATGAACTTAATTAAGGTAGGAAGCCCACAAAATGTGGTATTAAGACACCTGTATCAAAATAAATGAGTTAAAATTTCGATTTATTCTAACTTAACTTGACATCATACGAGTTGGTGCCTGAAGAGCTTGGGCGTGAGTTCCAATGCTGAGCTTGTCACGACGAGATCATTATCAAGTCCAAAATTATTAATGTATTGCCATTGTCTACTGATAGAATACAATCATTGTAGACAGAGCTGTATAGTGTGTTTCTTAAAATTAACAACAACCGACGTTGCTCGTCCAAGAATTGGGATAGCTTTTCATATTTTATTTCAAAATTTTGATTTATTCTGACTTAGATAAAAACATCTCCATCACCTTCAGAAACACTTATATCTGACAATGAACTTTTATCACTTAAGAAATCATTTTCCTTGTTAACGGAATCGTCAACAGAACTATTCGTGTCAGATTGAAGTTAAAACTGATGAAGGAAGTTTCACCAGTGAAACAAACCATAAGAAAATCATGAATTTACTGTTGCAGACTTGACATTTTCTCTCCCCTTACCTTGCGTTTAGCCTCCGTTTAACCTCCATTTTGTTGACGGATTAATGAGAATTAAGTGTGCGGGAGCCATAGTGCTAAGCACTCGAAGCTAAGTATCAACTTAGTGAAGATTATAGGATGATCAAAACATGTGTCAGTGTTCATGGCGGCGCAGAGAAATTTATGTTCCAAACAGTGAAGAAATAATTGCGCGACGAATTTTCTAACATTTTATCTTTTATCCACAGACACTAGGTTGGGTCATCCGAGAATGCTCACTAAGTTGACAGAAAGGGCTTTGTGTTTTGTGAATGTAATAAACTTCAGTCTTACGCAATGATGGTTAGGAGTTGTGATTTAGTTAGGTTACAATACATCGTACTATAGTTTTAAGGCGTAAGTGCACTCGTCCGTTTAGAAAAACAAGTTCTCCATTTAGCTCTAACGGTACAAGCATGTAGTCTGAAAAGGATTTAGCTTATTTCGAAGAATGAATAATGGAATTCTGATACATTTCTATCAAGGTTTCTCAGCTAATTGAAAAAGTCAAGTCTGAGTGTCTCCAAATTGTCTTAAAATAATGAAAAATGGCATGATTTATAAATTTTTCGGTAATATTACGTAATTTAAGTAATATAAAAAAATCTATAAATTACCAATATTACCAAGGTTTGGGTAACATTACGTAATTTTACGTAATATTACCGGGTAATATTACATGGTAATATTACCGACCCATCTCTGATGATATGTTGCAATATACGGATTTTGACGTCTCGAAACCGTAAGAACTTTGCATTTTTTCAGATTGAATGGTAATCTGTTTCTTACGCTCCACTGGTGAATAGCATCTATGTCATTCTGTAAGCATCTCGAATCAGCTGCTGTCTTAACTATCATAGCAAGCTTGATGTCATCAGCAAACAGAAGGACTGCTGCATGCAACACGCTGTCCACTATGCTATTTATGCCTATCACAAACAAAATTGGCCCTAGAATGCTTCCTGCTGGTACACCTGATGCGGATTCATAGATTCTCGATGAAAACATGCCGACTTTCACGAAAAATTTCCGTCCGTGCAAAAATTCGAATAACCATTTCGCTGTTTGTTTTCCGATTTTAAACGATCTCATTGCCAAAATCAACAATCGATGCCACAGTTTATCAAATGCATTCTCGAAATCTCCGTAAGCAACATCTAGTTGGTATCCATTGGACATTGCATCATGTGCTATCACTGACAAGTTCAGCAAATTTGTTGTTATCGACCGATTCGGCCGGAAGCCGTGTTGGCAGTTCGTTAATTTCGGATCTACATGACTAGTCAGTTTCGTTTGCATTGCACTTTCGTAAATTCTCATAAACACCGACCTTATGGCAATTATACGGTAGTTAATGATATCAGTCTTTTTTCCTTTTTTTTTTTTGTACACTGGAACAACTCTAGATATTTCGAGTTTTGAAGCAATCTTACCCGATTCCATTGATTTTTCGTATAAAATCCATAACGGCCATATAAAAGCGTTATAATGAGACCATTCTGTTCCCATTATCATCGCGGATAAATCCCCTCAAAAATTCATTCATTAAAATATTCACACAAAACATACACTATTTGCTTCAATACGCAATCATTCACACGAATGTTCTCATGAGATAACGAGAGAGAGAAATCCATGTTCAATATCAAATAAATTCCCGGAAGAAATTACTCTCATTCAAAAATATTCCACACAATAATTTCAAATAAACAAGCAAAGAACGACTCACACTACATACATCAACGCACTACGAAAGCATCAAAAACCAAGTTCAATTACGGAACTTTACGCTCCGCCCCATTGAGCGTATTTTATTTATTTTGAAAAGAAGATTTCGCGCGTATTTTTATACGAGCTTTAACGCATATATAGAGGCTCATTGAATTGTATCGAGATCTTTTTATCATTGAATTTATTAGAGAAAGTTCATACCACTCTCTATAAAGAGCGGTTGTTCAAATTCAACAAGTATTTATAAGAATTGATTTGAATTTTAAAATAAAATCTTATAAAAGAAAGTCGAACAAAGTGGTCTTAAATAAAAAGGAATATTTACATCGTCGAACATTTATGGTCAGAAAGGAGAGCAGCATATCGCTTGTAATTGCCATTGTACTGGAGTCGATATTCATACTGCGTTGGTCTTCTCCCGTAAGCGAAATCTTGATAAGGCAGAGGAATTAATGAACGTAACCATCGTTGGTTCATTATATGATTTCTGGTGGAACATTATCCGTTATTATGATCATGGTCCCTTTGGTTGATGCGCATAGATAATTCTGGAAGCCAAATACTGGTGGGCACGTGAACTCAGGCATCAAATTGAGAGATTAAAGGTAGGAGTTGTATCGACCCTAGTTTATTCGGTCTTTATTGTGTGAAATAGTGCCTTCTTGTTAATGATAATTGGATATTTCCCTTTCTCGATATATATTCTTTGTACATTCGTTTTGGTGTCGAGCCAGCTAGAACGCGTGTTATAGCGTCAGCACAATTTTTGACGATTATCGGTGAAACATTATCTGGTCCTGCACTGCTTTTTGCGTCTAATGCACGAATTCCATTTTCGATATCAAACATAGACAGTTTCACGTTCCAAGTGTCGTCTGGTTCCTGTCCATACACTTCATCGAATAGAGTCTGTTCATGATCTTTCACATATAAGCTTTCGAAATAATCTGCAAACATCTCAACTATTTGTTGGGGTTCATCACTTTTCCGTGCTCCAAATTGCATTTCCCGTGGGTATATAGATGTTTTCTTTACAGATTTGGCGTATTTCCAAAATTCAGATGGATTTACTACAATTTCATCCTGAATTTTATCAATGTAGAGTAAATTCTCTTGATTTGGAACGACGGTCGAGTTTGGATTTGGAACGCTTTGCATGGAGGCCCATGTCGTTCCATTTTACAATCATTCCAAATCAACATAATTTACTCTACTCTTTGTTCAACTTCTCATCTAGTTCGTTAAAGTTCTTCAACGTTTCTGTGTATTCGTCCGTCATTTCATTTTTCCGTTTTCTTTTGTAAGCTTTATTGCGTTTGTTTTTAGTCGTTGCCATTCACGAGTCCACCACTTCGGCCTGTTGTTATTACGCCTTATGCAATCTGTGGGAACGTTCTCAGTGATTTGTACACATTCGATCATAGTACCTTTTCAATCGAGGACATTTTACAACTAGAGTGACTGACTTAATGACGATACCCATGGCACAATAGATAGTATAGATATGGAACTACAAATAGTTATTGGTATTTTGAATGCAGAGACTATTCCTAATGATTTTAAGGGTTTGAAAATTGTACGGATTTTGACGCAGCCACCCGTTATTTGCTTAACTATTTAATACAGAGACTTACTTTCAAAGGCAAATTGTAGAGAATTGCATTTTAGAGAACAAGTTTTTCAGGGTTTCAGCGGAAAATTGTCTAATCCCGGGATAAAGCCACTTCTAGAATTGGGAGGGATGACTCATTCTTGAAATATGGACAAATTTTTTTATAAGACGTACTTCGGGAGGTTTTTTGAAATTATCTTGGGTGATTTCTGTGGGTCGTTGGAGTTCTGATAGTTATAAAAAAATTGCAACATTGAATTTTTTTTTCTCATTTTGAAAACCTTCCCTGAAAACCTATATCTTCTGATACTGGTACTTTGTTTGTGTTCCAAAAAAAACTGCGCCGAAATTTTTTGTCGGCAAACTTCTGGAGCAAAAGTTGCAAAAGTTCAATTTTTCTCACATTATAGTCCTCACCTGCAAAAGAATACATTCATTCTTTGGCTTTATTTATAGAAATATTATGACTTTTTGCTGATGAGTATAGATTACAATGACAAACAAATGTATTGAAACGATTCGCAGAAATAAAAACCGATTTGAAAAATGCATTATGAAACACAATATTTTTTTACCTAATTCACCGGACTATAATTTGTTTATGTGTTTCAAATCATTGTTTACTAAAAATGGATACACTGTACAAACGAAGTAAAGCATTCAGAAGTCATTTCAAACTCATTTCATGAAATTTTGTATGCAAAAAGATATTGGTGAATTTTTATCACTTCAAATTTTTTGACGATGATTTGATTTTTTAGTTATGCAGAATCGAAATTCAAAAAATGATATCGCTACTGCATTCACAAAACATAATAAATAGACAACTTTATTAGATGAATTTATCATATGTATGTATGTATGTATTTACTTATTTGACTAGCTGTGCTATAATTTTTCTTTACATTTATATTTCTATTTTTCGTCTTAACTCCTCCATTATTTTAATTTTACTTTTAAATTCAAATTTAACTTCACATTATTTAATTAATTACAAATTTTGTTTTAACGTTTTCACACAATAATCTTTTAAACACTTTGAAATCGCTTTCTCTTTTTATGTCCTTTGGCAGTTCGTTAAACATTTTTAGCCCGTTGTAGAATGGTGATTTTCTCGATTCCTCCTTTAGCCTGAAGTCTTCCGCGTTTCGTAAATTGTATGTGTTTTTTTCCCCGACGTAACTTATTTTATTTGACAGGTAATCCGGCATCATTTTGTTCTTAATCTGGAAAGTCACAATAAGCGTTCTATAAACTATTCTCTGTTTTACGTTCATCCATTTCAGCGTATCGAGCATCATGTGTACACTTGTATCTTTTTTGCATCTCAAGGTTATTCTCATTGCTCACTTCCGACTTTTAGGAATCTCCATATTTAAACCGAAGTTTTTTTTCGGACATAAGTAGCACATTTGCGAGCGATTTTTATAACTGCGAATCGTTGTAAGTAGTTTTATACACATAGATAACTTTATTTTCTTTAGCTTGAAAAAATCACAATTAAATTAACATTTTAATCGAGTAATTAACTAAAGTTTATCAAAAAAACATTCAAAAACATCGTTCACAACACCACCAGCAGTTTACTTGTCAAATACTTTATTGAGGTGCTTGTGCATTTTGTATTAGTGTAGCACGTCGTTGCGAAGGGGGAAATAATTTCGATGATAATTGCATTTTTACTTGGCTATTATTCGTCGTGACTACCCCTCACATATGTCTGTTTTATACGTTGGGTCCTTTACGATTGAAGGCTTTTAGAAACGTTTTTGATGATGGAGTAATTTTAGCGAGTAGCGACTAGCGAAACTGGGCTCGCTAAAGTCGTGATTTGTGGTTGCTTGCATCAATCAAGCGTATGTAAATTTGTACATGAAGCAATTGGCGACAGAACGCACAATGACATAATCTTTGAACGGCCAATTCATAGATATAACCTGGTTAGATTTTCCATAGAAAATTGGCAATGGAACCCGCCGCTTGAAAAGTAGTACGTCTGCAAGATTTCCGACTCCGCATGATGAAATCCAATCCAAATCAAATCCCAACAAATATTCCATGAAAATTGTGTAATCACATCTGAAAAACCACTTTCAGGGACCAATATTTTCACAAGATTTCAAGACTTCACAACCGTTAAATTAAATCATAATGATATTAGAATCGATCCAACTCCAACCCAATCAATAAATAAATACTCGTCAATCGGAGTAAAGTTCAAGATAGGAAAATAACTTAAGAGAACTCACAACTGAGCCTACCAAGGTTTCCGAAGTGGAAAATTGAGCTATATTGCTCGAGACTGAGACACTGTTTCGTCACACAAGAGTTACTTTTCGTTACAACTCGTCAGTCAATGGCAAATAACGAAAGTAGGTATCTTATGTGTGCCACCGATACAGTTGTGTACACACAGGTCGAAATAACAGTTTGTGTGGCACGAATAATTTTGGACTTCCTGTCCGAAATGTCATACGTAGGAAAGATAGGAAGAGGATATATAAAAAGGGGGGTGAGAACTAGAGGTAAAAAGTTCAAATTCAAAACTTACACTTAGAATATTTCATTCACGAATTCAAAACCAAACGTTTAAAATTCTTACCTTGTTGTTCTCCATGTTTTGGTCTACAGAAAGTAATTTAGCTCGATATTTATGATCTAGCGCAACAACACTAACGATCCTAGGTATGGACACCTTTTTAGTAAAGGAATTCACATAAGTAAATTTTTAGATATCCACAGGGGTATTCTAACGAAACTTACGAAGAACCAGATTCACAGAAAAAATTGGTGCCGTATTTTCTGTTTTTCTTTTCACCCAATTTAAACTGTTTAATACAGAAAAAACCGACAACGTACAAATCCAGTCTACTAATATCAGCTATGAGTTCTTTTATTAAAAGCAAGTCTACTAATTTTACTTGGAAAAAATGCACACGGGGTTAAATGTAAGAAGAAAACGACTATTTATCCATGACAGTTATAACCCTATATAAATTCTGATAAGGGATTATGATAATTTACCTATCAAAAATCTCGAAAACGTCCTCACACACCATCCGTAACAACTTCCGACTTTTTGGCGGTTTTTAGTGGTTTTTACATCCTAAAAAGGAAAAACATCCTACTATGCGAACTTCGAAAGGCACGCCCAGACTCATTCCCGAAGTGCGGGGGAAGGATAAAACGGCTTATAACAATTGGATTCCACCTGCATCACTTGGTTTTTTGATTTTGCATTCTACTATGGTTACAGTATCAGACCAATTTTTTATAACACAGATGGATTATAATTCCTTAGCATCGACGTACAACCTTTCATAAAGTCAACATTTCAACACACCAGTTCACCTCCGGCGCCTTCAACCTCAATGT
Source organism: Pseudolycoriella hygida (assembly GCA_029228625.1). Taxonomy (NCBI): domain Eukaryota; kingdom Metazoa; phylum Arthropoda; class Insecta; order Diptera; family Sciaridae; genus Pseudolycoriella; species Pseudolycoriella hygida. The sequence continues at coordinate 88,470,446 of CM055403.1, forward strand.
CTATTGACCGTATCACACCAAATTCCCTATCCAAGTTGACGAAACCGCTTTGCCTTACCGGTTTTTTAATTTCTTCTGCTCCAAATAGGTTTCGCGATAAGCTTAAAGACTGGCTGCTTGCGAGACAATTAGTTATAGGTTTAGTTTTAGTGTGCAAAGTTAATCGTATTGGTTCAAAACACTCTATTTATTGGTATTTTTAGTTTTGGTTCCGTAAAAAGAAAGAAATGTGAAAAAAAGTTTGCGAAAAACTGTGATTAAAAGGTTTGGTAAAAATAAAAAATAGAAAAAATAAAAAAAGACATGATAAAACAAAATAAAAACATAACCAAAGACCCGTACGTATCAGAATAGATGTGACAATCAGAATAGATATGACAAAGTGACTCGAACGTACCTAAATATACAAATAAGCAAACAATCCAACGTTTTCTGTTCTTTTATAACTGTAAGAATTTCAAAGATCAATAGAAATTACCCAAGGTACCGAAGTACGTATCAGACCATTCAAATCTAGAAAAGCTTATATCCAAGGACTAAGCCATTTTCCATTAAAACCCTGAAACACGTGTTCTCTAAAATTTAATTCTCTACAACTTTGCCTTTGGAAGCAACTTTCTACCTCTTATAGTTCTGGAGATTCGGGTCATTCTGCCCAATTATTCAAGTGGCCATATACCAGGATTGGGCCTTATTTCGCCAAAATCCTGAAACACCTGTTCGCTTAAATATAATTCTCTACAACTCCGCCTTTGGAACCAACTTTCTAAATCTCATAGTTCTGGAGATTCGGGTCATCCTGGCCAATTATGGAAGTGCCCATATACCACGATTGGGCCATATTTCCTTAAAACCCTGAAACACGTGTTCCCTTGAATATAATTCTCTACCACTTCGTCTGTGGAACCAACTTTCTAACTTTCACAGTTCTGGAGATCCGCTTCATCCTGCCCAATTATGGAAGTGGTCATATACCAAGACTGTGTCACATTTCCCCGAAACCCTGAAACACATGTTCGATTAAATTTAATTCTCTATAACTTCGCCTTTGGAACCAACTTTCTAACTCTCATAGTTCTGGAGATCTGGGTCATCCTGCCCAATTATGGAAGTGGCCATATACCAGGATTGGACCATATTTCCCCAAAACCCTGAAGCACGTGTTCGCTTAAATTAATTTCTCTATAACTTCGCTTTTGGAACCAACTTTCTAACTGTCATAGTTCTGGAGATCTGGGTCATCCTGCCCAATTATGGAAGTGGCCATATACCAGGATTGGGCCATATTTCCCCAAAACCCTGAAACACGTGTTCGCTTAAATTTAATTCTCTACAACTTCGCCTTTGGAACTAACTTTCCAACTCTCACAGTTCTTAAAATCCGGGTCATCCCGCCCAATTATGGAAGTGGCCATATACCAGGATTGGGCCATATTTCCCCAAAACCCTGAAACATGTGTTCACTTATATTTAATTCTCTACAACTTCGCCTTTGGAACCAACTTTCTAACTCTCATAGTTCTGGAGATCTGGGTTATCCTGGCCAATTATGGAAGTGGCCATATACCAGGATTGGGCCATATTTCCCAAAAACCCTGAAACACGTGTTCGCTTAAATTTAATTCTCTACAACTTCGCCTTTGGAACTAACTTTCCAACTCTCACAGTTCTGGAAATCCGGGTCATCCCGCCCAATTATGGAAGTGGCCATATACCAGGATTGGGCCATATTTCCCAAAAACCCTGAAACACGTGTTCGCTTAAATTTAATTCTCAACAACTTTGCCTTTGACAGTAAATCTCCATATGGCATAGTAATATAGACGAAAAACTGTTTTCGTATATGGCCAAGAATCTCAATTTCGTCCATTCCAGTGGTCCCAGTGCCCAGACCCCTGTACCGATTCCCACAAAAATTTTTTCCCAGTGTTGTGACATGAAATGCTTTCATTTGAAATTTGGTCCGCTTCCTCGACCATATCTCCGGAACCACTTGATCGATTTTGCTCATCTTCAAACTTGAATCATGGGAGACATGTACCTTTCAGGGCTGATCGGTTGAGCCGTTTGGAAAAAAAGTGGAGACGGACAGACGGACGGACGGACTGACGGACGGACAGACGAACATTTTTTTTATTGCTGATTCGTCATATTTAGACGATAATAGATGCATCCCCCCAACTCCCACCTCGACCTACCCCATGTTACAATAAAATTGTTTGTAGTAAACGTATAGGACCTTTGTACTTCTTACGGGTCCAATGAAACAAAACAAAACAAAACAAATGCCATCTCGAATCTGTAGGTAGCATAAATTTCTAGTCCCATTTCTAGTTATTGGTTGTAACATAGCTATGGTTGTAAACAAAATAGATAATAATAACATACAGTTCTCCAACATTTTCTAGACAACCTAACATATTTTGTTTTGAATTGATTTCTTGCCTTATATATTATCACCTGTATTTTTCATTTGTATTAAATATTAATTTCAGAATATAAGTGTGCTTCTTCACAGTGCTAAGCACATTGAAGCTTTAGATCATAATTTGTAAAACATAGAGAAATAATAAAACAAATAAAATAAATAGTTGCTAGTAGCAAGGTAAATGGAAAACTAGCGACGCTAAACCAACCTTGGCTGGGGGACACTGCTCCCTCTTTCAATTCATCCTGGCTACGAGCCTTAACATACTCTTTCTTGCATAAAACCTACCTCGAATCTAGCTTGTCTTCCAAAGTGCATGAAGAAAAAAAAAATCACTAGACGCTAATTTTTATTCATAACTGCTATCTTTGCATACAATAATTTTCACTTTAGTCAAAACCGAATTCTCTGAAAAGATCTAGATGTTAGATATTCAGAAATAAGTGGAGCTGATGGACGCTTCTAGTTGATATTAGCTACACTCTGAATCCAATCTAAATAGTTTTGCGTTTGAACGTACATCGAGCGGTCAGATCTAATGCAAAACAATTCAATTTCAGTTAGCAATCCAGTCTGAAAAAATCTTGGTTCGTTAACGTTTTAGCTTAAGTTGACGATTTTTGTTACCAAAATTTGATTTCCCCGAAACGACGTGACAAATGGACTTCCAATATTGTTCGTACACACGTTAGCGCTGTATTCATCATCACGTGCACAAAATACGTTTTCAGTGCTTCTTTGCATACTTGCACAAACAGTGTTCGGTTGCACTAGTAAATATGCAGCCCGCAAATCGGATGAAGGGATAGGTACGCCATTGGCGCTGGAGACACTAAATCCAACTATTGTACCTTCTTCTTCTAAACGAGGCAAAACCATTACAGAAGCTGGAAGTGGTAGATTAATTGGTTCCACCAATGCTACAAAATTGAATGATTTCTTAGAAAAATGAACACAAAATCTAAGAGAAATTTGTCTAACGTGATGTGATCAGTTGCGGAAGTACGATCACTCCAATGTTGTTTGTGTTATCCGTTACGAAACCAGGATGAATAAACGCAATATTACTTGTAATTATGGTTAAATTGGACATTACAGTTGCACCATAACCTATTTGCCATTGAGTAAATCTTAACGGGAAACATTTTATATTTAATACAAAGTTCTATTAAATTCTCATTCCTGATACTATTTTTCCGGCGAGTAAAAAGCCTTTCAGAAACTAATTAGTCGCGCGGGAAAATCGATATTTATAAGTGCTATTTGCCTGCGACAGTCTGTAGAAGTGCTGTTCACTCTCGTAGTTCTATAAACTCTATTCGCGGACAAATAGTCGACTGATAACATTTTATACCCAAAAAGAAGCCTTGCAATTGTTAAAACATGTCTTCTAGTAATAAATGCTCCACCACCTGAAGGACTAGTACCTCCTTGAATGTATGCATAATATGGTCGTAATGCTGCTTCTTCCCCATTGAGAATTCCTTCTGAACTCTAAACATGTCATTTTATAAAACAACGTACAATTCTATTGTATTGCCATATTGAAAAACTCACACGAAGTCCGCAAATCAGTATCAACAAAAGGCCAAGAAACAATTTCATTTTAAATCCTTACTTCGAGAGACGTTTCGGTGAAGTAAATTTAAAAGCAATTGATTAACCAATAATGTTCAAATGTACACACATTCATCACTATTTATCGATATACATTTATCACAATTTTTTCTGAGTAAAGCTAATCTTACTGCACATTAATATTGTACTACGCTTGGTAGGATTTGACTAGCAGTAAGCTTGTGGAATTGATTATGTAGATCGATTTTTATAAATGAGCAAGATAACTTTATCTGCTTTTTTACTTGAGATGAGTCAACATGATTTACTTATGGCTTATTCCACGCAAAAATGTACCGTTGTATAAATAATGTAATTGATATCCGCACAAAAATACCTCTTGCACCTGTTATAGTGAGCAGCCCCATGAACGATCAGGTAACCAACCCTGGTGTACTATTGTGGGTCACTTAGCAGAAGGATGAGGTTAGGGCTGTCTTCGGGTAGTATTCTAACATTACGTATTGAAAGGGTCGGAGACAGCTAGGCGTTATCAGGATGTGATAACGCCTTAGCATAGTGGCGGACAATTTTGACCATAGAAACAACGGCAGCATGCAAAATCCTACTCAGTTGGATTACCATCACTCAGCAACCCGCACTGGCCCGCGTGGTGTTTCAATGGCTAAAAAACCCCGAAATAGGGGAGGCCTACATCCAGCAGTGGATACAAATGGGCTGAAAAAGAAGAAGAAGAAGAGGAGGCGTGACGCGAGTATTTATGTCTTCTTTTAAATTTTTTGAAATAAGAAGAGGGTGACTCATTAAGCGTCCAAGGCAAAATAATGATGTTATGTTGTGTTTTTAAAAAATTACGTCACAAATGGTAGACCCACCAGTGTAAAAGCATAGAAAAATTATTTCGTTGTAGGGTGACGAAATTTTATAAAAACACAACGTAACTTCGCCCTAATTTTTTGTGCGTTCGAAGCGGAGTGCTGCACTTTCCCCAGTTTTTTTAGAACTTTAGTAACTGGAAGAAAATCGTTTTGCCTTAACCGCCTAATATGTCACCCTTTTCTGATTTTCGGAAGGCCTTTCTTTCACCGTTTCTTCGGACGGGTTTTTCAATATTGCCCTCTCGGCAATTTCCAAAACAATTTAATGTGGACGCGATTTCATACACTTAAGAATTAAGGCAATATTTACTTAAATCTTAAGTCTTTTCGTAACATCTGTTTGCCTCATCTATTCTGATACGTACGGGCCCCTTCATATGTTTTTTATTTGAAATTAAAATGGAACATAACCAAAGAACCGTACGTATCAGAATAGATGTGGCAAAGAAACTCAAACGTATCTAAATAAACAAATAAGCAAACAATTCAACATTTACTGTTCTTTTCATCAATAGAAATTACCCAAGGTAACGTCTCAGACCATTCAAATCTAGAAAAGCTTATATCGGACTGAGCCATTTTCCCTTAAAACCCTGAAACACGTGTTCTCTAAAATTTTATTCTCTACAACTTTGCCTTTTGAAGTAACTTTTTACCTCTCACAGATCTGGAGATTCGGGTCATTCGGCCCAATTATGGAAGTGGCCATATACCAGGACTGTGCCTCGGACTGTGCCACATTTTCACAAAACCTTGAAACACGTGTTTGCCTAAATTTAAGAGTGAATTTGCCAACACTTCGCACGGTCATGATCCAACGTGTCGCGGAATTTCGATCTCTATAGCTTATTCGTTTCTTCATTCCAATAGAAGACTTTCGTAGAAGAACAGTCAAGTGTTTTTTAATCAAACAATTCGAGCATCACTCATAGTCAAACAGTTTAAGAGTTGTTATAGTCAAGCGATTATGCGTCATTCGTGGT
>CM055403.1:88485278-88501634 GCA_029228625.1 Pseudolycoriella hygida
CGCCTTAGAATTTTCCGTAGAATCCAGAAAAAGTATTTTCCGGGGGGTACGTCGCAAGGGGGGGAAGTCAAAACTTAGCTGTATATATGATTCCGAAGTCTACAAAAAAAAAATTTCTGAATTTTTTGCTCGTGGGGACTTGCGTCACGGGCGCATTGCTACCGCGCGCCCATGATGAATGAATGAAATCCACGTTTATTCCAAAATCTTAGGAAGCGACATTGGACAACCTCACTCATGTCGAGAATAACTGATAGATAGCAAAAAACCTAATGAGAGTTATAAAATGTTAAAATGTTAAAATGTGTCTACTAAAATTGGCCATGCTTTCAAGACCACGCTTTCTTAGGTTCACATTTGCCATCAAACGATAACTTGATTCCGATTGACATTTCGTTCGATGCCCCATTAGATCTGAGTAATCGAAACTCTGTCAGTAACGTGACTTTGAATGCCTTTCAAATTACCGAGCCGTCAGCTGTAGAATCAGAAAGTGCCGTGTGGTAATACAGCTTTTAATTTATCTAAAACTCTACAGCGCCTAATCAAAGTTCTCATATTTTTTTGTTGAATAGATTTTATTCAATGTTATTTTCGAAGTAAAACTATTCCTAAAAGAAATTATGTGCGATACGTTAATAAAAAATTTTTAACATTAGCATCTACTGTGTTGTGCGGCTTTTTGTACCCGGGTACCAATAGCATCGGCTGTGTTGTATGGCTAATTGTACCCGGGTGCAATTAGTCACTGCGTTTTTCTTTCTACAAAACACGGTGTCGCTCAACCTAGATAAAATTTTATGAAAATGAACCCAAAAACTTAGCTTTGCTCGTGGTTCTGGGACCCCAGGAGAGCTCAAAAAACCACATTATTGGATCTCGTTAAATCATTCCCCCATAGTCGGCTGTTAAAAAAACGATTTTCTCCATACATTTTCAATTTTTTTCTGAAAGTGATGAAATAAAATTGTCGCCTACAAGCGATTTGATATTTTTTATCAGTACATAATATTATTCTAAGCAAAAAATTGTTCACGGCATGTTCATAAATATTTTAGTTGTTCTGTGTTCTCCGTATTTTCGGTGTTGTTTGTTTTTTCAATTCTTTTCATTTTTTGCAACAAAGTAAATATTCGAAATCAATTGAGAAACAGCTGAATATTTGGATTCGTTTTATTTTTATTTTTTTTTCGCAAAGGATTTATTCGCAAGACATTAGGAAACAAATCGATTTGCCCACCAGCATGAACACAAACACATTTTGAACGCATCATTTTTTGTGCGTAGTATTTTTTTCAGGTAGGGATGCGTCATCAAATTATTTCACCATAAGAGTCACAATTATATTTTCATCACTCGAACCACGAAAATCGTAATTTTCAGTTCCCAAATGGGAGCCGAAAATGAAAGAATGCAGATCTCAGTAAGCCAAGAGATGCGAAAATATTTTCGGTTCTCTAAAGAGGGCCGAAAGTATTTTCGGTTCTTAAAAGAGAGCCGAAAGTAACTGATGTAAACAATATGATGATTGCATCAGCCATTTCGTTGTGTTGTAAATTTGAGTTTGGGAAGTGAAAAATTACGATTTCCGCGGTTCTCGTGATGAAAAATTACGTGAATCACAAAGGATGAAAGTACAAAAATTCAACCTGTGCGATGCTGCCCTTGCCTCCGGCGCGGGCAGCAACTCTCGCACAGGGTTGAATTTTTATAATTTCATCCCTTGTGATCCAAATAACTATTTCATTTCTCCACCTACGAAAATTATTACTTTCGCTTACCAAATGGGATGCGAAAATAAAATATTTCAGCTCTCAGTTGAATGGGTTCCGAAAATATTTTCGTCCCTCTAACACGGCCGTGAAATATCGCCAAAGTCAAATCGCCAAAGTGTGAACTATCGCCAAAAAAAATCGCCAAAGTGTGAAATATCGCCAAAAAATTGAATTATTTTTCTTTGGTGTTTTTTCTAGTTTCTTGGCGATACTTCACACTTTGGCGTTTTTTCTTAGTGATACTTCACACGTTGGCGATTTTTTTGGCATTTCAATGTTTTTGCTGGACAGTTAAATCGTCAAAAAAAATCGCTAAAGTGTGAAATATCGCCAAAAAATGTAATTAGATTTCTTTTGTGTTTTTTCTAGTTTCTTGGCGATACTTCACACTTTGGCGCTTTTTCTTGGCGACACTTAGCACTTTGGCGATTTTTCTTGGCGTTTCATCTTTTTTTCTGACATGTTAAATCGCCAAGAACAATCGCCAAAGTGTGAAGTATCACCAAGAAAAAACGTCAAAGTGTGAAGTATCGCCAAGAAACTAGAATAAACATAAAAAATAATTACATTTTTTGGCGACATTTCGCACTTGAGCGATTCTTTTTGGCGATACTTCAAACTTTGGCGGTTTTTATTTTATTTTTTTTATTTTTATTTCATAATTTTTTGATCGTATGCTAAATCTCCAAGAAAAAAACGCCAAAGTGTGAAGTATCGCCAAAATGTGAAATGTCGCCAATTTTTGAATGAAATATCTCCGACAACGAGAAGTGATCACATTTTCAAGTCAATGAAATTCTTCGTTTCTTAACGAAAGAAAGAACGAAGGAATGACCCAAAACGAAGGAAAGAAGAGAAGATAGGGAAAGTTCATTTTCACATTTGTTAGGCGAAAATTCATATTTTCTCACCTTAAAAGAGAGGCGAAAAATGATTTTTTTTATTTATTTATTTAATAATCAATAAACAGGTCTTTTCGACCCAATAACATATTAATCAGTTGACAAAATAAAATAAAACAAGATAAAACAACAATTCCTGAAACAGTCGAAAACAATCCAATATCCAATTTAGGAATTTCATCACTGAATTCTTGAATGATTGAAATGATTCCATGAAAATATCACATTCAAAAAAGTATTCATCATGATGATCCTGCATTCTGTGGAGCGGCTCATTCTGCACTAAGTTGCTTGAATAATTTGGTGTGTAAAAAGTCGGTTTATCTCTTCGCGTACTCCTTCCATGCGTGTAATAGAATATAGAATCATGAAATTTCGTGTTCATACGATGATGAATTATTTTGTACAAAATAATCTCATCGTTTACAAGTCTTCTTGATTTCATAGAAGACATATTTAAAAATTTCCTGAGTAGTTCGAAGCGGGATGAAATAGTACATTACATCACAAGGAGCTAAAACGGTGTATTTAGACCCAGGTGGTGAAAAGGTGAAAGACCTTTTCAACACCGTGGTCTAAATCAGTACCGTTTTAGCTCCGAGTGATGTATACTATTTTTCGCGCAGACGGACAAAAAGTCAGATTCCGAACAAAACACTCAACAAGCTTTAATACAGAATTTGCATTTTCATCATAGGACACTGCGACAGTTTATTCCTTATTCTTCATCCTATTTTTCATAACAGTTGTTTTCGATGTGAAAAATAATTGATACGATGACCGAAATTGTATCAAAAGTGAAGTGAATTCGAAAATAATTATGTGAGAACTTAGTTTCAGGCATTATTATTGCAATTGATGTGATGTTTTCATTCAGTTACGATATTTGATTGAAGTCAGTAAATTCAACTGGGCAAAAAAGACTTTTCGGTCCTGGGTCGAAAACGACAGGTGGCAAAAAAAAGTTATTGTTCAAAAGTGTACCGAACAAGCCTACTTTACGGTCTCAATATTGTGAGGAAATCTGACGTTTTTTGTCCGTCTGCGCGAAAAGAAAATTTTTGCACCTCGCTACGCACTGGCAACAAGTTCACTCTCATTGCAATTTTCTTTGCTTTGGCCACAGACGTCAACCTTGTTAAGCAATTTTCTATTTTCTCCCCTTGTCATGAAAAAATAGTTATTTAAAATAGAAAATTGCCTAACAAGGTTGATGTCTGTGGCCAAAGCAGAGAAAATGGTAACGAGAGTAAAGTTTGTGGCACAAGCAGAAAAATTGCAACGAGAGTGAGGTTCACTTGAGTTGCAATTTTTCTTCTTGTGCCACAAACTTTACTCTCGTTGCAATTTCTCTGCGAGGGCCACAGACCCCAACCGAGTTAAGAATTTTCTATTTTTCCCCGAATTATGAATTAAACTTTTCACATTTGTTAGGCGAAAATTCATATTTTCTCCCGAAAAAGATTCACACTCCTTTATCACTATTACAATTATTGTAGATAACTTAACACATTTAAGCATACAAAAGACGAATTTCACAGAAAACATAGAAAGTAACTCATAAACACATTCGACTGTGTTGTTTTTCCAAACTCTTATACCTCGAGAAATATCTGCCAGATCAGCAAATGAACTACTTTAGAGTAATCCTGTGATCCTAAACTATGTCCTGGCATTTTGTTTGGCTGGAACCCGTCGAGTCGAAAATTAATTATTTTTTGTTTACTTTCTTCATCAATAAAAAATTCGTATGATCAGGTTGGTCATTACACTTTGATGACTAAATATGAAGCATAACCAACTTGATGTGAATTTATTTTCTCACCTCATTTGGAGGTGCAAAAATATGTTCTCACCTCGTTTTATTTTCGCACCTGAGAGAGTGAGGGTGAGAAAGTATCAATTTTCGCCTAACAAATGTGATAAAAAATATCAGTCTGTCCGTCTCCACTTTTTTTCGAAACGGCTCAACCGATCAACCGAATCGGATCAAGGTTCTGGGCACCGTGATCAATGGAATCGACGAAATTAAGTTTCTTGGCCATATACGAAAACAGTTTTTCGTCTATATTTCCCTAACTATACAATATGTAGATTTACTGTCAAAGGCAAAGATGTAGATAATGAAATTTTAGAGAACACGTGTTTCAGAGTTTTGGTTAAAAATGCCCCAATCCTGTTATGTGACCACTTCTAGAATTGGGAGGGATGATACATATCTCTAGAACTATAAGATGTAAAAGTTGGTTCGACTTTAATATGACCACTTCTAGAATTTTCTTGGCGATATTTCACACTTTGGCGATTTTTTTTTGTGATTTAACACGCCAGCAAAAAACTATGAAACGCCTAGAAAAATCGCCAAAGTGTGAAGAATCGCCAAATTCACAAATTGGCGATACTTCACACTTTGGCGTTTTTTCTTGACGATATTTCACACTTTGTCAATTTTTCTTGGCGATTTGACACGCCAGCAAAAAATGATGAAACAACAAGAAAAGCCGCTAAAGTGTGAAATATCGCCAAAAAATGTAATTATTTTTCTTTGGTGTTTTGTCTAGTTTCTTAGCGATACTTCACACTTTGGCGTTTTTTCTTGGCGATACTTCACATTTTGGTGGTTTTTCTTGGCGTTTCATCATTTTTTGCCGGCGTGTCAAATCGCCAAGACAAATCGACAAAGTGTGAAATATCGCCAAGAAAAAACGCCAAAGTGTGAAGTATCGCCAATTTGTGAAGTATCGCCAAATATTTTTTTTGGCGATTTGACTTTGGCGATATTTCACGGCTATCCCTCTAACCAGAGACTTGATATGGCGGCTGGGTTCCCCAGATAGACTATAAATGTGAGCAAATGTCATCATCATTTGACATTTCGTCACCATATAAAATGCAAAGAAAAATTTCTCCATATGACAGTTTGTTTCATCAGATTTATTAGACTATAAATGTGAGCAAATGTCATCATCATTTGACATTTCGTCACCATATAAAATGCAAACAAAAATTTCTCCATATGACAGTTTGTTTCATCAGATTTATAGTCTATGTGGGGAACCCAGCCGCCATATCATGTCTCTGCCTCTAACAAGAACCGAAAGTAATTCGAAACTAATTTTGTCAAAAAAGAACGCTGCCATAATGTCGAAATCGATATAGGTGTGAGCTTCTCTCACAAAAGTTGTGCTCTGCCATGTTGAATCGTAAAAATAAAAACAAATCAAATTCATTAACGTTTCATTTTGAAAAATCTCTTTTTTTGTGATCGAGAAAGTGTTTAAACATTAGTGAGAATGATTTTTTTAGTTGTATGAAATGAAATAATGTGTGTTCTAAAACGTTATTTGTAATTTCGGAAAATAAAAAATCAAACAAATTCAGTTTGTTTTGTTTACGTCTGGAAATAATTTTTGCCATATTGAATTATCAAATCGAATGCAATTGATTGCAACAAGTCGTAACTGTTTTTTCAAAATCTTTTTTCTTTGAATGAAAAAGTGTTGCAAAATTATTGAAAACTGCTTTTTTGGTTGCTTTCTGCTATTGATTGCTTTCTAAAAATTAAAATTTCGGTTTGTTTACATAATTGAAGTGTCATGGTTGAAGTAGGAAAATTGAAATTTGTTTCATTCAAATGCAAGCTATTTGTCACAGAGTCACGTTTTTTGAATTTCTTTTTGTGGAATTGTTACTGATTTTCAAAAATGATTTAGTTTGGGAAGCAAAAGTAACAAAATTCGTAGGTGTTGTAATGAAAAGTTCTATGGATCACACGGGATGAAGTAAAAAATTCAACCTGTGCGATTGCCGCCCTTGCCTTCGGCACGGGCTGCAAACTTCGCACACAGTTAAAGTTTCTACTTTTCATCCCTTGTGATCCAAATAACTATTGCAATTTTTTTAGTTGGCGTTTGACCGAGCAGCTGGAATAGTAAATTGAAGTAAAACAGAAAAAGATCATCTTATCTAAACATATAAATCGTTGAACTTTAAAATATATTGTAGGCTGATGTTGAGAAATTCATTTTCTTTAAAATACTTATTCATGGATTTTTTTCCAGAAATCCACTAATTGTTGATAAAATGGAAGCATATAATCGACAGAAGTTAAATGAAAATCAACCGGACATTGTTCAAAGTTCACCAATACTTATGGTACCGATTGACGATTTAAAAGTTTTTCTCGAGCATGTCAAAATAGACGATTTATATTCGCTTGGACTAACATGCAAGCACTTACATCAAATAACCGGTGAATTCTATCGTCAAAATTTTCCATTTGAATACATTGGCATCCGAAAAATAAAAGGAAAATGGATTCAACAAACTAATACGACGCAAGAAACAAATTTTGGTTGTTTTGCCAACGAACTGTGGATAATGGGTCAATCTGGCGACAACATGGAATGTTTTCGCTTTGTGGCAAATCTTAAAAATAACAACTTGAAGAAAATTACATTTTTCAATTGTGCTAATTTCACAATAGAAGAAGGTCAAAGTCTTGCTGAAACATTGAAAAGCGTTGAACATGTGGAATTCTCCAAGGAAAAGCGTAGCTTGAATAACTTCAATCATATTTTGAAGTTCTGCCCAAATCTAAAAAGTTTGAAAGTTTGGAACCATTCTGCAGCTATTGAATGGCCAAAGCAAAACTATGAAATGCTTGAGCGTTTGGATGTGTACAACAAAGTTGGTGCTACTGAAGATCGTCTGAACGGGCTAAAAGAATTTCTTCAGATTAATCCACAAATTAAACATCTCGCGATTGGCACGTATAAAAACACAAATGTAAGTGTGAACGACGTGTTATTACTGCTTGAAGATATCAACATGAAACTGGATATCTTGGAATTGGAGAGTGATAATTTTAAAACGGAAGAGTCGATGAGCATAAATGCGTTTCAAGAACGCGGTTTGTACAAGGAGCTGCAAATCACTTGTTCTGGTGATCAGAAAAATTCTTTTATCAATCTGCATCACATTCCATGTTTGACCGCTCTGAAGATCCAAAACCGAATTTTCGATATTAATGCAGTTGCAAACATGTTAGCGAAAATTCCAAACTTGAAGAAATTCGAGATGGAGCAGTTGGTTTCTAAGGATCATGCTGAAGTACTATCTAAATCGTTATCAAATGTTGAAATGATTAATTTACGCTATGGACCTTTGGAGTATGCGTTGCCTTTTGTGGAAAATTTACCAAATTTGGAAATGATTCAAATTCATCAAGAAAGTTCTGGTATTCAATATAAAGTTCAAAAGCTGAATGAAGCGCGAAAGAAGCTGGTGAATGCAAAACAACTTACAATCGAACTTCACGAGCCTGTGTTTCATCAATTCAAATGGGCTTCAATCGATTTAGATTATGAACTCATTAAAATTCAACGGGCTTCCACAAAAATGTTATAAATTATTGCAATTTTTACTTTCTTCACATAATATGCTCAATCGTATTCTACTCCCATCTGTATATCGATAAATAATAAATATTTTTGGAAACAGTGCACTCAGGGAAAAAAATGTGTTTTATTGTGATTTGTAGTACTTCTGATTTGTTTTTCTCCTGCCACAGATTGTTTTTTGATAGAAAAAGATTCGCGTCAAATTTAACGAATTCTCAGTGGAAAAATAGTTTTTTTAAAAAATTGTGTGAAAAAAACGCAACCGAGAAATTTTTGAATACAGAAATATTAAGGGTGAGTTTACAGTTCACGACAAAAAAAAATTCGTCATTACAAAAAAAAATTATGGGCGCGCGGTAGCGATGCGCCCGTGACGCAAGTCCCCATACAAACAAAAAATTCGGAAAATTTTTTTTCGTAGACTTCGGAACCATATATACAGCTAAGTTTTCACTTAACCCCCTTGCGACATACCCCCCGGAAAATATTTTTCCTGGATTCTACGGAAAATTCTAAGGCGAAGTGTCCTTTCACTCATTAAAATCGGCTCGGTGGATCCGAAGATACGACCTTTAAAAAAGGATCATTTCCTATACAAAAAGTGCTGTTTCATAGAAGTCAAAGTTAATGCAAACATCCTACGTTAGTTAGTTAGTTAGAGGGTTAGTTAGTTAGTTAGTTAGTTCCAGAGCCATTTGTATGAAAAACCGTGAAAAACCACTTTTTTGGCTCGTGCTCGAAAACGGCTCGATAACTTTTCTTGAAATTTTGCAGGGACCTTCGAGTAGGCATTCTACGTCATATGAGATTTCAAAAAAAGGGGGGGGGGTACCGGCCTCGTTTGGGCGCCAGGGCTCTTAGAAGGCGCCATGTAAAGCCCATATGTATGTGTTTGTGTGTGTGTAGTGTGTATGACAGCTCACTTTGTATGAGGCAATGGTTGTATGTTCGAGATAGAGGTTTGGTGTCAAAAGGAAAGCTGTAAAGCTGTTGGGTTAGTTGTGTAGTGTAACAGGGCGACCGCCAAAATGAAGGAAAATAGGCGGGGACTCAAAAAAAAAACTTTTGATATGTTGTGGAGGAAGTTGAGGGGATCATTTTCGCCCATGGAAGTAGTAGCCGCCGCGCTTTGGTTTGGCGACGGCGGCGGTTCAAAAAAAACTTTTGATATGTTGTAGAGGAAGTTGACGGGATCATTTTCGCACATGGAGGTAGTAGCCGCCGCGCTTCGGTTTGGCGTTTTGGCGGTTTAAAAGGCAAACGTGACGCAAGTCCTCGTCCCTTCTTCCAAAACAACTGATATCAATTTGGGTGACGCTTGCAGCTTCGGAACGCACAAAAGTCTTTTGAAATATTTTCACTTCTGAGTAAAAAAAATGCGTCACAAATGCCGGACCCCCCAGTGTTATAGTTTTTCTGTTTTATCAGCTTTCACAATGCAAAAATTTGACTTTATGGGATGTATGGCGTATTTTTGTACAGGAAATCAAAATTTTGCGTATGAAAGCTGAAAGCGTAGAAAAATTATTACATCGGCGGGTCCGGCATTTGTGACGCATTTTTTTACTCAGGAGTGAAAATATTTCAAAAGACTTTTGTGCGTTCCGAAGCTGCAAGCGTCACCCAAATTGATATCAGTTGTTTTGGAAGAAGGGACGAGGACTTGCGTCACCTTTGCCTTTTAAAAAGGATAAAAAGGAAAGTAAAAATACCATCAGGAAAATATTAGAGAAAAATAATTTCCCGAAAAAAATCATTGGACAGCTCATTGCCAAAGTATATAGTTCTGCCAGAAGAAACCACTCGAACTTAACCATTAGCTACCCATTCATTGATATGACCAATCAGCCCCGTAGCTAGAGGCAAATTCCAGGGTGGGCAGTGCCCGAACGATCTTTGAACACAAAAAAAACTAGTTTAGATGCGTAGATCATAAATTCATTTTATTCTTCCTTGATCATTACGACACAAATAGAAATTAAATAAAAAGCGAAAAATTTATCTTTAACAGTTCAATAAAGTTGAATTCGGCGCTTTGGATTTTGATTAAATAGTTTTAGGATTTCCTCTGCGTCAATATTTTTTAGCCTCTTTGATTCAAACGCTAAAAATGTCAAATGACGCAACCGGTCAGTTGCCATACCTATTCGTGTTTTTTTACCTAGCCTCTCCAGGGCTGAGAACGAACATTCTGCAGTTGCGTTACTGCAACCGAAGGTTTCTATGGTCGCCCATAGATTATAAACTTTAGGAAATGCTTCCTTCATGACATTTAATTCTTCCAGAATACGAAAGCGACTTTTAAATTCTTTCTTTTCACTATCGTCTTTGGAACTCATTTCTTCGTCAAATTTCTTTCTTCGGGTTGCGATATAATTTTTTGCTACTGCCATTTCTTGATCGGACGGCAACTTTATGCCAAGTTCGACTAATGGTTGTAGCAATCTTACCATAAAATATGACGACGAAATTTCGATTTTGAAATCATGATTTCTTTCGCCGATGCGGTCAGTGATTATAAACGCAGATAGTGAAGCGGGCCTGCCAACGTTTCTACGTTGTCTCGATGAACTTGGAATATCCTGTGATTCTTTGTCAATTAAATCATCGGAAATTTTCCAGAAATTTTGAAAACTCTCTTGAGAACGTAGCTCACTCGTGAATATTCAGAACTTACCTTTTTGCATATCACAAAGATAGATAGATAGATAGATAGAGAGATATTTTATTAGAAAAATTGCTTAGATAAATACATCACATGAACTCCATTGTGAGAATCACTTTAAAGGAGTTCATTTAATATTTTTTTTTTAAATTTTTACATAACTTTGCTTCTGGAAGTAAAATTTAGTCAGCTTATAAGAATTAAGACAATAAACAAAAGAAAAAAAAAATAAATAATTAATGAGACATTTTTTTTTTTAAAGAAAAGAAAAGAAGGCAACATAGTTTCTAGACAGGCGAGACACTTAAAATCAAAATTGGACAGATTGCACATGTGATAGTAAAGAGTGATGAGTTTGGGAATTGGCTACAACAACTATACCAACAAACTAACGGACAAACATTAACACTCACGACATAAGGTTCCTCCAACATTTCATGCGTTAATCTAGGGCGGGTATTGTATCTGAAGCAGAAATTCCTTAAGCGCTTTACTAAAGCTATACGCACCCCTAATGCTCTGAATCTCTCTCGGTAGCCTATTGAAAAAAGCTGGTCCCGCGTGGGATATAGCAATGGTACCGAACTTGGTGCGAATTCGAGGCGTAGTAAATAAATGTTTATTTCTCGTCGGATACTTATGGCAAGGTTTGCTAAATCTCATGTTATGGTACGCCGCATCCCATTCACAGTCGTGCACAAATTTACATACGCTGTACTTGTACAAACTTTGAATGTTCAGAACATCCGTTGCATAATTGGTAAACAGGTCAACAGTGGAGTGCCTGTAAGACAGTTTGTGAACAAACTTCAGACAACGCTTCTGCTACACTTCAAGTGGCTTCAGCACATATTTGGCGGCACCTCCCCACAGTCCAGTAAGGTAACTGAGTCTGGAATGCACAAGGGCAAAATGCTTAAGCGTTTTACGCGGAAAAATCTTCTTCAATTTGTTCAATACACTCGACGTCGCGGACACTTTGTTGCACAGGGCGGTGATATGCGCGTTCCAGTTGAGATGCCTATCCAGCGTAAGACCAAGGTACTTTATAGTCTCAACTTCAGGAATTTCCACTGTGGTGAATTGTCGGGGCCTTCTCGATCAATTTACGCCTGGACTGAAAGTGCATTATGCGAGACTTCCCTGCGTTCAGCGTAAGCCGATTGATCCGAAAAAATTCATGGAGAAGGCCTAAGTCATGCCTGACATTACTCGCATTCAATGCGACATCGCGACTCCTGTAGAAAAGTGCGGAGTCATCGGCGTACAAATAAAGGGAACTCTTCAGGGCAAGCATGTTCACGTCATTAAGGTACACCAGAAACAAGAGCGGTCTAAGACAGCTGCCCTGCGGCACACCTAGCGTCACTGGAAGAGAGGCGCTTGTGACTCGCGCATTCTTCACCATTTGAGTCCTACACGACAAATAGCTCTTAAAAAAAGATACAAAATCAAATTCGGATAATATCTTTGATACTATTATTATTTTAGGAAGAGCGATGAACAGTAAAATATAGAAAAAAAAAACATTAAAAATGGCTTTAATCATGAGGTTTCTGACACGTTGTAAACATTTCTCATAAGATTTTTTATTTTGATGTGTCTGTTTCGCTGTCAGCTAAAGCGTTTAAAGCCTACGCCGCGTCTATCGGTCGGTACATTCAATAAGTTCTACGTTTTCTGTTAGTTATTGCAGTTTTTGTACATTATTCAAATACTAGATTTAGTCGGAGACAGCACATACACAAGCATCAATGTAGATGACCAAAATATTGTAGAGAGAGTTAGTCAACTTCACCCAACAAACTTTTAAGAGTAATATTAAGTATAAATCGAATGCAAAAGGACCTTTGACGAATCCCATTTTAGCAATAGGCACTGGAGGGAGTCTCCCGCTCCAGGGTGGGCATTGAAGATTCCGGGGTGGGCAACGCCCGGTTTTGCCCGTTAGTAGCTACGGGCCTGTGACCAATGTAGCTGACGAAAGCTCCATTGGTAACAACACCATCCACGTAGTTGATGGGAACAATGAGGTTAACACAACGATTAGCAGAAGTGATCCAGGCGCTAACTTGACATTGCCCAATGAGCCGAAAAGGTACGTGGGCATGACATACATTGAAGGGATCTCTAACAGATTTTCCAAAGCCATTAAGCGATTAGCACCAAACTTGACTATTGCTCCACGTCCAATGGTGAAAGTGGGTGGATTCTTCTCGGATATGAAGCAAAAACTTACAAGTGACCAACAGTCGCTAGTTGTTTATAGATTACAATGTAAAGTTTGCTCGAAGTGGTACATTGGTGAAACGTCGTGGTGCTTATGCGATAGGTCCAAAACACATGAAAGTGATGTACGCAACAAGAACACCAATCCGAAGAAAACGGCTCTGGTCAAACACGTTGTTGACACTAACCACGAGTTTGACTTTAGCAGAAAAGAAATCCTGAAGAAAATTCGTAAAAAAGAAATGCTCAAAATTCACGAAGCGAACCAAATAATTCTGCACGGGGATATGGCACTTAACTTTAAATCGGATGCGGCACACATTTCACCAGTTTTCTACAACCTGATTTTGCGAAATTCCAAACCACAAACTGTAAACCCAGCACAACCTACTTCATACGTAACATCTGTTCTAAAGGTTGACAACCTGATTGACAACAATAATACAAATAATCGATCTACGCGAACCATATATAATTTTAGATCGCTTAAACTCAATTTAATTTGATAAAAACTATTTGTCATATTAAGTTGCGATTGTCACCCGTTAAACGTAAGTCTAAAAAATCTAATTTATACAAATTAACTTGTTAAGCTTTGTTCTAGCCATGATTATGGTCACTCACACTGACCGAATTCAAGGGGAATAAAGCTCTGAAAAATAAACAAGTTTTTCATTCAACCGGTCCATATTCAAGCAATACAACAAACATCAATTTGACCTAACCTATATTGCTCATCTTTGAACTTGAATCATGGGACATATACTGTTGTATATGTCTTTCGCCATAAAATGATCCTTTACATATTCGAGCCTTGAGATGGTCATCATCAATATGTTTTACCAGCAGACTTTTACACTTTTTCATTTTTAATGTGTTTTCTGAATTATCGATCGGTTGATTGCAGCGTAATTATTTCCAAATCTTCCTCCATGTATTTGGACAGCCACTTTTCCTCCGAGAACATTAGTATCCTGAATTTCCAATTGTTTAAATTGTTTCTGTAACGTGACGGCACTTTGCCACACGTTCCACACATATATTAAAACTAATATTCGGTAATTACTCATAACGAATTCCGTAGAATAAATATAACATTTAAATAACGCGCGCTCGAAGCGTTATTCACACTAAGAGCGATCTCTTTTAGTTTTAGTTTATATCAGAGAAATGATAACGGCAGCTCACGTTTCTATGAACATTGGGTTGCTAGCAAATATAAACAAAAAATAATTAATTTTTCGACTAAAAAAACTTGATCAGATGAAATGATAATTCCTTTTTCCTTTAATTACAAATGGTTGAAAAGTAATTTTTCTCCGAATCGGACTCGTATTATCAAAGTTATTGGTAAGTGAAATTTGTTCCAAATATGAACAAATTTCATACGATGATATTTTGGTAAATAAGGATCAACACAACAAAAGAATCAGTTTAATATCGTTTGGGCATTGAGGAAAAAATAATTAAATTTTGATTGGTCCGAATCCGTCGAGTTGAAAATAAACTAATTAACATTCGAAATCAACACATAGAACATAACCACACTTATAGGCTTCTGGGACCATATCGTTCAAATATTTTCAGTATTACGCGACATACTCATTCTATCCGGCAGGGCCGGCGCGTGAGCTGCCGTTATCATTTCTCTGGTTTATATTAAATCCATAACGGAAACAGCAATACTGCTTCCATAATTTGAAATTAACGGATTCTCACGACCGCCAAAATTAGATAATTAAGAGAGATTTAAAATTAAGAGAAGGGGGGGGGGGAAGATCATCGGAAACGAAGATCTACTTTTTGAATTGCATTTTAATTGCGAGGAAACATTGGAATCGCAAAGTATCATCAGCAAGAGTGTTAGCCCAGACAAAATATCACCAGTATTTCTTCGTCAGTGTGCGGATCTCTTAGATAAACCCCTTTCGTTGATATATTAGAAATCATTAGCAGAAATGCATTACCCCAATTCATGGAAAATTGGTCACGTAACGCCTATCTACAAATCTGGACAGAAATCGGATATATCAAACTATCGCGGTGTTTGTGTCTCACCGAATTTGGCAAAAGTTTTTGAAATAATTATTTTCAATCAATTAAAATTTAACATTTTCCCGAAAATCAACAGCGAATCAGCATGTTTTCTTTCCTGGGAGAAGAGTAGAGTCCAACTTGATGGAACTTTCAATCATGGTACACGATGGATTCGACAATGACTGCCAGACAGACATCGTTTACGCGGACATTCGAAAAGCATTTGACGTCATAAAGCCTACCTCGCTAATCTCAAAATTATCTGTCGATAAATATCACCTGAGTAACTCGCTGCTGTTATGGTTCAAGTCATACTTCAAAAATCGCAAGCAGTTAGTTAAAGTGAACGCCACTAAATCAGATATGATTGAAGTTCACTCCGGCGTAGGTCAAGGATCAATTTTAGGACCACTAAACTTTTTGATTTACTTTGACGACTCTGATGGCAGATCTGATATTACAACAGACATAAATTTAGCTGACGACAAAAAAATAGTGCATAACCGCATATCATCACTTAATGACACTTATATACTACAGTCATCCATAAATGATTTTGTTGAATGGTGTAGTGAAAATCGAGTAAATCGAGCTAAACGACGATAAGTGCAAAATCATGTCAGTTTCACGGAAACAATGCCCAATATTAGCAGAATATTTCATAAAAGACAAGCTAATTCAATGTGTTAGTAGCAGCAAAGACTTAGGAGTCACATACGACCACAGATTCTCTATCGAATACCACCTTGAGATAGCAACGAAAAAGGGTTCATCTATGCTATCATTTGTTAAGCGACAATGCTACGGACGATTCGACCAGAACACAGTGAATATGCTATACTCAGCTATAGTTAGATCACACCTCGAATCCTCCAGTTCAGTTTGGGCACCGCACCACAATGTTCACATTCAATCGCTTGAAAGTGTTCAAAGACAATTCGTCTTTTACGCCAACAAAGACAGATATGTTGACAAAACGAAAGATAGCTATCGTTTACGCCCATACGTAGATAGATGTAATGAATTAAACATGAAGTCACTTCTCAGACGTCGCGCCAATGATGCAATCTTTTTTATCCACGACATTCTTACTGGAAAAATCAACTCACAATTCTTGCGTAATAGAATTCAACTGTATGACGGCGTCAGGAGCCTCAGAAATCCTTCATTCATTCGCATACGTCGGTCCAAGCACGAATACACAACTTTCTCATCGTTTAATTTTGCATGTTTAGACCCGTACGAAGTACGTAGGTCTGATGCGTTTACTACCACGTTTGTTACATTGCGAATTCGAACCCGGGAGTAAGGGGGAAACTTTTTTTGTTGCCTCCAGATGACAAATC
>CM055403.1:88502134-88538124 GCA_029228625.1 Pseudolycoriella hygida
AATTGAATTTGGGCACTGTCGGCCTAAGGGCCGCCAAGACAGGTTTAAGTGGTTTTTGGTCTTTTGTACATAACTCGAGTAAATCTTTTCCGATTTTCATAAATTTTTTTTTTGTTTAAAAGATCTGGGCATGGCTGACAATTTATGGAAGAAACGTTTTTTAATTTGAGTCCTTGGACTTAGCTAGGGCACTAAAAACGAGTCTCTGATAGGGCTCTATGTGTTTTTTGAACATAACTGGAGTAAATCTTTACCGATTTTCAAATTTTTTTTTGTTTGAAAGATCTGGGCATGACCGACAATTTGTGGAAGAAACATTTTTCGATTTGAGTCTTTGGACTTAGCTAGGGCACAAAAAAAGAGTCTTTGTTAGGGCCCTACGTGTTTTTTTGTACATAACTCGAGTAAATCTCTTCCGATTTTCAAAAACTTTTTTTTTGTTTGAAAGATCTCGGCACGGACGACAATTTATAGAAGAATTTTTACCTGTGCTTAGGGCTCAAGTGGGCCCCATGTCGGTCCTAAGGTCTGCCCTAACATAAAAAAATGTTTTTTGGTATGTTGCAGAGCAAATTGAGGGAAACATTTTTGTCTATGGAAGTAGTTATCCGAGGCCTCTATTTAAGGCCCTAGGTCGGCCCTAGCCCAAAAATAGTTTTTTGCTATGTTATAGACAAAATTGAGGAGAACATTTTTCTCTATTTGTAGGTCAATTTTGTGCGTTCGGAGAATTTTTTTACACCGTTACTTCGGACGGGTTTTTCATAATTGCCCTACGGGCAATTTCCAATACAGTCTAATGTGAACGCAATATTTACTTAAATACGTTCCAGTCTTTTCGTAACATCAACTCTGTTTGCCACATCTATTCTGATATGTACGGGTCCCTTCTATGTTTGTTGTTTAATCTTGCTGCCGTCCATGTAGATCCGTCCTTAACTTCTATAAATTTCCGTCGGAGCATTTTGGAACTCGACGACTCAATATTTGGAAAATTTAGTGTTTGATAGTGTCTTTGTTTAGGCGCTTTCTTTCCAATAGATAAAAGAAGCCAGAAAGCTCCATGCCCGGTGATTAATTTATTGACTGTATATTTTGATATGTTTAAAAGCTTAAAGATTTTTTATTTCTTGTTCACAGAAATTTAATTTTCATTTCCTGACTGCAAATCTCATTGAACGACCCATTATTTGGCAACATGATGTGATACCTTAATTTACATGCTCTCTTTTTGACTTTGGACGACTCCAGTTCTTTTGGTTTAGTCATTTTGACGACATCCTTTAACGGCGATATTTTGGACTCTACTCCTTCTCGTTTAACCGTTTTGACGACAGCCTTTTACGGCGATATTTGCGATATTTGATTTTTGTTTGTCACCGATGGTTAGAAAGAATTGAGTCTGAATTACTTAATTTGACAATTTCTGAAGCACACGCTGAAATTTCTAATCAAGTAAAAAGACAGAAACATTTATACCGCCGAATAGGAAGTCTTCTACCCCACCATATCATAGGAAATAGTTTCCCACGCCAAATAATCAACTCCCAACATATTTGATTTCTGTAAATGTTTTTAATTTATTATTTATTGTTTCCACCTTCCACCAACATCAATAATAAAGTAAGGCTACATGCTACATTAAAGCGATCGCTATTAAAAAAGATTTTGTATAAAGAAAATAAGAATTGATAGCAAAAAATAAAGAATTGATCGCAAAAAATAAAGAAATGATCGCTCTTGCGATCACTTTTCTTATGTTTTTGCGATCAATTCTTTTGTTATAGCGGTCAATTCTTTATTTCTTGCGATCAATTCTTCATTTTCTTCGGTTATTTCTTATTTTAGAATTATCGGTTTAAATTCTTCCCGTAAAGTAACATTATATTCGGAAGATATCCGTTGATTCATTAAGAAATTGTAAAGTTAAACCAATTTCATTATAAAATCACATCGAAGATTGAACGCCGCCAAAAGTTATAGTCATTCTAAATCAAATTAATGCAGAAATAAATCGTCACTTTAGTACATGACGAGCTTTTTTTATGAAGCACAAAGTTACATTCGCACCAACAAATACGAAAGAAAACAATATCATATCCGCATTGCAACATATTGGCACATAAAGCACTCTCGTTAAGTCATAAAGTCATGTCGTTCGTACCTAACAATGTTCATTTTCCTTTTAAGCATTTTTTTAAATATCCAGGACTTCGTTGAAATGGCTTTTTTGATATTCGACCGGCATGCTACATAACGAGAAATTTGAAATCAAATAATAACTTCACACTAATTTGCCATGAAAATCACACACAAACTTTCAAAGTGATCAATCGTCAATAAATAGTACATTCATTAATTACCTCTAATACATCCCATTGTCAGTAATGTTTTTTTTTAATATGTCACGAATCTTTTTGTTTCGAAAATGTTGTCTTACGGCATAACATAAATAATCGTAATTGATCAGTGTTTGTTGACAGATCAGATTATTGACATTGATTTTCTGGAGCTGTTTCCTCCTTGCTTTTTTGATTAATTTAACTCATAGCTTACAACTTATTGTTTACTTATAATTTTGAACTTATAACTTATAGTTTACTTATAACTTTCAACTTATAACTTATAATTTATGACTTATAACGTATAGTTATAAGTATAACTTATAAGTTTTGCTATAAGTAGGTTTGCCCAATCTCCCTATTAGAGAGTTTGGGCAAACCGATTTATAGCTGTAAGTTATAAGTCATATTTTTACGTTATAATTTATAATTTATATGTTATAAGTTTTTGGGTGTCAAATGGTGTGTTAAGCGTAATATAGTACTCCTTTATGTACCTTAGCCTCTGTCCACCTACTCCTACATCCTATCCTACCCGTGGTGACACCTGTTATAGTGAGCAACCCGCATGAACGATCAGGTAACCAACCTTGGTGTAGTAGTGTGGGTCACTTAGCATAAGGATGAGGGGGGCTGCCTTCGGGTAGTACCTAAACGGCACGTATAGGGAGGGCCGAAGGCAGCTAGGCGCTATCAAGATGGGATGGCGACTTAGTATGGTGGCGGATGATCTCAACCGCAAGAGACAACGGCAGCATACACAGCCCTAGTCAGATGGGCTACCATCACCACCTGGTGACTTCCCTACGGGTCATCGGGAGAAGGATAGTAGGTTGGGCGCTTGGCTAACTCCCAGACACCGTAAAAACAGTCTTGTTATGAATTCCCCAACACAGCCTCGGATCGGACAGGATAAACGGCAACGACTCAAGCATCGGAAAAAGGACAACGATTTACAATTAGGAACATGGAATGTAAGATCTTTGTTGCGGCCAGGAGGATTGGGATCTCTCACAAGTGCGCTAAGAGCGGCAAAAATTGACATAACAGCTGTGCAAGAAACGAGATGGCCTGGAAAGGACACCATGACCAGTAGCGACTATAAGTTCTACTATAGTGGGAAGAGTAACGACAGTCCAAGAGAGTATGGAACAGGCTTCATGGTTCTCGGCAGAGCTAGAAACGCGGTGATTGGTTTCAGTCCTGTTGACGAGCGATTGTGCGCTCTACGGATAAGAGGAAAATTTTTCAATTACACTCTTATAAACGTTTATGCGCCTACGGAGGAAAGCGACAACGAGGTGAAGGAGCTATTCTACGAGAAACTGGTGGATGTATATGATGGAGCGCCGAAACGAGACATTAAAATTGTGCTTGGAGATTTTAATGCTAAAATAGGCCGCGAAGTATTTTATCGTCCCACAATCGGTAAACATAGCCTTCACGAAAACTCGAACGAAAATGGAACGCGGGTGGTTGATTTTGCAGCATCAAGAAACATGGTTGTCAGCAGTACCTATTTCCAACATAAAGACATCCACAAAGCGACATGGGTATCACCGGATAAACGAACCAAAAACCAGATTGACCATATTTTGATAGATGCACGTCACTGTTCAAATATGTTAAATGTCAGAAGCTGTAGAGGACCGAATGTAGATTCCGATCACTACCTGGTGAGAGCGGCAGTTAGGTCTCGAATATCGGTTCAACACAATCGACAACCGGCATTGGAAAGGTGGGACATGGAAAAACTACAGAACGAAGACATTAAACGTCAATATGTCGACAGGCTGGAGACGAATATTATTGCCGGAATGGTCAGCGAACAACGAAGCGTAGACGATGCGTGGAATCAAATTAGACGGAATGTAGAGAGCGCCGCAGCAGAGACAGTGGGAACGAGAACGGGAAAGAAAAGAAATATCTGGTTTGACGATGAATGCCAGAAGGCCATGGACGACAAAAACGCAGCTCGCTTGAAAACTCTAAGTAGATTCACTCGAGCTGGCCAGGAAGAGTACCGTTCTAAAAGAAATTTCGAGAGAAAACTCTTCCGACGGAAAAAGCGACAGCGTGACAAGGAAGTTTTGATCGAAATTGAGAAGTTTGGCAATCGGAAGGAGACTCGGAACTTTTACCGGAAAGTGAACGAATCCAGAAACGGTTACAGTCAACAACCTTTGCTGTGTAAGGACAAGCATGGATTGGTCTTAGCAGATGAGGAAAGATGCATTGCGAGATGGGCTGAGTACTTTAAGGAACTGCTTAAACCGAACAGACCGCTCAACCGAGACGACGAAAACGACGAATTGCCATTTCAGACTGCGCAACCATACATAGAAGAACCAACGATGCAAGAAGTTGAAGCTGAAATTTTAAAGCTCAAAAATTTCAAAGCCCCGGGGACTGACAACCTACCCGGTGAACTTTTCAAGAACGGCGGCAACGCGCTATGTATGGAGATGCACGAGCTCATCATACGCATCTGGAATGACGAGAAGTTACCGGAAGATTGGAAGACCAGCATACTTTGTCCCATATACAAAAAAGGTGACAAATTGGAGTGTGGCAATTTTCGAGGAATCGCTCTGCTGAATATTGCTTACAAGATATTTGCAAATATTCTATATCAGCGCCTTCATCCATACACGGAATCTACGATAGGTGAATACCAAAGTGGTTGTCGTGTAGGTCGTTCAACATCGGACCAGCTGTTTAATATCAGACAGATCTTGGAGAAGTGCAAGGAGTACAACATTGAAACACACCATTTGTTCGTTGACTTCAAGGCAGCCTATGACAGTGTTAGAAGAAGTAAGCTATGGGGAGTCATGGAGGAGTTCGGAATTCCCAACAAACTGATCTCGCTAACGAAGCTAACACTAAACGGAGCTAACAGCCGAGTAAGGATCCGCAATCAAATGTCAGAGACTTTCGACATTGAAGAAGGCCTACGTCAAGGAGATCCTCTTGCAACGCTGCTTTTCAATTTAACACTCGAAGCAGCTGTTCAAACCATGGACATAGACTCCAGCGGCACCATTTTCTCCAAGTCCAGTCAGTTGCTTGGTTTGCAGATGACCTGGACATTATTGGCCGAACTATGGATGTTGTTAAAGATAAGTTTATGGCCTTGGAGAGGAAAGGTACCGACCTTGGGTTGAAGGTCAATGACGGAAAAACGGAATACATGATCATCCCACCTACGAATCGATATCGGGAAGATAACGTAACGATCGACACACACACATTCAAAATGGTCAATAAGTTCGTATACCTTGGATCAGAGCTGAACATAAACAACGACATTGCGGACGAAATAAAAAGGCGAGTAACTTTGGGCAACCGGAGTTATTACAGCCTGCTGAAAATTCTAAAGTCCAAGTCAGTAAGCCGAAATTCAAAATGCGCACTTTATAAAATTGTGATCAGACCGGTAGTTACGTACGGTTCGGAGTCGTGGTGCTTGACACAGAAAAATGAACAATCTCTGCATACGTTCGAGCGAAAGGTACTGCGTACAATATTTGGACCAGTATTTGACCGAAAACTGAACCGATGGCGCAGACGATATAATCACGAGCTCATAGAGCTTTTCGGAGAGCCCGACATAGTCAGAACAACAAAAATAAATAGACTACGTTGGCTCGGTCACGTACAACGAATGAATGAACATCGTATTCCAAAAAAAAATTCTGAAGTCCAAACCTGAAGGCAAAAGGAGTGCAGGGCGACCCAAGTCCAGGTGGAGCGACGCTGCTTTTGCCAACTTAAGAACTGTGGCCCGGTTGGAGAAGCATGTTGGAGAAGGCCAAGACCCTTAATGGGTTGTAGTGCCGGTAAAGTAAGTAAGTAAGTAAGTATGTTATAAGTTTTTATAAGTTATAAGTTTAAGTTATAAGTTATAAGTTTTTATCAGTTATAAGTTTAAGTTATAAGTTATAAGTTTTTATAAGTTATAAGTTTAAGTTATAAGTTTAAGATATAAGTTATAAGCGTTTATAAGTTGAAGTTATAAGTTATAAGTTTAAGTTATAAGTTATAAGTTTAAGTTATAAGTTATAAGTTTAAGTTATAAGTTATAAGTTTTTATAAGTTATAAGTTTAAGTTATAAGTTTAAGATATAAGTTATAAGCGTTTATAAGTCATAAGTTTATGTTATAAGTTATAAATTTTCATAAGTTATAAGTTGTAAGTTGAAATTTTAAGTTATAAATTTTTATGAGTCATACGTTTCAAATTTTTATAAGTTATAAGTTTAAATTTTAAGTTATAAAATTTTATGAGTTATAAGTTTAAGTTATAATTTATAAGTTTTAAATTTTTATAAACTATAAGTTATAAGCTTATGTTATAAGTTATAAGTTTAAGTTATAAATGTGAATTCGCGAATTCTTCAACCAGGTTGTATGCAGCTCACATACATCAGATCTTAGATTTTCGAAAAGTTGATCTTAATCGAATCTCTGGACTATCGTGAGAAAATCGTAGAAGAAAATTTTTTTTGAAAAGTACCTCTGCACCAAAGTCGCTGAAAACGTTTTTTCGTAATATTTTCGCGATGATTTTTCTGATTAGACTGAAATTGGCCTCATTTGTGTAGATTGATGAGGCAAATTTTTAAAAATTAAAAAATCCTCAAAATTCGATCTGTGGTCCGGGCTATAGCGATTCAAAGTTGAAAAAACGCGCTTTTTTAAAGAGCTCTAGAGGGCGCTAACAGCGGCAGCCAACAAAACCTAATATACTATCAGAAGCACAATGATTTGAAGTTTCAAAAACACTATAGAGATCTTTCGGTCAGGGCTGTTTGTGAACAAGAAAGCCTATAGAGTGGGAAGTACCCAAAAGTCTTAAAAATAAAGATCTTTTTTGTAGACGTCAGACTCATAATTCTTCCTATCATGTCTTAAAACCTCATCCAATAAATTATCATCTAAAAACGGTCAATAATTGTTTTGAGATTGATCCTTGAGTTGGTGTAAACCAATGAATGTAAGGGGTGTCCAAAATTATATGAGAATACGGAAAACTTTGTGTTTGTGGACGCTGATGAATAGTGTGCACAGGTGCTAGGGTTTAGGCGGTGTAAAAGATTTATAATTTATAACTTATAACATATAAATAATAACATAAATTATAACTTATAACTTATAAAAATTTGAAACTTATAAATTATTACTTAAACTTATAACTTATAACATAAACTTATAACTTATAACATAAACTTATAACTTATAGTTTATAAAAATTTAAAGCTTATAAATTATAACTTAAAATTTTATAACTTAAAATCTAAACTTATAACTTATAAAATTTTGAAACGTATGACTCATAAAAATTTATAACTTAAAATTTCAACTTACAACTTATAACTAATAACATAAACTTATGACTTATAAACGCTTATAACTTATATCTTAAACTTATAAACTTAAACTTATGTTTCACATAATGTTTCGAGTACCAACGATACGAACATGAAAAGTCTACATCTTCTTGGTGGACATATTACTACTCGAACATTAACGAATCACTTTCACATTTCACAATTTAACGTCACAGTTACAACCTACAACATATTAGACTATATAGCCGATAATGCCCAAATCAACAGAAAACGAAGAAAGGGCATAAATTTCAGCGTTAGGACATGTCAACTTTAAGATTGAAACTGACGATGAGATTTCTGACATCATATTACAGAATAATTTTTGGAGAAGTCATATCACAATAAAACGATGGATTAACAACAACACTATGTCTGCACCTACACCAACTATTTTAATAAAATGTTAAACGAAACCAGGTAAAACACAGATTCGTTTAAATTACACGCTCCAAGACATTTATCACACATCTCTTTGTACTACAATAACATTCGTGGAATGACCGATAAAAAAGATAATATTCTACTTTCTTCGACATCTTGCGACTACGATGTGATCGTTCTATCAGAAACCTGGTTGACTGATAAATTCATCTATGGCCTATATATTCAATGGGGCTCATCAGAATCACACCTGAGAGCAATCATTGCAGCGCATTCGCTTATAAAACACGGTGACATTTTCATCGCAATTGGTGACTTCAACATGCCCACCGTTAAATGGTCAGCCAATGAAGACGGTTTCGATTATCTTCCACTAATGGGAACCTCAGAATCAGAGGATGCGTCAATTGCAAGAACGGTGACCACTTCTCTTCTTGACTGTGGACTATTTCAAATGGCGAATTTAATGAACGCATATAACAATGTTCTCGATCTCGCTTATACCAACATGCCGGAGCTTTGTATAGTAAGTCGTGCTGATCGATCTTCCACTGATTCCGGAATTGCTACAAGATACCGCCCGTGTTCAAACACATTGTATGATAGAATGCAAACCAATAACTTTTGTGTCGTCACCATCATCAGAACGGATATATTGTTTTAAGAAGGCACCATTCGATTTGATTCATATTGAATTGGCCAATGTAGATTTCCACACCATACTGGCGGACAAAAGCTTAGATGATATGCTAAACAGTCCATATAAAATGGCACCATTGTTTCTCCGTGAATGCGCTGATGTCCTAGCTGAACCATTATCAATGATACATGCCAAGTCACTATCGGAATCATATTATCCGGACTTTTGGAAGATGGGTCACGTAACTCCTATTTATAAACAAGGAAAAAAATCTGATGTTACCAACTACCGTGGCGTTTGCGTTTCATCAAACCTTGCTGAAGCGTTCGAGATCATCGTTTCAAATCAGATTGCGCTCAATATACTTCCTTACTCATCGCTAAAACAACATGGTTTCTTTCCAGGTAGACGAGTTGAAACTAATTTGATGGAGCTATCGATTTTAGTGCACGATTCTTTCGAAAACGTCAAGCAGACTGATATATTTCTTGCTGACATTGAAGAGGCTTTTGATGCAATAAGAACAGTCCGATTGAGTAACTCGCTACTAATGTGGTTCCAACCATTCTTTCGCCGCCGCAAGCAGTTAGTTAAGATTAACTCCAGCAAATCTGATGTTATCGACGTACATTTCAATACTGGCAGCATTGTTCTTTCTGGTATTTTTCAACGACTCAGATGGCACGTCACATATCACCAGGGACATAAATTTTGCTGATGATAAGAGGGTCGTCCACAGTAGTATTTCATCCATTGAGGATACTCATTTCATGCAAGAATCAATAAATAAATTCCTCGAGTGGTGCTCTTTGAATGACCTTACATTGACCGATAAAAAATGTAAAGTGATGACGCTATCTCGGAAGAAATCACCAATTTTAGCTGAGTATCACTTGAATGGTGTACTGATTAAACGAGTTGAAAGTATCAAGGATGTTGGTGTAACATATAACAAAGAATTTGTGTAAACGATCACATCGAACTTGCAACAAATAAAGCTGTCGATGCTATCGTTCATCAAACGTCAATGCGATGGTCGCTTTAATGTCCCCACAGCCAGTCAATAGAAATTATTGAAAGAAAATCTGTACTGTATGCCAACCATGATAGATACGTTGATCCAAACCAAAACAGTTATCGCTTACGTCCTTATGTAGATAGGTGTAACGAACTTAACCTCCAATCTCTACTAAGACGTCGCACCAATGCTGCTGTTTACTTTATTCACGACATCCTGACAGGTAAGATAAACAGTCCATTCATTCGCGAAAGGATTCGACTGAACGATGGATTACGAGTGTTACGTAAACCATCAATGATTCGCCTTTATGGAGGACCAGATTATGTGCAATTCTCGCCATTAAATTTTGCGTGCCGTTTGTTCAACTCAGCGGTTATTCACGTTGACCCTACCCTACCATCCCAAGAATTCAGGCGTAAAGTTCTTGATCTAGATGACTCAGTATTTGGAATTTTTGGTCTAATTGAATAGTGTGTTTGTTTAGTGCTTTCTTTTCACTTCCCAAAAGAAATTCGAAAGCATTATCCAGCATAATCCATTCGTCATTTGATTTTTTTTTCAGCATTAACACTACACTTACACAAGACTATGCAAATACGCTATTATACGCTATATATTTTTATTTTTTATTTAAGGGGCGGAAACGCTCTCTGCGGACTTTTTTTATTTTGAATTATTTTTATTTAACATTTTCTTATTTGACGATGAACGACGCTTTTGCGGAATTTTCATTTTTTCTTTTCTTTTTTTTACATTTTTTTTTATTTATTCATTTTAATTTTCTATTTATTTTTCCATTTTTTTCCTAGTTTTGATCGTTTTTTTTATGGATTTCCAATTCTATGTCCTTTCTTTATATCTTTTTGTGCTGTCATTATGTTATATTACTCTAAGTTGTATGACTTGTAACGTTTTCATGGTTTTTTAAGGATGGTTATGACAGCAGTCATAACCAATCTTTTTCCATGTCGGCTCGAAAAAAGTAGACAATAAAGTCAATATCATTCATTCATTCATGTCAGCAAATGGTAAAGTTTTCATGTTCGTGTTTTTAGTTCAACTGCTTTATGAGAACTGAGAATTTAGATCGAATTCAGAGCATACTAAATTCCAAATACTGCAAACTGGATTATTGAGGTTTACAACTTTAACAACATGTAATTGCTACAAGATAATACTGACGCTATGCACCCACCTTTAAAAAGCACCGTTTTTGATAGAGAGAGGAGTTTGTTTCATCTTTTCCCGTCATTTCAGTGTGGCGCTCTATGTTGGCGGCTATTAAATGGCAAATTCTCATACGATTTGAATATTTTTTCGGAAAAAGAATGTTTTGAAATAAAATATCACGGAATTACGATGATTGCTTACATTTATATGTTGAAGGTATTATCAACGCGGGCTTTATAATTGTTGTCAATATGAGCATCATTTATAAATTTGATGAAAACAGCAAAAATACGTTGATGAATGGAGGTTATGTGATATGGTGTAAAAAATTTTTAGAAGGAAAACTCGTTCCAACTATATAATTTGGCCTCCAATCGGGATATCTTACTATAAACAATGGTTTAAAGTTTTATATATGTTATATATGTATATATATATGTATATAAAGTTAAATTCAAGCACTATTTTTCACATTTGGATCACTTTCCAAAGTCGCATTTTTGTAAACGAACAAAATAGTTTTCTTGACAACCGAATATAAAACACTGCGCTAACCGATAGTTATTTTAAAGTTATTTTTTAGTGGATATTATTTATAAATATATCAACACTTTACTAGTTTTGCGTTTTATTATACAAAAAAAAATAATTTTTTAAATTTTTGACCGAAAAGAAGAAAGCATTTATTTATATAAGGTATGATTACGAAAAAATCCGGACGACTCAAGTTGGATGTTTCTATTAACCGGATTCATTTCAATGAAAACTTTTGTCATCCTTCGAAAGCATATATATTTACTTTGTACTTCCACATAAAGTCATACAGCAAGCTCGCCAGTACGGATGAAATCCCGCACCTTTCCTTTGATACCACTCATCATACGGCGCACAGTCGTTCCTTTGATTAGACTGACCGACTTATCCCAATAAAATTTCATTGAATTGGTGTCCTTGATGGCTGCTCGTGTCTTCTTCATATTTCTTTTGCCAATTGCCCAAAATTGGTCAATGGGACGAAATTCGGAACAGTTCGCTGGATTCATCTCCTTCGGGATAATTTGTACATGGTTGGTCTTGTACCAATTCAACGTAGCGTTGGAGTAATGACAAGAAGCCAGATCGGGCCAAAACATTACTTTGCCTTTATGCCCTTTGATAAAGGGAAGCAATCGTTTTTGGAGACATTCCGTGATGTAAGAATCTGACTTCAAAGTAGACGATGTAACGAAAGACTTGCTCTTACGACCACATCCACAAATCGCCTGCCAAACCAGTAGCTTCTTGCCGTACTTGTCAACATTGACGAATTTATATTTGTTGGCCACACCTAAACGCTTCTCTGCTACATAAAATTTCTGGCCTGGGATTTGTTTGGCATCAACTTTCACATAAGTTTCATCATCCATGATGAGACAACCTTTGAATTTTGTCAATATCGTCTCATACAACTTTCGGGCTCGCGTTTTTGATCTCAAATTCTGCTGATCGTTCCGGTTCGGTCGTTTTATAGCATGGTATGACCGTGTGCCAGTCCGCAATCGTGTGTTATGTATCATTTTCGCTGAAGTTCCATATCTCTTTGCCCGATCTCTGTCAAAGAGCACTGGATTTTGTTTGAAAGAACGAACAATGTTTGCATGGAGCTTTTTGTCATGTGGTCCTTTCTTTCTGCCGGATCCCTTGGCTCGTTCGACGGATAAGGTTTCCTTATAACGTTTAAGGACATCTCCAACCGTTGATTTTGGCACATTGAGTGACTTTGAAATCTTTTTTAGAGACCACGATGGATTTTGCAAATATTTGTGCAAAATATTTTTTCTTCTTTCCAACTCCATTACTATTTACTATTGGCAGACAGTCTTGAATTAAATTTGTCTGGCATACTAAGGATGGCACGTTCTTGACGACTACGAGGTATTAATATGGCATTATTCTGTGTGTTATATTAGGCTCAGCAGAGGAACAAAGTCGTCCGGATTTTTTCGTAATCATACTTTATAAAAATACAAATAAAAGGAGCTGCCCTTGTAACAAAGGTTGCTTAAGAAAACACAGCGTATCCATCTATCATTTAAGACAATCGTCATTCTGATATCACAGTCGGTTCGAATATTTAATTTTATAATTTGTCATATAACAAATGTTAATCGTAAATATGTTGATTTATAATATGAATTGTTTTTACTAAGACTAATTCGGAAAGTTCCTTGAGTTTAGAGACCTCTAGCTTGAATGACTTAAAAAAATCGATTACACTTATTCCGAAGATGCCTCTGCTATCGAAAAATAACCCCCAAACTGACCACTTTCTTTTACCGAATGATTGTGAGTATTTTTCTTCGTAGAAAGGTATGCATTTGTCGTATATCAATGATTTTTCTAGTCGGATTTCTTCGTCCTGGTCCCTGTTGTTTGTTTCGTATCGGACTGTAGGATCGATAATGAAGGCTTTTGAAGATTTCGGGTCGAATGCAATAATGTCGCTGAAGCGAGCTCTGCCGTCAGTGTCAACTGCATAGGTTTCCTCGAAACAAACATATCCTTTTTCGCGTAGCAGTTCTGTGATGAAATTTTTAACGCCACTTTGATAGCCGCCGACACATCGCGCCAGCTATGTTTTAGTACCGAAACTAGCATAGCAAGCCACTCTCTACTACTTTATCAACCGTAACTTCAAAATGTCTTCCTATTAGAGACTCAGTTTTTGAGCCCTGGTTGAGTCCAAAAGCTCAAAATCGAAAAATTTTCTGCCATAAATTCTTAGACCTTTCGACCAAAAAAAATTTAAATTTGAAAAAAAATCCTCAAGTTGTATGTATCCCATAAAAGGTTTTGATTACCTTTCAGTGAAAAAAAAGAATTCGAAAATCGGTCTAGTTTTACTCGAGTTATCCTGTTGGCAGACAGACGGACGGATGGCTGGTTACAAACGACGTGGTAAACGCAATAGACCACTTTTCGAAGAACTTCGTATTTTCGTACGAGTCTAAAAACTTTGAAAGAATTAGTGAAATTGCATTCTCAGTCAAGGGACCTGACCCATTCAAGAGATCTAATTCAAAAAATGAATTTTAGTAGCAAACAATAAAACATTTCAATTTTATTTCAAAATAAAATGTTTACGGGACACAACGAAAGTCGGCAAATCTGATCTTATAGGTTATGTTTTTTATTGTAATTTGCAATAAATGTTGGTACTGGAATTCCAGTAACATTCGTTATCCATGCCACATATTGACCGACAATAGTGTAGCCAGTCAGTTGCGATTCAGCACATCCGGTTAAGACGCGTGAAACAATACCAACCTATAAAATAAATTAAAATTTGCACTTTTTTCAGAAAACGTAGTTTTAAAAAAATGTTACCAATCTATTTTCTGCAATAGATGCTCCTTCACTATAAGCACCCGAGCCATTATCTCCAGGACAAACCCATGTTGCACCAGATTCATCAGTGGCACAGAAATGTGTGTCAGTTAATTCAAAGTTGTCAAATTCACAAACAGCTGCAACTGCTTGATTAGAAGCGAATGGTGATGAGCTTGCTCCAGTACTGTTGGCTGCAGTGAATCCAAAGCCAGCTGTGATTAAAGCTGTACCAGTTGTAGGTGCTGCGGGTTCAATTGAAATTGTGATGGCGTTAGCCAATGGGAATGTAGCCGTTCCTTGAAGGAATATTAGTGCAATGTCATTTTTAAAATCTGTGTTGTCGAATTCTTCATGAATCAGCCTGAAGGTAGCTTCAACAAGACGACGAGCAGTTCCAACAATGAAACCGATTTGATATCTTATTACACTGCCTTGTACTAAATGAGCTGCGGTGAGCACATGACGGCTGGAAATGATAGAGCCTCCTCCTAAAGCCGCAGTATTAGTTCCTTCTAAATCCGTGCGGTGGACCAATACCATGCATGCATGTGGAGCTGTTTCAGCAGGTACATTACCACCGACTCGAGTATGAATTGGTGAATTTTGCGCTACTGGTCTCGGAATCGCCTGCAAATCAGATAGCAAGTAAGCACAGAACCACTGTAGAAACTGATTGTAAAATTCTTACGTGAGCTCCGAACACACACAAAGCAACTAAAATCAAATATCCTGCCATTTTCGTTGTTCGTTTTAG
Organism: Pseudolycoriella hygida; assembly: GCA_029228625.1. NCBI lineage: Eukaryota > Metazoa > Arthropoda > Insecta > Diptera > Sciaridae > Pseudolycoriella > Pseudolycoriella hygida. The sequence continues at coordinate 88,517,208 of CM055403.1, forward strand.
GTTTTGTTCAAAGACCCTGATCAGAACTTAACACAGTGGATTTATAAACTACTGCTATTCACATGCCTAATACCCGTATTTATTTGGATTTTAAATTTCGATCGGTATCTTCGATAAAACCGCCATTTCATTTCTTATCATTCAAAAGTCGAACGTTGTGTTTTGGTAATTAGATTTTTCAAATCTTTTGATTAAATCGTACCGAGTTTAGTGCTACTGAATGACTACTTCAGTATTTACGGAAATTTAAATGACTGAAATTTAGAAAACTTAATTAGAATTTACCAAACAAAAAATGTGCGTCATTTAGTATCGCAAAATCGCCAAATTTAGGAATAATGAAGTCATGCAATAAATATAACAATTGTCTCGGAAATACGTCTAAATTCTAAAAAAAACTAATGAGCTTCGCATCGATTAGTGGCAGATTAATCTATGTACATTTTTGTTACCAAGCACCAAGGATGGCATGAGCGCCGCACATATTTTCAATACGCGAGCGTTTTTGTGAGCACCTTTCGAATCTCACGTTCGCGCTCAAATAATTTTCGACTGATAATATTTTGTACAGGATTTGATGCAGTTTGATCAATTTTTTCATGCGATGTAAAAACTTGCAGCTGAAATGAGTGATTGCAATACGTTTTACATCAATGATCAATACTGCTTCCGGATATTCAAAAATCTAAATATAAATGCATTCAAAGCAAGTACAGATGCATGCATGCAGTAGTATGTACCCCAGATAACAATTGACCCCACATAAAATGCCATCGGAAAATTTGCTGATCCCATTTAATGTGCTCCAGTTCCAGGACATTTAATGTATATTAAAAATCGCCCTTACCGTTACATCTTTTTTTGGAACGTGAAGTGCATTTAATGTACGTTAAATGTGAATTACATGTAGATGTACATTTAAAACACTTTGAATACACAACTAATGTACCTTTAATGTACTTTTTTAATGTGAATTACTAGCACATTTCATGTACATATAATGTTATGTAAGAAAAGAAAGGAAAATTTAATTTAGTTTTCCATTTATCTAGCTTTTGTATTGCTGGTCGAATAAACATCAATTTCTTGGTGTTGTATTGCTTGAGTTGGACCAGTTGAAAAATGTGAATTTACTGTTGTGGTCGTTTATTTCCCTTGCATTCGGTCGGGTTAATGACCATAATCATGGCTAAATAATCAAACATTTCTTAACAATAAATTTTCACCTTTCAGGTACAAAAATTAATTGAAACTTACGGTTAATAATCACAATGGTATCTTTTAAAAATAAGGAATTTTCTGCTTTATCGGACGTAAATTATACCTCGTCCGCGTATTGCGATTATTGTTGATGATAAGTTCTACAGCGTGGTTGTCGCCTGTTTGTTACAAATGAAGTATCGGGGGTTTGGAATTTTTCATGATAATGTTGTAGAAAACTGGAGATATATGTGCTGCATCTGATTTGAAATTTAACGCATTGGCTCCGTGTTAGATAATTTGGTTTGCTTCCTGTATTAGTATTTTCATTAGTCCTTTTTTCCGTACTTTTTTGATAATTTCCTTCCCGTCATAATCAAATGTGTGGTGTTGGGGGCCAGTGTCAACGATGTGTTTGACTAGTGCTGTTTTCGTGGGATTATTGTGTTTGTTTTGCACGTCGTTTTTGTGTTTTTTGAACCTATCGCAAAGGCACCACGTGGTCTCTCCAATATAAAACTTACCTCAGTTTCGACATCGGACTCTGTACACTACAAAAGACTGTTGATCTGCTGTAAGTTTTTGTTTCAGCTCAGTGAAAATTCCTCCCACCTTTACTTCCGGTCTTGGCGCTATGACGATGTTCGGTGCTTTTCTCTTGACTGTTTTGGAGAGGATTTCGGAGATCTCAGGTACATACGTCATTCCAACATATTGCTTAGGCTGCTGAACAACCATCGTAGAGTTGGCGTTCGGTACCAATACTTTGGTTACATTTAGTGTCGATCTCCCTAGCAGCTCTGCGCTCCCTTCATTGGTGGTTTGGTTTAAAAAAGGATAGCTGGAATGCCTTGTGTCATTTCGACGTTTTGCACTGGACACTTTGTTGATGAGTTGTCGATTTGCTTGGCCGGGAAATTGTTCTTAAACAAAATCTTTCTAATAGTTGTTTTGTTATCTTCATGGAATGAAAAATGACTCAGGCAGAAAACCCTTTTTATTAACTCAGTCGCTGTGTTAAGTATCATATTTTTCGGGTGTTTTGAGTAGAAATTGAGCAACCGGTTTGACGCAATTGGTTTGTGAAACCATTTGGTTTTTACTCTGTTTCCATCCAAGGAACAACTTCGTGAGAGCAACGCAAACCTTGATAAAAAACTGAAACATCTAGAACGAACGCAACCTGTTCTCGAAGATATCAGACTGAAGGAAACATTTGTCAAAAATCTAAGTGGCATGGAAATTCCGATTAATGTCCTAACCATTCTAAGCTTAGGTCCCAAATTTGCTATTACCCCACTTGAACTGCCTATCGTTGACTTAGCCGTAGACTTAGACGTAGAGCTCATCATCAAAAACCAGGCCCCAGAAAGCGACCAAAGATCGGCGTTGCAACAATATGATATATAAGGGAAATGAACTAAGCTCTCTCTCTCTCCAGTTCGTTAGCTATAGTTCATTCGTTCATCTGTTCTAGTTCATCATTATTTACAAGAACTTAGCTGTACGTGGCGAGTGAGATTTTGGTTCGACCAAAACCTCCACTTATGGCGTATGGTAAATTTATTTACGAGAACTTAGCTGTACGTGTCGAGTGAGATTTTGGTCCGACCAAAACCTCCACTTATCGCGTATGGTTAATTTATTTACGAGAACTTAGCTGTACCTGTCGAGTGAGATTTTGGTCCGACCAAAACCTCCACTTATCGCGTATGGTTAATTTATTTACGAGAACTTAGCTGTACGTGTCGAGTGAGATTTTGGTCCTACCAAAACCTCTAGTTATCGCGTATGACCGATGGAATGAACGCACGGACTATATACTTGAAAGAGGGTAACTTCATCTGAACTACGCTTTAAAACGAAATGTTGAATTTTGTTTTCCTATTTGCAGACATTAGTATTTCACCAGATTGTACACTAAAGCGAGGTGAAAAAATAATGTTGATAAATTCACCGACAGGCCAGTACATTCAGTTAAAATCAAAAAAAATTATCCAATTAAAATCTGCTTTTGATGCTTAAATTATTAATTTAATTGCTACAAAGTACAGTAAGTAATTCAATAGATTCATATGAAAACACAAAAACATTGCTTTTCTTTTTACGTTATTTTTTGCAGTTCTTGCAAATATTTTCATTTTAACAAATTGCCTAAAAATTTCAGTCGAATTAGCCATCCGCGAAAAGTGGGTATTTTTGTCGGACCAAAATCTCACTCGACAGGTACAGCTAAGTTCGCGCAAATAAATTAGCCATACGCGATATCTAGAGGTTTTGGTCGGACCAAAATTTTACTCGACACGTACAGCTAAGTTCTCGTAAATAAATTAGCCATACGTGATAACTGGAGGTTTTGGTCGGACCAAAATCTCACCCGACACGTACAGCTAAGTTCTTGTAAATAATGATGAACTAGAACAGATGAACGAATGAACTATAGCAAATGAACTGGAGAGAGAGAGAGAGCTTAGTTCATTTCCCTTATATATCACATTGTTGCAACGTCGATCTTTGGTCGAACTTAAACATGGTGTATTTTTTGCTATTAAAGGATGATTTTTCACATTTCCGAACAGTTTATTTTATGAGAGAAAAATCTGAAGCGCCAGTTTTGATATAGAGAAATATATTGCTAGAATTAAGACGAATACGAGTTGTTCCATATTGGTTGTTCGATCCGACAATGGTTTAGAATTTGTAAACAACTCGATGTGTTCGTTAATTGATAAGTTCGGAATTCGTCAACAAAGAACCGTTCCCTACACGCCTGAACAGAATGGGTGTGCTGAAAGGGAGTTACGTACGATTGTGGAGGCGGCGAGATCGTTGATACACTCGAAGTTTTTGGGCAGAAGCAGTGAACACCACGGTATACATTTTGAACAGAACCGGTCGCAGTCCAATCAAGAATAGAACTTCGTATGAATTGTGGTTCCACGAGAAGCCGGATTTCAGTTATTTTAAAACTTTTGGTATTGAAGCATATGTTCAAATTCCGAAGGAGAAACGCAAGAAATGGAATCCTAAATCGAAGAAAGGAATTTTTGTGGGATACTGTGATGACACCAAAGACTACAGAATTTGGCTTCCCGATGAAAGGAAAGTCGTAGTTGCACGAGACATCGTCTTCAAGGAAGACTTTTTGGATCCCATCAAGCAAATGTCGAATGTGGAAAACTCAACGCAAGTAGAGTTGAAAGATGAATGTGATTCGATCGAGGAAATTGATTCTGAAGGCGATGAGGACATTTCGACAGTCAGTATTACAGAAAATTCTCATATATCCATCTCGAGCGACGATTCTTTTTCGTGAACACATTCCAGTGATCCGACATGGGTACCATCCGATGGAGATTTGAACGCATCCAGTCAAAGTTTTTTCGCTACAATGGCAAACGGGTCAGCTTTTGTGAGTGAATTCAGTGAACCTTCGTCAATGGAAAGTGCTTTGGTATCGCCTGACAAAGATAAATGGATCAATGCGATGAACGAAGAGTTTTCTAGTTTGGAAGAGAACGACACCTGGGAATTAGTCACATTGCCTAGCAATAGGAAGGTAATTGATAATCGTTGGGTTTACAAACTGAAATTGCATCCAACAGGTGAAATCGATCGATACAAAGCGAGGTTGGTAGTTCGAGGCTTCACTCAGCAGCTCGGCACAGATTACGAAGAAACGTTCAGTCCGGTAGTTAAACTTTCATCAGTGCGTACGATCTTAGCCATAGCTGTTGCCGAAGATATGAAAATGGAACAAGTCGATGTAAAAACTGCGTTTTTATATGGCGAATTGAAGGAAGCAATTTTTATGAATCAGCCTAGAGGATACGAAGATGGCACCAACAGAGTCTGCAAGCTGAAGGAATCAAAAGTTCTCAAATTTCCTGGAAAAATTCCAATTTGCGTGTGTAACTATGTAACCCGATAACTATGTGTTCATCAGTGGCGTCGACGGAAAAAAAATTACATTAGCAATTTGGGTCGACGATGGTCTAGTTGTGACTAATCGAGGCGAAGATATCAGTCGTTTCTTAAAATTCATGCGACGACAATTTGAAATCAAAGCGAAGCCATTGGACTCGAAGTCAAGCGATTAGAAAATGGTTCTGTGCACATAAATCAAGCAGCATACGCTCGAAAGATTTTGAATAAGTTTGGTATGGCCAATGCAGCAGCATTATCGACTCCAGCTGATGCATCGATTCAGAACTGTGATTTAACCGATGAGTTGGTCACGAAATTCCCGTACCGTGAGGCTGTAGGGAGTCTCATGTATCTGGCAGTGCAACACAACCAGACATTTCGTATGCACTTAGAGTGGTCAGTCGGTTTCTAAGCAATCCCAAAGAAATACATGTCAATTCAGTCAAGCGAATTTTAAGATATTTTCGAGGCACCATCGATTACGGTATCATTTTTGAAAAGTATCCGAATCATTCACTTTTTTGTTACAGTGATTCCGACAATGCAAGTGATCCCGAAACGAGACGATCAACTAGTGGTAATGTATTCTTTTTGGGTACAAGTTGCATTGGCGACAAAAGTGTGTGGCTCTATCGTCTACTGAAGCGGAATTCGTTGCCGCTGCTGTAGCAATGAAAGAAATAATTTGGCTTGATCATTTATTGTCTGACATTGGATCAAAATTCGAAATTCCGTCGATGTTTGAAGATAACCAAAGCTCATAAAAACATGGAATTCCATAAGCGCACGAAACATATCGATGTAATGTATAATTTCGTAAGGGAAAAGTTTAATGACGGTCTCTTTAAATTATTCTACGTTAATTCCGACAACCAAGACGCCGATATTTTCACTAAGCCGTTGCCGAAGCATAAGTTTGAAAAATTCAGAAGCGCGATGGGTGTTTGTCAATGTGAATGATTTTTTTTATTTCCTATTTGAATTTTATAAGTTTTTCAATTTTTTATCAAGAAAAAGGATAATCCTAGATGTTAGGGTTGAGAGGGAATGTTGAAATTTGGAATTCTGTCCAACCCTAAATCATTGCATTTGTATAAGTGTAAGCCTTTAGCATTATAACCATTTCGAATATATGGAATTGTTAGTTCTGTACAATCAATCGCACAATAAAGTTGTATAATAAAGATATAACTAAAATCGACATCACTGCGTTCTTACTTGAAGGTTAAAACAGCAAGACTGAAAACATTTTCATAACTGCATGAGCCATGAAAATATATGATAGCTGAAAATCAATTTTATTATTGCAGAGATGTTTGCTCATCAGCAACTGTCAATCGACTAACGAAATTAATCGCTTTGTAATTATAATTTTATAATTTATACAAACATGTGCTTTTAAATTGACTTGTTATGCTGTTTTCAACATTATCGACATTATCTCTTTTTGGACCCGTACGAAGTACAAAGGTCCTATACGTTTACTACAAATACATTTATTGTAACATGGGTGGGAGCTGGGAGGATGCATCTATTATCGTCTATATATGACGAATCAGCAATAAAAAAAAGTCCGTCCGTCTGTCCGTCTCCACTTGTTTTCCAAACGAATCAACCGATCAGCCTAAACTTTTTTTTCATGTCTCCCATGATTCAAGTTCGAAGATAAGCGAAATCGATCAAGTAGTTCCAGAGATATGGTCGAGGAAGTAACCAAAAACATGGTTTTTCGAGAGTCGGTGAAGCTTTTTCGCAAATATCTCAGCAAGCATAGCACGGAAATGCCTCATTTTGGTGTCAAATGAAAGCATTTGATGTCACAAAACTGGGAAATTTTTTTTGTGAGAATCGAGTCAGATGCCTGGGCACTGGGACCAATGGAATGGACGACATTGAGATTCTTGGCCATATACGAAAACAGTTTTTCGTCTATATTTCCTTAACTATGCAATATGGAGATTTACTGTCAAAGACAAAGTTGTAGAGAATTAAATTTAAGCAAACACGTGTTTCATGGTTTTGGGAAAATATGGCCCAATTCTGGTATATGGCCACTTCCATAATTGGACAGGATGACCCGAATCTCCAGAACTATGAGAGTTGGAAAGTTGCTTCCAAAGACAAAGTTGTAGAGAATAAAATTTTAGAAGTTTCGAGGTTTTACGGGAAAATGACTTAGTCCTTGGATATAAGCTTTTCTAGATTTGAATGGTCTGAGAAGTACTTCGGTAGGGTCTTTGACATTACCTTGGGTAATTTCTATGGATCTTTGAAATTCTTACAGTTATAAAAGAACAGAAAACGTTGGAATGTTTGCTTATTTGTATATTTAGATACGTTCGAGTCTTTTTGCCACATTTATTCTGTTTGCCACATCTATTCTGATACGTACGGGTCTTTGGTTAGGTTTTTAGATGTATTTTTTGTATGGAAAACTTTGAAAACAGCTGAAACTTGATAACAAGTAAATTTATAAGCACACGACCGTAATTATAATCACAACAAAATCCTCTTAAAAGGTAAAGTGTGACGCAGTCCGAAAGTCCGCTTCCAAATTTAATGATATCGCTTGAGGTGGCGCTATCGCTGATAATACGCAGAAGTTTGCTTGAATGGAACCTTGTGTTCAAAGTTTTAATTTCCCGTAAAAATTACAGCGCTTTTTTTAAAACAAAATTACGTTGTGTTAAAAAAATTGCGTCACAAATGCCGGACCCACCAGCGGAATAATTTTTCAACACTTTCAGTTTTTACACGCAAAAATTAAAATTTATCTTAAACAGTCTACGTAAGAAGAAACAAAAGTTAAATTTTTGCAGCGCAGTTGGCAGTTGACAGTTAGCAGCCATTTTCTAATGATACCAAAAAAATTCTCCTGATGAAACTCTATAACTTTATAGAGGAAACCGTCTCTCTAAGTAGTGTCATTCCGGAGCTAAAATTCGAAAATCGAAAAAGCATAAACGAAAATCCAAGATGAAGCCGCTATGACAGATGGCAGCCATCTTCTAATGATACCAAAAAATTCTCCTGATGAAACTCTATAAATTCCAAAACCGTAAAAGCATAAACGAAAATCCAAGATGCCATCGCTATGACAGCTGGCAGCCATTCTCTTATGATCACAAAAAATTCTCCTGATGAAACTCTATAACTGTCCAGAAGAAACCAACTCTTCAAGTGTTATCATCCCGGAGCTAAAATTCGAAAACCCAAAGAAGCATAATTTATACCAAACAAAAATCCAAGAAGGCGTCACTTTCGCAGATTTCTGAAAATTCCAAAAAATTTTCCTGATCAAACTCTATATTTTTCCCGAAGAAACCAACTCTCTAAGTATTGTCATTCCGAAAAAACCTAATTTATTGCTTTGGAAAATTCAAGATGGCGCCAGTTCGACTGCTGGCAGCTATTTTCTTAAGATACCAAAAAATTCTCCTGACCAAACTCTATAACTTTCCCGAAGAAACCAACTCTCTAGCTATCGTCACTTCGGAGCTAAAATTCGAAAACTCCGTGCATTACCACTTTGACCACTGTTCCACATGCCACGGCTTTTCCAGAATTTTCCCGGAAAAGCGGCATATGAAATTTTTCATTTGGGGCCGAGACTGACGCTCCCTGAAAATTTAAGGAAATCGCTCGGGCGGTTCTCGAGAAAAAAAAAGTAGATAGATACATAGATAGATAGATAGATAGATAGATACACAGGAATAAAATTGTTATTAAAGTTAGAAAACTTATATTTTGCTCATAGTTTCGTTTCTGTTGATTGACCAGCTGGTGCACTCATACATAGAAACATAGAAAAAATTTTGCTTCTGTTGGATGTTGTTCAACTGGTTTATTGTCGTTGTGTATGAAAAGAACACAATGAACCTTTTGTTAACTTTTCAATGCACTGCACATGCTGCAAATAATTATCATTTTTTTTATTAATTTTGAACTAATTGAGACCAAATCAGTTCAATATTATTAAAAACATATCAAAAAAACATTCTTATTGTTATTAGTAAAAAAAAAAACGGCAAAAGAATTCGAAATCTCACCTAATTTGCAAAAAAGTACCAAGCGACAATAATTCCACTGAGCCATTATTTGATTACAAAATTTGTTCTGTCTTTTGACCATATTCAATTGATTCATTCAAGTGTCCGTGCGTATTTAGAAAAATGGTTTAATTGTAACTCTAAAAGAACACATACATGCAAATTACACACATTTCGCATTATGATTTCGTCAAACACAAACAAATTCCATCACACACAAACAAAGACCAATTTATTTGACCTGGCTCACACATAAACGCCAAGGTGACAGGTTCAAATGAATGCAGAATTACACGCAGACGAGAATAAACGGCATTCCCTCTACCCTCCTTTCACCCAGTTCATATAATTTCAAGTTACAAATACTCAAACGTTGAGCCTAATTGGATTCCGTAAAGGAAAAATTGAGCTTACACCTCGAATTGAGACACTGTTTCGTCGTATAAGAGTTCCTTTCACTACAACTCGTCAGTCAATGGCAAGTAGTGACAGGAGCTCTCTTATACGTGCCATCGAGACAGTTACGTTATTACAGGTTGAATAAACGGTTTGCATAACGTAGAAGATCAACTTGAAATGACCTAATTTGGCACAGTTGGTTTGAACATTTAAACCAAAATTGAATTACTCAATAAATTTTTAAAAAGCAGCGGCAGAACGGTTAAATTATTCAACTATAAGCCCATTTCCCTAGAAAACCCACCACCCCAGAAACATTCGCTAACCCGACAAATCACTTTTCACACAATAAACTCACTTTTAAATAATTCCTCTTGTCGTCTCCTGTCGAACCGTTACTCAAAATTGACATCCGCAAAAGTAAAGGTAAAAGCAAAGTTGTTTACTCACTTGAAGGATAAAAATGCCTTCCTTCCACACAAAAATTTGCCTTCCTTCCACACAAAAAATTGCCTTCCTTCCACACAAAGAATTGGTAAAGAAAAACTTCCGAGTAGCATAAAACAATTCACAATTTTAAATAAAAATTCCTTCCCTTCAAAACAAATGAATTATATTTCAATGGCAACTCATTTTTTGCCTTTTTTTACATAGACCCTGGTAACCCACCCTTTAACACTTAGACACCCATTCAAAAATCCAATCAAACCGTTCACCCACGATATGGGCAATCCTACGAAAGAGCGGACAATAAAACAAGAATGTGTATTGTTCAGGCTGATGCAGATGTATTCAACATATTTTCAAATTCTGCCTAGTTAATTTCACCGATTTCATCAACCAAACTGAAAGCATATGTTGGTTTCCGTATCCTGCCAATCGTCATCCTCGGAAATCGGTTCCAGATCGGAAGTTGACTTTTCATGCGTGTTCATCCCGCATTTTTCAGATTCTTTCAGGTCGCATTATCAGTTCCTCGCGTCCCGGAAGTTCTCTTCATGCCAGACCCAACAACAGTAGCGCAATGCTCGGATGAAGTACACTTCAATTCCTCAAACTCAAAATCTTCCGAAAAAAGATTCTTCAAGTCCCCATCATGGAATGTTTCAATTATGTCCGTTTGTTTCGTATGACCCAAATCGGTTACTCGTTCGTTAGACGAATGAAGGACATTTTCTTTCAACCATTGTACATCGAATAACACATTGTTCCAAGAAGTAGATGCATTTTTAGCCGCCTTGTAACAATGATTGAAGTAGTCGTTATTGGTTTCCGAAAAGTGCACCTTAAACCGTTGAGAAATCGATTGTCCATTCCATTTGTCGTAAATGCTTCCATGAACTTTTATTTTTACGTCGCGCTTAATCGTTGAGATATTTCGTTCCAGTGCATACAGGGCCGATTTAATTCTTTTGATTTCTGAGAGGACTAATCTTTCCTTGTCTTCATTTAACCTGGTAGTATACATTTCACGCGATTCCATGTTTAGAGAATTTTTGATATAATCATTCTCCAATTTGTAGAATTCTCCGAAATATATCTTTGACTGGATGCCCCTTTCCAGAAGGCCTTTTCAACAAAGTTTGTAATTGTAGGATCTGATCATCGCCAATATTAATCTTGTTTGGTTTGTAATGTATTCCCCGGTCATCTAAAAATGATAATTGGAAGGTTCTACATCAAATAAATAGCAAAAAGGTTTCAAAATACACAAATGGGAGTAGTAGTAGTAGTAGTATGATTTATTTAGCCACAGCTATTTTCATAAATTTACAGTAAAGTCACATTCCATAAATACATTCCTTATACAAAAACAGGTCAATTGACATAAATTTACACTAAAGTCCATCTCAAATGTTCGTTTAATTTTTGTTTAAATAACACCTCATTATTTTCGTTTTTTAATTCCCTTGATAATTTATTAAATTCAGTAAGTCCCCTATCAAATAAGAAATTTCTATCACTTTTCCTCTTCTTCAAATTAACACGGAAGTCATTTCTAATACTTGTTGGATACCGGTGACAATCTCGATTGTACGTCACCATCTCGCTAAGATACGTTGGCAGCTTCTTATTCCTCAGTTTAAAGATGAACATGAAGGTCGCAGAAGAAACCGTTTGCTTCACATTCAACCATCCTAACGCTGATTTCATCTTTTCTATCGACGTGTATCTGCTACAGCCCGTAACAATCCGCATTGCTCTGTTTTGCAATTTCTGAAGTCTGTCGAACAATGCTTCGTTGCAGAGGAACAGTAGCGTCGCGCAATAGTGAAAGTGTGGCTCTATAACGGACTTATACACATTATTCCTCGCTTCTGTTGTCAGGTTCCTTGAAAGCCTTGAAAGGACGCCAATTTTCTTCGCTACTTTTTTACACACGTTGTTTGCGTTTTCCCTGAAGTTGAGTTTATAGTCAATAATGATGCCCAGGTACTTCATTTCATTCACCAACTCTACTTCCGCTCCATCCGAAATTATTGAATTGATTGCGGTCTTTCGGCTCGAATTATCAATGAGTAGACATTTCGTTTTGCTAACATTCACCTTCAGTTTATTTAGTTTTAGCCAATCATCAATTATTCTCAAGTTTTCGTTCATTTTATCTCTTAGCTCGTCAAGGTTGTGTCCGTGTAAATAAAGTAGCGTGTCATCAGCGAACAGGTTTACGAATGTATTCTTAAGGTGTAACGGCATGTCATTTATATAAAGAATGAAAAGTATCGCGCCAAGAACAGAGCCTTGAGGTACTCCCAGATTATTTCGTACAGGGTAAGAAACGTATCCATTTACTATCGTGCACTCTTTAAGGCTCTCTTTAAATCCAGAAAAACTGCCAAAATCATTTCACCGTTGTTGTCCACCTTTTTCCATTTTGCCAGCACTAGGTTTAGAGCAGTTTCGCACGGCGGTTTCTAATAGTTTTTCCAAAGTTGGCAGCATATTAACAGGTCTATATTCATCTGCCTTACGCGGTCTTGGAGTTTTCGGCACTGGCACTACCATCGTTGTTTTCCACTCATCAGGGCATGATGCATCCAAAGACTCATTAATTATTAGGCAAACTGTTGGTCCTATTATCGGCCACGCGTCCAAAAGAATCCCCGGGCTTATAAAATCCATGTCCTTTTTGTTATGCATCTCTCTCAAATACATGCTCAGATCTTCAATTGTAACATTTTTGAAGTCGAAGGCAGAGGAAACTGCGGGCGGGTTTACCTGCGCTATGTTGGCTACTCCGATGCTTTGATTGATGTCTTGCACGCTTTTCACATAGAATTCATTCAACTTATCAGCGATTTCCTGTTTGTCTTGTAGACTTACACCGTTGACCTCAACTTCTGCGATGTCTGATTTTCTTTTTCCATTTAATAGAGCCTTCAAAATTTTCCACGTCTCCCTTACGTCACCTTTCGCTGCATTCAATTTATTCACCATATATATTTGTTTCTTACTTCGCAGCATACCCATAAATTTATTCCTCTCTTGCCGGTACTTACTCCAGTTCCGATTTGAGTCCAACACTGCCCTCGCATAAGCACTATCTCTCTTACGTCGCAGCTCCGTCAGTTCACTATCAAAACAAACATTACAATTACGTTTGTTTTGCTTAACAGTTTTCACGAATTTTTGAATGCAGTTATAGATTCTCTCTGATAGTACTTTAACCTTTTCATTGAAAATTAAGTCAGCCACACTCTTCCATTCGTATTCACTCAATGATTGTCTGAATGAATCTGCTGAATAATTTACTAGCCGTTGCACAAATCGTATCTCCTCTCTCTTGTTCAAAAAACCTTCCACTTTAATTTCAATAGTTAAGTGATCAGACACCTTCTCGCACAGTAAAACCACAGTTTCTGCATTAACATTGGAAACTACTAGGTCAATTTTAGTCTTAGACAGTTCAGTAATTCGAGTTGCACTTTTTACGTATTGTTTCATTCCGAGACCATCGATAATTTGCTTCAATTTTCTTTGATATGTACCATATTTCAAAAAATCAACGTTAAAATCACCAGCAACGATATTCCTCTCCGCACTATCTATGTTCTCGTTACACCATTCGTCGAAATATTCAATGCATGTATTTTTACCGCCATTAGGAGAAAAATACACCACCGTAAACACATTCGGCACCCCTCCGTTATATACTCTTACAGTCATTATCCAAACCTTTTCAGTCAACGTTGAATGTTTTACTATTTCAGCTCTTAAATCCGACCTTACTAATACACAACAGCCACCCGTATGTCTTGAGTGAGAGTCGTTACGAAAACACTGATAGCCATCACATTCAATTTCACTGTCCTCAATGTCTTTAGTAATGCATGTTTCACACAACATTAAAATTAACGGTTTCTTTCTTGACAAAAAATCTCTAACTTCTTCAGTGTGAGCTGTTAGACTCGATACATTTAAATAAAATACCTGACCGCGCTTCATCCATCCATCCTTTGGTTGCTATTTGGTATACTTGATCTTCCTTCTTTCAGTCTCTAAACGTTTTTGGTAAACCACATATTTCGCATTGGTGGCGTCGTGATTAATGTTTAATTTCAAATTGTATTTCTCATTCGCTATTTTGCAGTTAACACAAACTTCATTTTTCGCTTTACACTGGGCAATGTTATGATTACCTGCACATCTTCGACATGCCAGATCATTAGTGCAGTTAACGTGCTTGTGGTTATATCCATTGCACTTGAAACTACATAACAGATTGACCACCTTATCCTCACCTTTTTATTTTTCATACACTCTTCAAATGATTTCGAATCCACTTCCAATATCGCCGTTTTCCTTTCGTTACTCTTTGTTTCAAACATATTTATCACTTTTATTTCACTGTTTGCCAGAAAAATGTTTTGCTGCTTCAAGGTATTCACTAATTCGTCGTCACTCAGCTGATCTGTAATTCCAGTGATCTTGATTCTAGGATTTTTCAGATCCGGTACCGACACAACGTATTTTTCACTCATCGTTTCATGCACTAAATTTTTCACTTTTTTGGTTTCAGTTGCATCCACACATTCTATCGCCAGACACCCTTTTGGCAACTTTTTCAATTTGTTGACATTTATCTTGGTTGGATCCATCATTTTCTTCAAATCATTCTCCGTTGCACTACTGTTTTGATTATCCTTAGGCTTAACCATTATCACTGAATCATTATTGCACATTTTGACTTTCTTCGCGTACGTTTTTGCCTTCTTACCACACGAATTCACTATCCTCGTTATCAGATTTTTCAACCGCTTTTTCATTCAACAGATTTTTTACATCATCAGCTTTTTCTATCAAACATTTTAAATTGTTTTCGTTACGAGTCACATAGATATATATCACACTCAAAATTTTGTTAAGTTTCGCATTTATAGCTTTGTATGAGTCTATCCTACAATGGTCGCATACGAAATTTAGATTATCCACATCTTGTAACGCTTTGTGCACTGTTTTCGAGATTTTTACACACTTTGCATGTGCCGATTGATTGCACACACCATCACATGTAACAACTTCAGCTGACAATTTTTCGTTACAGATGAAGCACACTTTTGTGTCCATATCCATAATTAAATACAAAAAGACAAAGAACCAACTTACTCCGATATTGGCGGGGTTCACTTACACCAACACTCTCCTTTTGTTCTACGTCTAAATGTATTTATTAGAGTCAAATATGGAATTCTGTATGTTGAAATTCGTAAACTATTTAAATTTGCAAGTTGCGTAATAATTCTTCCCAAATTTTTAAAATTTCAATCCACAAACGTTCGGAATCCTCTATTAAATATTTTCAATACATATCACATCTAATTTTCACAAAAATACCGGGTAAATCAATTAAATCAGGGAGCTTAACTCGTGTGAAAACTTTGAAATGGGAAGCGATTAATTTTTAATGTTAGTGGTTAAAAAATTGCACAACTGGGAATGAAAACAATAAAACTACACTTGTGTATAGTATCAGGGTATGGATTGATATTTTAAATACGAAGTTTCCATTTAATTCAGTTAAAGTTTAATACGAAGTTTTGATTTAATTCAATTAAAGTCACTTTAAGTTTACAATTGCTGAATATTTCAAGTTTCTGCTATTTTTGAATCTTTTGATGTCATGTGGAGTCCTAAATATACTATGTCCAGGATTTAGTCGTTCATGAGATATTAAAACAGAATCTTTCTGATTGATGTTGTGTTTGGCTGATCTCCATACATCCATATTTGAAGTTTGAAAGAATCGTTTAAATTTACAGTTCTTACACTTTAAGCTAAAAATCGCGTGTCTTATACCAGAAGTCCATGTCTTGTCCTTTAACGAAGAAAAATTTTTTTGTTGATTTCCATTACTAGGACGCATAACTATACGGCAGTTCAACGAGATTTTCTTAATTGCTGATTTTACATTTAAATAAGATGAGATATTCATTGAAGGCATTGGTATTCATTTTATTTTGTTACGTTTTCCAAACACATTTGCCTTAGGGTGTTTTCCTTTTTCAATATTATAACGTTCATTATTTCGTAGTCGAATTTCATTTTCACAATCGAATTCACTATCCGGATTATCGACTTTTGACGTCATTTGTACTGTTCCGAAGCGACCCAATACGGTATTGATAATAGGATTGGTGAAGTTCGCCGGATATGAGCTTCTTCTGAAGACTTTTCTAAGATTTTTCACGGTAATGTTTGTTAGCTCCGGGGAAGTTACCGAGATTGCATGGCGTGTGTATTCATAAACCATGTTTCTTTTTTGCTGTAACGGATGAAAAGAGTGGAAATTTAAAATGGTTCGTGAGCTGTAATCCTGTAATCCTGTAAGTCAAAATTGAGAATATCCAAAAAACTTGATACAAATGTTTGCCCTATTTGTTTTTCTTCTGTTCGTTTCAGGGATAGTCCACTTATTGATTTTGTTAACTCGAACTCGAATTCAAATTTTTCGATGGTATTTGAAGCCATTAGACCAGAGAAATCGTCGATGTATTTATATAAGAACGACAAATTGTTCTTTTGTAGATTGGACATTGCCTTCATGGTTGCATAATTCGTGCCAATTTCTGCAAGGATCTGTGAAAGATTGTTTCCCATTGCCAACTCCTTCAACTGTTTGTAAACAAATCCCTTGAAAGTGAAGAAACAAGACTCTTCTACCAAAAAGGACAACATATCCATGAAAATATTAACTGGAACAGATGTTGTACAGGCTATCACATCGTAGTTCTCCATTATAATTTTCCTGACAACAGGGAAAGGAACATTTGTGAACATGGAATCGTAGTCCCATGAAGATAAGCAATGTTCCCTTTTTATGTGCTTGTTTGTGTGAACATATTTGACAAATTCTTCGGAATTTTTTACCTTAAATTCATTGAATAAATTCGCGATGTTCTCGAGCTTTTTCAGAAACCAATTTGAAATATCCTTTGCCCAACAGTCAGGATTATTGGCCTTCCAGGATTACCCTCCTTATGAACTTTAATAAGCACGTAAATTTTAGCAATCATAAACGGCTCACTTTTAAGCTGGAGACACGAATCCCATAAATTCATTTTATAATCACATAGTAAATAAGTATTCAATAATCCACAAAGTTGGTTGTATTTTGGTTCCAACAATTTCCGACACTCCTCAATGGTTGCGTTCTCCCAAACCGCATAAATGCCATTATAGAGATTATTTTCCAAATGTTCAACGACTTTGCTGTTATAAATGACCTTGTCAAGTATTACTACTTTGCCAACTTTATCGGCAGGTGCGATAATGATATCATTGTTGCATCCTAAAAATAATTGTGTTTTCTCGAATAACTTTCTTATAAATTTTTTTGCCGGTGAAACATCCGCCGCGTTAGTATCAATATTTTCATGGGACTTGTAGAAAGCGTTGAACGTGGAATACGGGGAAAGTTGAATACCCTCAGAACCACCAATAGGATGAAGTTCCGCCGGGCAGAATTATAAAGATCTAATCTTGACCATTTCACAAAATGCCGCTTTTTCAAAATCGATTTGTATTTGTTACCTGCCCGACATCCCAACTTTGACCAGTTTCCCACCCAATATTGACGCCATTTTGTTTTATAAGAAAAATTTCTTTCACGAAATGTCGACATTGGATCACTCTCTTCATAGAAAGAAAATCTGAAAAATACTCATCCGTTAAGAAGTTATTTGATTTTTAATTTTTTCATATAAATCGCTTTCCCGGCAGGAAAATTGATTTTCAATTTTCCAGAAAAGAGTTTAGTTCCACAGTCTTTCACCAAAAATAATTTACGCTATCAAACAAGTTACATTTACTACTGCTAGCGGAACCAATTTTCTGACGAAAGCACCCGTGCTATTATGAATTTAGTTAAATAAATATGAAACAGAATCCCTTCAATAACGAAATCATAATACGAAATGTGTGTAATTTGCATGTATGTGTTCTTTTAGAGTTACAATTAAACCATTTTTCTAAATACGCACGGACACTTGAATGAATCAATTGAATATGGTCAAAAGACAGAACAAATTTTGTAATCAAATAATGGCGGTAGCGGCTTTTTGGCTTTGCAGGAACTCCTTCGGGAGAAACTGGGGCCTACCGTCAAAGGCAATTCTGTGGATTTCTGAGGCTGTGATAAGGCCGATGATTAGCCACGGTTGCGTGGCGTGGTGGCCAAGGCTAGATGTGGAATGCGCTAGAAAACTGTCAAGTGAGATTCAAAGGCTAGTTTGTATTTGTACCACGGGCGCTATGAAAACCACCTCAACCCTAGCGTTGGAGACGCTGCTGGCTCTGCCTCCTATCGATATTGTGGTTAAAGCGAAACCTTTTGCCACGGCTGATAGGCTGATGCAGAATGGCATGTGGACTCCGAATTTTCACATTGGGCATGGTAAGATTGCAACGATAATATCGATCCCGGTGTTTGAAATGCTGTGGTAACCTGTTTCGGCAGGAATTTTGAAGCGAAAGTTCCCAGTAGGCAAGAATGGCTTAGTGGATGGCCAGCGAGCCTTCCCGGGAACTGCGTGGTTAGATTTACAGATGGATCGAAATCTCGTGAAGGAGTAGGTGCTGGTGTAAACGGCATGGGTTCTGGAGAGGGACATTGCTTCTATCTGGGGGCTCTTGCTAGTGTGCTCCAAGCAGAGATCTTCGCGGTGCTGTCAGCAGCTCGTGAGACTCTGCCTGTTGGAACACACGCCAAGAGGGTGCTTATCTGTTCGGACAGTAAGGAAATGATCAAGGCGCTGATGTCGCCTAGAGTGACCTCCAAGCTAGTGAAAGAGTGCAGAGATTATCTGAACGAAATGGGTCTGAGTAATCAGATCACTTTAGTTTGGGTACCTGGGCACTATGACTTGGAGGGGAATGAAAAAGCTGATGAGCTAGCCAAGGCGGGTGCCGAAGCTCTCGGTCACGGCCCTCAGCCGTTTTTGCCGATTACTCGACCTGCGCGTGTAGAAGCGCTGGGGAGCTGGGTGATGAGGAGGCATGTGGAGCGCAGAGAAGGATACTATGGTGGTATCCACACCAAGCGCTTTTTCCCGAAACCTAATGTGAAATGGGCCAAATCTCTGCTAGGGATGGACAGGAATCGGATCAGGAGAGTGGTAGGTGCGATCACTGGACATTGCGGGCTGAATGGGCACAGGGCACATGAAAAAACTTAGGCTCTCGGCGACCCCTATGTGGGCGTGCGGCTGAGAGGAAGAAACGGGATTTCACGTATTATGTGAATGTCCCAGTTTCTTCCAACTGAGGCGCAGGCTGCTGGGAGGGTATGTTGTAAGACCGTCCGAAGTTGCTAACCTAGAACCAGCTACTTTGAGCAAGTTCTTGGAGGCGACCGGGAGGTTTAACTAACTTGAGTAGGGAAGCTGATTTAAATGATGAACGGGAATCGTCAGATCTGTGTTTCAAGATTGGTAAAACGATCGTCCCAAGCTGATAAATCTAAAAAAAGCCCCTGGTGAGTATTATCGAGTGATGTACCCCAATATGTGAAACAATTAAGTAAGATAGTGTAAATTTTCAAAAAAAAATATGTGATTGTGTAGTGACGGTAGTGACAAAGTTGATGTTGTGTTTTCTATTTATATCCAACTTGATTTTCATGCAGGTGGTGCGTAGTATGACCGAAAATGTCCAAGCTTCCAAATTTCCCAGTCAAGATTGAGTGAATAAATAAGCGTCTGAAGATCGAATTTAGCGCACCTCTCCACATATGGACTTAACACGTAACCATTCTCTGACCGGTCGCGATAGTCATCATTGATAAACATGACAAATTGTTTTTGAGTACTCTCGATTGTCCTCCTGTGAGTGATATGATGCGGCGACCATACATTTGCAGCGAACTCTAGGCTGGAACGCACCAACGTCTTGTAGAGGATTTTTATGACGCCATCATCAAAATATTGATGTTGTCGTTGGACAAAGTTCAAGACTCCTTTCGATTTATTTCTGATGTACTCGAAGTGTAGGTTGAAGTTCATTCTAGAGTTCAAAGGACACCCAGATCTAAAGTAGAGTCAACTCGTTCTAGCGTTCGCCCATCCATGCAATATTCGAACATTATTGGCTTTTTCTTCAAGGTGAACGTTATAATTTCTGACTTTGTACGATGTGTCTCTAGGCCATTTTCGTAGCACCATCTGAAGAACATGTCGATTGCTTTTTGAAGCTTCGATGCGTCTTTCAGAGATGTGACGATGCATGCAATTTTCTTGTCATCAGCGAAATTAAGGTTGTGAATGCCGGGTATGCAAATATCCGAATCGTTGAAGCACATAAGAAACATGATTACACCAAGAATCGAACCCTGACCAACGCCTGAGAGAACTGCGAACTCTTCTGACTTCTCTTATTCCAAGAGAACGTTGTGGACCCTGTAGCTAAGATATGATAGGAACCATAACAAGATATTATTCGACTGGGGGAACAGTGCCATTTTTCGGATAAGTTTCGATGTATCTACGCTATCGAAAGCTTTGCTTATGTCAGCTTCAAAGGTATCCAGCTGCGCATTTTGGTCAAAGGCGTCGCTGGCAATTACACTGAGCTCCATCAAGTTTTTTCTATACATTAATACGTTACATCGTTTTAGATCTTGTCTCGATTCCCGATATAAGTTTGTCTCGATAAGTTTGTCTGACTTGGAAAGTAATTTATTTTAGAATGAACAAATGCAATAAAACGAAAACAACTCGATAGCGTAGTGGTTAACACGTCTGGTTGCTACTATGAGATCGAGTTGCCAGTGCGTTGGTTCGAAACTCAGCCGCAGACAGATTTGTTCCGATTGTTAGATTTGTAAACAAAACAAAGCTAATTGAATC
>CM055403.1:88545088-88556053 GCA_029228625.1 Pseudolycoriella hygida
TGGACGACCGCAGAAATTTTTACTAGCCATGTGGACTACACGTGCGAAAAGGCAATGAAAGCCACCGCAGCATTGGCCAGAATAATGCCAAACGGCTTTGGACCGCGCAGCAGCAAAAGGAGGCTCCTTGCAAGTGTCACCCTATCGATATTGCGCTGCGGGGCACCAGCGTGGATACAGGCGCTAGATACGAAGAGGAATCGGAGAAGGCTTAATAGAGCCCAGAGGCTGGCAAGCATAAGAGTAGCAAGCGCATATCGAACAATATCCTTCGAAGCGGTATGTGTTATAGCCGGGACGATGCCCATATGCATAACGCTGACAGAAGACAGTGAATGTCATAGAAAGAAGAGAATGGAGGGTCAAACTACCAAAACAGTTAGGACGAAATTAAGAGCCGAATCACTGAGACAGTGGCAGCAAGAGTGAGACTCTTCGGACAAGGGAAGGTGGACCCATAGACTCATACCAAAAATAACGACATGGGTACAGAGAAAACATGGAGAGGTTAATTTCCACCTGACACAGTTTCTGTCTGGTCACGGATGCTTCAGGAAGTACCTGCACGACATGCCGCTTTCTGCACGACATGCGATAGGCAGGAAGAGACTGCGGAGCACGTGTTATTCGTCTGCCCCCGCTTCGAACAAGAACGAGGAGAGCTGTTGACTGTGAGTAGGCCAGATGTAAGTGCCGAAAACATAATATCGGAGATGTGCCGCGATGAGGAGGTGTGGATAGTGGCGGATACTGTAGTTGCGAAAATAATGACGAAGCTGCAAATTGCATGGAGAGACGATCAAAGAAGACTGGCAGTTGATCTAAGAGAGTAGGTGCGAAAGCACAGCTCCTCCCCGAAGTAATGCTGTGAGGCGGTTCCGGGGCGAAGAGAGCACGAAGACTAAGGAAGGAGGTTTTAGTTGGTAGGTCATTAAAGTTAATGGAATCCAACACTACCTTGGTTCAGAAAGACCGGGTGTCTATGAAGATTTCCTCACCCTTATAAAAAAAAAAAAAACTACACTTAAAGGTAGCTTATCGTCAGCGGTGAACTCTTCGTCGTCGTCTTCAAGGATATCTTCGAATACGACGTCGTCGATGAAATCAATAGCTGCTATAATTTCATTGAGTATCAAATTGTCCTATGATGAAGAAGGAGAAGAAAAACAATAAATTTTTGATTACTCTGATGTATCTCGTTATCACAACTCAGAATCGTAGAAAAATATAAAAAATTTGGATAGTCTCGACCAATTCACAAAAACAATTATTTATTCTATTTATTTCTTTTGAGCCGCGCCGATCGCCGCCGAAAAAACTACGGAAAATTACGCCGCCGCCGGTTAAAAAATAAAATTTCAGCTAAGCCGTGCGCCGCCGCTGATGCTTAAAAATAAATTTTTCGCCGCCGCCGAGAAAAAATAAAATTTTGGCTAGCAGATTGCGCCGTCGCTGACGTTTTTATAAACGTGTCCTCGCCGCCGCCGAAATTTTGCGACCGACGCACACCTCTAGTGTTAACCACTACGCTATCGAGTTGTAACTTTTACTTTATTATGGCCAAAACTCAATTTAATATAATAATAATGTTATAAGTATAGGCAGAGATTAGGCAGTGGTTGCCTTTACAACTGTATTTTCATTAGGTTTTGTAAGTGTTGTTAGTATGCCTTTCTTTTATAAAGAAGTCTAGAGAAAGGAAAACATATTATAAAAACCTCTTTTTAAAATTTTTTGTTTTCTAAACTTACAACTAAAACTAAAACTAAAATAGAAGCTAAAACTAAAACTACTAGTAAGACTAAAATTGAAAACTAAGGATTATCTACATGCTAAGTTTTTCCGCAGCTCATGCAATATTTGAGAAGCCAATCTTTTTTTTTTTTTTAAGAGTGTGAGAAAAGTTCACAGTCCGGCGATTAAGGGATTTGGCGAACTAGAGAAACCCTGTTTAAATTTAAATGCCATGGCGCCCGTGACTTCACTTACAAGATTGAACTTGGTCCTTTCATAGAGCTTCGCAGTGCTATAGTAGAACGGCTTGTTGAAAATTATTTTTAGTAACTTGCTTTGCATCATCTGGAGAGACTTCCGATGAGTAGCAGCACAGTTATTCCAAACTGGAGCGCCATACAGCATAATCGGACTGAACACACTCTTGAATATTAGAACCTTGTTTCTGATGTTCAATTTAGAACGACGATTTATTAGAGAGTATAGTATACTCATGTATTTAAGAGTTTTGTCCCTTGCATAACCGATGTGCTGTTTGAAAGTCAGCTTGGAATCGAGTAATATCCCGAGATACTTAATGCATCTGGACCACTCGACTGGAGCAGAACTGGGGCCAATGGAATGGTCGAAATTGAGTTTCTTGGCGATATACGAAAGCAGATGGTTTTTCGTCTATATTTGCTTAACTATGCAATTTGGACCGGCCCAAACTGATAAATCTAAAAACTATGCAATATGGAGATATACTGTCAAGTGCCAAGTTGTAGAGAATAAAATTTCAGAGAAAACGTGTTTAAGGGTTTTTAGGAAAAATGACCCAGTCCTGGTAAATGACCACTTCTAGAATTGGGCGGCTGACACATATATCTAGAACTATGAAAGTTAGAAAGTTGCTCCCAAAAGCATAGCTGTAGACAATAAAATTTAAGCGAACACGTGTTTCAGGGTTTTAGGGAAAAATGATCAAATCCCGGGATAATGCAACTTCTAGAATTGGGAGTGATGACATCTCTAAAATTACGACACTTTGAAGTTTGTTTCGGCAAAGTTGGTGAGAATTACATTTTAGAGAAAATGGTTTCAGGATTTCTTGAAGAAACTATGTTAGTTCTCTTTTTGATATGATGCAGGGGAGAACATTTAGGCCATTAAAATCAATGGTCTCAGACGTACTTCGGTAGGCCCTTTGAAGTGTGTCTACTACTATTTTCCCCTTACTCGTTAGACCAAATTTTACTTTCCTTTGTAAATAACGCCAGTTAACATTAAAGCGCCAGTCGGTATTCTTTTTGTGAAGAGGTTTTTAAGGTTAGTGTGTACGATGATCGGTTTTAGTTTTCACACGACTGTGTGAGGACCTAATTTTTTCCGTGCTACTCAAAAGCCCATCCATCAAGAACACCAATGAGATTAGTTGGGTTGTTGGGTAAGATATTTTTAACAGTTTTGAATGTGTTCATTAAGTAATGATAACAAATAACGAAAAAGTAGCAATTTTTGCTAACAGCGATAGCTATGTAGTATCGTAATTCATTTTAGGGAGCGCATAGTTATAGTGACTCTATTTTTTCAATAGCGCGGTAGCTTTATACAACAGTGTAGTCGAATTGCATTACACCAGAGTTAGTGTTACTCATAATGATTCCACTAACAAGTCTCAATCAATCTTAATTTGATATGGAGGTGCTCAACGAATGTGTAGAGATAATTTTCTATCTCACCAGTTGTTATAAGCTCAAGTCAATTGATAACATAAAATTTTTGCAATTTTTGTGTTAAACCGTAAAAAGATTTTGTATCAACAACATGTCGTCACTCACCACTATTTTCATTCTTTTGATCGGATCAGTTTTATGGTGTACGGTTAAAGTAAGTTATGTTTAAAGTTTTATAAGTGAAAAACTTGTTCCCGTAAAGTCAAAGGACGCTAATCAATTATCCTTTAGAAAAGATTTTTTGGAGCCGTACGAAGTACGAAGGTCCTATATGTTTACTACAAATTCAGGGCTCCCACACATCCAATATTTAAAAAATTGTCCGTCTCCACTTTTTTTTCGAAACGGCTGCACCGATCACCCTGAACTTTTTTTTCGCTGAAAGGTACATTTGTCCCATGGTTCAAGTTCAAAGATGAGCAAACTCGATCCGGTAGTTTCGGAAATATGGTCGAAAAGGTGTCCAAAAACATGGTTTTTTGGGGGTAGGTGAGACTTTTTCTAATTAAGACAGTTAGAATGCTACTTTCTGGGACAAAGCTGTAGAGAGCTAA
Organism: Pseudolycoriella hygida; assembly: GCA_029228625.1. NCBI lineage: Eukaryota > Metazoa > Arthropoda > Insecta > Diptera > Sciaridae > Pseudolycoriella > Pseudolycoriella hygida. Next base: position 88,549,092 of record CM055403.1, read on the forward strand.
ATTTTAGCGAACACGTGTTTCAGGGTTTTCCCCAGAAACGTCCCAATCCAGAGATTTAGCCACTTCTAGAATTGGAAGGGATGATTCATATATCAAGAACTATGATAGATAGAAAGTTGCTTTCAAAAGCGAAGTTGTAAAGAATCAAATTTTAGGGTTTTCCCCAGAAACGTCCCGATCCTGAGATCTAGCCACTTCTAGAGTGGGGAGGGATGAGTCATATCTCAAGAACTATAACAGATGGAAAGTTGCTTCCAATGGAAAAGTTGTAGAAAATTAAATTTTAACGAACACGCGTTTCAAGGTTTTCCCCAGAAACGTCCAAATCCCGAGATTCAGCCACTTCTAGAATTAGTAGGGATGATTCATATATCAAGAACTATGACAGATAGCAAGTTGCTTCCAAAGGCAAAGCTGTAGAGAATTAAATGTTATCAAACACGTATTTCAGGGTTTTCCCGAAAAATGTCCCAATCCTGAAAGTTAGACAACGCGTGATTGGTGTCAGAGTTCAGAAAATGTACTTCGGGAGGGCTTTCGACATTACTTTGGGCAATTTATGAGAGTCGTTTAAATTCTGATAGTTCTAAAAGAACTTGACTATGCATTCTGATGCGCATTATATTTATGATAATAGTAAGAGTTTGGTACATCGAGGCTTTTCGCACGTGAGGGCTTTAAGTACGGGCAGGGCCGTATCTAGGTACTGGCGGGGGTGGGCTCCGCCCATCCTGAGATATCTTGCGCCCACCCTCAGATTTTCGAAAATGCAAGCAAATTTAGTCAATTTTGATTAATTTGGGCCATGTTTGCTTTTAACAAGTGTACAAATGAAACACGATTTCGAAAAATTTCGCTCGCTTCGCTCGCGTACTTTTAATTCCTTTTAAAATTTTGCATTTAAAGAACTTTTCATAGAGATACATTTTATGTTTCTATACTTTTAAGATTTCTGCCTAGCGCAAATGAAGTATATGTTTAAAAATAATGTTCAAATTTCAATGTCATAGAATGCTGTGGGACAATTCAATTTGAATTAAAAGACGCAAAAATTTCGCCTGCGGCGCTATTGTCATTACTTAATTAGTATGTGTTGTGACTACTTTTCGTCGTGGGAGGCAAACTACTATTTACACACTCAATTTGTAAACTTTTTAAAAGCATGGGCTCGTGAGAAAACTTGCTGAGTATAACATATCACATTCGGATATATTTTGCTTTATTTCTACAACTTTTTCATTCTGAAGCCGCACGCCCACCCTGATTTAGCTAATAATTCACATTATTGGATCCTTTGTATTGCTAGGAACTCAGACCAAAAATTGTTTTCACAATTTAACTCAAGTGAAAATATTACTTTCCAACTTTTGAAGGGACGAAACAAAAGACAACGACAAATATGCTGATTTCGGCGTATCACGCCCTCACATTCAGAAGTATGTGATCTCATCAGTACACCTGTCTTGTCGGACTATGTGTATATCAGCGCACATAAAGACAGAATGAGCAATCATTCGAATTACAAGGCTTTATATACACCTGTTTCTAAACAATTTTAATTATTGAATTTTCTTAAAATAATCGTTTTATGGTTCAAATTATGTTTTACTTTTCATCAATTTTTTTGTGTACAAATGGTTTTTGTTTAAAAGTTGTTGCTCTATTTTATTTTATTTGCGATTTGATTAATAGGCTATATCTAACGGAGAAGATGCTGAATATAGACCATACCATATGTTTTTATCTAGCTCTGATCCAGGACACGCCTTTGGCTCTGGCATTATGATTTCGCGACGACACATATTGACGTCAGCGTCTCTAATATCAGGGTAAGAGTTATTTACGTTGAGCTTTTAAACCTAACAAGGCCGTGTTTACAGATTTACAAGATGGCATGTGGGACACAGTAGTGCTAATTTGTCACAAATTATACAAATTGAATCTACATTTGCGTTTGTTCATCCCAAATATGATTTGTCATCGAATGCAGTCGACTTAGGCATTATAATTTTAAGAGATCCTTTAAACGTTCCTACTGTCGAGCCTATTGATTTACCTATTACGAACACATCAATTCCGCGAGTCAATCAAGAAGGAGAAGTTGTTGGTTTCGGTATTACAAGTTATACAGATCTGCCCGCACCACATACCCAACTGCAAAAGTCGTATTTCATCGTAACGAATAACACCGAGTGCCCTCATGATAATTTTGAACAGCACTCCCGTTACAATTTCTGTGCTAGAGATACATTTATGAGAAGTCAATTGTGTCATGGCGATATTGGAACTGCTTTTGTTGTAAGCCATCGGGGTGTTGACATGCTGGTAATGAAATACAGATTAGAAATAGAAACATGTTTTAACTATGCGTTTTTTTAAGGCCGGCATAACGAATGGTATATCATCAAATTGTAGCGAAACTACGGACGGCTCAACATACGTTAAGATTCAAGAGTTTTTGCCGTGGATACAAAATATAATTAATCTTTAAATTGCTGCAAAGTGAAAATAAAGTTTTTAGCAACCATTTCATTTATTTATACATCTTGTAACCTGATGAGGCCACCGCCTCTTAATTTGTGAGTTTTACAACCGGAAAAAGTGTACCACATCATAGAAAATCTATTTTTCACCAAAATTTCTTCATTAATGTCAACATAAGAGCCTCGAGAAGCGAAAAAATTGTCCCACGACGTGGGGAAATGCATTTTTATATCAAAATCAATTGAATCAATCAAAGCGATGAAAAGAAGCGATTTTGCCTAATTTCCATTAACTCTGACGAAAACAATTTTCCGAATTAAACTGTTTGCTTTACGGTGGCCGAACTGCGAACATCGTTCATACTTCGTCGATCAAGTATGAACACGAAATTTGTGTCAAGCGACTGAGCAACATATTTAAGTTTGTGTTAAAGGTAGTGCCACGGTTACGGGTAACTACCTTCCCTCTGCACTGGGTGCTATTTTTGCCAACACAAACAGTTTTCAAATACAGCGCGTGAACCAAGCTATCAAACAATACCTCATTTGCAACAATCGGTCGTGTAGTGTTAGAGTAGTGTAACGTCAAAGTGGTCATTTTTTTCTACGATGTCCAAAACGAAAATAGTCGCTATCGAAAAAGTATCCTGCCGATTTTTTTTCAACTTACCATCAATCGAAAGATCTATTCGAGTAATGGTCGATTGCATGCAAAAGTAGAAAAAAATATGAAACCTTTTTCGACTTATGAGGTGGGAAATATTATTATTATGGATTTTGATAAAATTTCCATTGTTTTTCATTTTGCAAATCAGCCACAACAGTTTTAAAGTGAAAATAAACATCACTGCTGTTAATTTCAATTCAAGCCAAGAAAAGTATTAGAACCGACGGAGGTTCGACGTTTGGGATTTTTCAAATCATAGTAATACTAATCAATCACACCAATTTCAGTATCACCGCCGTAGCGTGAGTATCACTCTCAATCTCACCGCGGAGGCCCGGAATCATGAATACATGAATCAATTAAATCACTTTAGTGACTAGTACCTTGTACGGTTACAATCCTTAACTTGTCATTAGAACATCGCATGATCTCCCACCATCTAATAACATTCATCGATTTAAGTTAGTCGATACGTGCTAGACATCAAGGATCAATTCATTGCTTGCACGTCAGTCGCGTAGAGTTAAGAAACAAATATAATTCGATCTGTTAATCTAGTTATAAATTCATTTTGTATTTTTACAGCCCATTAGTGGACTGCGAAATGTTTGGCAATAAAAATAAGTATTACGCATCTGCGGGAAAATTTATTTATCTTCGAGGAGGAGCCGAAGTCAAGGGATATAATCCTCCGAAAGGATAAATAAATTATCCTGCAGTAACGTAAGAGTTAATTTTTATGCACCGAAGCAAGAAATCAACAAAACAAAATTTAATACAAAACAGTAATGTATGACTTATCTCCCTAGACAGCCACTGTGGTGTATAAAAACAGTTTATCTGCCTAGAACGATAATCTCGCATTTTTCTCCCTAGAGCCAAATTGTTTTTCTCGATATATCTTTTCTAGGCAGATAAAATAGCATATGCACCGCTGTCCAGGATGGTTTATTTTGACGATTTGGATTATTTCCCATGCCTTCGGCTCGGGAAATAACCTCCAAATCGTCAAAATAGAGCATCCTGGACAGCGGTGCATAATCTACTATAATTTGAGCCAAATCGTTTTTTCCCTTATGGTTCAACGATAACCAAAAAATTATCACAGCTCATTGAATGAGATCAAATCATATTCTCAAACTTTAAAGTAAAAAAATATTTGAACGTTGATTCTGTCTACTTCAAAGAGGATATTACGTCTTACCTTTCACTTTTGCATTTCGACGTAAGTTAACTAACGGCTGTACGTCACTCCCAGATAGCAATCTTTGGCATGCATTGACGGCGTACAAGAAGAACTTTACTCGCACAAAAGTTACATTTTTTTAATAACTTCCTATCTGATTAACAGTATTTTTCTAATTACATTCAACACAGAAAATGTCTCAGATTAATGTTAACGATAATTCGTTTTCAATAAATAGCCCGATTACAGGAAAACAGCAATTAAAAGCGAATTAGTCGACGAAATGAAGTTAGCTTTGGTGTTTCTCTCTTTATTAGTTTCTGGGTACCAGGTAAATTCAAAATTGCTCAAAAACCGAATACGGAGATTTCGTTAATTTGTTGATAGGCAGCACCACATGCTATAGTTCCCCATGTCATTAATGGATCACCACAAATAGTTCAACATGCAACTGCTATATTTGCAAGTCTCAGTGAATCAAATCTAGGATATTTTGGAGGTGGAAGCATAATATCAGATCGTCACGTTATAACTGGAGCTAATGTAGTATTTGGGTTTGTATAACTAAAAATCATTCGAACAAATTTATTTAAATAAAATTCATGCTTAGAGCTGTGAGTGTGCTAATTGGCTACGGTGGTACCACATTCGCTACTCTTACTAGAGTCACATCCCCAAACTTTTTTATCCACTCTGCATTTAACAGAACAACTTTAGATAATGACATTGCAATAGTTGTCATTCCAATGGCGAGTCGAATTGTGTTTTCAGATGCCGTCCGTGCAATCTCTCTTCCTTCTGGTGCTCCTCCTTCAGGTACTGATGGCTCACTGGGTGGATTTGGCTACACGGAATCAAATGCCGAATCATTCAGCGACACTTTATTAGTAGCGAGTCTAGTTACCACAGATATGGGTACATGTACGGCACGTTTCACGACCTTACCATTTACCACACATTTTTGTGCCATTGGAAGACCTGGCGCTATTCCCAGTTTGATTTCCAACATTTGTGCAGGTGATAATGGAGCAGGCTTTTATACTGGAGATGGTATGATAACAACAACTACAACAACAACAACTACTACTACTACTACCACTACGATTGATCCCGGAGTCTTTGAAGAGGAAGTTCCTGAAGAGGAGGTCCCTGAGTCAGAAAATGGTGCGGACTCAACAGAAGTTTTGGAACTATTTAATGAAGTCAAAGAAGACGAACCACAGGTTGAACCGATTCTGGTAATATTTGTGATAACATACTAAAAGTAACAAAGCTAAAGTTCTGTAAATGTCTGTAGTTTGGAATCGCTTCAGTGATTGGCAATTTCTGGGAATGTAATCCTGAAGATCCTCGGGCCTACACAATAGTTTCCAATTACCTTGATTGGATACAAGATTTAACTGGAATCGAACTTCCTTAACGCAGCTGGCATGGCGTTTTTAAAGTTTTGCAGTATAACTTTTTGAATTGTTTATTAAAAAGAGATTTCTACTTCCACGTAGTTTCAAACAATTTCAAATTCCCATTTTCCGTCTTTCTCAACACCGGACTGGCCATATGGGATTTTGGTGCATTCCCGAAGGGCATTTTGTCTGAGTCGGACAGATACCCGTGTATATTGGAAACACGATTGAAACAAGAAATTAAATTGATGATAAAAGCGTGTCTTACAATAAACCCTTTAGTGCGGTTGAATTTTGAATTTTTCGCTGCGTTAGGCTCGAATTTCTTAAGATATACAGGACCTATTCAAAGTATATGCGTAATTACATACGGTATGCGTAAAATCAGCACACAAAGTACCATCTTGTGTCAAATTATTCAATTTTCATTTAAAATTCAAATGTTGAGCGGACTGAAGCGGCCTATTGCACGTCGCAAACATAATCGTAGTAAAATACAAAAGTGATGTGATGAAGATACGAAAGTTAAAATACGAAGTGATGAGAGTCACTTGCCTTCGTATTCTGCTATTCTGCGACTATACAAAATCTTCTATTTACTTAGAGAACAAGTGAAGAAACAAGTAAGAGGACCAAAGTCATTCCAAAAAAAATCTTCTGCGACACTAAACTTATTAGTTTATTTGAATCAAGACTGAGAGATGCCGCCTGCGCTTAGAGCAATGAGATTTTCTTGCGCTGTAGCATAGCAACGCTGAGCATAGCAACGCTGAGAATATTCATCGAGCTTTTTGTCAAACATAAAAACCCTTTTACCAAAAGCAACAGAAAAAATAGTTATCGATAACATTTATTGACTTAAGGCACTTAAGGCAACAATTTGGTATTGGAGATGGTTAAAATTTGTCGCCCACGGTCAATGAAAAAAAGGAAAGTGTCGTTCATAGACAACAAAAAAGCAACAATTTACAAATAAAATATTGTTACCAAAAATTATCTTCCATTATCAACAAAAGAAATGTCGTTCATAGTCAACAAAAATGTAAATAACAATTTTTTATTTGAAAATTGTTACCAAGTCGGACATAGTCAACAAAACGTTAAGAGTGCGTACAGCAATTATTCGTTAAGTTTCAGTGGTGAATCGTTATGAGATTAATGACAACTTTCACCATTATCGTTCAGCAATCTGGGAGTAGCGGGAAACGTGCAATTTTTGCATA
>CM055403.1:88559968-88575105 GCA_029228625.1 Pseudolycoriella hygida
AATTTTGTAAAAAACATTATAGAATCTCAGTTGCCCCAACTTAGAACGCAATAGGTTATCGAAATTAGTCAGATTCTTAATGCCCCCCACAAGAATATCCAATTTCAATTCAAACATTTAACCGCGAAAGCTGTTAGTTTCATTTAGAATGAATTCTTATACAACTTGATCACTAAATTAGGTTCTAGTTCTTAGTTGGCGACTGTGACCACATCCAGGGCCGCGCTAGCTCCCTTAAGGTCCATCGGGCAAAATATCAAAAGGCCACATGAATCGGAATATCAGATCGGTGGCCGCAAATGAAGAATATATTTTTTTATCATGTGTAAACAGGGATGAATTGCGTTAAAAAGACCTGGAATTGGATCAATAAATGGTTTTATTAGCCACATATTTCTCCCCTTCTTTAAGGGCATCTGCATCTTCAGAGGCTAAAAGAAACAATGAGAAACCTTTTTTTTATTGCCCACATGGGATTGGATGGCAAGTAGTAAACGTGCTTGCTTTCCACGCAGAAAACCCGGGTTCGATCCCAGTTTTTTATGGGGTATACCTAAACCTTTCGAACAAAAAAAATTTATGAAAATCAGTGCCCAGATTCAATCCCATACAAGCCATTTTGATTGAGAAAATATTATTGTGACCATCCGAAAAAAGATTTTTGATATCACAAAAAAAGATTTTTGATCTCCCTGACATTTCAAACTTAATTAAATGGATCATTGTTTGTACAATTCACTGTTACTTTGTTCCAAAGTGGATTTTCCCTTTTACAAAAGCTTATCAGGCCGCTTGCGCCGCTTTAAAGCATTTTTAAAATTCATAGGTGATCAAAAATCTTTTTTTGGGATATCAAAATCTTTTTTCTGTTGATCACTTTAATTAGATGCCATTTTCATTACCTTTCACGGAAAATCGGTTAAGAGAAGGCCTGATAAAAACGATGTTTTTCCAGCGAAGCTTTTGTTAAAAAAAATGTTAATTTCGAAAAATTATCTCAATAGCTAAATTAACAGTGTCACTGTTTTTTCATATAGTGGTTGAGCTACTTTTTTAAGATTGCTTAGTTTTTTCAGCCAACTCCTCGTTAGGAGATAGGTCTGCACTTTCAGCCAGGACACTTGGTGCCGAAAATTTGAAAATGCCAAAATTCATGAAGTAGCGAGTACATTACGTTGTATCAGTTTATAATTCGACACCTGGCTGCGTACTTTGTTCCCTTACCTGGGAATATAGAAGCCAGCCTGGTGCTAAGCATCTATCTTCACCAAAGTGTATACATTTTAGTGATATCTATTCGACAAAAATTATTTAAAGAGATGGAAACATTTTCTTTGCTGGAAATTGCAAAATTATAGTTAATATTTTCGCCATTATTTCGTCATGGCCCCACTTTCTACGTCAAAAAGACATTTGAATATTTTTCCGCTAGGTACCAACTCTTTCGCAGTGATGTGTCGGATATGTCATATAAGTTTCAACTCGGCACTAGGCTGCGTCCTCGAGTTAAGAATTTCTAATGCAGAGGGCAGCAGCAGCCTGGTGCCGAATTGAAACTTACTATTGCCTCCAATCTAGCGAAAACAGATTTCCAGCACCAGGCTGCCATCTTTATTCTCAGCTTTAGGGTCCCAACTGCGCAGCCTGGTGCCGACTTCGATCGTGTCACTAACTAATAACCTCGCTCCCTCTTAAAGATAGGTTTTGTCAGAATTTCAGCACCAGGCTGCCTTGGTCTGACAAGATTTTACCGACGAAATGTATTATGAGTTCAAGTGGTCTTTGATTTCTAGCCTCTCCCAGCAGTCGACATAATGCATCGCGAACTCCTATGTGTACATACGACCCCGGATTAATGACTCGTGGTACAGGAATTACCGGTGTTTTGAGCAAAGTCCGATAGTCGGTTGGAATTTTCAAATTAAATTTGTATTTCATGTAGTGGAGAATGTGATTTGATGCTTTGCGCTTCCACCACGCTATGAACTCAGATGGATTCAAGTCAACGTATTTGCGTACTTCACGAACTCTGTGGTTGTTGTTAACCTTAAAATTTGTCGATGTATTGACAGCACCATCTATTGACTGAAATGGCACCGATGGAGAATCACCGTTTACCTTCCTTCGTTTTGATGGTGTAAGTGGTATAGGTTCTTTATAGATCGAGCGTTTTGCGGCTTTTAATAAATTGTCTGAGGATCTTTCTTTCACTTTCCCAAACATTTTTGCAGTGATCTTAACTATTTGACATAATAATTACCCGATTGCCTTATTTATTTGTTTTTGATAAGTGTTTCAAAGTTTAGTCGGCCAAAATAAACAGAACGTTTTCGTTTATTTCTTCGAATTTTCGGTAGTGTGATAATACCCTCGATGTATTGTAGCCCATTCTATCACTAGTACTGCTTAGATAATGTTATCGTAGGTGATATCGTCTACGAGACGCAAACTTATATTATATAGATCATAAATATTATATTATTGTTACCAGTGAACGATATTATGGTCAAAAATTATGAAATAAGTTGAATTTTTGGGTAAATTTTGCGAATTTTGTGAATTTTTGCGAATTTTTCGCATTTTCTTAGGTTTTATTTTGTCAGTTTTTGTCCGTCGGTTACGCTTTAACGAGTCATTAAAATTGAACTTTATATTTAGAGAGGTATTCCACTCCTGCGTCCTTGAATACACCTTGGAACTTGGAACCAGTTTTGTTTACGGCTCCTCTTATTCGAATGTGGCTGTCTTTTTTTGCTTTTAACCAAAGCTCAGTTGCCGCTCGAGGATCGAATTCTTCTACATGTTGGTGTTGACGTACAGATAATTGAATGGAGAAGCAGTTCCTAGTGATGATCGATCGGTGTCTTTGAACTTGTTGTACTTATCTGAATAAGAAGATCAATTCGAATCGTGTTTGGTTGCATTAACTACTTTGTACTCACTAATCAATCTCTCTACATTTGCCGAATTAGGTGTAGCAGCGGCAACTCTTGCTAGGCCACGTTTTATTACAGTCAATTCAATTAGGCGAATCTCGTGAAGCTTTTGCAAATTGTTCAAAGTAGTTTTGCCGTCATAATCCATCCGTCGTCATAAGCAGTTTTCATCATAATCAGGTAGGAGAAGCGAATGACATTGACAAATGTTCGACATTCTCTGTCTCTCAAATTTCGATTTAGTTTGATGAGTTTCAGAATTGTTTCCATTGGAAGATTAGGAGCTTTGAAGCCTTTAGAAATTTCGCTTGATTTAACCTGCTCTGCAGAAGTTCCCTTTGACACGCTTTTTGAATTGATAGCCGGTTTCAAGTCAGTTAATAATAATAATAATCTGCCTTACAACCCATGAATGGTTAGAGGCTAGATCATTATTTACTAGTCAGTTACAGTTACCAAAATCTTGTTAACTGACACTTCCATTCGACCCTGTCGGCGTTCCATTTCTACAATACAATTATAGTTTTGCTTTACCATCACTCTCAATTCTTTCAATCGAAGTTGCATAACATGAAGAGGTGCCGAAGGCAATTGTGAGCTCTTATTTTCTTTTTCGGAATTACGATCGACTATGAGATTTTGAAGAGTTCGATCGTTGATTTGAGTCTCGGGAAGGTGAACGTGAATATTAAGAACGTGATTCTGAATCGTCTAGGAGATGTTCGTTGATTTGAGCCTCGAGAAGTTGAACCTGAATTGCATGAATTTTCAGTGCGTGAATACTCCATCGAGATCTGCTTCGGGCTCTTGAACTTTGGTTCGAAATTGGGGGACGAATTCCTTGGTTCAAGCGACGAAAACGAGTGCTGACTGAATGGCTGCGATCTGCGACAGGTTCCAAACTGCGGCTTAAAGAAGAAACAGAACGTTATAGCGTACGTTCCAAAGATACTTCTGAGTCTCGTTTTGGTATCTTGCACCATCATCGGTTTTTCGTGTGATCCTTTTTTTCGAGACGTTCTAATTGCACAGCTCCTTGGCCTTTGTTTCCGTTTTTTGTTTTGCAACCACATTTTGCTTGTCAAATACATTTTCAAAAGTCTCTGCTTCCTTCGCCAAAACCGGATGCTTTCGTCGAAAATTTGATGCCTCTTGTTGCTCGTCAGCACTACTGGTATTGAACTTTTCTTCACATTTTTGTTTCACCACATCAAATCCGCTTTTGTAGGTAAGTAGGAATATCAACTCACTTAAAATTAAATTTGTTGCATATCTTTTTAACTAACCGTGTCCAGAGCTTACGACAACACATTGATATATCTTCCACGAAGCTCCCAGCGGCTCTCTGCTAAGAACACGTAATAAGTAGCTCCTTCCTCTTGATGGTGGCCAAACTACTTTCGTTTCTGTTCATAATGCTATCAAAATCACAGAGTTAAATTGAATTATTTTGTCAGCAGGACCTTTTCTATCTTTTGAAAAAATTGACAGTGACTCGTCATGGCTTCATACGATTTCTGAAACCGATATTTCCAATAAACATTATTCATCAATTTCTATGCATTATTATTCTTCTACTGCACAACTAATAAACATTCAACCGAATGTATTCAAACATAACTTTGATTTTTAGTCTTCCATTTTTTCAAAATTATTTTAATTCGGTATCATAACCGCAATTGATAATCGAACGATTTTCGACAGTGACACTATTACAATTCGTAGGTTTTCTACTATAGGTCGTGCGTGAACGTTCTTTGCCCAGTACTTTTTGTACACAGAATCTGAAGTTTTTGGCCTCAAGGAATTATGCGATCGGATAGCTTTTTATTTTCCATCGAGATATAAGTTGCTACCTCGTCGAACGATTTGATCATTATGGAAAATTAGGCTAGTGGTTTTATGAAAATTTGGAGAGCCAGCACAATGGCGACTATGACGACACTTTATAACAAAAGGAGCACGAGGTGTTAACTTTATGTTGATCTAACCAACACTGCGAAATGCCGATAACTCAATCCTCTCTTCCAATTTTAGTGCATGTTGTTTAATGTCCGTAACAAGAAATATAAATACTTTCCCTTCTGCCTGAAAAAAGGCCTAGAGGTGTTCCCGGTTCATAAGAAGGGTAAAAAATATGAGTTGAGTGACTATGACCACAGGCCGCTGAGTGTGCTGCCAGTTTTCTTTAAAGCATTTGATATTTTGCTATCAAAACATATCGAAGATTTTGTGTTTACCGAGTGCCTCATGTCTTGCGTTCAGTCCGATTTTAGACTGCACCATAGCACCACCACTGCGCTTCTAAAAATTACACAAGATATAAGGACAGCCCTGCAGAAGAAAATGAGTGGGGTGCTTTTTCTTTCGGATTTTTCTAAAGCATGACGTCTTGACGCCATGACTTCTTCTGTACACTTAAAGAAAGAGGAGCGTGAATAAGTGTCATAGTCAAAGCAACAATTGAAAATTCTTAGATCAACAATTCGACTACACGTGAAAGTTGCATTTTCTACAATTGCGAAAAGTCAAATCAACTATTCGAAATTGCAGAAAACGCAATTTTTATGCATGGTCAAATTGTTGGTTTTACAATCTTCGATTGTTGCTTTGATTATGACACTTATTAACGCTCCTCTTTCTTTAAGTGTACGTTCACAGTTTTTCTTTGATTCGACTTCGCTTAAGCTCATTTCTGGTTTCTTGTCAGACAGGATACAGGTCGTGTGTATTGACGGCCAACTGTCAGATTTTCTCCCACTCTTTCGAGGTATCCCACAGGGATCCATTCTTGGACGTCTTTTGTTTTCTCTTTTAATAAATGATCTTCCTAGATCGGTGAAGTTTATGGTCTCACACCTGTATGCTGATGGCGCATAACTTCATAGGTTTTTGGGGTCTAGGACCGATTACCCTAAGACAAAATATCTCCTGACATATTATCCCCGGACAAAATATCCCACATAAAGCAGACAAAATATCCCCAGACATAGTGTCTACTCAGAAGTGGTGGATATAGGTAGGTATTATTAATTAGGTGAATGGGGCGCAGCATCAAACCCCGTGAAGTGATTTTTTGCCTGAGGTGGTATTTTGGTTGGGAATATTTCGTCCGGTTTTTTCCTGGTAAAAATTGTGGTTATTATATCCGGTTATTTTGTTTGGGGATATTTTGTCCGAGGGGATATTTTGGTTGGAGACATTATTTTTTTGGGAAATTCCGTCCTAACCCCAGATTTTTCGCGAAATCAGAGATAGATGTTTGTTTTAGAAGAATTAATGAAGACCTATAGCAAACGTGAGTGAGTGGTCTATCACCAAAAAACTTTCTCCCAATGCAGGAAAGTCTCAGGCATTAGTGTTTGGCATTGAGCGTGCTATGGATGTTCCTTTCCTTGTTCTTAACGGTGTCGTAATCCCATTCTCGATCAAAGTTAAGAATCTAGGAATAGTTATTAATTCTAAATTAACGCTTTAAGTGCGGTTTGAATTTGAATTTTTCATGCGATATATGCGTAAATTACATACGTTTCCACGCGATCAGAGCGTAAAATACGTAAACAAACAATAGGTTTTTATACTGCCACCTAACGTCAAACAGTTAAACTTTATGAAAACTTTCAAATTTTGCGAGGGCTAAAAGCGTTAATTGACATGGAATGATCGTGTCATTATGAGCCTTAGAAGTCTGTGGCGTCTTTAGGGGATGACTCGATAAGGCCTGCAAATCTATAATTCATTATGTTTATGGTGTTAAAAGAAGGGGCATCTCCAACGTGGTTGGGCAATGCGACTCTTTTGTAATGAAACGAGACGTGGAAGTTGGTTTCCTGTAAATGCCTACGTCAATTGAACCTGTATATGTCCTCGTTAGCATTAAATCAAGGAAAGGAAGTTTCCCTTCCGATTCCTCCTCACACGTAAACTTAACAGATTTGTATTTGGTTCCATTGATGATTTTCATGAGTTCATGGATTTCAGATTTTTTGGCGATAGCAAATACATCGTCGACAAATCTCCACCAGACTTTTGGTAAATGATCCTTTATTATCTTCAGTCACCCGAGCACAAAACTACTTTTTCCTCAAAACATGTCGTTTCGTATGGAGCCCCCTATTCCATCATTTTTTTCTAAATTATGAATAGTTTAGGGCCTTGGGGGACACCAGCTACAATTGTGAAAGCATTTGTTTTTTTTTTTTTTTGCTGTTAATTACAGCATAAAAGGATCATCTGAGACTGAGAAGAAAGGATTGAACAATTTTCGTCAGGTAGAGTGGGAATTTTAGGATGAACAAAACATCTTATGTAGGAGGCCCTTCTGCCTCGATATCGAAGGTTGAGCGTTTTTTGTCAGCGATTGACGTATGTAGCTGCGTACCCCGACAAATTGGTGATTTGACGAGTGGCCCTCGCGGAAACCGAATTGTTCGTTCCTTACAATATTGTTGGAAGAGATGTGGGCTTTTATTCTTCTTAATACGAGTTTTTCCAGGAGCTTGCTCGATGAGTTCAACAAGCTAATTGGTCTGTAATTACACGCCTTAGCAAGGTCCTTTTCGGGTTTCTGGATAGGGACGACTTTCGTAAATTTCCAAGCTTCTGGAAAATATGTTAGTTTCAGGCAAGCTCTGAATACGTACATCAATAGAATTACGGCCCTTTTCGGGAGCTGTTTCAGCAGGACGTTATTTATCGAATCATCTCCAGAGCTTTTACCATTCTTTAACCCGCGAATCAGGCGAGAGAATTTTCGTTACCCTCCATAGTTGGTTTGAGTGCTTCTTCAAACGAGCAAGCTTAAGATTCCACCTTTCGTTATTGAACGACTTTATCTCGGTCTTAATGAGCCTGTTAAGGAAATTGATTTCCTGTTTCAAACCGCTTTGCTCGCCTCTTTGCCATTGACGACGCTTGTAATTTCTAAGAGAAATCAACTGTTGTACTTCGTCTGGTAGCTGCAAAACCTGTTCGGAGGGCTTTAGCAGTGGGACTGGCCAGTTTGATGAAGAGAAGCAACGCCGAAAGGCAAGGCTGGAAGGGTTTCGAAAGCTCTATCTTGAATGCCACTGCCTGAGGTGGGTAATAAGTGAGAGTTTCCGGAAAATGTATATTGAAGTTTCTCTTTTGCATTTCCTCAAATATTATTTTACCTGCGGGATTGGTCAGACAATTCCAGAACCTATGTTCAGAGTTCAGGTCGCCTCCGACTAAGAATTTACCATGAAGTGACATTAGTCGACTAATGTCTTTTCTGAAACCTCGCAGTTTTGAAGGAGTCAGCTTAGAGCCGAGAAAGTATATGATTCGATTACATCCAAGTTCAGAAATTATTTTTCTTCGATCTGTGGATTTCGACAAAAAAAAATTGGCGAACTTCCAGGCTTCAGTGAAATTACTTTCTGTTCATCAAAATGATCCCTAAAACTTGCAAAAGAAACCAACTGTCTAGGTATTGTAATTCAGAAGATAACATTTTCAGTATTCACAAAATCCAAAATGGCGCCACTTTGACAACTGGCAGCCATTTAGTTACGATCCCAAAAAATTCTTCCGATCCAACTCTATACTAAAAAAAACACTTTTCATGTAGGTACAGGTACATACCGAAACGACCTGGGTAAGTTTTTTTTTAACTATATTCATTTTAATCATGCTACATGTGTGCGGGTAACGCGTTGAACGTATATTAAGATAACATCAATCACAAAAGAACTTTTTATAATGAGTTTTGAACTGGAATTTAAATTGCCTTCTTCGTGCCATTTTTTAATTCAAATTTAAAGGCAACAGACTCGCTGATGACGCGATAAAAACCCTTTTTGGCAGCAAATGACAGTCGCAATAATATCTTCATGTCAAAACAAAAACAACACAATAATAAATTTCGGAATTATTTTAAACAATTGACTTGTTGAGATTAATGCAAATTTTAATGAGTCAGCGGAGCAGAGTTATTGACTTATATAAGCGGGTGAGTTAAGTTTTCATTAACAAATCGATACTTGCAGAAGCAGGAAAAATAATGTGCAGTTTAAGGAACACATTACATTGGAAAGATCTATGACACTAAGGACGGAGTGGTGTGTTGGCGGAATGTCCTGAAAGCTCATCATCTATAGCAGTATATCCTAACATGAGATAAGTGACCGCTTTCCGCTTTCGTGAATTTGCAATTGTCTGTCGTGTATCAAGAAAATCGATTTATTTTGGAGGAAAACGTTCATTTCTTGTGAGAGAACCAAACCATGTACTCCATTGATTTTGGATTCGTTACATCGTCTCAGCCTCCTTGGCGGGCTTCATTCAATAATTTATATGGGTATAGATAGTGCCCGTCTAGCCTTATTTCAATTTGTCAACACACAACTCTCTTGTTTCCCAATTCAAAAAAACAATAAGTTTTCTGTGTGGTTTAAGACAATTGAACTTTCAATATAACATCAAAAAGATGACTTGATACTTTTATTTCAGCTGCAATATTTGGGTAGAGAATATCCTGGTGGTGCCGAAAAATTCCGTCAAAAATGTCACGACGCGTTTTTCCGCAACAGTAAAGAGATTAACACCGAAAAAATTGAGAAAATGATCGGACTCGGCGAGTATATAGTGAAAGAGCTTGAAGCTCTGTACTCTTTGAGGAAATACCGTGCAATGAAGAAGAGATACTACGACGATAAAACAACTTAACCGAATTGTAGAAATTCACTTAAACTTTTGAATTAGAGTCACGAGATATTTGTACATAGTTGTTGTTTTTGTTGTTCAATTTTAATGTCAGTGTCGACGTTTTTAAAACTAACACTGGTGAATTGTAAAATATAATTTGTCTACTTCGCGTACATCAGACCCTTTCGAATGAATATTAAAATATTCTTGGAGGGCACAAATGATTCATTCAATCTGCGTAACTGTAACAACAACACAGCCCAGACTCCAGAAAGTGATGCAAATCTGGTCATTCCCCGA
Organism: Pseudolycoriella hygida; assembly: GCA_029228625.1. Lineage (NCBI taxonomy): Eukaryota > Metazoa > Arthropoda > Insecta > Diptera > Sciaridae > Pseudolycoriella > Pseudolycoriella hygida. Next base: position 88,569,874 of record CM055403.1, read on the forward strand.
AATTCCTACAACAACCTGGCAAGGAATGATAATTCCAATAATTTTACAATTGTGTGGAATACAATGTATAAGAAAACGTATAGATAGGAGTTTCAGCAAGAGACCAGACTTCCATCACTTTTTTTCACAATTATTGCTGATCAGACAGAGCTAAATAGTCGCCAAAAATAACCGGACTATAGCGAATTGTTCATTTCATTCATTCAAAGGTGGTCAGAGGGGGTGTAAAGGGCAGAGCCCCTTGTGGTGTTTGGTGTAGACCTGTTTTAAAGAGTAGGGGGCTCTGCCCCTAAACCCCTGCAGGCGGACCTTAACCTTACTGATAACTACATAGGGCTCTGCCCCTTGAATACTGCAAGATGTGTTATACCCCTCTTGACCCCCACTGCGACCCCGCTTTTTCTTCCCTGGAAATATCGAAGCACAAATTCGAAAGGAAAATCCTTCAATTTTTCAATTTGATGTGACGGTTTTAAAACGAATGTAATAACGAAAGAATCATTGATTATCAACAGGCTACAAGATGCACTAACATAAAATGTTAAAAATTTCTTTAAAAAAAGCGCCAAATACGAAATATTGCCCTGGTCGGTATTGTCCGCTCATTGGTGTTCCCCCTCATTCCCTATATTATTTGCGATTTTTTCTTCGGCGCCACAATAATAAAAATAATTAAATTTTGCCTGAACGGATTTTGATCAAACAAAATGCCAGTGTGTAGTGCCTCGTCTGAGGGCTTGTGTAAAGTAATTATTTTCTCAATCGGACTAATAATTGCCGAGCAAAAGCCTTTGAAAACGTAGTGTGATCAATGTGTAAAAAACATTACCGCAAGACAAATATTGGTTTGATTGAAAATCTAATTTCTTTGCAGATGTCTTTCAAATTTTTATATCACGAGGGTGATGGAATAAATAAAAAAATGAAAAACATGACTTCGAGTTTATATACAGAAACGTTTGAATGTGTGCACTAGTCAAAAACATGTGAAATAAAGCAGCATTTTGTTTGGGAGTGGAAGAATAAGTCTCGGTTCACTTCATTTGTATATTTCATTTCATTTATTTCCAAAAGTATAAAAAGGTCTGGGACCTCATACCATTCATAATTAATCTTTCTTAGCACAAATGTAAAGAATTAACCTAAACCTACATACTAAATAAATGTGTAATACTTCAAGTCAGTGCCTATTTTTGGGAAACGGGTTTCCTGAATTTCCTGAAAGTTTCCCGAATTTCCAGAAAATTTCCCGAATTTCCTGAAAATTCACCGGATTTTCAGAAAAATCGAAGCAGCGAAAAACGGTTTATATAACATATTGCCGGCGGAAATAATCAAGGAAGTACTCTTCTTCTACCTTAAACACGTTTAAACAAGTCTTTAACCTACGTTCCGTTAAGATAAGTTGCGAAAAACGAGTCCACCATACTCAAAAAAACGCCAAAATTGTAAAAAATTTAGAATTTCTTCATACGAAATTTCTAAACTTCTTTTCGACCAAAATCCGCATTAAACATATGCTCTGCGGACCCGTACGAATCCCGTTGCAACGAATCCTGATGCAATGATTCCCGTTGCAAATATTGAATTACTGATTATGTATAACTATATTCATTTGGATTGGAAATTGCCGAAATGGCAATATTGAAAAAGCCGTATGAAGAAGAACTGTAGGACCGACCTAAAACCGACCCAGGGCCTTAAAGAGAGGCCTCGGAGCCATACTTTCATGGACAAACATGTTCGTATCAATTTTCTCTACAAAACAACATAAAAACACATCATCATTAAAGAAATATTCATGAAATTATCTTGTTGTTAGAGCCATACTAAAGGCCCTACATCCTCAACCACTCAACCGATTTTTACCAATTTTTTTTTTGTGATTTCCTGATTTCCTTTCATTTAAAACCATGAAAAGCAATTTCCGGTCGAAACTCGCTCAGATATAAGCGACAAAGTTTCACATACCTTCGGAAAACCACATTTTCGACCACTTTTTCTACCGTAACTTCGAAAGTTTTGACCGATTTTGCCCAATTTCAATCCCGATTATCTTTCAGGGAAAAAAACATTTCCAAAATCGGTCAAATTGTGCTGGAGTTATCGTGATGACAGACAGACGGATGCGGATGGACAAAATTTTTTTTCGCAGATTTTTCTTATTTTCTCCCAAAACGAAAAACTAACCAACTCCCGATTCCAAATTCGACTGGTTGCAAACGTCGTGGTAAGTGCATAAGACCCATTTTTCGAAGAACTTCGTTCTTCGTACGGGTCTAAAAATTCTCTCAGAAACTCTGGATTTGTATTTAATTTTTGAATTATTTTTATTTTCCACCGTGGCTCGAACCTAAGATATCATGATTTTCAGTCGATGGCTTCATAAACACCATTGCTTGGTTTGATACGTTCGTTCAAAACAAGAAGTATTGGAAAGTTCAGAAATTGTTACAAATACATTTTTTCCATACTTTTTTAACCTCCTCGACGTTAATAAGCTCGACAAAATCTCAGTTTATGATCGTAAAACCGCACAAAAAACCTCATAATTAAAGAAATATTCACGAAAAATCATCAAATATCGTATGTGGTCGCGTAGCGTGAGTTGAGCCCACACTGAAGAGTCTTCAGCCCGAACCACTCAACAGATTTTCCCTAATTTAATTTACGTGATTTTTTGATGTCCACATCTTTCATTCGAAACCTTGATGAGCGATTTCCGTTCTAATTTCGCAGAGATATAAGTGAAAAAGCTCCACGAACCTTCAAAAAATCACGTTTTTGCCTAAATTCAATCACGTGATCAATTTGGTGATTATCTTTTAGGAAAAAAAAGATTTTTGAAAATCGGATAAGACTTACCAGATTTATGTAGAAAAAACACGTTGGGCACGAGTGAGATTCAGTTTTAGGGCCCTAGCTGAGACCGAGAGCTCAAAAGTAAAAAAGTTTCTTCCATAAAATGAAAATCGGAATAGATTTACTCGAGTTATGTACAAAAGACCAAAAACCACTCATTGACCCTTGGGCCGACAGTGCCCAGATTCAATCCCAAAAACGGGTTTTCAATTAATTTTCACGAAAAAAAAGTTTTTGGAAATCGGTTGAGTTTTTCTCAAGTTATCGCGGTGACGGACGGACATTTTTTTAATTGCTGATTCATCATCTAAGTACCATGAACGATGTTCCCCCCTACTCCCGTGTCGAAATTAGGGTGGTTACAAAAGTCATGGTAAACGCATAAGACCCCTTTTCGAAAAACTTCGTTCTTCGTACGGGTCTAAAAACATGTAGAGCGCTAGCAGAGACTCGTTTTTTGTGCCCTAGGTATGTCCTAAGGCCCAATCTCGAAAACGTTTCTTCTACAAATAGTAGGGTTTTGATAGATCTGTCGATTAAAAAAACAATTATGAAAATCGGAAAAGATTTACTCCAGTTATGTACATAAAACACGTAGGGCCATAGCATAGATTCGTTCTTAGTGCCTTTGCTAAGTCCAAGGACTCAAATTTAAAAAGTATCTTCCATAGATTGGCCTAGGCATGGCCGACCGACAATCGAGTCTTTCAAAGAAAAGAAAAACTTTATGACAATCGGAAAAGATTTACCCGAGTTATGCACAAAAAACACGTATGGCCCTAGAGTAGACTCGTTCTTATCGCCCTAGCCAAGTCCAAAGACTCAAATCCAAAAAAGTTTCTTCCACAAATTGTCGGCCATGCCCAGATCTTTCAAACACAAAAAGTTTATGAAGATCGGAAAAGATTTACTCGAGTTATGTACAAAAAACACATAGAGCCCTAGCGGAGACTCGTTTTTAGTACCATAGCTAAGCCCAAGGACTCAAATCCAAAAAAGCTTCTTTTGAAAATCGGTTGAGTTTTACTCAAGTTATCGCGGTGACAGACGGACGGACGGACAACGTTTTTATTGTTGATTCGTCATCTAAGCACCAGGATCGATGCTCCCACCTACTCCCAGGTTGAAATTGGGGTGGTTACAAACGTCATGGTAAACGCATAAGACCCCTTTTCGAAGAACTTCGTTCTTCGTACGGGTCTAACAAGTGTTTCATAGGCTGAGTAGTAGGCGGCGGCGGATCAAAAAAAAATGTTTACGTTGGGAAGGAATAGAATTTGTGACGCATTTTTTTCAAAAGAATTTTTGGCGTTCCGAAGCTTTAAGCGTCAACAAAGTTGATATCAGTTGATATCAGATTGATATCAGAAGGAATAAGGACTTGCGTCACATTTACCTTTCAAAAGGGAGTTTTGTTGTGATTTCGTCTTCATCTACATCCAAATTTACAGACCCTTATGCACCTTTCAGCGTAAGGTCCTTAAGAGTGATTTCGCGAAAACTTCGAACGATTTCGTACACTTTTGGGACAACATGTCCTACTTTTTCCCGATGAATGTGTCATTCGATTCCTTGTTCTATAGTAAGAAAAGTAATTTCTCATTTTTGGAAAATTTCATATCTCGGGGGAGTTATGGTGCTCTAAGTAAGTGCATGTCAGTGGGTGATAAAAATGGTTTTTTGGCTATAACTCGTGTAGAACGAAATGAAATCAAATGAACTTTTATGTGATGGTAAGCCCTAATGATACAAACGTTTTTCATCATTGGATTCTTTGGAACCTTCCCTCACTTCTGAGTTATTAGTCATTTTAGGTGAAAACTTCAGGAACGCTTTACTGCTTGAAGCAGCGATAAACCGAAAAACTGAGTATGGCGTATACTACTCAGTATACTACTAGTACACTACTAGTATACTACCCATACTATAAGACCACGCAGAGTCTTCCCCGATTTAAGGCTGTTGCACCGGTCTGGAACAACTTTTGTAAGAAAGGCCAATTTTTGACACTTTTTCTTGACTATTTTCAGCTGAAGAAGTCTGTATAACTGCCTTGAAACATGATCTGCAGCTGGATATGCAAAAAGGAGCTGTTCACAAGTGACGGTGTACTCTACGGAAGGGGGAGGGGTGGTGGTTACCAGAGAAAGCGTGAAGATGTTGAGTTTTATATGGACATTTAGAACGTTTTGAACACTTTCACAAATATTTGATTTTGGTCTAAATCTGGCGTTCATAAAGGAATTTTATTAGGGCAAAAGAGATATAAAATTAACTTTTCGGACGCAATTACCTGTTCCAAAAAATTAAAATTAAACATAACCAAAGACTCGTACGTATCAGAATAGATGTGACAAACAGAATAGATGT
>CM055403.1:88601060-88614449 GCA_029228625.1 Pseudolycoriella hygida
AGAGTGTGCATGTCATTAGCTATCACATCATCTATCAGAACAGTAGCTAACTGTTTATGGCCCAAATATATCCTCAGACATATTCTCAAAGCGTGCCCCGACCTTGGGCTTTCAAAATAACTCATTAAACGAGGGAGTCTCTTATCTAACGTGGCATTTAATTTCTCTACCACTGCGATCTCACTTTCATCATCGCTCCTATAGCGAAGAGTTGAATATTTTTCTGAATTTTGGCAAGATTTTCTTACCATTGAACGGGTTTTCACCGGTAATACGCATGACGCCTTCCCATAAAGGTCTTTTAGATCTTCAATAGATATTCGTGACAACGCGTCCGCTGCCACATTATCCTTACCCTTTATGTGTTCTACGTTGAAATCAAAATCTTCAATTTCTTTACGAATTCGCGTGAGCTTTGGTGAGGGATTTTTATGTGTAAATAAATAAATCAACGATTTATGATCCGTTCTCACCACAAAGTGTCTACCATAAACATATGGTCTAAATTGAATAAGGGCAAAATGAATTGCCAAACATTCCTGTTCTGGGGTCGATTTCTTAGTCTCTGCATCAGAGAATTTTTCGAAGCGTAATATACTGGTAAATCATGTCCGTCGTGATTTTGACTTAACACTGCACCACAACCCCATTTAGATGCATCGACGGTCACTAAAAATTCTTTGTCGTAATCAGGATAACGTAAGATAGGAGGTTCTAATAGCTTTTTCTTTAAATACAAAAAGGCTTCTTGGCACTCGTCCGTCCATTCTAAAGGCACGTTCTTTCTTGAAAGATTATTTAAGGGTCGTGCTATCACTGAAAAATTCCGTACGAAACGACGATAATAATTTGCAAACTGCACAAAGCGGCGAACCGCCTCTTTATCTCTTGGTACCGGATAATTCTGTACTGCTTCTTTCTTCGATTCGTCTGGCAGAATACCCTCAGCAGTACAACGGTGTCCCAGAAATGTAACCTCTGGCGAGAAAAACTTGCATTTCTGTGTATTAATTTTCAAATTATACTTTCTCATCACTTCAAAAACTTTTCTGAGATTTGCCAAATGGTGGCCCTCACTAGCACCAATTACTATGATGTCGTCCAAATAGAGAAACGCTTCATCCGGCGTTATCCCGGTGAAAGCGATTGACATCATTCGTGAGAATGAGTTTGGACATACACTTAGTCCGAACGGTAAAACTTTCCAGCGATAAGATCCGCGATCTGTGCTGAAAGAAGTTATATCTCTTGATTCTGGATGGAGAGGTATCTGGTGGAATCCCTGAAAGAGGTCGATGACGGTAAAGAATTTAGCTCGGCCTAAACTGTCTAATATATCATCAATCCTAGGCAGCGGGAACTTGTCCGCTATTATCTTCTTGTTTACTCGACGGTAATCGAGACACATGCGCCACCGTTTGTTTCCTTGCAATGATGGCTTTGGGACTAATATGATAGAACTGTTATAGTTCGAGGCACTCGGTTCTATAAAATCATGCCGTAGTTATTCTTCTACCTGACGCTGTACTTCAGCTTTTTGGCTCTGAGGAAGACGGTAATTTTTAACATATATGGGATCATCGTCCTTAATTCTCAATCGCTGCATATAAAAATTATTAACAGTCATACGATCGGTTTCCAACGCTAACACATCGGCATAGTCTGCACACAATGGCAACAATTTTTCTTTAGCATACAGGGGTGTACTTTTTTCAATAATCTTCAATAGTTCGGTGGTCCTGCTGGACCCAGGGTCACTTTTGACTTTTTCTAACGTGTAGACGTTGTAATCTGACAAGCTCTCAACTTGCAAAGCATCATTCTTAAAAATCTGTATACTGTCTGCCGTGTTTAACACTCGGATAAGAGGATTCTTTGAGTCCACTATCGTACGTGCCACAAAAACTCCTTCCCCAATTTCTTGGGAATCTACGTATTGAAGAGAATCGCAGTCATTCACTTTAAACCTTCTCACCACTTGGCACTTTGCTGGCAATACTACCACATCCTCCGTTGGTCCTTCCAAAATAGGTAAATAAACCTTCGATCCGTCTAATGAAAAAGACAACAACATTCGTTCGTAATCGAATTTACATTTAAATTTTCTCAGGAAATCTTTTCCAATTATACCGTCTGAAGGTATGTGGAAAGAGTCTGGAACTATATGAACCGGGTGATTAATCACAAAATCGGGACTGATCAAATCAGTATAGTTACACCCTAAAGAAAATATAGGTTGTTTCGTAATGCCTGTAAGTTTAATGATTTGACTTGTGTCCAAGTCAATATTTGTAGTTACTGCTCCTGCTTTCAACAAAGTAACGTCGGCTTGTGTATCCACAAGAAAAGTACAACTTAATTTTGAAATCGATGTTCGTAACATAACATAATCTGAATATGATGGATTGATCGCATGGATTCCGTTGATTTCTATTGGGTTCGTCCGAAAAGTGTCATTGCCCCCAGCTGACCTGACTGGGGGGCATCGGAGTTTTCCGACGCCCCAATAGGCCTGGCAGATCGGCTCTGGTAACTGCCATTACCATTTTGATTGTTATTTCTGCTATTCTGCCGCCCGTCATTCCTCTTCTGCCAATTCCCTCCCGAAGATCCACCGCTTCTATCGTTTCCCCGAGAGTTAGTATTACGGTTCTGAAATTCTCCTTTTCCATTCTTACGCGAATTGTTATTAAACTTACCTTTTTTATTTTGCGCCTTGAAAGAAAGAACTTGTTTCTCTTGGATTTCTGTTGCCGCTTCCAAAATAAGCTTCGCAACGACTTCCTTTGCGTCAGTAAATGGAGTGGCTGCTAGTACGGATTTAACCAAATCACTGCGAGTGTTCGAACGACACAACTCTATTGTCTTTTCTACGGCCATTTCCTTCGGTTTTTCTTTAGAAACTCCCTCTAAGGTCAGAGATCTCTGAAATGATTCTGCCAATTCTTCAGCTTGCTTTGAAAATTCTAAAGATTTGAAACGATCAAAACGAAGACCCAGTAATCTACTAGCAACTACTTTCGATGATTCTGGCTTAATGCCAGACTGTAAAGAAGATATCAATTCATCAATGTTCTCAGGGTTTTCGGGAACTGCTTCTAAAGCTTTACCCTCTAATTTTGACATTATTATGGTCACCAACAACGCAGCATGGGTATCACCAGCCATTACCTTCAAAAGCTTGATCGAATTCACAAAAGGCGCTAACGCCAATGGATCTCCCGCATAATTTTTGGTTATTGTTCTACCCACTAGGGATAGGAATTCGGTGGCCGTTATAGTCATTTCAGAGTCTTTATATAATTCGTCGTCGGAGTCTGATGAATTTGTTTCGTTCTCTTTCTTAATTTTTGGATCTATCAAACCATAAGCTTTCGGTACAATAATCGCAATTTGCAATAATTCAAAAAGTTTTACTGTCTTTTCTCTCAAAGCAGTATGATTATATGAAATCGTATTCTTTTGCTCTTCAGACAATTTAAGAATTACCAACCTATTCAATTTTGCAACGTCATTACATGTTTGTATCAAAAGCTTCAAGTTTGACTCAAATGTTTCTTGTCGAACCGGGCGCGTCTTCGTCTGTCTTAAACACTTATGTAATTTATCATAAGCCTCTACCTTCGCATTCAATTCATTACGAAACTCGTTCCATTTCATATTTCACATGACAACTCATATTCGAAACAAAAGATTGTAACAAAATATCGAAATCAAATAATAAAATTCAAAATGCTTGTAATGGGATATTGCTATTAAACTAAAATCAAATAAAAATTCCCACAAACAAAATTCGCTAATTGCATCACAAAAAATATTATTCAGGTTAATTCAATCCAATTCAACAATTAAACTTATTTCATTTCAAATGTATCATGTTACAAAAAATTCTTCAACAAAATTAATTCGTATATTTTTCTTTGGTTCTTTTGTTTCATTGTTATTTTCAAATGTTATTTTATTTCTTTTTTTTTTGATTATTCATCAAAATTTATATTATCTTCATAAATAATTTCACGATAATTCTCTATCGTTTTCACTAATTCACTCCATAAAATAATTGAACAACTGAATGATCCCAGTAATAAGCAAAGTAACATACCCTGATGTAATTTCGGAGGTAGATGATGACTGAGATGGTTTAACAAATGTCCAATAGTACGGGTCTATTTCCATTTCAAATTTCCCAATTTCTTGTCTGATTGTTAAGTGTAGCAACTTTTTTTTCATTCCAAATGTTCATATGTTGATTGTCATTCAGCTATCGATATTGTCTATTTTTTTTCGGCTTTTTCGCAACACATAAATTAAGTCTTTATTTGCGTATTGTAACTATTAGATTTCAAAAGTGTTCCTTACTATTCACTGTGAATGTGTTGTTTTAAGCCTCATGTAAACGCATTGTTGACTTTGCACGCTCATTTTTAATTATGCGTCTACTATTTAACGTGTAGAGTTTGTAAAACAGATGTATTAACAAAATAACCACAATGATTATCAATAGGAGACTCGTAATTGACGTGTGATTTTGGAATGTTTCTATTATAGTAACGCTATTAGTATCGGCATTAGACATAGCCCCATCGGCTTTGGCCGTTTCTGGCTTTGAGATTGTTTTTTTCATGGTCAATTTTATTCACTCACTGTTCATTAAATTTAATTTCATCTAATAAATTAATTATGTTGTTATATTAATTTAGTTAAACAGTTTAAACAATTAATATGAGTTTGCATAATTCGAGTGACTCACGGTCGCCATGTAGAGTAATTAAACACGACTGTTCTGCCCAAAGGCTTTTAATCAACTCTTTTATTTTATCTGTTAATTCTATTCCTTACATTCATTATAATGTTGAGAGAGTATTATTACTCTCTTTGTTAATTAGTTGGGGATCTAGTGTATATGACACTACAATTTGCAGGCAGTGCGAATAGTATATCTGGCGTACTATTCGCAGGCACCTACGACTAGTACCTCCTGGGTGCTATATGCAGGTACGTGTGAATAGCATCTCTTGGGTACTGTTTGTAGGCGGAACTACAAAGCAACAAAATTGTTTTTAAATGTCATAGCAAGAATTTATTGCAGAAAATTCCAAAATTGTATTGGTAAATTATTTTTGGATTCAAGTTCATAGTCATACAGCATGGAAATTTCGACTTGAACAGGAGACATATAAATTTCTTCAAAGGAGTATTTTGAAAAAACTTCACCGCCCGACCGCTCTTAAACGATTTCCAATAGATTATTCCAGATTTGTTGGATTAGCGATTTTTGAACATTTTTGTGCTGCGACAGGAAACGATACAGCTAGAAGTTTAAATTTACGTTTTAACTAAAAAAATTCGAACTTTCCATCAACGTTGCAGTTGTACACACGTTGCGATTCTAGCTGTGGGAAATTCATATCTGCAGATTTCATCATTTTAATGACTAGCGACGCTAGTGCAACACATTTTAAAAACAGAACTTCGTTTCAAATAGATCTTTTAAAGAATAGCCAATACGGTGATGTATTGTGATTTCGCGACCAGTCAATCTGCGAATAGTGACTCCTGGATGCTATTCGCAGAGGCCTGTGAATAGCATCCAGAAGGCACTATTCGCAGGCACCTGCCTATCAATATTTGTCACATATTCTGCGAATAGTATCTCAAAGTTACTGTTCACAGGTGCCTGCGAATAGTTCCCATGAGATTCTATTCGCAGATGCCTACGAATAGTACCCATGAGACACTAATCGCACTGCCTGGGAATAGCACTCAAGAAGAACTACTCGCAAGCACCTGCGGACACCCGAGTAAAAAAAAACATGCGATTTGAGACTGAAATCAATACTGTTTTTTGTGTATGGCGCTGAGTACAGTCATCAGCCTCGAAAATGATGAGTATGCTCATTTTCGCCTCAATTAATAGACATTTTTCTGGTGTTTGAGACTGTTGAGACTAATGAGTATGTTAAATTTGAGACTGTTTAAGACTGTTGAGTACACTCATTTTGAGACTGTTTGAGACTAATGATTATGCTTATTTTGATGCTATTTGAGATTCTTGAGGAAGCTCATTTTGAATTGCAGTTTGAGACGTTTTTTGTCGCCTCTGATACTGAAACTTTTTTATTTTGTTCGTAGATGCCGCCACATACTATTTTCTTCACAATTCGCGATTAATCTGAAAGTATAATTAGAAAGTTGTTGGCTGATGTGGGTCTCTGTAAAGTTAGCGGGTGGAATTTATCGCTTGGTTAGCGTATATAGCCCTTGCAATGGTAGTGATGCTACTGACTTGGACACTTTTTACGAACAGATAGGGGACGTAGTTAGCAAAAAGGGAAATGAATCATTGATTTTGCTGGGGGATTTCAATGCAAGAATAGGAAACTTTAAAAGCAACTCAAGCGTAGTGGTTAACACGTCTGCTTGCTACTACGAGATTGAGTTGCCAGTGCGTTGGTTCGAAACTCAACCGCAGACGGATTTGTACCGATTGTTAGATTTGTAAACAAAACAAAGCTGATTGAATCGTTCAAGTCAAGTGAAGTTGAGTGTAGTGCCATCGTACGGCTTACCGGAAAAGGCATTGTTGGGAGAACCGGTATTCTACTCCTACTAGTTTCGCTCCTCGTTACATCTCATAGATGGCACTGGGTTTGTCGCACAGCTTACCACTGGCACAGTAAAAACTTTCCGGTAATGAAAGGATCTCAAAAAATAGAACCACAAACAGCGAAACTAGTAAATAATGATCTAGCCTCTAACCCTTCATGGGTTGTAAGGCAGATTATTATTATTATTATTATTATTATTATTATTAAAAGCAACTCAGGGTATGGGAAGGTAGTGGGTAGATTTGGGGAAGAAACACTGAATTCAAATGGTAAACGGTTGTTGGATTTTTGTGATTTCAATGGGTTAGCAATAACCAACTCTTTCTATAGGCACAAGTGGATCCATCGGTATACGTACGTCAATGAGGGTTTGGGTCACAAATCCATTATTGATTACATGATTATAGAGCAGGACAGGAGACAGGTAGTCAGGGACACACGTGTTTTCAGGGGTTTCACTTTCGGTTCTGACCACTACTTTTTGGGTACCCATCTGTCGGTTGGTAAACTCTGTCAGACTAAAAGGAAGAAGGTGGTAAGTCGCAAATTTCGTGTGGGCAAATTTAGGGAAGAGGCAGTTAGGTCTCGTTTTATGGCAAAATTCGCCGAAGGATTTGAGGGGCTTCCAGCTGACTGCGGGGACATTGAGGCTGAGTGGGCGAATTTTAAGAAATTTGTCTTGGATCTGGCTGAGGAATGTCTGGGCAGTGTCGCTAGCGGGGGTCGAAACAAAAAGACGGGTTGGTGGAACGCCGATATCAGGGGGGCTGTATTGGAGAAAAGGAAACTATACTTGATTTGGTTACAGGACAGGACGGTGGCGAAGTGGGAGGCTTATAAGGCTTGTAGGTAACTGGTTAAGGATCTAGTCAGGGAAGCGAAGGACCGGGAGGGGAAAAAGTTTGGGGAGGTCAAGGCAGGGGTAAGAAATTTTGGTCGATGATTAAGGACATTAGGCGCGGTGGCGTGAAAGAGGGATGTAGTAGTATTTTAGATAAAGGCGGCGAGTTAATTACAGATAGGGGTGAAGTCTTGAAGACTTGGCGGCATTACTTTAAGGATTTATTTACATCTGTCAATCAGGTAGAAGAAAATGGGAGGGAGGCAGGTTCTAGCTCGGAGGTGGAGGAGGAAATTACACTGGATGAGGTGTCCCGAAAGGTCGGCAGATTAAGGGAAGGAAAATCCGCAGGGGTGGATGAAATTAGGACGGAATTTATTAAGTATAGCGGAGCAGGTGGGATCCAATGGCTTTGTAGGATTTTCAATTTGGCCATGAGGTCTTCAACAGTACCTGCTGACTGGAGCTTCGGTGTTATTGCTCCAATTTATAAGAAAGGCAACCGTAAGGTTTGCAGTAACTACAGGGGGATATCGCTCTTGAGCGTGGTAGGTAAGGTGTACACGGGTGTACTTGTTGACCGGGTTAGGAACATAGTGGAAGGTGTACTGGATGAGTTTCAGGGTGGTTTCAGGCCTCTGAGGGGATGTCAGGATCAGATGTTCTGCCTCAGACAGACTATCGAAAAGCTTTATGAAAAGAACAGGGACTTATACTTATGCTTCATCGACTTGGAGAAGGCATTCGACCGGGTACCAAGGCAGAAGCTATTCGGGATTCTTAGCGAGTACGGTATCAATGGGGGTTTACTGCGTGCCATTAAGAGTATTTACTCAGAAAGCAGGGCCGCGGTGAGAATAGATGGCGAAATTAGCGGGTCTTTCGAGGTTAAAGAGGGCGTTCGTCAGGGTTGTTGTCTTTCCCCGCTTCTGTTCATAATTTTCATGGACAAAATCATCAAGCAGGCAAACTTGCAGGGAAATGTCGAGGTGGGTGAGGTAATAATGAAAATCCTGGCCTACGCGGATGACTTGATTCTGTTGGCAGATAGTACCACGGAGTTGCAGGGTGGGATTGACTGCCTAAATGCTGCATGTGAGGAGTATGGGATGAAGATAAGTGTAGGGAAAACTGAGGTTATGCATGTCGGCAAAGCTCGGAAGGAGATAGCTTGCAATTTAAATGGGGAGGAGCTGGAGCAGGTTTCTGAATTCAAGTACTTAGGAACCATTTTTTCAGAGGATGGCAAGTTAGTTAGGGAATTTGAAGAAAGGAGGAAATGGGAAACGCAGTGGCCAGTCAGTTGAGGTCGCACGTGTTCAACAAAAGGGAATTAAGTAGCGGAACAAAGTTAGCTATTCACAGGTCAATATTCCGGCCGGCGATTCTGTATGGTAGTGAGAGTTGGGTTGACTGCGGATATCTCGTGCATGACCTGGAGGTTTTTGATATGAGGGTTCTTAGGAATATAGCGAAGGTTAATAGGAGGGAGCAGTGGGATAATCATATAAGGAACGACGACATTAGGGAAAATTTAGGGATTTCGTCAGTGGAAGAGGCGGCAAGGGCCAGTCGTCTACGCTGGTTCGGGCACGTTCAAAGGATGGGTAATAACAGGCTACCGAAAAGGATCTTGGATGCACAAGTCCCGGGTGTTAGGCCAACGGGTAGACCTAGGAGAAGGTTTATCGATTCAATTAAATCAGATTTAGAAGTTAGGGGACTTTCTCTGGGCGAACAAACCATCTCCTTGGCGGGCGATAGGAGGGCATGGAGGACGATAGTTCACCAATCTGGGGTTGCGACAGAAAGACCTCACACCGGAAGGTACTAACGGTCTATAAAGTTTGATGATGATGATGATGAGAAAGTTGTTTTTTTTTACTTACTTTTTCTGCTCACCCATCTAAGTACTAACCGTGCCGAATGATGCTTTACTTTGCTTGTGGACCGCCAAAGACGTAACTCATGTTGCTTAATTGCACATGCGTTTTTGTAGTCTTATTTTGAACCGTTCGTTGTTACGAAATGATATGAGACTGTTGAGTGTACTCATTTTCGACAAAAATATTTTTCATAATGTTATTGAGGTTTTTGAGTCTAAAAAAAGTCTCGAAATGAGCATATTCAACGATCTAAACCAAAAAAGAAATTTTAAATTGAGTGTACTCACTGGTCTCATTAATGATGAGTTTATCAAAAAAGCTAAATTGAGTACTTCTGATTTTTTTCTTTTTTCAAAAATTGAGACTGATTTGGGGCTGTGAGTATACTCAATTTTAGTAGTCACTGAGACTGCTATTTTCACTCGGGAAGCATCGGCCTTTCTTTTACTATATGTCACATTGATATTAAGGTAATTCTTTTATTGATTGGATCCAGATTTGTCGAAATATAAAGGATCGGAGTGGGTCGACCCACACCTGACCCACAGTTTTAGCGGGTCAACCATCACCTGACCCAAAGTTTTAGAACACACAGAAAAACGATTTCTGTGAATTCTTTAACTGTGGGTCAGGTGTGGGCCGACCTGACACTCCGATCCTTACAAAATATCGTCGTAAAAAAATTCATCAATTTTCGAATTATTTTTGAACATAAATCTCTTTCATAATACGAGTTCAGTTTGGGGAAAAATACATTACGATCATTTCCACATTGAGGAAAAAAATGAGTTTTGTTTTATTTTATTTATTTATTTATATTAATTTATTTTAAAAAATTTTTGAAAAACTTATTATTTCTTATTTACATTTTCGATCAATTTTTTACTATATTTATATATATATATTTATATATTTTTACTATATTTTTTACTACATTTCCTTCGTTGTATGAAAAATGTTCTCAACTGCGTTATCATTTCTATGAACGAAAAAAATCGAGCCGCCGTTACCATGAAGTGTTATTTTTCGTATGTGTGTTGTGTCAGCCCTTCGCGTAAGTCAGTCGATTTTTTTGTGACCGACATTTTTGTTAGTACATTTTAACTTTCTTGTAAACTAAGTGATTCAAACAACAAGATGGAAAGTTCAGCTCGTTCGCTTATCATTAAAAATTTTTCCCGAAACCTATTGGAGGTGGACGTCGATAAGTGCGCAATTTGTATGGACGTTTTATCAAAAGGCCAGATGGCCCTAACATTACCGTGTAACGTAAGTTGATATTGAAAAAATAATTTTCTGTATACGTGAGAGTGTATTGGTTGTGACGGAAAATATTTTCCCATTACTTGAGACGAAAACTTTCTTTTTGCTGTTTGTGCGCCAACGCACTCTCACTATTAAAGAAAAATTTCTTTCAAAATACCCCAATACACACTCGATGTGTACAAATTAGAAACTTGACGGTTTTCACTTTTACTTTGCTGTATTTTGAAATAAATTTGTTAATATTTCGGTGAAAACTTTGAATGTCTGTAAAATTTCATTCAAATCTCAAGAAATCACCCCAAATCATTTAGTGACTAGTTAGTGCTACTCGAACGCACACCGTATTTTTTCACAAATAATTCTCTAATGGTGGGGTTTTCTTTGCTGTGTTGTAGAGAAAATTGATTGTAACATTTTTGCCCATGGAAGTGTGGGACGGAGGAGGGTCTTTACAGCCGACGTGTCACCAATTTTATAGAATTTCGTCACATTCATGGACAGTCCTTGCGGCAGCTCCGCGTAGCATATATCTCATTTGATTTTTTTATATTTTACAGCACAAGTTATTTTATTGAATACACGCAGTGTTTCCCCTCAAAAATTATTAATCTAGTTACGCACAATTGTTTGATTTGTTGTAAATATTGTATTATAATGGAAAATAAATTATGTGTTATGTACCAGATGATTATTTTGATTTTCTCCCTTAGCCCTTAACTGTCAAAAAACACCATTTTTGTTATTCAATTATCGAAACCAAATTGTAAAGTCAACATTTTTGGGTTATTCTAGCCGCCTTGATTGTGAGACCACTAGAAATTATTCCAGAGATGTGGTTGAAGAAATGTCCGAAAACATGGATTTTCGAGGGTCGGCGAAACTTTTTCGCAAATATCTCAGCAAGGATAGCACGGAAATTCGTCATTTTGGTGTCAAATGAAAGCATTTGATGTCACAAAGCTGGGGAAAATTGTTTTGTAGAAATCGGGTCAGTGGAACCAATGACATGGACGAAATCGGGTTTCTCGGCAATGTACGAAAGCAGATGGTTTTTCTTCTATATTTGCTCAAAAGCAAAGTTGTAGAGAATAAAATTTAAGAGAACACGTGTTTCAGGGCTTACTGGAAAAATTACCAACTCTCGGGATAAAATAACTTCTAGAATTGTCGGGGATGATGCGTATCTATAAAACTACGGCAGTTAGAAATTTGCTACGTTTCATTAGTCGTCTTTGTGAGGACTTTTCGGCCATCAAAATCAATCGTCTCAGGCTTACTTTGGTAGGGTTTTTGACATTACCTTAAGAGCACTTTGTCAAAATGTGAACTGTCGAATTTGCGATGTTTTATTAGAATATAATCTTGCGTAAATAACAAATTGTCCAAAACTATAGCTCCTGCACTGTGAGAGGATGACTCTTATGCAAATAATTATAATTCAAAATGTTTGAGTACGAAGGACGAAAGTTGCTCTGAAAAATCATCGCATTCCAAGTTCGTTTGCGATGTTATTTCAGAGCGAATTTGTACTTCATACTCAAACTTTTTGAATTTTGATTCATCTATTATTCGTGTAAGAGTCATCCTCTCACAGTACATGAGCTATAATTTTGATTAATTTTTTATTTACGCAGGATTCTGTCCTAAGAAAACATCGTAAGTTTATATTTTCGCAACGTGCTCTTAAAATAACGTAAAACATCGAACTGTTTGCTAATTTCTATATGTAGATCCTTTCGAATTTTTTTGCAACATCTATTAAAATTGATGAAATCCTAATGAAGTAACGTAACTTTTGTCTGTGTTTCGGATTGATCGATATGCTGTGTGTTATTCGCAACCTACTCTAAGTGGGCAGCTCACTTTGTAACTTTTTATTGTTAATAAAGATCGTTCTTCTGCCACATCTATTCTGATACGTACAGGTCTTTGCCTATGTTTTGGCTATATCACCCGGTGGCGAGAATGTATGAAAAAGACTTCTTCTGCCCAAAGTTGTGATCTCATGTATTTCATATTGAAAAAATACAATTCAATGTGCACGTAATTTCAGACACTTAAGAGTTAAGGCAATATTTATTCAGAGTCTTTTTGCATCATCTAATATGTTTGCCACATCTATTCTGATACCTACGGGTCCCTTGCATATGTTTTAATTACCTTTCATGGAACAACAGTTTTTGAAAATCGGTTGAGCTTTACTGGAGTATCGTGTTGACAGACAGACAAAAGATTTTTTGGATGTTTCTCTATTTTAGATCCCGAAACGAAAAAGTAACGAACTCCCAGGTCGAAATTCGACTGCTTACAAACGTCTTGGTAAACGCAGGGCCGTAGCTGGAAAATATTGAATTTTTGTCTTATTTTCACGATGATTATCCTTGCCTAAAAAGACGTTATCTGAAATAAAAAGTGTGTGGGCACTTGGAAGTTAACAACGTTATGATGCAAAAATAGGTCTTCAACTGTTATAAAATCCTGAAACTTTTAGTTATAATAGTTGAAAATTGTTTTTATAACAGTTGAGGATGTATTTTTGGACCCGTACGAAGTACAAAGGTCCTATACGTTTACTACAAACAATTTTATTGTAACATGGGGTAGGTCGACGTGGGAGTTGGGGGGATGCATCTATTATCGTCTAAATATGACGAATCAGCAATAAAAAAAATGTCGTCTGTCTGCCCGTCTCCTATTTTTTTCCAAACGGCTCAACCGATCAGCCTTTTTTTTTTCCTGAAAGGTACATGCCTCCCATGATCCAAGTTCGAAGATGAGCAAAAACGAT
>CM055403.1:88621290-88639440 GCA_029228625.1 Pseudolycoriella hygida
GTGTAGTGCCATCGTACGGCTTACCGGAAAAGGCATTGTTGGGAGAACCGGTATTCTACTCCTACTAGTTTCGCTCCTCGTTACATCTCATAGATGGCACTGGGTTTGTCGCACAGCTTACCACTGGCACAGTAAAACTTTCCGGTAATGAAAGGATCTCAAAAAAAATAGAACCACAAACAGCGAAACTAGTAAATAATGATCTAGCCTCTAACCCTTCATGGGTTGTAAGGCAGATTATTATTATTATATTAATTTCACAAAAAAACTTGTGCAATAAAACAGCCTTAATTATGAAATATATTACAACAACATTGGTTTATGAAAGTTAAGTGGGGAGAATAGCAAAGGTGAATCGGAGGGAACAGTGGGACAATCATATCAGGAACGACGACATCAGGGAAAATTAGGGGTTACGTCAGTGGAAGAGACGGCAAGGTTTAATCGTCTTCGATGGTACGGGCGTGTTCAAAGGATTGGTAATAGCAGGCTTCCAAAGAAGATGTTGAATGCTCACGTCCCGGGTGTACGCCCTAGGGATATGCCAAGGAGAAGGTTTATAGCCTCAATTAAATCAGACTTAGAAGTTAGGTAACTTCCCCTGTACGAACACACCATCTCCTTAACACAGTATAGGAGGGTATGGAGGAGGGTGTTCCATGATCACCGAGAGAAAAACCTCACACCGGAAAGTATAAACTGTCCTCGAAACGGTGTATAAAGTTTGATAATAATGATGATGAACATTTGTTAATAGCAAAAATGTTTGCCTAAGGCGCTGTGTTAACTTTGTATTGCACTAGCAACCGCTCTCTGCTGTCATGTACAAAAATACGATGTCAAAGGAACTGTACACGATTTATTGTTTTATTTTTTGAATGTTATAACACGCGACTGAAACATTTAATTACACAAGACAAAAGTAGAATAAGATATGAACCATGAACCATGAAATGATTTCGTACTCAGTATATTTTAATGTGTATTGATAGCTGCTGCAAAAATTCATTGATGTTCTGAATCCGTTTTTTCAATATATGTCAGGGGTCCCGGACGGAAGGGGGAGGGGGAATGATACAAAAGCCGGACACATTAGAATGAGAAGTCAAAGTGTCGAAAACGGCTAAAAATTGTTAGACGTCATTCTATCCGGACTTGAGCCCCCTGCCATTATGATCTGGCTGCAGCCCTGGTTACCTTAAAACATCAAATGTAATTTTTCTACTCCCAGTGACAGATTACCCCCACAACTTAATGTAAAATATTCCCACAACTTCATCTACAACATATGAAATGTTATTTTTACAATTTTTGAATGTCACCCTTTCCCGTAAGGGGCGCCATTCAACGCCTTATTTCATTTGTAAAAAAATACTACAAACTAGAGATGAGCGGGTTGCCCGAAACTTGGAAAAACCCCACCCGAACCCGAACCCGAATTGTTTTTTTCGGGTTCATGGGTTTCGGGTTTCGAAAATTTTAATCGGGTCGGATTCGGTCCGGGCCGGGTTTGAAAACAGTTCGGGTTTCGGGTTTCAAAAAATTTTATCGGGTCGGGTTCGGTCCGGGTCGGGTTGTTGTATCATTTTATTTGGGTCCCGATCCTTTATTAATTTTTTATATTTTACAAAACTCGTCTAAATTTTATCATCTTACATTACACGAATTTGGTTTTAGTCTAAGGTCCGTGAAGAATGCAGACGTCGGGCCGGGAAATAATTTTTGTTTCGAAGTAATTTGGGTTGTGAGTTTCGAAAAACTTGAGTGTCTGGTTCGGTCCGGGTCGGGTTTTGAAACAGTTCGGGTTTCGGGTTTCGAAAAATTTTATCGGGTCGGGTTCAGTCCGAGTCGGGCTTTGAAACAGTTCGGGTTTCGGGTTTCGAAAAATTTAGTCGGGTCGGGCTCGGTCCGGGTCGGATTT
Source organism: Pseudolycoriella hygida (assembly GCA_029228625.1). NCBI lineage: Eukaryota > Metazoa > Arthropoda > Insecta > Diptera > Sciaridae > Pseudolycoriella > Pseudolycoriella hygida. The sequence goes on from CM055403.1 coordinate 88,623,212, forward strand.
TCAAACAATTCGGGTTTCGGGTTTCGAAAAATGGTCGACCCGCTCATCTCTACCACAAACTTTCTTTACAACATATCATTTTTTTGGATTTTTGAACATCGCCCCACTTCCAGAAGCAAAAATGATGGCCACAATTTTCTCTAAAAAATATATCTATAGTTGACTTTTAAAACTAGCATTGCTCCCACAACCTCTACCACCGACCACCCAATATTACCAACTTCCACTCATTACTAATCAATTGCAGTCCTTTGCGTGCTATTCGTATCGGGTGCGAATAGTGATATATGATATTTCACACCAGTTGCAAATAGCTCCTACTTATTTTTTAAACTTCTAGCTGTAGCGTTTCCTGTCCCAGCACAAAAATGTTCAAAAAATCGCAAATCCAACAAATATGAAATAAGCTATTGGAAATCGTTTAAGAGCAGTCGGGCGGTGAAGTTTTTTCAAAATACTCCTTTGAAGAAATTTATATGTCTCCTGTTCAAGTCAGGATTTCCATGCTGTATGAATATGAACTTGAAACCAAAAATAATTTACCAATACGATTTTCGAATTTTCTGCAATAAATTCTTGCTATGACATTTAAAAATAATTTTGTTGCTTCCGCCTGCAAATAGTACCCAAGAGATGCTATTCACACGCACCTGCATATAGCACCCAGGAAGTACTAGTCGCAGGTGCCTGCGAATAGTACGCAAGATATGCTATTAGTAGGTAGTTCAAAATACAAAAAGAGTCGAAGGCTTGAGTTTGATACCTTGGTCAAGAGGTTGTTCATTTATATGGGGCGTCACTTACATAGTTACTTTGGCACCCAGCAATCAAGTGAAGCGGTTGAAGAAAAGGAGTAAGAGGCAAGGAAGTGAAATGACCACATCACCACATAGTATTATCATAACTTAAAATTTATGTTGACAAATACTACTATGTCTACAAAATGCTGAAAATCAGACCAGACGTATTGCCTATTACATTCTCTTCAATTGTTCAATCTCAGTGACATAGAAATTATATTTAGTAAACTACTATGTTGTTCATTAATGATAACATACCGACCTCTAGCAAGTTTAAACAAATTTATGTTTATCTACTGTGAAGTTTGTAGTGCTTTACGAGCTTTCGTAGTTATCATCAAAATATTGTGTAAAAAGCTTCTTTCATCCATGCGCATTACAGAAAACTCATTACGCAAGCTCTCGAATTCCATATTGTACAATCGTAAAAAATCATTCCGTAACACATTCAATTTTCATTGAAATCGATTTTCCACATTCACAAGAGCCACCATCTTGATATGTGTTCGGAGAATCGTTTGTTCTTCTTGCATGTACAATCGGTGATAAAAAAGGAATTATTGGGGGAAAACTATTGAAAAATTGTCAAAAAACAAGTAAAAAGTGTTTCATAAGTTAAGATGCGACTAATGTAGTGTTTCATGGAACTGTTACATTGAATTTGAGTGGATTTTCGCGAAATTGGATTAACGACATTTGAAATAGTAATCATTTTTTAGGTGAGAGCTTTTTCCCATACAAATTTCCATTTGCCTTTTTTCTTTATATTGAAGCAATTCATATGAATGAGGGAAATCTTCTATTACGTAAATGTTTTCTAAACTTTCGTGATAGCATTTCATACTTTGGACTATCGAATATTTTTTCCATGAATTTACACTATTTCTTGAAGCTCAATCCTTGCTGACCTTAAAAATGACAATATTTTTTTTTCGAATGCTGTTTCCTGGCTCCTTCTCTGCTCAATGAAGGGTATAAAAATCAATGTGCTTGTGGGCTAATAAAAATTCTTGTAAACAAACGTAATAAGGCGTTAAAAATAATTAAAAAGAGATTTAAAACCATATAAAAAAGTGCTTTCATATTCCCATTAAAAGTCCATTGCCATATCATCTCCGTCGATGTATGCTGACTTTTTCAATATTCTTTTTCTTTTCTTTCGTCTACCGTGTTTTTGTGCATGAAATGTTACCAATAACTTCTGAGAGCAATGAATTAGGCGAAATGAAGGACAGATAAGTGCCCCACGTAGCAGCCTCAAAATCTTTTTTAAAGAAAATTTAAGGAAAAATTTCGCGTTGTGTTTTTATTTTGCATGTTTTGATGAATCAATAAACTATGTAGGAATCGTTTTCTTTGCAAATTTTCCTACAATTGGCTGCAGCGTATTAACGAAAATTGTTATTTGGGTAGGTCGTGTTATTGGAGTTCGAGTTTGACGTGTGTAAAAATATAATAAAATCGTAGTATAGGCTTAATGAACTAGGGTTGTCTTCAATGAAATTCATTCAGTATTAATTATTTATTGCAAAGTAATGAGAAAATAGCTTTATTAGTCAATTCGGCCATGCAAGAAATTTGATCGAGCGGCCGAATCGTGAAACTTTCTGAATTAAGAAGTTATGTCTATGGAATGCACATAAATTGAAGTAATTTTTTCAGTACACCCAAATGATGATGATGATTTTGGGTTAATAAAAAAATATTGCTTTTTAGGAAAATGTCATGTAGATTAATTACAATATTGCTATGCCGTATGCACAAATTATTTCGTCTGATAAAAACCAATGAATCACTTTCAACCGCAAGAAATTGATCTAATTAATGATTTTATTAACATTTATATTGTCTAGTTGTAATTTTGAAACTAATTCGAGTCCACGAAAAATAAATACGTAAAAAGATGTAAAAAATATTATTATGAAATCAATAACTATGATAGCTTGAATTTTTTGACCAATAATATTAGAGTGCACGAACTAAATAAAAGGGACTTTTTACTTTCCAACTTTTATGAAGGGCAGTCTAATAATTTTAGTCAAAAAATCCAAGCTGTACAAAGCTATCAAAGATTTTAAATAAAATGACCAGCTATACAACCAATGATGAAATCAATATTCAATAATCTATTTTTAATATTTCTTTGCGCGGTACTTCTTTAACATGCGAAATTCGAATTCAAATAAATTCAATTTTTGATGGGAAGTAAAATAAAAATTCGGCGAAGCAAAATTAATTATCATCATTATAAAAATTTGGTTTCTAACTTCCTTCGTTGTCGGGTGATTTTGCATTGATTCGTTCTGTTGGCGATGGGGTTGAATAGCAATCATTTCAATTATTGCGTATGATGTCTCTTGATGAATCGTTACAGAATGTACGCAATCATTTTTCGAACGCCCTGTGGTCACGATGGTGTCAGTTATTCAGCCAATAAACATTCATACTCGTAATTCATTATTGCCGAAGAAGAAACAATCGATTGCTATCGATGCAACGTACATTTTCAATCAATTCAATTTATTAAGGAACAAAAAGAGAATGATTAAATTTCGGCAAAATCAACTTCCTAAGTTATGGTTGAAAAGTGGCCAAAAAAGTGCTTTATTGAAACACGAAAATCGCTCTGAAAGGTTTTGAATGAAAGACATGGACTTCAGGAAATCACGAAAAAAACGTTTGCAAGGGACATGTACGTTAGTCTGGTATGGCAAAAAGAATAGATGTTGCAAAAAGAATCGAACGTATCTAAGTAAATATTGCCTTAACTCCCAAGTATATACAATTACGTCCACACTAAATTGGAATGGAAATTTCCGAAAGGGCAATATTGAAAAACCTGTACGAAGCAACGACGCTTAAAACCTCTCCGAACCCTTAAAATTATCCCACAATTTAGAAAAGACATAGAGCACTTAGTGGAGGCCTCTGATCCATTCTTCCTTGGACAAAAACGTTCGCCTCTTTTTTCTCTACAACACTGCACAAAAAACCTAATCATTAAAGGATTATTCACGCAAAACCACCAAATGTCGTGTAGGATCGCGTAGCGTGTGTTTGGCCCACATTAAGGACACTACAGCTCGAACCACTCAACCGACATCCACTAACAGAGATTCAGTTTTAGGGCCCTGGGTGAGTCCAAAAGCTCACAATTAAGAAAAGCTTCTTCCATAAATTGTAAGGCATGCCCAGACCTATCAAACCAAAAAAAAATTATGAAAATCGAAAAAGATTTGCTCGAGATGTTCAAAAGACCAAAAACCACTTAAACGACTCTATCTCATTGACCCTTGGGCCGAAAGTGTCCAGATTCAATCACATTGTGATATCTTCTTATATGACATAGACGAAACATGTCGCTCCCTTCTCGTAAGGTATTTAAGTCCATCGTTCGTTATGCTTATGTTCTTAAGAGGAGGTGTATCTCCGCAGTTGTCGAACGCTTTCTCGGTAGTTACTGGGAAGAGCACCACACATACTGCGCTATGGCATTTATTCATGGTAAAACTCCATTGTACCTCTACGAGCTGGTTAGTGTTAGGCTCAGGCTCTTATGTCTCTTATGTCTCTCAGTTTTTGGGTGGATTACAAAACTCGTTTGAAAGGGTTGCGTAACGCACATTCACAATAGTTATCTGGATGACAAGGTGAGAAAGTAAAAAAATTCAAACCTATCTGAAGTTAGCAGCACGAAGTGAAGGTCAGAGCTGAAATAACCGGTTCGAGCTTTTTTACTTTAGCCCCGAGCTCTCCATACTATTTTACATGCGACGCAGCCGAAAATCAGTCGTCCAAAGCAGGTACGCAAATAAAGTTTTATGTCACATATTGTGGAAGGTTTGTATTTTCAGCCCGCAAATAAGGGCTGAAATTTACAAAATGTAGCTCATGGGAACCGTAGTTGGACTGTTGATTTTAGTTAGTTTCGTTCAATCGAGAAAAAAACGTTGCTGTAATCAGTTAAAAAATACTGTTCCAACTTCAAAGTCGTGATCACCAGGACGAGATGTTCCGGGTTCGAAACTATCATATCTTCTTCGATGGGAAACGCGGGAAATGTCGCTTTTCATGTTTTTGGCACAAATGTTAAACAATATTGAATCGCCCCTATTTACGATCATATGTTGGACATTCTGAGAATTTAAAAAACTAATTTTATTACTTTAGGACAGACACTTGTACATTTCATTCATTTTCGCTAATAATAATTCTAAAAATCCAATAAAAAGAAATTGCAACTTAAATTCACTTATAATACAATTTAAATTCGTCGGTACATGCTAAAATATTTCTACGGAAAACAAATGACAAAGCAAATGTACGGAAAAGTGAAAACCGACACAGATGCAAAGCAAATTTGCTATACCAAAATTTGCTTAACAAATGAATTCTGCCAAATGAATTGCTAATTGGACCATGTTATCGCAAATCTACGCAGAGCATCCCCCGAAAAATCTAATTGCCATATGGGTCATTCCATTGGTAGGTTGCGAGGGAACCATGTGTTCTTGCTAAACCGTGAACATACGAGATTTGTGTTGTATGAAGAAAATTCCTCAAAAGGTTCAATGTACAACTCCTTCATGCGAAAGAAGTCCAACCTTTGCATTCTTAGCCAGAAGACGGTTCCCTCGTAACACATTTTCCAACTTTTCAATGGAATGGCCCATATACATTTTCTTGAAATAAATAAAAGTAGGAGTAAATTTGCCTTCTAAACATTCAAATATTTGACAAATATGACGCCCAACTTTGCCCTGCAAATTTATACTTAAAGAATTCTTTTTTGATATATTTGTACGCAAATATCGGCAATTTTTGTTAAACATTGTACCCATTTGCGATCCCTTTCATAAGACTATTCGTGAATACGCGAAATTTGCGAAGTGTATTCAAAATATTTGCTTTGAAATAAATTTGTTCTAAAGATTTGCGACAAATGACAAATAAATTTGTTTTAAAGATGTTTTAAAGTGTTTGCGTTTGAAAATGTATGAGTTTTTGACAAATGAGTACGTTTGAAAAGGTTCTGTTGTGAACGAAGAACAAATTGGAATTGCTGCAAAAGGTTGAATTCAAATGTGTAATTTTTTTGTGGTTTCAGATTACTTTTACATTCAATAAAAATGGGGCTATTCGCGATTGTATAAATTAAGTGTATATTTCCAAAAGATCGGAACGTTTGATCTAATAGTAAATTGTGTTCCTTTTACAAAATTCACAACGCTTTTAACGAATATCGCCAATTAATTCGGGACATACATTCACTTGAAGCGTTAGTCATCGGTTTAAAAGACTACTACTACTACTAAACTGGCAGAAAGACTTAAGTGCTCAGACCGACGACAGTTGTTCAGCCAATTGAGTTAGAAGATCTAAAAAATAATTTCGTTTTTTATGATTTTAGTCGTTGAAGAACTCTATCAGTAGCAGCAAATGATGTCTTGCTTGACTCTAAAAGTTAAAAATAATTTTTAATGCGACAATTTTTGTAAATTAAAATCGTCCTTAACAACTAGGCTATAAGATCTACAACCGCCTCAATCGAGAACATGAATTGGCCGATAGCCAAAATCACTTTTTATAATTGTTATTCCTCAGACAACTCAAAAAATTGTTTATAGTAGCTTCCAGTGGAATTATTTCGTATCGGGATGTTATAGGAATTTATTCGGTACATCGGCGAAATATTTTGTGGCTGTCAACTGTTTTACCACTGCTTCTCCAACAGAAGTTTTAAAATAACTATATCAATCATATAAAAAAAGCTGTGCATTTTAGAGCTATACTGTACAATAATTTTTTGCTCGGAAAATTATTCTTTATCGAAAAACTTTGGGGACTTTTGATTCTACCGTCTTGAAATAGCAGCGCTGAAACGAATTAATTTAGCGAAAAAATGTGGCTCACTACTCTCATTATTTCTAACTATTTTTGAAAGAACCGATGAACTAGAACTATGGCGGTTAGAAAGTTGTTTTCAAAAGAAAAGTTGAAGAGAATTGATGAATTGCATTTTATTGTCTTCTATCTTCTAGATGACATGGAAAAAGAGTGTCTATGACTGCTGTCATAGACCTCGTTAAAAAACCATCAAAACGTTACAATACAATAAATTAAGCGTATCTGTACAAATGTCTAAATTGAAAAGTAAAAAATCAAAAAACGTTAAAAAACGAACATAGATAGAACATAGAAAATCAAATTCAAAACAACAAACAACAAATAGTTAAGATCGAGTAAATCTAAGTCAAAAATATCAACAAAAATATCTAACAAATAGTTAAGATCGAGTAAATCTAAGTCAAAAATTTAAAGAAAAAAAAAAAAAAAATTCGTCAAAAGTGAAAAAGCAAATTCAACTAAAGCGTATCGTCAAAAATAGTATATCGTCGTAAATCGTAATTAAATTTTAGTTAACGCGTGTTTCAGGGTTTGAGATCGGTACCACATTCTAGACAATTATACGAAACTTTTTGGTAAAGCAACCATGATTCCCAAATCGTTCGTTGATGAGATATGCAAAAAATGCAAAAAATTTGGGCATGTTAATGAAAATGCAAAAAATTTGGGCAAGGAAATCAGAAGAAATGCTGCAGCTCCACTCTGCGCTGAATTATCGCGGATTAATTTTTTTCTGAAAGCCACATGTGTAACGTGTCCAACGGCACTTTACATGACATATTTGAGATAAAAATTGAATATTTTGTGGCCATTTTAGTGAGGTACGTCTAAAAATTCTTACGCGTACAGACGTGGAGCTGCAGCATTTCTTCTGATTTTCGCGATTTTTTTACTATTTTGCTCTTGAGCACCACCTTCAGATCAAGTCAGCTCCATAGACACTTTTTGTCAGGGACACATTTAGAATCGTTTAAGCGCTGGGGCCCCATACCTTACATTTTTTGGACCACCCTAACGTACACGACACAACACACACACTTTAGTGCAAAAGATGACAGTGCGTGTAGCATGGTTCAGATTCAAAAATTTAAATTTTAGTTAAAACATATGCAAAGGACCCGCACGCATCAGAATAGATGTGGCAAACAGAATAGATGCTGCAAAAAGAATCGAACGTATCTATCGAACCCATCTATTGCCTGAACTCTTAAATATTTGCAATTAAGTTCTCACTAAATTGGACTAGAAATTGCCGAAAGGGCAATATTGAAAAACCTGTACGAAGCAGCGACGCTAAAAACCTCTTCAATCCTTAAAATAAGCCCAGAATTTAGAAAAGACCAAGAGGCCTCTGACCCATACTTCCATAGACAAAAAAGTCTCCTCTTTTTTCTCTACAACACTGCACGAAAAACCTAATCATTCAAGGAATATTCACGAAAAACCAGAACATATCGTGTAGGGTCGCGTAGTTCTTGAAAATCGGATAAGAATTACCCGATCGCTGTGGAAAAAACACGTTTGGCATAAATTTTTTAGGTATGCCCAGATCTTTCAAACAAAAAAATATTAAAATCAGAAAAGACAGTGCCCAGATTCAATCCTATAAAATATTTTTCGATTACCTTTCAGGGAAAAAAAGTTTTTGAAAATCGGTGAAGTCTGTGACGCACGGACGGACGGACATTTTTTGATTGCTGATTCGTCATCTAAGGACCATGATCGATGCTCCCCCTATTCCCGGGGCCTCTGTTTGTTGCAATTTTACTCCATGAAAATGTTCTACACGACGATGAAATTTCATACAGTATACTGATCCTTTGTCTAGTGCATGAACGCATTATGTCATCGTCGTTTAGAACATTTTCGTGGAGAAAAATTGCAACAAACAGATATCTGCAATTGAAGCTGGGTAGCCTTGTGCCAAAAAAAATTCTGTGACAATGATGGAGTTATTTGGTGTCATATAAATTTCAACTCGGTACCAGACTGCCCGCACAAGTTTATCTACCGTGAATGTATAAAGCAGCAGCAGCACGGTGCCAAATTGAAATGTATGTGACTTATAAAATTCCTTACTGCCGTTACAATGACTTGAACTGATTTTCTGCCTTCTATAAGAATACTCATACTTATCTAGTACGCAACCTGGTGCCAAGTCGGAAGCTTAGTGCACATCAATGTATTCGTTTCCCTTGACCCATTGTCGAAGGAACGTTTTTGGGACCAGGCCTCCTTCTGAAAACCAAAGCGTCACCCACCTTAAAGATTATAGTACGATATAAATGCATAGAGACATAAATGCAAGGGCGTCAATTATCAAGTCGTTTGTAACTTACGAATTTGCAACTTGCTAAGAGTGATATATGGCTTTCGCAACTTGACTAATTCGTAAGTGCATGAGAATCGCCATTAGTTTTGAATAAAAAAAATGTTTTTGCTCGCAATTTTCTTACATATTTATCTGCCATCGTGATGTACGTCGTAATGGACAAATTATTTGCCGGCAATTTGTTCATCTATTTCCATAGGGGTCGTCCCTAAATTACGTAACGCTCGAGGGGGGAGGGGGGAGTATTCCTCTAGCGTTACGGAAAGTTACAAGGGGGAGGGAGGGGGTCTAGCATCGGTGTTACGTAACGCTCGAACCTCAACATTTTTCTTCCTATATGAAAATATCGAACATAAAACCGTTAATTTCAATTCCTTTTGGCACCGCAGATTTTTTCGTTTACTTCTGACGAATTTTTTATATTTTAACTAGTTAACAAAAATGACAGTAATGAAATAACTTTCGGAAATTCATATCGTTCAGTCTTCTCTTGCACTTCGCTTGATCTCGAAGCACTGTCACGTTATGATTGTGGATCGTTACAGTGGATAGTGAATAACACAAGACCAGTTTTGTACTTATAACAGTCTTTATTCTTTCTACGTTGCTTCAAAAATATGTTTTGTTAATTTACGTAACGAAGGGGGAGGTGGTTTCGGCCAACGTTACGGTGTGTTACGACAGGTCTAGACCGCAAAATTAGCGTTACGTAAGGGATGACCCCATATTCCGTCAGCGGCAAAATTATAAAAGATAATGGCCCCAACAGGAAAAACGAAAGTCGGCGCCTGGGTTTTAACCATTGAAAAAAAATCAGCTTTATAAATTTAACTCTAGCTGTAATAAAAGATGAAAAAAATAGTAATATAATTCAGTTAGCTACAACTCGATAGCGTAATATAGGTTTGAAACTCAACATCAGACAGATTTGTTCAGATTGTTAGATTTATAAAGAAAACAGATGCAAGGAACCCGTACGCATCAAAATAGACGTGGCAGACAGAACCGACGTTGCGTTTTTAGCTGATCTAAGGCCTTCAGGAGAGGACACATACTTTCATGATCAAAAAACTTTTGCTCTTTTTTCTTCACAACAATGCGCAGAAAATCTCATCACGAGAGGAATATTCGTTACTTCAACTATCTACAGCCAGAATGACTCATTTAATTTTCGCTGATTTTTTTTTCTAATCAAAAAGTTTCTCCGACTTTAAAAAAACCACGGTTTTGACCACTTTTTCGACTGTAACTTCGAAATTTTTAACAGATTTTGCCCAAATTCAATCCCGTAATTCATTTCCCTGAAAGGTAATCGAAAAATCTTTTATGGGATTCAATCTGGGCAATGTCAACCCAAGGGCCGCCGAGCTAGGACCGTTTAAGTTGTTTTTGGTCTTTTGTACATAACTCGAGTAAATCTTTTCCCATTTTCGTAATTTTTTGTTTGAAAGGTCTGGGCATGCCCGACAATTTATGGAAGAAACTTTTTTGATTTAGATTTTTTGGACTCAGCCAGTGCCCAAAAACTGGGGTTAAGCGTGTCACCGTGTTTTTTCTACACAAATCGGGTAAATCTTATCCGATTTTCAAAACCCTTTTTTCCCTGAAAAATGATTGAATTGAAAGAGAGAGAGAGAGAGAGAATTGCAATAAACTTTTCTGTTTAGCAGATTTTCCGAAAATTTTCATTGAGAAAGTTTCAAAATCGAGACTGACTCGAACATTTTTTATTAAATTTAACTTTAGCAGAAAATTGCACCAACCGGTAGAGAACTTAGATCTTTTTTGTGGGAACATCCGACATATCAACTCATAATCGTTCCATACAAGGCCGAAGCTCCCAGTAAAAAAAGTTTTATCATCTTTTTCGGTTGAACCAACTGATAGATTTTGCAGGCTTCTTTTCCAGAGAAAGATTTGTTGAAAAAATAGGCTCGACCAAAGAACAAATCTTTCCTATTCGTAAATGATGTGAAGTTTACCGAACGCCCTCTTAAAGAAAGTCAAGAAAACAAATAAACCTTAAGAAGAGATTAGTTTGAAATTTTGTTTAATTTTTTTCGAAAATGCAGACTCTTTAAAATAATCCCTCTCTCCCTGTCAAAGCGCGTTGGTTCTATTGGAAAGTACCTGTCTTATACGTTTACTACCACGTTTGTTACATTGCAAATCCGAACCCTTGAGTAAGGGGAGAACTTTTTTTATTGTCTACAGATGCCAAATCAGCAAAAAAAAAGGCCGTCAGTCTGTCCGTCTATACACGATAACTTGACTAAATCTTCAACGATTTTCAAAAACTTTTTTTTCCTAAAAGGTGGTCAGAAAAGTGAGTTCAAATTCGAAGAGGAACGAAATCGATCAAATAGTTCTCCGATTGTTATTAAACAAACTAAGCGATTAAATTTCATACAAAAATGATATATTTCTTATCGACTACGGTTCGCTACACAGTGATCATCCCTTTCTCTTTTCGCTTCTGCAAAAACTACTATACTATTCATTCGGGTGACCAGATACAAATCATGCTGATTATAACCATGGAATCTAACTTTTCGAACAGTTCCGGAGATATGTTCGAAATAGTGTTTTCGCAAATATCTCGGCAAACATAGCACGGAAGCTGTTGGTTTTTGGTGTAAAATAAAAGCATTTAATCCAAAAAATGTAGAAATTTGGAATGGACAAAATTCTTTTCCCCTCTTTTTTTATAGGTTTAGAATGAAATATAGAGACTTACTTCCTGAGAAAAAGTTGTAGAAAGTTAAATTTTTGTAAACTATGAACTATGTCAGTTAGAAAGTTGCTTACAATGTTGTAGAGAATCAAATTTTAGAGAACACGTGTTTCAGGGTTGTGGAGTAAATTGAGTTCATCTGTTTTGTCCATGTATGGGTCAGAGGCCTCTCCTTAGTGCTCAAGGTCGGCTTTAAGCTCAGTAGTACAATTTTTTTGTTTTTTAAAAATTTGTTTGGATTTTTTTTTTAAATTTTCGGGGCTTTTATGGGTATTTGGAGAGTTTTTACACCGTTTCTTCGGACGGGTTTTTCAACACAGGTAACGTTCCTTTTCACGAAATTAAAAGTTTAGCCCATTAAACAAGGAGCGTAAGCTACCTCTCCACCCAGAAATTATTTTCATCCACCTAGTATTCATGAATATGTATTTACTTATCAAAAATGAATAATTAATACTCTTCTATGTAGGAAGATTAATTCTCCGAAGACGACGTTTAGAAATAACTTTTATGGAACAACGCCATCGGCATACACACATTTTTGTTTGAGTATAACAAATTTCCTATAAGTTTGCCATTAATAGTTCATAATTTAGGTCGAGTATAATTTATTATACTTTTAAAGTATATGAAATAATAAATTAGGAAAAAAATTAATTTTTTACCGTAACCCTATGGTCGTTTAAAGTAGCCACATTAGAAACAGTGCAAGTATTTCTTTTTTTTCGTTAGTACTTCCTAAAACTGAAGCCAGTTGTGAATCTAGGATTTTAGTGAGGTATCGATTAGGCCTGACATTACTGGCGCACCTTCCAAATTCGGAGGCTCAATATACGGAGTCAACAAAATCTGTAGGCGTCGAATGCCACTGCCGTCAAAGTCAGAATGCGTAAAAATCCGGAAGCTACAAAATCTTGAAGCGTCATAATCCAGAGGCATCATATTCCAGATGATCGTCCGTACTTTGAAGCCTCAGGATTTTGTATTCTGGAGATTTTCATTAATAGCAATGTTTGTCGTCACTTGTTGTGTAAGTTCTTTTATGATACTGTATTCTGAATTTTTTTTCAAATTTAACATTTAATTTAAAATATATCATAGCGAATGAACAATTGTACTTCAGTGGCGGCAGTCTATTATATTTAATATTGGGGGGGGGGGGGCTTGGTAACGCCCTGCAGGCGACCGTACTCTGCCACTTAGAAACCGCACCCGTATTTTGACTCCTCAGGCTTTTTCGTCCTGATTTTTACACCGACATTACTACCTCGTACATGTGACAAAAGAAGACAGCTTATGTCGCGGTAAACAGACCAATTTTTTACACGTCTACTTATTTGAGTAATACTGAACAAAATGAGCCAATCAACCGAATGCAAGATCATCACGACAAATATTACTCAAGATATGATATCTTCAACAAGTTATCTTCAACAATTCATTTCCATCATTTAAGAATTCTGTTATGTGTAGATAAGGCGATGAATTTTGTACTAAGATTGATTATGAATGAATGAATGAAAACGGATTATTAGAAATTGAGGTTTTTCTATAATTATTATTATTATTATTTTTGTTTTCCTTAATTTTTTTATTGCTTTTATTTGTGAATGATTAATATTTCATTGATAAAAAATAGTAACAAACTTTAACTCTATAACTTTTGATTTTGTACAGATACGCCATGGCGCCAAATACGAGAATTTTTAAAAGAGACTCAGAAACTGTGAACACGTCATATCCGCTACATGAATTCAACAAACATCAACGACTAAATCATTCCACAAGCAGCATAACGAAAACGACGTCAGAATCTTCATGTAAGTTTTATCACTTTGCGCTCCGATGACGCAGTGGTCAATTTTAAAGGAGATGCGGACAAAATTGAAATTTTCGGCAGTTTTCTTCCAGCGAGTTTTTTTTATTACACGCTTGTGCTTGCTCCCTTTAAAGTACAGTCATGAAATCCAGAAGGAAAATACTAAGGGCCGTGACGCAAGTCTTACACGCTAATAATTTCCAAGAATTTTTTTCATAGATTAAAAGGAGCATATATGCAACAACTTTTCGACTTTCTCCGCTTGCGACATAGCCCCCTGAAAATATTTTTATATTATTCTAATTCTTCTAGATTCATTAGGGATGACTGAACAGCTCTAAAGGAGTAGCAATCAGAAGCTTGGGTTTTGGGGTTTTTCGTCAAATGACCTAGCCACTCCTAGAACCAGTGGGCTAGAAACGAGAAATAAGACTTAACTCTGAAACTAGATAAACTTACAAAAATACTGATAGAAAGAGGATTAGACGCAAGTCTTTTATGACAGTTTACAAAAGTACCGATATCGATACGCAAAAAGATTATCCTCCAATAACAGAAGTTCAGAAATCTGTGTGGGTGACGTTATAATTTCAGTCAGAAAATAAAAGTTGATTTTTGGCCGTAAATCTCATAAAAACCACTGTGGCGTCGTATTCAAAATAAAATTTAGTGAAATCCCTTTGAGATAGGATGTTGCAACAAACAGTTTGTAAAATTTAATTTGGTTTTCTTTTTATTTTCGTTCAAAATAAATGCAACGATATACACACTTCACTCACATAAATAATTCATGCACACAGTCGATACCGAAGGTAATTTGTCTAATAATATTTTTCCAGTTACCACTAAATTGTGTTAATCCACTATTCATTACAGTGCTTTCTTGTGTTTATTTTAATTTTGTGTTGTCTATAAATTACAACTGATTCTGCAATCAATTTGCATACAAATAACTTCCTTAGGGGATATCCATGAAAGACTGCCAGAAGATACAAATACCTGAAATGCTTTTATGGATGTAGCCTTATGATTGCATGCTCTCCTTCGATTGAAATTTTTGAAGTAAATTTTTGAATTGAAATATTTTTGAAGTATAATTCTATATACGTTGATCCTTTGCTGACTTTTACTTTTACATGTGTTGTCGACAATTTAACAATGTTCTTCGATTGAGTTCAACTTTAAAACACTTTAATTTTAGATTCTAACACTTTTTCTTCTACTCGCATCGTAGTATAATTAAATCATGCATTGTCAAGCTCTTTTTTAATTTTAAATTTTTTTCTTCTTGGTTTGTGTAGCAGGGACATTCCAGCGTTGGTCACATTACACTCTATTTGTATATCATAAATTACACAATGTTGTTTTAAGGGACGGAGTCAAGATATTGCATTTTTCTTGGACGCCTACATTGGGAGGGTTTTAAAAACTGTATATGAAAAGTAAAGTGTCGAAAATATTGGGGATAAAAAGTGTCAATAGACACAGCTGAATTCTCGGAGATTTAAGTGTAACTTAATGATGAAATTTGACCAAATACGTAAGAATCAAGAAAAATGCATGAAACTATGAAAGATATTGATGTTCGGTCAATTTTGCTTGAATCCACGCACACAATGAAAGTCCATGAATTTTCACAGTGGTTCCCAAAAAATCAATTCGTTTTATACGGTGAGAGTACATTAGTGTAAACGAAAAATATTTTTCTATCACTTGTAGCGAACACTGCTTTCACATACACTCCCACCTACTATAAAAAATGTATTTTCGCCACATCTTGTGTGTATTAATAGTTATTTGGATTACAAGGGATGAATGTATAAAAATTCAACCCTGTGCGATAATTGCTGTCCGCGCCGAAGGCAAGCGCTGCAATCGCACAGGTTGAATTTTTATACTTCATCCCTTGTAATTCACGTAATTTTTCATCACTAGAGCAACGTAAGTCGTAATTTTCACTTCCTAAACACAAATTTTCAACATCAACAAAATGGCTAATGCAATCATCATGTTGTTTACATCAGTTACTTTCGGCTCTCTTTTGAGGACCTAAAAAACTTTCGGCCCCCTTTAGGGAACCGAAAATATTTTCGCATCTCTTGCCTTACTGAGGTCTGCATTTTTTCATTTTCGTCTCCCATTTGGGAAGCGAAAATTATGTTACGATCCCTTGAAATAGTTATTTTCATCACTCGAACCACGAAAATCGTAATTTTCACTTCCCAAATGGGAGCCGAAAATGAAAAAATGCAGACCTCATAAGTCAAGAGATGCGACAATATTTTCGGTTGTCTAAAGAGCCAAAAGTAACTGATCTAAACAGCACGATGATTGCATCAGCAATTTCGTTGTGTTGAAAATTTGAGTTTGGGAAGTGAAACATATGCAGGGGACCCGTAAGTATCAGAATATATGCGGCAAACAGAGTTGACGTTACGAAGAGACTCGAACGTATTAAAGTAAATATTGCCTTAACTCTTATAATAATAATATATAATAATCTGCCTTAACAACCCATGCAGGGTTAGGGGCTAGATCATTATTTACTAGTTTCGCTACTTTTTGTGGTTCTACTATTTGAGATCATTTCATTACCGGAAAGTTTTTACTGTGCCAGTGGTAAGCTGTGCGACAAAC
>CM055403.1:88644361-88658686 GCA_029228625.1 Pseudolycoriella hygida
ACAAAAAAAGTTTCCCCCTTACTCCCGGGTTCGAATTCGCAATGTAACAAACGTGGTAGTAAACGCATCAGACCTACGTACTTCGTACGGGTCTAAAAATGTGTCAGTTTTTACTTTTCCGTGAATGTACAACATCTGAGATGTATTTCTCAACTCCAACGCTAAAATAAGAATATATCACAAAAAAATTGTAAGATTTATTTTCTTGTCACTCAAAAAACTTTTGCATGCCCGTAATAGCATCGAATCGTTTTTGACAACCAACATCGATTTTTGGAAACTTCCTGCCTTAATTATTGAGAACATAAGTCTTATGAATACTTGTCGAACACTCTACAAGTTACACACAAATGTCTACTTATCAAAACACGTATGAAGCTAATTTCTCGAATAAAAACGTAAACGAAACACAGGCGCGGTATCATCAATTACTGGTTTACCAAATTTTTACATTACACTGTCTGGGAACTTCACTGTTTGGTCATACTGGAAACGACAAATAAACAAAAACCATCAGTAGCAAATTGTAACGACATCAAAAATCAACAATTATTGGATAATTCGGTCACAGTTACATTTTAATTCACATTCAGTGAATATTATTCACAATAAACCTACACCAACGACCGTACAGCCCGAATCACTCAACCAATTTTCACCATCTTTTTTTGTGATTTCCTGAAGTCCATATCTTTCATTCAAAACCTTGAAGAGCGATTTCCGTGGTGCTTTTCAGAGAGATTAGTCAAAAAGTTTGACAAAACATCAAAAAACCAATACTTTTCCGACCGTAACTTCGAAAGTTCTAAACCACTACCCGATTTTGATCAAATTCAATTCCATAATCAATTTTTCGATTATCTTTCAGGCAATAGAAAGACTTACGAAAATCGAATAATATTTACATGGTTCCGAAACCATTATTCGGAAATTTGTTTGCGGAAATTTTGTGAAATTTGTGAAAAATTTCCCAATAATAGGCTCTGACATGATTTATGTACGAAAACATAACCAAAGAACCGTACGTATCAGAATAGATGTGCCAAAAAGAATAGATGTGGCAAAGAAACTCGAACGTATCTAAATATACAAATAAGCAAACAGATCAACGTTTTCTGTTCTTTTGTAACTGTAAGAATTTCAAAGATCCATAGAAATTACCCAAGGTAATGTCAAAGGCCCTACCGAAGTACGTCTCAGACCATTCAAATCTAGAAAAGCTTATATCCAAGGACTGGACCATTTTCCCCTAAAACCCTGAAACACACGTGTTCTCTAAAATTTTATTCTCTACAACTTCGCCTTTGGAACTAACTTTCTAACTTTCATAGTTCTGGAGATTTGGGTCATAATGCCCACTTATGGAAGTGGCCATATACCAGGATTGTGCCACATTTCCCCAAAACCCTGAAACACATGTTGGCTTAAATTTAATTCTCTGTTTTTGACAGTAAATCTGCATATTGCATAGTTAAGGAAATATAGACGAAAAACTGTATGCTTTCATTTGACACCAAAATGAGGAATTTCCGTGCTATACTTGCTGAGATATTTGCGAAAAAGTTTCACCGACCCTCGAAAATTTTATGTTCGACCTCCACTTCCTCGACGATATTTTCGGAACTACTCGGCCGACTTTGCTCATCGTCGAACTTGAATCATGGCAGGTATGTACATTTCAGAGGAAAAAAGTTTAGGCTGATCGGTTGAGCCGTTTGGAAAAAAAGTGTAGACGGACGGACAGACGGACATTTTTTTTCTTGCTGATTCGTCATCTCTAGATAAAATTGTTTGCAGTAAACGTATAGGACCTTGTACTTCGTACGGGTCCAAAAACACGTTGGGCCATAGTAGAGACTCAGTTTTAGGGCCCTGGCTGTTGGGCTTTCCTGAACCTGCAGCGCTCTCTACATTCCGTCTAATTTGATTCCACGCATCGTCTATGCTGTGTTGTTCGCTGACCATTTCTTCAATAGTTTTTCTCCCCAAACTATCCACGTATTTGCGTTGAATGTCTTCGTTCTGGAGTTTTTGAATGTCCCACTTTTTCAATGCCTCTTGTTTTGTCCAACACAACTTGGACCGATATGCGAGATCTAGCAACCACTTTCACCAAGTAGTGATCGGAGTCAACATTTGGTCCTTTACAACTTCTGACATCCAATACATTGAAACAGTGACGCCCATCTATCTAAACGTGGTCAATGTGGTTTTTGGTTGGTCCATCAGGTGATACCTCTGTCGCTTTGTGAATGTTTTTATGTTCGAAATAAGTACTGCTGGCAACCATGTTTCTTGATGCTGCGAAATCAACTACGCGCGTTCCATTGTCGTTCGAGTTCTCGTGAAGGCTATATTTGCCCATTGTGGGACGATAAATGACTTCGCGACCTATCTTGGCATTAAAATCGCCAAGCACAATTTTAATGTCGCGTTTCGATACTCTATCATATATCTTCACCAGTTTCTCGAAAAATAGCTCTTTCGTCAACTACTGCATAACTAACTACCTACTTTAATGACTGAAGGACAGCAATAATTCCGCACCATAATGACTATTTCGTTATGTAGTAATGAGAAGTAATTTTTTTAGTTGTTTAATTCATAACCTGTGTCCAATTTTTTATACGGTGTTTGAAGGCTAGCCAAACTCCCAACCTACTTCCGTTTCCCCGATGACCCGTAGGAAAATCATCAGGTAGCATCCTTAAGCTTAGCACAAAACTCCGAAGAGAATTGAGGTCCCGGGTACTACGACGTGGACGTAAAAAGAGCACTTGATATTTAGACTCCGCTCATATGCAATCATGTGCTTCCCTATCTAACTATCCAATCCCAAAACTAAGGTTATGCACGTCCGCAATCTGAGAAAGAGGCAGCTTGCAATTTAAATGAGTAGCAGTTGGAACAAGCTTCTGGTTTTACTTATTATTATTTAATAGGAAGCATTTTGCAGAGGATGTTAAGTTAGTTCGAGAATTTGAAGAAAGGAGGAAAATTGACAGTCAGTTAGCGTCGTATGTGTTCACAAAAAGAAATTAATTAGCGGCACAATGTTAGCTATTCACAGAACAATCTTCAGGCCAATGATTTTGTATGACTACATGACTTGGTGTGTGTTACGATAGCACAACTCAAGATTGTATTATGTGTGGGAAAATTATATGTTTTGAGTTCGGTTGGGTTGGGTTAAGTTCCCAATTCAGCTCAACCCAAGCCAACTCATTCCTACTCAAGCCAACTAAACCCAACCCAACCGAACTCAAACAATACAATTTGGCCACGCTCAATACAATCTTGAGTTGTTCTATCGTAACTCACGTCAAGACTTGGATGTTTCTGATATGAGGTATAAAGGGAGCAGTGGGATAATCATATCAGAAACGACGACACCAGGGAAAATTTAGGTGTCACGTCAGTGGAAGAGGCGGCAAGGGTTAATCGTATGTGATAGTACCGGCACGTTCAAAGGATGGGTAATAGCAGGCTTCCAAAGATGATATTGAATGTACAGGTCACAGGTGTACGTCCTGGGGGTTGGCCAAGAACAAGGTTTGTAGACTCAATTAAATCAGATTTAGAAGTTATTGAACTTTTACTGGGCGAACAAATCATCTCCATGACAGAGGATACTAGGGTGGTCCATGACCACTGGGTTGCGGCGTAAAGACTCTACACCGAAAGGTATAAACTGTTGGATGATGAAAAAGGGTTATATTTAAACCATAAAACGATTATTTTAAGGTTTTTTGTATTGCTTGGTCTATAATTAGAATCTTTTGATATAATAATTCACATTTAATTATTGGATCCTTTGTATTGCTTGGAACTCAGACCAAAAATTGTTTTCACAATTAACTAAAGTGAAAAGATTACTTTCATACTTTTGAAGGGACTAAACAAAACACAACGACATTTTTAAAACTTATTCAAAATGGATTTCACTTTTATTTTCTTTTAATTTTTAGCTGGAGTACGACTTCAATTCAAATAGTCTGGCCGTAACTGTTCATCAAGCCGAAGACCTACCTGCCTTAGATATGGGTGGAACGTCCGATCCATATGTTAAAGTTTATTTGCTTCCAGATAAAAAGAAAAAGTTCGAAACAAAAGTACACCGAAAAACACTTAGTCCTGTATTCAATGAAACATTCGTTTTCAAAGTGAGTCGTCGTCAATTCTATAGTTTTTCTGTATATGCTACAACATTCAAATAATTACGTAACGTTTCTGTAGTCCCTTCCATATGCTGATGCAATGAACAAGACCCTTGTGTTCGCCATATTTGATTTTGATCGTTTTTCTAAACACGATCAAATTGGTGAAGTAAAGGTACCATTATGTCAAGTTGATCTGGCACAAACAATCGAGGAATGGCGCGAATTGCAATCAGTCGAAGGTGAAGGTGGTCAGGTATGTTTTACGTAACGAATTCCATTCGAAATAACATTGCACTATTCGATATTTGAATTAAAATCTACCACAACATTTATTATTTAATTTTTATTCTTTCTGAAAATAGATTAACAGTTACACATAAGGAATCTTAAATTTGTGCAGCTTTTCAAAAAACAACGGATTTTAAGAGCTGCACAAATTTCGCATTGCTTCACTGTAACACTAAATAAATTCCAAGCAGAGTGTTCAGTCATTAATTTGCTACTTGAAATGTCCTAACAAATTTATGCAAGATGATGATTATTCGCAATAATAATAATATTTGCCATAATACAAAATAAAATTGCAGCGATTTCTTTGACTATAATTTTTAATATATTTTGTTTTGTTTTTTATTTTATTTTTCATTTGGAAATAATATGACTAAATTATATAAATTAAATATTTGTATAAATCTCTACACCCAGTTCAAAACGCTGTCATAAACCATTTTCTTCATTGTTTTCAGTTTTCCAACACAAAAATTATGTTTTAAGATGTTGAGATGCGAAAATAGCAACAGACAGCACTAACTCACATATACTTGACAGCACAAAATTCTGATGCTAGTCATTCTCAGTTTACAAAATTTAAATGTTATTTTCGGAGCAATTTTCAACGCCCAATCTACAGGTTCCTAGTGGGAACTGCAAAGTTTAATTTATTTACGTGATGAAACAAAGAATCAACAGATATGTCTTTTGAGTCCGGAAACGGACATCTTATCCCGTTAAATCTAAAAAACCGCCCAATGTAGTAGAATGAAGGATGTTAGACGTTTAAAATTGCTCTGATGAGCTATAAATACGATATCAAGATGTATCGAGATGATTTATTGCGTAAGGTTACTGCATTTGCGAATTATAAAAAAACTTACTTCATTTTGTAATGTAGTGTATTTAAAGCCCTTTTTGAAACTTTCATTTGTTATTTAAAGTAGAAGAGAGCTCCATTTATTCAGAAAGATACATTATACATATTGTTATTTCAACATTATTATAATTCGCTAATGACACGTTGAACTTCTATTTGCATTAAAATTTTCATATGTGAGCGTGACAGTGAGAAACTCTTGCTAATTTGGCATGTACTCAACATTCCGTTGGCAGTTTCTTAAAGATTCATTGTATTCATAATTTTTTTCATCTTACATTTTGAAATTTGAGTTTCAGTTTAAATGTTTTCTTCATTTTGATTTTATTTTCTCTTCAAAAGTACCACATAATATTTATCTATTTACGTAAAATATTAACTTACTAATTATATGAAACACAACGTTCTAATTTTTTTTTGAAGGAGCGTTCATAAATTACGTGACGCTAAAATCGCCCTTTTTAAGAGTCACCCCCCCATTTTAACCCAAAATGTATTGGCAGTGCGTTTCGTAATTTAGGAATGAATCCTATAACTTGTTTACTTTTATATGGAATGTGTTTTAGAAAGAAAAGAAATTATTTAGAATTTTTCAGGAATAAGCCGAATATTAATGGAAATCACAACACTAGGAAAAATGTTTTTTCTCATCAAATTAAAACAAAAGTGCAAATTGATTTTATAATTTTTAGTTTACAGTCGCTCCATTTATCAGTTTTCAAAATAAACAAATCGTGTGTTAGAAGCGAGGCTAGAAGCCTATTGACGAATGTCGGGATTGTTCGTACCTCTCAGGAGCGGAACCAGATATATTGTCTGACCTGGGTGGCATACAGTACATAAAGGACTTAAAGCCAAAATAAAGACTGGCTCAAAATGTAGTTTTTACAAAAACGCCTATAAATTGGGCGAAATTAGGAAGGTCAGTTTGAAATTCATCAATTGCAAAAACTCTGCTGTGAAACACATGAGCTTAACAGCATTTAACAGTGAATCGAAGAATATTGAGGAATGAATAACTCGGCGTGAAACTCAACAAAAACTCCACCAGAACCCATTCAAACCTGACCCGACCTGAACCACAATGAATTTGTCGGGTTCAGTTAGGCTTTTTCTGGTAAAGTTTTTGATTTCGTTTTTTTCGGGTCGGATCAGGTTTGACTACTTCAACTAATCAGAACCGACCCGACCAAAAATGATTTTAACTCAAAATTGAGTTTAAAAAGCATTTCAAACGAAATTTAAAAAAAAGGTTCGAGTTGGGGTCGGGGTGCCGCGGTCGGTTTGGGCCGAAAAAATTTCCTCCCAGGCGCATTGCTACGTAGAAAAGGTTAAAGTGGGTGCACCGCAGTGGACCTGTTGCGCATAACAACATAATACCTTGGAAAAGTAAAAACCTGTAATAGCGATTTACTGATTACCGGTTATACAGTTTTCATTACAGGTTCTTACAGAAGCTTTGAAATACGTAGAAATCATAACATTGGAGACTGCAAAAGTGATTCAATACATGAGGACACAATTTTGTGATACGTGTCAAGCTCTCCAGCTTCCAGAGCGAGTTACTCAAAATAAATGAGTAAGTTTGCGAGTTCATAGAATTGTATCCTAAGTAATGAATAGTGCAGCAGGGTCCAATGTATTGATACATTACGTATGTGCTTCCAAATTGATTGTTTCGACTTGTAAGTCAAAACAAATAATAAGGACTTACGTACAATCTTTTCCATGTTTATGCTCAGTAAATGCGTTTTCCGAGTCGTTTACGACGCGGTAATGACGCATTTACCTAGCAGAAACGTGTAACATGTTTATTGTTTGCAAAAGTTGAATTTTACATAAATAGTTACGAAAAATGTACCGAGAATGTTCCACCACGTAATGGATCATTTTCGTTGGGGGCATATTGCTATGTAATGCTCAGCTTCCTCATGGGGTAGGTCGTAAAATCTAGGTAAACGCACCATGAGCTTTGGAGACTCACCATATTAAGCGTTAATTATATTGGACATGCGATTAGTTTTTAGTGTTCTACATACGATGTGGTTATATTGAACGCTGACGAAATTCCAAATAAACAAACCAATACTACAAGTTTGAGTGCGAAGTATGGTTATGTCTCGTGCGAAAAAAATCGCAAGCTGTGGAACATATTCGCATGCGATTTTTTTTTATTTCCAAATTTTGACATTTCGTGCTTATATTTTTGTACGTGCGATTTGGCAATTATTTCACTACTGTAGATTTATTTGAGAAATGTTTAATGAAAAACACAACTAGAGATAGTTTATCATCGATTGGTATGTGCCGGACACTTCAGTTTTTCTTTAGTGTCAGAATATGCGAATTTGCAAACGAACAAAATCGTATCGCACGTCCAATATAATCAACGCTTTAAGGATGATTTCGTATATTCAATTGAAATCCGTCAAAAAGTCACCACTGTCATCCGGAAAGGGAAACCAGTAATACCGATAACCGATAATGCAAAATGTGTATGGTAATCCCTTTTCTATTGCTACCGCGCGCCCAAAATACACTCACGGAAATGTGAAAACCGACACATTTTTGTGTTTTGTGGTTTACTGACTTTATTGATATCTCCATATAAAAATACATGCAAAAATTCACAAACTCAAGTAAAACACAAAAACAAAAATTTGTCGGTTCTCACTTTTCAGTGAGTGTCAATAATCAAATTGAAGAGTTTCTAAAACGTGTAATGGAGCGAGTGTATTTACGTCTTATTTCGAATTGTAGTTTTTTTTTGTACAAAACCAATGTCAGAAATCTGTTTAAATTAAAGTTTTTTTTAACAAATCGATTATTTTTTTAAATAAGAGAGAGTATGGAATTTTGAAAATTTTATTTCTTGTTTCTGCTAACAATTGGTGTCTTCAAAATGTCATTTTTAATAAGATTTCCAAAGTTTCCAAACTATAATAAATTCATTGGATTTGACTTTTCGATTTTTTTTTTCAAAACGAAAAAAAGAAGTTTTTTAATTTATAATTATCATTGACGTAAATTATTTTTCTCTTTTTTCCTCATATTTTCTCTGCTGTGCTTACGCCTGTGAATGGTTGTGTCTTCAACAAAAATAAATAAAAATTGCATGTCTCGCTTCAATAATACCAAATATTACAATCAATAAAAACTCATTCACGTAAGTATTTAATTCAAAGAAAAAATTTCAAAATGTATTTATTTTTTGAGTTTTTGTTATAAAGAAAGAAGAAGTATCGTTATCTCCAAATCGGAATTGGATTTAATACATAAATAGGAAAACCAAACGAATGAGATAAATATTTTTCAAGTAAATATTTCAATGAAACATAAAAATATATTTATCTTGAAATCGTTAATGAAAAATCTTTTAACAAAAATTACCTTATCTCATTCCTCATCATTAACTTTTTAATTTACTAATATTTCATCAATTTTTTTTAATCTATTTTTTATTCTACAACACCTCTTCTGAATTTTCCTTCGATCAAATATCTATACATTACACACATTTAACTGTTTTGATGTGTAAACAAAGCTTTTCGTGTGTGTGTGTTTTTTTTTTTGCATGATAGCCTTAAGGTTTTCAATGTTTTACAAATACATGACCCTTGCTTTTTGTTTCTTTTTTGTTTGAATGTCCCAACCAGTGAATTTTCTTGTCATTAAGGTTTCAAGAACTTTATCGTCGAATCAAACATAATTTTAAAACCGAAAAAGTTAAGTTCCTGTAGCTTTTGTAGATTTAACGCTTTATTAATTTTTATTATTTGTCTTTTTTAATTTTCACTTCTGTAAATCTAAGACTAGCACAAAAAACGAAACAATTTTAAAATGCAACGAAAGAGAAATTCTTTTAACATTTTTCTCTAATTTGTTGATGATTTCGCCTTTTATAACTTTTTGAAGAAGCCAGCTGAAATGACTAGAAGAATGTTTAAATGAAAATTGAAAGCTATTGATTATTTTTGAAAAAATTGGAGTTTTTATCGCGTAAAAATACAAATGGAAATGTAAAAAAAATTGCTACAGTCATGTTGAAATACTTGTGAGCAGATGTTCTACTGATTTTGAAGCCTTAGGTTTTTGTATGTTGAGTCTCAAAAACCACTCTTTTTTCACTAACATTTTTTATTTTTGAAAAAAGTCGAGATTTTGTTGTTTGTAACAGTGTGCGATTCGAAACACTGATATTTTATGTTAGCCTGTGGCCATTACGACGACATCGTGATTGGTAGAGGTGTGCGGGTATCACTTTTCGCCTGCCCGTGCCCGTTCGATTTTGAAAACGGGCAGTCCGTGCCCGCCCGTTTTTGAAAAGAGATGCCCGTGCCCGTTCAATTTTAAAAACGGGCAGCCCGTGCCCGCCCGTTTTCGAAGAAAAGAAGCCAGTGCCCACCCGTGACCGTTCGATTTTGAAAACGGACAGACCGTGTCGGCCCGTTTTCGAAAAAAAGATGCCCGTTCGACTTTGAAAACGTGCAGCCGAAAAATCGGGCGTGCCCGCACACCTCTAGTGATTGGGTGAAAAAAGCAAACACTGACAAAATATATCTAGAAAAATAACCTCAAACCTTCTATGTGGCCAACGGCTTTGTAAGCACGTTATTTATGAATTAAAAAAGCCGCAACGGAAATTGGCTAACTTTGAACGGTTCGAAAACCACACATCAAATTAGTAAATATCATTTCGATTGAACACCAAGTACATTTTTATTGAATCATTTTTTCAGTTTTTCAGATTTAGTTTCAGAAATACCATTTATCTTATTATTTCGCTTCAAAAATACATTTTTATTCACAGGTTAAATACTTGAAATGAGTTTGAAACGAAAATACAACATAAGCTAAAGTTATTTGCGAATTATATGCTAAAAATCGCAACACAGTGCGACACAACCACTTCCGATGAGTTCAATATTATTGCTCATAACTTTGACTCGAATTCAAAATAGTGACATCTTACGAATATTTCTGGTACTACCGACCGATCACACTATTTATAGCTTTGAGATACAATGAGATGTGGTAACCGAACAAAGTTACCCGTTTTTGAAGTATTACTCAACATTGACCATTACTTTTTCTATCGTATCATGTATAAATAGTATATTGTGTATCGTGCTGCACAAAGTGGATTTTTCTAGTATCAGTCCTAAGTTTTCTTTACGAGTGTAAAGATGTATCGAAATAAGATATTCATTTATTTAGCAGCAGCTATTTTAAGTACTCCACATTTGTTCATTCCTACTTTACATATGATACTTTATTCTACATTCATCAAACGTTATTTTTAAATTTTACTTTCTCCACTCCAGAATTTTACGAATTTTTTAAGTTCACACTATTTTCTCTAACTTTTAAGTACACTCTGATAATTATATTCTCCAATTTCGGTCCTCGGTCATCTGTATGCATCACACGACGTGTGACAATAGACAGACACCAAAATAAATCGAAGAATCGTCGAACACTTGA
Organism: Pseudolycoriella hygida; assembly: GCA_029228625.1. Lineage (NCBI taxonomy): Eukaryota > Metazoa > Arthropoda > Insecta > Diptera > Sciaridae > Pseudolycoriella > Pseudolycoriella hygida. The sequence goes on from CM055403.1 coordinate 88,655,156, forward strand.
AATTTGTAACGAACGATCAATTAGCCTGTCTGCGATTAAGAAATCTCTTGTACCTCGATACATCGTTGCAAAAAAATAGTTTTGATACATGATAGCATTGCGGACGTTTCGTGTCAGTACAAGCCCCGAAGATAGCGCCTAAGATGCTATATAAAAACTAAGTAATCGAAAATTGTTCAAAGTTACCTGCTGAAATCGAATGAGTTAAAAAACATAATAAATGAACTATTTCTTAAAACATGTCTTACCAGTTCTTATAAAGCCTACGTCCGTTCGTCGCGAGTACTATCGAGCAATATTCAGACACTATTGAAATGCCCGTCCGAAGCAACGATGTAAAAAAATGCTCCCAGCCTACTAAATCCACCGAGTTGGGCCGGCTATATCTTTTACAAGTGCCGAGAAGATCAATTTTCATGCTTATTTCGCCTGATTAGTTTTCAGAAAAGTAAAATTTCGGCCAAGATTTACTCGAGCTATCGTATTGACGGAAGGGCGGACAACGGACAGCAAATTTGGTTTTGCAGATTTAGGCATCAAAATAAAAACCCAATAACCCCGAGAACCCAACTCGACTGGTTATGAACGTCGTGGAAACGAATGAACTCTGATGGATCTAGTTCTAAGGTTGATTTCTGTTCGCTAGGCACAGATTCGAATGTTTTGTCCACAGTATTGATTATACCAATGATTTCAAACTAAGAAATTAGGGATAAAAAACTGAACAAAATCGTATTTTGATATCGCTGTAAGCAACTAATTTTTACAATTTCATCTATGGAAAGTCTCACCGAAAAACCGAAAAACACCTCCGAATTCTTAACCAGCGAAAACATTTTCCTTGTAACGGAAGCTTTTACATTAGGGTGTAGCGTTAAAGAAAAATTATTTTATTTTGAAACGCCTGCCCCCAGACTCGATCCGGGGGGTGCAATAAGACATATTTATCACTTTAAAACATTTTTAAAAGTCGATCGTCTATTGCCGCAGGAGCAATTTTTGAAATTTTTTGAGCAGCCTCGCTTTTCCGTACATATCAACCCATTTCCCCCAGACGATTGGACTTAAGAAGTCGGGACAACATCTCGAAATGGTCTAGAGATATAAGACATTAATTTAAAAATTCATTTGATGTTGGTATGATGTTTGCAGTGGTCATGGCAATACACGAAAATTCGCCGAGGTTAATTTTCTGAATTTCCTTTTCATATAAAAATGAATTGACAGAAAACATTGCTTATTGTTTTAAAAAACTTAATTCATCTCAGATAGCCAAAAAAAGGAACCAGACCCATGCTTTGGAGGTCCTAATTCCAATTTTTTTGGGCTGAATATTGGAATTTCGCTATACTGAAAAATTCAAACTATCCAATAGATTAACGAGGACACCTCGAATCATGAAGGTTGGTGTTGATAAAACATTTGTGATGAAATTGTGATGTGTGGAGACTGTTTTGAAAACTGTTTCATGTAATTGCTGGGCTGGCTGAAATATTGAAAAAGACGAACAGATGTACTCGATAGAATTATACGATCAACGCTGAAGCATTATCTGACTTTTGTCAATCACTTGCGTGTTTTTTTGATTCTTTGTGATCCAGTGCAACATATTTTATATAAATTTAATCAAAATCTACAAAGTTTACTTGACTCTTGGCTTCTAAAGTCAAGACATTACTAACATCAAAATATTCAGTGAAGATGAAGTTACTTAACATGGTTGTATTAGAGTTTATATTTGCAATTTTGTATAAAATATGTATATTGGAAAACTCAGAAAGTGGTAATTTGTATGTGGACACATTTTCTTGTAATAAAACAATGATTCCTCGAGAATTCAATTTAAATTTGAATCAAATTGAATTCTTGTTTACGTTTACTTTGAAAAAAATTGTTTTGAATAACCGACCATTTTGCTATGTCAACTGCATACCAGATTTCGATTTATTTTTATGTTTTGTGCAAAATTGGCAATTACAGAGGCTCTGATGTGATAAAATATCGTATATATAAAGGCGCAGCCGCGTAATAATTGTCTCGGTAGGTAAAATTCCTCGGGGCTGATGCCCCTTGAAATTTTACCAACTTCGAATATAATTACGCTAATATTTTGCCTTAATAAATATACTATTTCTTTGTATAAAATGTGTAATAATTTTCTTTTACAAAAGCTTCCGTACAAGGAAAATGATTTCGGTGGTTTGAAATTTCGGAAGCTTTTTCGACGAGACTTCAAAGAGATTAAAATTGAGACTTCATTTGTTTTTCGCGTACTTTGAAAGTTGATTAACCTTATTGTATATTGCATTTTAAAGTTGTTTGAGAGTTAAGAAATGAGTATTTTGCACTAAACAATTTTTGGAATTCTCGGTAGAATAGACGAAAAGAAAAGTTTGTGAAGGATATTTTAAAATTACAAATAAAGAAAAAGACAATCGAGCAGCAATTCCAGTGTAGGTAGTTTTTTCTGTTCAATCAAATTAAAACAAATTTCTGTATCTTTAAAAATTATTTTAACAAATTTTTAACTTTCGTAGAATAGGTTTTTGAACTCAAAAACATTTTCAACACAACCATTATACACAAACTACAAATGAATCACAAATTACACATTTCCTTTATTTCCATTTTTTAGTCAATCAAAATTAAATTTTGATAAGTTTGGTAAATTAAAAAAAGGAAAATTCAAAACAGATTGAAAATTGACAAAGAAATTGGTTTCAATATAATTATACAAAACACACATGCTCACAAATAAAATGATTTTTAGAAAGAAATGAACAATTTAATTCACTCGAAGAATTTAAAAAAACATTAGGGGTAAACCTTTACTGTTCCTAAATGTCGCAAACTTCGTTAGTAAAGGTGAGTGAGAAGTCTTTTATGAGAGTTTACGGGACTACCGAAAATTACCAAAAATTTACTCAAAATTATTTGGTAAATTTTGGTAAACGTTAATAAGTTTTAGTAATTTTTAGTTAGAGGAACGGAAAAGTGAAAACCGACAAGTTTCTGATTTTTCATACGAATTTACCATACAAATCAGAAACTTGTCGGTAACTGGACAAGCTACTATGTTTGTCATTTTCACACTCACATTGAATGACTGAGAGAATCATATAAGGCGTCCAGTTTCTTATGAAAGGCCCAGTATATAAACATAACCAAAGACCCGTACGTATCAGAATAGATGTGGCAAACAGAATACATGTGGCAAAGAGACTCGAACGTATCTAAATATACAAATAAGCAAACAATCCAACGTTTTCTGTTCTTCTATAACTGTAAGAATTTCAAAGATCCATAGAAATTACCCAAGGTAATGACAAAGGCCATATCGAAGTACGTCTCAGACCATTCAAATCTAAAAAAGCTTATATCCAAGGACTAAGTCGTTTTTCCCTCAAACCCAGAAACACGTGTTATCTAAAATTTTATTGTATACAACTTTGTCCTTGGAAGCAACTTTCTACCTCTCATAGGTCTGGAGATCTGGGTCGTCCTGCCCAATTATGGAAGTGGCCATATACC
>CM055403.1:88659186-88716577 GCA_029228625.1 Pseudolycoriella hygida
ATAATAATCTGCCTTAACAACCCATGCAGGGTTAGGGGCTAGATCATTATTTACTAGTTTCGCTACTTTTTGTGGTTCTACTATTTGAGATCATTTCATTACCGGAAAGTTTTTACTGTGCCAGTGGTAAGCTGTGCGACAAACCCAGTGCCATCCATGAGATGTACTAGGAACGAAACTAGTAGGAGTAGAATACCGGCACCTCCCAACAATGCCTTTCACCAGTAAGCCGTACGATGGCGCTACACTCAACTTCACATGACTTGAACCGATTCAATTAACTTTGTTTTGTTTACAAATCTAATAATCGGAACAAATCTGTCTGCGGCTGAGTTTCGAACCAACGCACTGGCAGCTCGATCTCATAGAAGCAAGCAGACGTGTTAACCACTACGCTATCGAGTTGTTACCACTGAGACCATTAATTCTGTTGGCCTAAATGTTCTCCCCTGCACCATACTTACGCCGCTATAGTCCAAGAAAAATACTCCATATCAAAAAGAGGACCAACGTAGTTTCTTCAAGAAATCTTGAAACTATTTTCTCTAAAATGTAATTCTCACCAACTTTGCTTTAAAAAGCAAACTTCAAACTGCCGTAATTTTAGAGATATGAGTCATCACTCCCAATTCTAGAAGTGGTGATATACCAAGATTGGGTCGTTTTTCCTTAAAACCTGTAACACGTGTTTCCTAAAGTTTCATTCTTTACAGCTTTGCCTTTGCAAGAAACTTTCTAACTTCAACAGTTTTAGAGATATGGGTCATCGCGCCCAATTCAAGAAGTGGTCATATACCAGGATTGGACGATATTTTACTAAACCCTGAAACACGTGTTCTCTAAAATTTTATTCTCTACAACTTCGCCTTTGGCAGTAAATCTCTATATTGCATAGTTGAGTAAATAAAGACGAAAAACCATCTGCTTTCGTATATGACCAAGAAACTCAGTTTCGCCCATTCCATTGGTCCCAGCGACATAATTAAGGTATGGGCCAGAAAAAATCCGGGTAACTTTAAAGATGAATAACTTTTTTTCGTTTACACGAAATTAGCTGAAATTTATAGGTTTTGGAGTGGGATATGTTGCAATGATGTCTTGTTAATATTGCTTCATAAAAGTTTTAACTGACTGAAATATCCGCGATTGCGTAAATCTACAGCCAAAAAATCTGCACAAATATTCGCATCCACTAAAGTAAATTTCGATTAATCCAAAAACAGCGATAATTGCAAAATCTGCTGCCACAAATGTATCAGCTCGATAAAATGAATGTTTGTGTGTCGAGGAATCAAGTGTGCCGCGAAAAAACGAGTCCATCTAACACGAAGATTCATTTTGAAAATAGTGCCATTCACTGAACATTTTCAGGTGCACTCATTAAGGCAAAGGGCCAAAATTTTTTTTCAAATGAAATAAAATCGAACCAGGGATGCAAAGGTAGAATGCTTTAGGCTCACAAATTTTTATTATTACTCGATCCTGGCTGCTATCGATATGTAATAGCCGAGAGAAATCACTGAAAGTAGTTTAACTATTCGTTGACCAAATTTTATGTAAGGTTTTTTTCGGTTAAACAAAAGTTTCCAAACATGGAAGTGCACATTATTTCTAATTTAAACAGTTTAATTCAGAACATGTGTCTGAATGCCCTTGATAAATTTCAATACGAAGAACTGGGCAAATATTAAAAGTCTTGATTATTTTGGGGCAAAAATGCACAGTTTGTCAAAAATGTTTGCTTTCATGAAACTTATCGCTAAGCATCGATAGGATAAGTGTCGAAAAACATCTCTGGGAACAGTTTGACATATATTTGAGAAAATACTAGTTATTTACACTAACTTTATCTTGTTTTGTCTGACACAGTAGCCTAAAAACATTATTTTAGGGGAAGAGTGACAGTCAATTCGAAATTGTAGATAGAGAGTTCAAAGTACTTGATCCTCCACAACTTCATCAAACAGAATTCTATCGGTCAGGAATCAAAGAATATTCGAAAATACATTTTCTTCTGTCAAAAAAAGACAAAAAACGTTTTATGCATGGCATCGTGGAGAGACAAATGAGTTTTTCAAGTTTGTGCCAATTTTTTTGGCGGCACTTTTACGCAATCACGGATATTTCAGTCAGTTAAAACTTTTATGAAGCAATATTAACAAGACATCATTGCAACATATCCCACTCCAAAACCTATAAATTTCAGCTAATTTCGTGTAAACGAAAAAAAGTTATTCATCTTCAAAGTCACCCGGATTTTTTCTGGCCCATACCTTACGACAAAAAAAATCCAGTTTAGCGAGATCCGATAATTTTATTTGACACCAATATGAGCAATTTCCGTGCTATAATTGCTGAGATATTTGCGAAAAAGTTTCACCATCTCTTTTTTTGGTCACTTTTTCACCACTCAACCGATTTTGCTCATCTTTGAACTCAATCGGGATCCGTAATTCATTCAAATGATTCTATAATTTCTTTGAGAATGAAACATTTTTTTGCAGAAACATACTGCGACCCGACGTTAAAGAAATATGATGTAGTTTGTTACCATCGCTCATTTATGCTTTTAAGTGGCAAACAATGACTATACTATTTACATAGACTGGCTGTCTTTAACATAAAATTAATGCAAATTGAACCCTGGTAAAAATAAAAGTCTCAAAAGTTCAAAAAACTTATATACTCACGGTCTCAACTCCCATGTATTTTTAGACCGTGAGTAACGTTTTTGGAACTTTTGAGACTTTTATTTTCACCAGGGAAGTAAAAGTGAAATGCAAAATATTTAGTATTGTTGGTAAATTACGTAAAATTTATGTGGACTACGTACATATTTTCAGCAGAACAAATCAGCGTGACTTGTGTATGTGTTGGTATGCAATGACTCACATTACACCATACACAAAATTCAGCTGATGGTTACGTGAACCCAGTCTATATATTATTTGTCATTAGTGGACAAATTATTCAAAATGGAAACGAGTCAGAGCTTCTTTTGGGCTTGTAAGTGTAAGTGAACGATTTACAGAAATCACGAAAACAAACAACTGCAGTTTTAAAAAAGGTTTCAAAACTATGCACGTTTTCTTCGAATATTTAGGATTAGGATAAATGAACTAGTAAGCGGCCAACTAACAACATTTTTCAACTTCGATATGTTCTCATAATAATACAAATGGAAATGTTGAATAGTTTGTATTTTTCGTTGGTCATTAACTTAATCGAGATTCGAATAACAATGCCATGCGGATACTAAAACTAGGTAGATTGACACCGACCACTCAACTTTGGCTGTGAATAATTCCATTTATTGAGTTATTGCTAAATTAGTCTACGACCATATTGGGTTAAAGTTTATTAACTTTCAAACTAACCAAGACGAGAGTAGCTATCACTTGTTTTCTGCGTGGTAAATTCGACTCTTGCAAATGGTCTACTTTTTCCCAGTTACCTACCACTAATGCTTTAATTCCCGGCCAAACATACAACTTTGCATTTGTGTTTAAAAATAATTGGAAGCATGAACAATGGTCAAACTTGTTACGGAAATACTCAAATTGACATAGGGTAAATGCCCCAGTTATCGGTCATGTAGAAGTCTTCCGCCAAACCATAGTTTCACTAGCTACCGGCCACATTTCAATAAGAAATTACTGGTGCATTTACCCTATAAAAATAAACATAACCAAAAACCCGTACGTATCAGAATAGATGTGGCGAACAGAATAGATGTGGCAAAGAGACTCGAACGTATCTAAATATACAAATGAGAAAACAATCCAACTGTAAGAATTTCAAAGATCCACAGAAATTACCCAAGGTAATGTCAAAAGCCCTACCGAATTACGTCTCAGACCATTCAAATCTAGAAAAGCTTATATTCAAGGACTAAACCATTTTCCCCTAAAACCCTGAAACACTTGTTCTCTAAAATTTTAATCCGGCTACAACTTTGAAACACGTGTTCACTTAAAATTAATTCTCTGCAACTTCACCTTTGAAACTAACTTTCTAACTCTCATGTTCTGAGGATTCGGGTCATCCTGCCCAATTATGAAAGTGGCCATATACCACGATTGGGCCATATTTCTCCAAAACCCTGAAACACGTGTTCGCTCAAATTTAATTCTCTACAACTTCGCCTTTGGAACCACCTTTATAACTCTCATAGTTCTGGAGATTCGGGTCATCCTGCTCAATTATGGAAGTGGCTATATACTAGGATTGAAGCATATTTTTCCAAAATCCTGAAACTCGTGTTCGCTTAAATTTAATTCTCTGCAGCTTTGCCTTTGACAGTAAATCTCCATATTGCATAGTTAAGGAAATATAGACGATATATAACTGTTTTCGTATATTGCCAAGAATCTCAATTTCGTCCATTCCATTGGTCCCAGTGCCCAAACCCTGACCCGATTTGCTTTCATTTGACAACAAAATGAGGAATTTCCGTGCTATACTTGCTGAGATATTTGCGCAAAAGTTTCATCGACCCTCGAAAATTTCGTGTCCGACCTCCACTTCTTCGACCATATCTCCGGAACTACTTGGCCGATTTTGCTCATCTTCGACATGGGAGGCATGTACCTTTCAGGGAAAAACAGTTTAGGCTGAAAAAAAAGTGGAGACGGACAGATGGACATTTTTTTATTGATGATTCGTCATCTCTAGACGATAATAGATGCATCCCCCCCTCCCACCTCGATCTTCCTCATGTTACAATAAAATTGTTTGTAGTAAACGTACGGGTCCAATAATTTTGTGGCGAAATGATCGGTTGCTGGTGGTTGGCCGAAGACTAATGTATTTACCCTACATAGTAATATTTTAGAAATATTTTACTCACTTAGTATGTAAAGTACGAAAAGAGGCATAGAAGAGGCATAGGCATAGAAATGTAAAGATGAAAAATCGCCCGTTCATTTATCCCTCCCAAAAATAAAATAAAACTTATGGAGACATCGAGCAGAGTGTCGTTGTCACATATTTTCCAAATTCTTAAGAAAGCTACTTTGCAGGTGTCGAATATGTTTTTCCTAGTCCTTCGTCTTTATGCGACGAATATCCTTAAGGTTCTTTAAAATTCATCTAAAAACTTCATAAATTAATAGAGGAGAAAGACTTTAATTAATCGGGAAAAAATACAATTTCAATTAAGAAAAAATTTACATTTCTTTCTAAAAGTTTACACAACACACTCTATAATTCAGACGATAGACACACACACCCACATATCACCCAGCTTTGAACGTAAAATAGTCGGGTAATTCGAAATTCTACAAAAGACTTTTGGGGATAAAATTTAACAATCAAAAACAATAGAATGATTTCATTGTGAGGAATCGGCTAAATAAATTAAATCCCCGAATTTCACTATACGCTTTAACACCCACAGGAAAACTGCCGTCCAGTTGCGTCGACGTTCACAGAATACTTTTTATAGTTGATGCCAATCCCTACAATAGGAATATAAATAAAGAAATAATTTAACGAAAACTTTGCACATTTGAATTGAAACAATCATAATTCCTATCTATCTTCTATGAAAAGTATTTGAAAACTATTTTTTTCGATATTTTTCCACCAAAATGTTTCAATATGCAGGCCTGATTCAGAGAAGACAAGACACACCAACAGAAAATACCTAAGTATAAATGTGTTTCGTAATAATTTACTACTGAAAATATGAAAAATATTTGTTTTTCGTAATGATTTAAAAGTTTTTTGGTAAATGTTTCGAATTACATCTTAAAAATAAAGTATTTAGAAAAGTTTTTTGTTTTCTTTAAATTCATTATGTAAAAGTAAAATATTTAAAACATTACCTATCTTCAAATATCAAGCTGGTTTGAGCTGGGTGTTTATGCGATAAAACCAGTTGAATTCGATCAATTATTTTAGTTTTTATTTGTTACTTTTGTTTGGAATTCAGGAAAACGAGAGAAACTTTTTAAAGTGATTAATGACAAAGACGTTTATCTTTTAATTTTTTCTTGGTTTAATGGCAATTTTATTATTTTTCGTTATTATTATATTCATTTTATGTGTGAACATGCGTAATTAAAATTTAGATGATTATTTTGAAACAGAACCCTTAACAAACTTAGATGAACCGTAGTAGAAAATATTAGGCAAAACCAAACTGTGTTACCAATGACAATTGTCCATAAAGTGATCAGATAGTGATCGTTGAATGTGATTTACTTTTTAATTTCCATATTTTTAAATAGAAATTTTAATCACGTTGTTATCCCTATAATAACCCCACCACCAAAAAATTACCTTTTCAAGGTTTTAACGAAACTTAAAATTTATGTTTTTTAGTTTACAAACCTGTGTTATGTAACCCCTTCAATCAAAAATGTGAAAAATCTTAATTCAAAAATAAACATTAAGCAAATTAACCTGGTGCATGAAATTATTTATCATTCCTTTAATTGTGGAAGATATTCTCTTTAACCGTAATTTGTCTTCAAAAAATTATTTTTAATCTAAATTTATTTGATTGCATACGCGCGCTGTTTCACCTTAAAAATTATTACCCTAGTGAATATAAATAGAACTTATTAATCTGTGACAATGATGACATTCTTCATTCCCCTATGTTTGTTTTCTCGTTTTCGCTTATGCAATAAAGCATAGTATTGACAATTGAGAGGAAATCTCGGCAAGCCTCGATGTTCCCCTCAAATGTCAATAAAATGCTATTATGCTAATTTTTTGTGGCTAAACGATTTTGCTATAACAACCAAAGTCTATAAACACAAAAAGTAGCGCGGATCGCCAAAATTTATCAAGTTACGAGTAGACACCGTGATTTTTGCGGTGAATTTGGGTAAGATTATGTCAAATCATTGCGCCATATCTTGAGTCGATTAGTCAAGAAGGATGAAACATACACAAACAGCTGTAATATCATTTTAATTACAACTTTAAAATGTTTATTTGAGTAAAATTTGGTAAGATTTTTTTGTTTCTTGTCGATTGCTTACAAGGAGTGCGTTAAGTTAACTTTGGCAGATCAACCCATTTAAATTACATGGGTAGATCTGTCAAAATGATCACCAGTAAACTTCACCAGCTGTACGCGCTCAAGTAGATAAGATGAACGGAATCTAATATGTTGAAATGATTTCTGAAACTGAAAAGAGAAAGTGAAAATAATTTTTCTTCGCGATATTTTGTGTTCTGCAATTGATCGAATTGATCGAAATTAGTAATTCTGAAGATGTGATTCATGTTCCAGAATTCAGTCTAAGATCCTAGAACAAGATTTCTTAAGAATGGTGGTATATCAACATCAATATTACTGTACAGTACAAGCAATTCTCTGTGTCATTCTGTTTTATACAATACTTGAAGACAGTATAAAGCTAGAATCGACGAAAAGGAAACCTGAAACAGAATACTCGGTTCTAGCGTCGGGTTCTTATGGGAATAAATTTCGCCCCGCAGCGAAGAGCTCGGCGCTTGTGTTTTTATACTAATAAGACGTTAGTGCCGGAACCAAGTAGCCTGTTGCAGGGTTATTTTTTCCTTTACGCCAGTCCCTGCTTTTTGCTGTGTTAAAATACCGTATAAAAGAGAAAGACCCAGAGAACTGCTTGTACAGAAACGGAAATGATATACCAAGATCGTAAAGGAGAACACAAGCGAGCAATTTGAATTGTCGATCTCAGCAATTCTGTGACACAAGAATCATCGAAATACGACGAATTTGCAATTTTGATGAAAATACGTGTGTGCTTTGACAAGAGAATCGCAATTAATTGACGCGAATTAGAAAACTTTCTAATTTTTCGAAATCGGTGTTGACAGTTGTTGATTCTGAACATTGATCGAAATACAACGAAATTGCTCATCCCAGCAATGTTTCTGTTTATGAAACTTCAGCAGAGTTTACGTCAAATCGGTGTCAAAAATACATATTCACCGCATTTACTGTGTCGTACTCATGCCTGATCCGCGCTACTTCCTCAGTTTTATACTTTGTTAACAGCATCTTCGCCCATGATCGCAGCTTGCCATTTTGTTACAAAGAAAATGTAAGAAATTTGTCGTAATTGGTTGGTATACCATTGGTACTGCTGTAAGTGAATATTCCCGCAAATCTTTTGATCATGGGGTGCAGCAGGTGTGTTTTTACTGAGAAACAAAACGCATACGCCTATGTGCTTTTAAAACGTGTTTTGCTGTTTTCAAGAGTACCCCTTTTTTTAAATACATTTTGTATTGACAAAACTGCAAAACAGCTAACGTTTGACAGCAAGTGGAGTTAAAGGCACACAACCGTATCTCTCAAACAAAATAATTGGTCGGGCGGTTGAGTGATTTTCATTTTATTTCAATAAAACAATTGATTTGAAGATAAACATTGTTCTGCGACATACCTTGAAAATGTTTATATTTTTTTAAATTCAATTTCGTTTTTGTACATTCAAATAAATTCGCGTAAATATTCACTTACAGCAGTACCATTGGTACCAACCTAATACGACAAATTCCATACATTACTGGTAAACTGACAGCATACCAGACAACATCCCACAGATATGAGCGGGAAAAAATTTAATTTTTCACAACGAATAACGTCAGCGTACCTATTATCGAACTAGTTCCTATTGTTGAACGTTTGAACAAATCATAGTTTGCCATGCATTTGAAATGTCAAAAATCGCACGCTCAATAATGGGTACATGGTACATATTTTATTGTTTTTATTGTAAATTGTTTAAATAATGAATCGAATTACTCTTTCCATATCTAGAAAAACGCAAAAATAACTAAAAAATTAAATAAATATAATTGTAGGCACGCTTTTTTGCAGCTTTAAGTCAAGCGAACGGTCGAAAGAATAAAAAAATAAGACGTTCAACAATAGGTATACTGACGTTAGTTACAATTAAGTAAAAACATAAATTAACCGTTCATATTAACAGTACATATGGCATACAGATTCATACAAAAAATATGAAAAAAATTACAAGCCTGTGATCAATTGAGATAAAGAAATTGTACAAAATATTTTCAAAGCAATTCTCCTATTCGGAACAAAACATCACAGTGTAATGCAATGTATGCTTTTTCGCAAACCGAGCATTTAATGGTCTTCCATGATTGAATACTTCTATTCAAACCCTCATGAGCTAAACGATGTATCGTACCGTGTCGAACATAATGTGAAATGTCAAAATTTAACAAAAAAGATAAGATAAAATAATTTCCCCGCAGGTGCATAATCTACTATTATCACTTTATTTACTTCTAATTCTAATCCAAACTTAGCTATCTGAAAAGATTCCTTATCAAAATCCAATTATTTATTTACTTCTCAAAACAGACTTTGAAATTCGTAGCCAAAATTTTGAGGTTTTGAATAAACATTCAATGATGCTGTGACGATTTTTGATGCTCGACTTGTGCAAAAGTACGATGTTGTGTGTTGTTGTGTTTCGAATAGATATACTATTTTGAAATATTTCGGACAATTTTCAAAACATTTTCCTTCATCTGAATTATTTTGTTTCAAAGAGATGCATTATGTTTCTACAAAAAACACAATTACCGCTCTTCCAACTGTAGAACTTGAAATCTGTTAAAAAACACACATTATTTACCTATGTTCTGGAACACCGTTCCTCCTTAAAAAATCCAATTGTTCGAGATACCATACAGAGAGAGTCATGCGCCAGGGTAATTCTACTTATTTTAGTAAAATTTGATTCAATTCCGAGAATGTCTGCTTTTAATTAAAATTTTTTACTGTTTTGATTAGTCACACTATGAAAAAAATAATAAAGAAAGCATTTACAGAACAAACACCATGTTCGGTGCCTTATTGAATTAATCGCTTGGGTGATCACAATATAAATATTCGCTATTAATTACTAAAACAGTGTTTGTATTCCCGTGATTTATATATTTATGTATGTCCTTTGATTATAGTACCATATACATATTTATACATAACCAATCAGCTCCATTATACATAAAACTTCGAAACGTATTTTCCTGATCTTGAACTCTAATTATTATCAGCCTTGCACACACCCCAACCTCTAAATTTAACGATATTTTAATCGAAACCTTCATTTCCAACCCGAAAAACTCCAGTTTCTAATCATACAGATGAATGAATTATTATTTTTAAAGTAAAGCAAAAAATCGTTTAAGATATTTTCATTTGTTTTTGTTTTCTAGATTGATTTTGATTGGTAGGTTCAAATTTTATATACGGTAGTGTTAAGAACTTTATTTTGCGGCATTTCGCGTGAAACCACGGGAAATTGCTGTTTTGTAAACATATGGTGAAAGTGTATTGGTACGAACGAAAATACAATGGTTTGGACATTTTTATTTTGACGAGGCGCCAACCACATGAGTCAAAATAAAAATGAATCATTTTCGCAAGGGCGTGCGAGTAAAATGTTTTCCTATCACTTGTAAGCGAAAACAGCTTTTCGCTGCATGTGCATCAACATACTCACACCGTCTACAAAAAATAACTTTCATTATATACTCGGCACTTCGCGCGGCTGCCATATTTTGCGGCGGCGACCCCCACTTATGCATGCAGAAATGTTCACAGTCACTTCCTCTACAATCCTTGTGGATAAATAAAATTTAGCGACACGGCACTTCGCACCTCCGTCCATAACCTAAAAATTTTGCTTACATTTGTGTCACACACATATATACAAAACATGTTTTTTATGGGCTTTATATAGCGCCTTCTAAGAGCCAAACGAGGCCGGTACCACCCTTTTTTAAAATCTCATATGGCGTAGAATGCCCAGCCCAAGGTTCCTGCCATTTTCGAGCGCTAGCCAAAACATATGCAATGGACCCGTACGTATCAGAATAGATGTGGCAAACTGAATAGATGTTACGAAAAGACTCGAACTTATCTAAGTAAATATTGCCTTAACTCTTAAGTATATGCAATTACGCCCACATCGTTCAAATTAAACTGGAAATTGCCGAAAGGGAATATTGAGAAACCCGCACGAACGAACGACGCTAAAAACCTCTCCAAGCCCTTAAAATAAGCAATAAGTTCATAACCGACCTACATCACTTAGGAGACGCCTCTCACCCATACTTCCATAGACAAAAAAGTTCACCTCTTTTTTCTCTACAACACTGCACAAAAAACCTAATCATTAAAGGAATATTCACGAAAAATCACAAAATATCGTGTAGGGTCGGTTCTAAATTATATGCAGGGTTTGGAAAGGTTTTTAGCGCCGTTGCTTTGTAGGGGTTTTTCAATGTTGTCCTTTCGGCAATTTCCAGTCCAATTTAATGTGGACGTAATTGCATACACTTAAGAGTTAAGGCAATATTTACTTAGATACGTTCGAGTCTTTTTGTGACATCTATTCTGTTTGCCACATCTATTCTGATGCGTACGGATTCCTTGCATATGTTTTCATTAACTTTGGCTTTTATGAAAATGCACTTTCTGTATTGAAAATGATGATTTTCTAAAGGTCATATCTCCGGAACCACTGAACCGATTTTAATGAGTGGAAAGGCACTTCGCCCGTAGAATCCAGGAAAAATATTTTTCGGGGGTACGTGGCAAGGGGAGAAAGTCAAAATTAGCTGCATATATGGTTTGGCAGTCTACGAAAATAAATTTTCCTAATTTCTGTTCCTATGTGGACTTGCGTCACGGGCGCATTGCTACCGCGCGCCAATAATTTTCGCGGGCCTTAGCAAGGAAAAACTACTATCAGAAATGTTTATTTTGACTGGTGTAGTTGAATCCTGCGCTATCAACTTAGGATTTTGCACCGTCAAAATAAAAATGCCTCAACCGTATTGTAATATACTGTTGTTGCCGCTTGCCGATTATTCTTACATGGTGCCCTGTGTTGTGTTATCGCACATTTTCTAAGTGATGAAAATATTGTTTGAAGTTCAATAGTAAAAATACTAACAAATGAGATGACTACATTTAAATTTTGTGGAATTTAACTCGTAGTAGTCAATCTAGTGCTTGCATTTCGAACGATATACTCCTCCAATCTATGTTATATTTCAAAACCATATACTATCATAGTTTTGGGACCAATAAACAGTTTGCATTTCATGGTCCGTTACCATAATCGTAAACAAACATGTTGACGCTAATATAGAGCCTCGTTGTTAAAACATTAGAATCTTTTCTGATTCAATTTGATTGTTTAACAGATGATTAACCTCCTTTTAGTTTCTTTATAAACTGTTCTATACGCAAAGTAGCGAATACTTAAGCTACAAAAAAATCATTCGATACAAAAAATGGACAATGACTGAGAATTTTGTGGTTAATTCGCAAACGCTTGTTTGTGCCTAAATTGTATATTTACCGTAATGAAAATAATAAAAAAATTTCAGTTGAACCTACTAATCGAATGCAAAATCGGACTAATTTTCATTTGAACCTACTAATCAAATGTCTTTTACAATTCTACTAAATAGGAAATTTGATTTTCTTCAACTTTTACAAGCAATATTGAGAAATTACTAATTTTTTTCATTTTCATGACAACGCAAAATATTTTAGGACAACAAGCTCGGTGATATCTGTTTCTCATTACGTTATGTACCAACAGCTGGCAAATTAACTGTCGTCATTTTGGAAGCTAAGAACTTGAAAAAGATGGACGTCGGCGGCTTATCTGGTAACATTAGAATAGAGTTCTTTTTATTTTTGGATTTGATTGAAAAAATAACAATTTTTTTAATCAAATATTCGAACAAATTGGAAAAGAAATATAATATTCGAATTCCGAATGAAAAAAGCGAAATTTTAAATTCTAATTTTATTTTTACAAATAATCACTTCCAGATCCTTATGTCAAGATAGCATTGATGCAAAATGGCAAACGTTTGAAGAAAAAGAAGACAAGTATCAAAAAATGCACCCTGAATCCATACTACAATGAATCGTTTTCATTTGAAGTTCCATTTGAACAAATACAAGTATGCGAGAATGTATTGTACTATCCTACATGAAAAACGTCTATTTGTTTGAAATCCCTAACCAGAGAAAAGCTTTTAATTCAAAATTAATATTTTCCTCACAATTAGATTCTTCTCTCTGTTATGTTCTGTGCAAATCTGTTGTACGTTGTTATCATGTTATTCCATGTTGTGATAATAATTTAATTTTCTCGAGAATGCCTACCTCTTCCGACTTTATTTAAGTTCTTAAACTTTCCGATCATTCGGCCTATTAAGATGTTTTTTTTTTCAGTTAAATTAGCCTTTTGTTGTGTTATTGGTTTTAATTTTAGCGGAGGGACGATATTTTTTAGGGCTGCAACGACGGTTACGTCTAAATAGTATCGCCTCTCTTCATTTAAATTTATTGTATGAGAGATATGGAACATAGCAAATTGTCACTTTGAAATGTCAGTTGGTACAATGTCTATTTTCCCATTGATTGTTCCAACAATCTCTTAATCAATAAATTTCGAACGAAAATGACTAGAAGCTTTTTCTCAAATTATAAATGTGAATATTGTTCTAAATCTTGATTCAAAAATATTTAGCTTAAATGCTCCCTTTTTCCATTTTTGAGACATTTTTACAGCTGGAGAGGTGACAGCTCGAAAGATTTGAAGTAAAGCAAATTATTCTGTTCGAAAACGACGCCACGCTCTAGTGGGTCCAGCAAAACGTGACTGACTTACACTCGAGGACTACATCCCTCATCTTCGGCTCCCCCTCGAAGATAAACAAATTTCGCCGCAGGTGCATAATCTACTGTTATGCCCCAAGACATTGATTGACTTATTAAGTTTTACATGCTTCATATTAGAGCCGAAAGTAAGCAGAAGTCAATGTTGAGTAGCGAAAGTTTACTTTCGCCCCTCAAAACTGACACTTTCACTTTCGGCTCTAATGTGAAGCATGTAAATGTGATTTTGATATGTCGGGGCCGAAAACGGAGCATTTTTGAATCTGAGAATCACATTTACACGAAAAAGTCTTTTAGCTTCATTATGTTCGTGTATAAAAATTTTTTGTAAGAAAAATGTTGCTTTTGATGTTAGTAAAATTTAAAAAAAAACTAATAGTTTTTAATCTAATTCGTTTAATTGGTGTTTAATTTATAAATTATGTACAAATTTAAAAGTTTCTTTTTTGATTTTGTTCATTATTTGTAGTTCGTTCAGAAGCTTCATGCTACAGAAAGACTTCCAACAGAAAATAGATTTGTTCTACTAAGGTTCCGATCCAATTTATGGATTTGTATACGTCTTTATTGTTTTGTTTAATTTACGTAATTTAAGGGACTCCTCAAATAATCTTTTCTGATTAATTATTTATATTTCAAAAAAATATGTTGAAGATGAAATGGATGTGGCATACAATGTTTTTTCAGAGCTAGCCTGAATAACAATTACCAAACGTAACAAAAACAGTAATTTTCATTTATGACCGATGTGGAATTCTTTTGTTTAAATTTGTCGCTAAGTTTCTCATGCAAAGCACGGCAGATTGACTGAAACCCTTTATAACACTCGGTACTACAATGTGCATATTATAGCCCCCAAACTGATATTTGAGGTCCTCGTGTTATAATATACTATTTTGTAAAAAACAACTTATGCGACACCATAGAGCATTAAACGTGAATTCGTTCCTTTGTTATTAGTTCAAAAGTTTTCGGTCCAAAATTTTCTCTACTATACCTTTCAGATTTGCAATAAAATGATGATGTTTATGATTTGCAATAAAATTGAAACGATTGAAAAGTTTTTGGTAAATAAACTTGAAAAACTGGTTAGGTATCGTCCAAAAATTACGTAACGCTTTTTTCAGTGCTGCCATCAATTTTCAATCGTTATATCTCAAAAAGTAAGCATTTTTCTCGATCGAATGCATGACGTACCCCCCAAATAAGGGATGTCACAAACAAAATCTGGACGACTTCAAGTGCAGTAAAGGAGCTAATGGAACGAATTAGCTCAGTAGTAACGTACTGGCTTTCCACCAAGAATATCCGGGTTAATTCCTGGTGGTGACAAATTCTGTATCTATCCTATAGGATTTTCTTCACTGTATAGCATGAAAGTAACGTTTGCTTTCTGCACAAAATAGTTTCTGACTTTATTCGCGATTCTCTATGAGAGAAATTACAGTTTTCAATAATCTTTAATTTTAAAATAAGTCATTGCAACTATATGTAATGTTTTTAAACAGCAAGCCCCCATAAAATAAATGTATAAATTAAATTTCTGTCAATTCTGTCAATGCTCAGTGAAGAAGCAGTTCCAGACCTTGTGAACAAAAACCTTGAATTTATTATGTGAGTAACAGAAGATACGGTTTTGCCAGAAAATATCAAAAGGTATTTGTTAGGATGTACTGTATCAGGGCAAAGTTGTCGGCTTCACGGATGGGATGTTTTTTTGATACAAGAGTACATTGTTGCCCAAAAGTAGCTAGTTCGGTTCGATAATTGACAGATTGATATGTTTGTTTCGCGTTTTAGAAGAGGTTTATAGTCCCACACGGCGTTCCTTACGACAATGCAAGACCACAGGTTTCGAATTTGCTATGGTCTTACGTCAAGTAGCATAGCTTTTGGCTTTTTGTCGGAGGTCTAACGCAGTGTTTTTTTCTACTCATCATATTACTTTAGCTGTCATGTTAATATGTTAGCGCAATTTTTTGCTACTTTTTTATTTATTTCAGTGCTAAAAAAGCAAGTTTTGAAAAAATCTCTTTCCAAGGATAAAATTTAGAAATTTTACCGATTTTACTGTCAAATGAGGGACTGTTGAAATTTACATATTTTTGTGCAAATTTTTGCTTCACTTTTTACATCAAATTGAGCAAATTTCCTCTACTTCTTATGTTAGGCAACAAATTAAATTCATAAAATACTCTTAAAAAGTGTACAATACGTTGGGCAAATAAAGCATTACATTTGGAATTACAGCGGTGCACAGTAAGAATGTCCCGCTTATTGATGCTTTCTCGTTTTCTAAATCCACATTACTATACACATTGGTTGCGTACCATGTAGCTTGACACCTTTTTTGTTGTGGCGGATTGTTCAAGGAGTTCAAAATTGCGGTAGGTCGCTTCGGTGAAAATTCACGGGTGTAACAACACTATTATTGTTAACTTATTAACTAAAAGCACACTGCTGTACCTTAACGTCCTGAATAACAATATTTAAATGACTGGAGGATGATATTAAAATGCAATGAAGTTTTTTAAACCGAAGCGACCTACCGCATTTTTGAACTCCTTGAACAATCAGTCAAAACAAAAAATTTTTCAAGCTACATGGTACGCAATCAAAATGTGGATAGTAAAATTGTTCAGATAATGTGGATTTAGAAAACAAAAAATGTCAAGAAGCGGGACATTTTTATCGTGCATCGCTGTATAGAAACGAAGCAGTGTGTCATTGAAATCGTCCAGATTTTATTTGTGATACTCTTAAGTTCAGTTAAGTAAGTGGCCATATACCAGAATTGTGCCATATTTCCCCAAAACCCTGAAACACGTGTTCGCTTAAATTAAATTCTCTACAGCTTCGCCTTTGGAACCAACTTTCTAACTCTCACAGTTCTGGAGATCAGGGTCATCCTGCCCAATTATGGAAGTGGCCATATACCACGATTGGGCTATATTTCCTAAAAACCCTGAAACAGGTGTTCGCTTAAATTTAATTCTCTACAACTTCGTTTTTGGAACTAACTTTCTAACTCTCACAGTTCTGGAGATCCGGGTCATCCTGCCCAATTATGGAAGTGGCCATATACCAGGATTGGGCCATATTTCCCCAAAAGCCTGAAACACGGGTTCGCTTAAATATAATTCTCTACAACTTCGCCTTTGGGACCAACTTTCTAACTCTCATAGTTCTGGAGATCGGGGTCATCCTGCCCAATCATGGAAGTGGCCATAGACCAGGATTGTGCCACATTTGCCCAAAACCCTGAAACACGTGTTCGCTTAAATTTAATTCTCTACAACTTTACCTTTGACAGTAAATCTCCATATTGCATAGTTAAGGAAATATAGACGAAAAACTGTTTTCGTATAAGGCCAAGAATCTCAATTTCGTCCATTCCATTGGTCCCAGTGCTCAGACCCCTGACCCAATTTTTTTTCAGTTTTGTGACATCAAATGCTTTCATTTGACACCAAAATGAGGACTTTCCGTGCTATACTTGTTGACATATTTGCGAAAAAGTTTCATCAATTCTCGAAAATTTCATGTGCGACCTCCACTTCTTCAGCCATATCTCCGGAAATACTTAGCCGATTTTGCTCATCTTTGAACTTGAATCATGGGAGGCATGTACCGTTCAGGGAAAAAAAGGTTAGGTTGATCGATTGAGCCGTTTGGAAAAAAAGTGGAGACGGACGGACGGACGATCTACCCCATGTTACATTAAAATTGTTTGTAGTAAACGTATAGGACCTTCGTACTTCGTACGGGTCCAAATATAAGATCTTCAATGCATTCGCTGTCGGTGTGTTAGTAGAGTGTGTAAGTTGGTTAAGACCGTATATAAGTCGGTTAAACCAAACACCCAAAAACCTGTACGGTTAAACTAATACACACCTCCAGCCTTTGGATCAAAGCATCGTACTGAATAGACGCGTGTATAAGCTGTTTAACCAACACTCGGAGCTTCGCTTCTCGTGCGTATACACCGCTTATATACACTTCTATGCAGTAATATACTATTATAGACTTTTTTCTGCGCAAGCTTTTAACACCACAAAAACGTACACCAAACAAACACCACAAAGTTTACGAAGTTCTTATTTAAATCAGGGTTATTGTAATTGGACTTTTATCAGTTTTGAAATTTTTGAATTTTCTATATTTTTTTCAAGCTCTCCTGAAAGCAGATACGTGCCTACACACATTCAAACATCTGCGTGACTAGATATACCAACAGAAGAATTCAACTAAATAAACTTAGATTAACAATTTTGATGACTTCGAGATCTTTTTTCGATCAAATATTTGTATTACGATCCATTTCGAAACGTATTTTTTTCGTCTTTTTTTACCTGTTATAAGAGATGATAATAAAAAACGTGAATGAAAATACAAAATATATCCTCCTCTTACCAGACAATTCACCATCAAACAACCCAAACCAATGAAACAGGATTGAATATACTACATTTTCGTCTACTTAGTATTTACTTTTTACCGAAAAAGATAAATTTCAATACAAAATTCACTCACCGCACACAACAAACACATAAAAAATTATTTTCATTCGCAAAAAGAAAAAATAAAAAAAAATTGTCAATTGAAACTTTCAAAATTGTTCATTCTTCGTCTCATTAATTTTTCATCGTAGAACAATTAATTTTCTTTTTTATAATTTGTAGTTGAAAATATCGATTGATTGCTTTTCGTAAACCCTTCAGTGGTTTTTGTCAAAATTTATGATAATAAGAAAATCAACTTTTTGACTTTTCTTTTAGGTTTTGTAGATCCATGTGAACAATTTGTGTATGTCAATTTGAAAGCTCTTTCATTGATACTTTCTAGTTTTCCGATTGAAATACCTCAATGTTTAATAATTTAAAGGATCGAATCAAAATCTAGTCTTAAATTTGGCAGAAAAGGAACCAAACAAAATACCACCCTTAGACAAAGTTCCTCAGTGTGTAATAGCTTTCCTTGTGCAAAATCACAAAATTTGTAGTTTTTTATCGAACAATTTTATGTTATGTTACATGCGTATTATGTTTCGTTCATTGAAGAAATTCATAAAATCTGGCCATGATCGAAAGATTAGATTGTCGCTGTCATCTCCTTAACAAAATCCTTCAAATGCATGCCACCATCGAAGTGCTTAAAATGTTTATTTTATTCAGCCACTGTTTGTTGTGTAATAATTGAATTTGAATTCGAAAAGAAATGTAAAATCATTACTTTTGTACGTAAACATTTAAGTTTTGAATTGAGGCTGTGTTTTCTTTTCACATAGAATTGTGTGATTTGAGCGAAATATTTATCGTTAATTGTGCAAAAGAGAAACCATTTATTCAATTTGTAGTCATGTGTTGCAAAGGATGGTGAAAGAATCATTGTTCCTCGTGAAATCATGGGCCGTGAAGATCATAGTAGGAATCTAGTTCGGTTCTAAGGTTGGCCAGGTCTAAAGAGAACTTACAAAAAAATTTTTCATATAACGTTGATATGTGTAGATGAAGGTAAGGACATATATCTCCTATGTAATCATCAACAACTCAGCGTTAAGTCTACTTGCTACTATGAGATGTGATGTTGAGTGTAGCGTAGCGCCATCGTATGGCTTACCGGTGTCAGGGACTGTTGGGATGTTCCGTTATTCTACTACTACTAGTTTCGCGCCTAGTACATCTCATAGGTGTCGCACGGCTTGCCACTCGCACAGTAAAAATTTTCCGGTAATGAACCACAAACAGCGAAACTAGTAATGATCTAGCCTCTATCCCTTGATGAAGAGATTATAATTATTACTATAAATCATGTATCAATGTAATTCGATAAGGATTTAAAAAGAATAAAAAAATAATTTCTTCAATACAGACCCTAGTTTTATATATTCAGTTCCGGTTTGGACAAATTCTGTAAAAGTTTTTTCTTAAACTTAGTTGAAAGTATTGTTCATAAGCATATCCAAGCTTCTATGTTTGGATAACTTTGGGGTTTTGTGTCTACAGCGATGAATTCAGTGTACTCATATCTGAGTCTATTTTAAGGCGTAGATGTAATAAACATCAGATGAGATCCTATGTTGAGAATTCACGTTAAGTATGTGGTTTAACTTTGCGAACGACCACAAAATAAAATCATTCTTAGGAGAACCGGTATTTGACCCCTACCAGTTCCGCTCCTAGCACTTAGATGGCAGTAGGTTTTTCGCAGAGCTTACCTTTTCATGGGTAGATTTGGCATTCTTTGCGTTATACATGATCTTTAGTCGATAAATAGTTTCTCAGTAAACAACCTTGCACGAGAAATATTTCATCTCAAAGCCAGTATTTCATAACCGTACATTTCTATGTATAAAAACCCCGTACAGATACTGTTTGTAGACTCACACACAAAAACAGTATACAGAAGAAACATTGTCATTGTCAGCATTAACAATGGCTAAGTTTGACTGCAGTACCGTAGCCAGTCGAAAAACTTAAGGGGATGGTAAGGGGTTTTCAATGAAACGTTTATTTGAGCTACGACGATATTTTAAATAACGTTTTTTAAGACCCTTGCCTTTTAATCGCCAGAATAAATTGTGAAAATGAAAGCTGAATTGTGAAATTTTCAAGGCGCTTTTATCTATTTCTCCATAATTTTACCTATAGACGTGGAACAAATCTCTTGCATTTCGGACCAAACAACTTCTACCCGGACTCAGACGAAATTTTATTATAATTTTTTTCCATTACAAGGGGTGAAAATGGAAAATTCCTTTACATGATTGAAGTCTGTGGCCAAAGCAGAGAAAATTACAACGAGAGTAAAGTTTATGGCTAAAATTGCAAGAGATGCCGCAAATCACTCAAGTTTTAATTTTCTCTCCTAATACCAGAAACTTCACCCAAGTTAAAATTTTCTCTGCGAGGGCTACAGACTTATTCTGAGTTAAGTTTTCTATTTAAATTCATAATTTTTTCGCAATTACATGCGAAAATTAGTATTTTTCACCAAAAAGATAACGCAACACACTTTTCGTCCCTAGGGACAGAAAGGTGCTAAAATAGTTTCGCCCCAATACCGTAAATGACACATGAAAATACGAATTTTCGCAAAGCAATTTGAAAAAATATTTTGTTTAAGAATGTTGTATCCAGTCACATATCGAGTGTTTTCAGTTTATATCTTTGGTGTTCGGTTTTTTGAACGTTTGATGTTTTGAACGTCGGCTTATTAAAGCCTACATGGCGAATTTAAATCGTCTGAAGTTATTTACCGATCACATCCTTCATCATCCCCTGGCTACGGGGCTGTTCAACTCAATGTGAAACTATTGTGCACAACATTTTTTAAACAATATCATTTTCCAATTCATAAAAACCTATTTATAGAAAGTGCAACTAGTCGTTACTGTTGTGGATTACGATCGTATTGGTACATCTGAACCAATCGGAAAGGTTGTGTTGGGATACCAAGCTTCCGGCACGGAGCTACGTCATTGGTCCGATATGCTGGCCTCACCAAGACGCCCAATTGCTCAATGGCATACATTAAAGGATCCAGAAGATGCCGATAAGAAAGAGTAAGAAAACTAATGGAATCGAGACAGAGCAGAGCGATCTCAGACAAAACGTTAAAAAGCAAAGGAGAAAGTTCTTAACATAAAAATTATTTCTTATTTTTATTAACTTTTTGTATTTATTTTTGTTTGTTTTTCTTTGAACGAAAATCAAGCGAAAAACTCGATTAACATTAGAAGACATGGATTTTATTAAAAAAAACAATGAGTAAAGGTTTATTCGTATGTTAGAATTTGCTAGAATTCTTAACATTCAATCCAAAAAATAGTCCAGCTTTTGATCACCGATGAGGTGCGCAATAACACGCGTACTTTTTCGAAAATATAAACTTACTCAATTTTAGTGTAAATTTTACATTTGATTTTTGTATTATTTTGTCTAATTTTCTCTTACAGAAGTAATCTAATAATAAATTTATGACTAAATATTAAGAACAATAATAGCTATAAAAGTTTAAAAAAGAAAAGAAAATTGATGTTCTCTTATATTGTACGAAAAAGTAAAAAAAATCATTTAGATAAAAAATAAATTTTCCGAGATAAGAGAGTTGTGTACAAAATTGAAAAAACATCGAAATAGTGTAAATGCATAAAAAAGTGAAACAAATGAGAATTTATGATTTTTAAAAACCAAAAAACTTATTTTTCGATATTTCATCAATTTTGTACATGCTTTTGAAATGTTTTATAAGTAACTGAAGCTATGACGTTGTCCTATGCAGGGACCGGATCCATAGATTGTGAAACTTTTCATCCAATATTCATTATTGCCGAAGAAGAAACTATCGATTTGTAACTCGATTCGGCCATGCAACGCAAATTTCTCGATGTTGCCGAATCCTATAACAAACTGAAAATTAAAAAACGGAATCTATAAAATGTAGACGAAATTCAAAAACTCCA
Source organism: Pseudolycoriella hygida (assembly GCA_029228625.1). NCBI lineage: Eukaryota > Metazoa > Arthropoda > Insecta > Diptera > Sciaridae > Pseudolycoriella > Pseudolycoriella hygida. The sequence goes on from CM055403.1 coordinate 88,681,347, forward strand.
AGAAATTTTGTAAATTCGATGTAGATTTTTATAGTAAGTGACACCCTCGTGCGTAAGACTTGGACAAAGTTAAATTAATGACAAGTTTCTGACGTGAATCGTTCAGTAGCCAAAATGTTTCAACGAGTTTTTCATAGATAAAAAGACTCGTCGTTATTTCGAATATTTTTACTAATTAATATTATCTAATCATCCCAGATAATGCTTACCTCTAAAATTCTTATAGTCACTTCCCCAGGTCCGTAAGTTGTGAAATTTTAATTCATCCGCTGAATTATCCTGAAAAAGTAACATCAATATGTACATTCTTAAAGCAAAAGCTTACTCAATGCTGGGATTCGTTATGAGAACTTGGGGATCATCCATTAAAGACGTCCAAATTTATGGACGGACCGACTTTTTCAAAATACGGACAGATTAGGACAGGGGTGGACCCACATTTACAGAATTTGGACGTCCTTTTAAGTTTTTGTTAAAAATAAAGAAGCAGTAGCGGGTATTCAAAACCGATAACACACATATAATTTGTTCATTGTTTACTTGAACCAATTTATCAGATAACAGATTCAGACATTTTTTTTTTTTTTTTACTCGAAAACAATGTCCAAAAATGTCCACATAATTTGAAGAAAATTGAAGAGGCTGTGAGCATTCAGTGGTAGGAGTTCTGAGTTGAAGTTTTAACTATGTTTTGTTAAATTTAAGAATAAGTTGAAACTTTTTTCGTCAATTCACACCCTAAAAAATATTTTATTTTGCAATTTTTACTTTTTTTTTACGTCCTAAATCAGGGAACGGCAAAATTAAAAAAAAAACGGATGCATTTGGACAGGGGATGGACCGACCCTGAAAAATGCGGAAAAAAGTGGACGTCTTTAATGGACGATCCCTTATAAGGAAATTAACAATATTAAAACCTTAAAAAGGATGTACTTTGCGTACGTGCGTTCCTACTTAGAATACGCTTCAGTTGTTTGGAATCCCATCAAGACACTTTTCAGAACAAATTTTGGATGTACGCACTGAGGCGGATTGTGAAACGGGGCGAAAGTCAGAAGCTCTCACCGCATATTTATGGGTGCGAATCGATCAATATTGAAACACTCGCCCGACACACAGTGATTACTTTTTGTATCCGATCTGTATCCGAGCAGTATCGACGCACCTGAAATTAAAAGCAATGTCATTCAAAATTCTAGATCCAATAGTGTTGACAAACACAGGAGAAAATATGGTCTGTATGAGCCACACTAACTTGTACATGATATTAAAACGCTTTTCACTACTACGGTTTCAAAACATACCTCTTGAATCGTTCAAGATGACTATCAGGAAGTTGAAAATTACGTATAAACTGAATGGTAAGACCAGAATTTCATAATCGATGTCAATATCATTTCATCTACATTTATACTGAACCTTGGGTTCTCACTCTAATCAGAAGATGATTAGTCAAGCCTGGTCTCACGACTCTAAAATGAAACTCCAAGTCACGTCGACTTACGCAAAAACAGCTAGCCGACTAGTTTTCGCTAATCCCTTTAGCTTCAGGTGGACCACGGGCTACACGAAACGTTGGTGTTTTATTGAAGGACGGGCTATTTTGCATTTCAATTTTCGAAGAAGATCATATAGTTTGCGGTCTTGTTAACACCCAAAGTGAAAATCGTTTCAACTCTTCGCATCTTTCTAATACCGGTCTGAAGCTCTGCTGGTAGCGAGCCATGCGTAGCACTGAAACAGAAAACAAAAGTTCCGTTTGTCGGTACTAGCAATTTTGTGACATAAGAATCATCGAAATACAGTGAATAATACAGAAAATAAGTGTTTATTTACAATTTCTCAGTTATGATTTTCTGGTCCTATTTAATGAAAAATAATATTTTTTTAGTTTTTTGTATTGTATGTTTATTATGTAAATTATTATCCTAAAGTGAGCCCTTCTTCTCATGAACAATTTTTATTTTCTCGATATAAATGAACAAATTTTACAGTAATAGTGTGTTATGCTACTAGGGCTATAATATTGCATTCCGTGTCTCAGGAGGGTTGAAGAGCCGAGGGCGTTAGTCCGAGATTTTTTAACCTTTCGAGATAAGTAATAGAATATTATAGCCCGAGTAGCATACTATATTTTATTGAACGAGGACATGTAACTTTAATTTGAGTTCTATGATTAACGTATTATAGACCCGTGTGTTATTGTACGTAAATGGCAGCGAATTAGAAATATTTCTGTATTTTGCGAAATCGATGTTGACAGTTGCCTGTTCTAAAAATTCATCGAAATACAACGAAAGCACATAAGTTTAACTTGTCTCGGGGACTGCTGTCAACATTTTATTAACAAAAATAATTGAGGGAGGATGAAATAGTTTGAAAGAGATACTCTAAGGGATGGGAAAATTGACATTTACAATTCACGCTAGAGGTGTGCGGGCCGACCTTTTTTGGAAGCCCGGCCCGGACCGAACCCGATCCGAAACTAAAACCCGAAGCCCGACCGCCCGGAAAACGCTGGCGGCTCGGCCCGACCCGAACCCGATCTAAAATTAAAACCCGAAGCCCAACCGACCGGGATTTTCTAAACCCGAAAGCCCGAAACCCAAACCCGTGAAAAGTAGTTCAGGTTCTGGTCGGGTTCGGGTCGGGTCGGGTTCCGGTGGGCTTCTTTTTCGAATTTCGGGCAACCCGCCCACCTCTAATACGTTATTATTTTGTAGTCGATGTGATTTGAATATTCTAGGGTGCATCATTTTCAAAATTTTTTTTTGTTGCATTATTATCGAACCCGAATCGTAGACCGGATAAAAAGTACACCCGAAACCCGCCCAACCGGAAATTTTAAAACCCGAAACCCGACCGACCGGAATTTTCTAGACCCGAAAGCCCGAAACCCAAACCCGGGAAAAGTAGTTCGGGTTCGGGTCGGGTCGGGTCGGGTTCGGGTCGGGTCGGGTTCGGGCTGGCTTTTTTTTCGAATTTCGGGCAACCCGCTCACCTCTAATTCACGCGGTGTAATATTCGTATTTTGTTAAAAATATTTTGATAAAATGTATACAAAAGTATACAGTATACGATCGTATACAATAAGTATTCGTCAATCAGTACTCGTCAATACTTATTTGTCGATTTTTTTTCGCTCGGGTTAACACTGCAACGCTAATCGATATAATTTTCATCGAAACAACAACTGTTGCTATAAAACATAACACGAATCAATTTTTTGTATACGTGTTTCTTTGCAAAAGGATTAAGAAGAGCTGTGAGGTTTTAGACTGACACGAACTAAATATATTCATTAGTTTTGAAAAACTCCGTTAAAACTAAAAATTGATTTCGTGACAATGATAAAAGGTAGATGACGCCAATTGCGTTTTTCTGAGGAATATACGTTGTTTTTTATGCATTGTCAATGTATTTGTGTACCACCTGGTAAAATGAAAAGCTGCGCAATCTAAGGATTCGGTCCATGTATTTTATTATTTTAAAGAGTCTTCCTGTGTTAACATTTTTTGAAGTAGGTCAATGGATTGTAATTTCTATATCTTTCAATTAGTTATTCCTCTTTATTTCGAATACACAACATAACGTCATAACCTCAATACGAACGAAAATTATGTATAAATCAAATTCTTAATAAAAGCTAACAGACCAAAGAGAACTGTAGTAAATAATTTAAAATGTTTTGAGTGGAGGAAAATTAAAATATTTCATATCATTTCACATAACCTGATTAACTAGGATAGCCAAACCAATTAGAAATTGAATTGATGTTTCACTGACGTCAAGTTTTGTTTCGTTGTAGTGAGCTTTGTTCAAAAATTATAAATAAAAAAAACTTTAAAAATTCAATATATATATTTTTAAAACCAAAAATTCTGATAATCAATGCCATTTGTTTCTTCAGCATTATCCTTCTGCTATCTTTTTGGTAGACGACTTTAAAAATAACATAAATAAACAAATGACTGATACCATAATAGTATGATAAAAATTAGTTTTAAATTATGTTTTGCGAACATTAAAAACCGAAACTTAAGAAAAAAAATATAATAAAAGGTAGAAATTGCACAATAAAGAAAGTATGATTCACTTAAATTATATTCCATTGTTCATAGATCGAAATTACATTGATTTCCAAATTGAGATAAGACATTTTTTGATCAGGTGTTAGTTCCTTCTTCTTTTATTTCTACAAAAGTTGATTAATAATCATGTAAAACAAAAAAAAAAACAAAACAAATACCAAACGTTATAAATTATTGGCTGGTCAACGTAAATACAAATTGATACTAAATTGTAAATAAATCGTATAAAAACACACATATTTCCTGTGCTAGTTCAAACCTTTTAGTGATTTTTGGATAGATTTGGACATTTCTTACAGGGCTCGACTTCTTTCAATTTTAAAGGAAATTTGGAAAAAATAAGCTTTTGGATTCAAAAAAGTCGAAGGCTTTTGAAAATATATGAAAAAATCACAGATGTGATTAGGTTATTACGAACTAGCGCAGCAGGTAAAAAACACACTCATTTTAAAATGTTTGACAGAAAAACCATGTAAATAAATAGTTAAAAAAAACTATTACAAATTAGTCTATCGAAAAATCACACATCATCATACGAACATAAGTTTCAAAGAACTAAATATCATTACAATCATAGTTCACGTAAATCTAATAGGAATAAAATTTCTGCCACGCTTTCATTCCATCAAAAGTCTTATTTATCCGTTGCATTGTTGTTATTGCAATCATTCAGGTATTGTACACTTTAATCTGTATTAAGGATCGGAGTGGGTCGACCCACACCTGACCCACAATTTTAGAGGGTCGACCCACACCTGACCCACAGTTTCAGAAGTGACAGAAATCGTTTTTCAGTGCGTTCTAAAACTGTGGGTCAGGTGTGGGTCGACTCGCTAAAATTGTGGGTCAGGTGTGGGTCGACCCACTCCGATCCTTAATCTGTATTAGCCGTTTTAATTGTTTATTCATTCTCGACATTTGGAATCAGACAAAAAAGATTAAAAAGATTATTTTTCTTATAATTTACTAAAATTTCACATTACATTTGACGTATTACGACTTTTCGTTTAGACTACTACACACCATCAGTTCGTACTTAGACCATTTCCTCGTTCAAGGATGTAAAATGTGTTCAGTGAATTTTACTAGCCCAAAGGTGCTTGTACAACGATTTATAGAAAAAAAAGTCCACTTAGCATCTGTTTAATGTTTGTGGAGTGTGTTTTATTGTCGTCGCGAACGTCTTAGTGATTCTAATATTTGGTGGACACTGATGGATTACACAAGACTAGTTAGTTAGTACGATCTTTTGACAAGAGTGTCGGGGAAAAATCCAAGCGAATTCCAATGGTGATTATCTAAAAAATTGACAAATCTTATTACCATTGTGCTCGTACCTTCGCCCCTAAAGGCAAAAATATTAAAATTTTGATAAGTGTAGGTCACAGTCAAGAAGTTGAATGTATTGAGAAATTGAAGTGAATTATAATAAAATGGATTCTCAACCTTTTACGAATAAGCTTCTAAATGTTCAACAAAGATAGTAAAACAAAAAAGTAAAACAAAGACCTAAGCTCCATAATAACAAGTTACATTCCGCAAAATATTACAAGATCACGTTAAATTTAAGTTTAGACAGTCACTTAGTAAAATCCAAAGAAGTTTTAGAAGACATGAAGGGGAGCACACTAACTTATTCACAGAAAATAAAAATATTAAAAAATAAAATCGTAACATAAAAGGTAAGAAAAACTATGAAAAAAGTAAATAATTTTAAGTGTTGAATTTATGTGAAAAGATTATGAAATATATTTAAAATTGAAAAGAAAGAAAAGCTAAGAGAACAGATTGGTGAATAAAAAAAAAGAAAATAAAAAAGAACTTAAATGGTATAAAGCTAACACAAAATAAAATATTATATTGAACTTATAAAAATATAAAATAATATTTACTATTATAATTATATTATTATTATGTGAAAACATGAAAAAAAAAATTTGTTAAATTATCTGTAGAAATTGTTTATCTCTGATGTGTAAAAAAATTTAAAATGAAAATACAACTTACAAAATATATTATTAATTCAAAAACAGTGTTTCGAAATTAGCTTACAAACATATGCAAAGACCCATACGTAAAGCCTTCACGTGCGAAAAGCCTCGATGTACCAAACTCTTACTATTATCATAAATATAATGCGCATCAGAATGCATAGTCAAGTTCTTTAAACGACTCTCAGAAATTACCCAAAGTAATTTCGAAAGCCCTCCCGAAGTACATTTTCTGAACTCTGACACCAATCACGCGTTGTCTAACGTTCTTATACCTCTGGGTTCTAGAAATGGCTGAATCTCAGGATTCTGACATTTTTCGGGAAAACCCTGAAACACGTGCTCGATAACATTTAATTCTCTACAACTTTGCCTTTGGAAGCAACTTTTTATCTGTCATAGTTCTTGATATATGAATCATCCCAATCAATTCCCAATCAATTCTAGAAGTGGCTAAATCTCGGGATTTGGACGTTTCTGGGGAAAACCCTGAAACACTTGTTCGCTAAAATTTAATTCTCAACAACTTTGCTATTAAAAGCAACTTTCCATCTGTCATATTTCTTGAGATATGACTCATCCCTACCAATTCTAGAAGTGGCTAAATCTCGGGATTGGGAGGTTTCTGGGGAAAACCCTGAAACACGTGTTTGCTAAAATTTATTTCTCTACAACTTTGCCTTTCGGAGCAACTTTCTATCTGTCATAGTTCTTGATCCATAAATCATCCCTACCATTTCTAGAAGTGGTTAAATCTCGGGATTGGGACGTTTCTGGGAAAACCCTGAAACTCGTGTTCGCTAAAATTTAATTCTCTACAACTTTGTCATTGGAAGCAACTTTCCATCTGTCATAGTTCTTGAGATATGGCTCATCCCTCCCCACTCTAGAAGTGACTAGATCTCAGCATCGGAACGCTTCTGGGGAAAACCCTGAAACACGTGTTCACTAAAATTTGATTCTTTACAACTTTGCCTTTGAAAGCAACTTTCTATCTATCATAGTTCTTGATATATGAATCATCACTTCCAATTCTAGAAGTTGCTAAATCTCGTGCTTGGGACGTTTCTGGGGAAAACCCTGAAACACGTGTTCGCTAAAATTTAGTTCTCTACAGCTTTGTCCCAGCTTTCTAACTGCCTTAATTCTAGAGATATCTGAGAAAAAGTCTCACCTACCCCCAAAAAACCATGTTTTTGGACACCTTTTCGACCATATTTCCGAAACTACCCGATCGAGTTTGCTTATCTTTGAACTTGAACCATGGGACATATGTACCTTTCAGCGAAAAAAAAGTTCAGGGTGATCGGTGCAGCCGTTTCGAAAAAAAAGTGGAGACGGACAATTTTTTAAATATTGGATGTGTGGGAGCCCTGAATTTGTAGTAAACGTATAGGACCTTCGTACTTCGTACGTGTGACTCCAGAATGACTCCAAAGTCGATTTCTGTATGAAGGTGAGTGTACGGTTTTCGAACCGTTGAGACTTGTTTTGGTCTCAAAATTCGTACGAGTTCATTCTAGAGTGAGTCTGGCAAATTTTTGACATTTCGAAGCCGGACGTGTTTTGGTTTGCTTTGACTAAGTTTTGGTTATTTTCGCCGTTAGAATCATAATTCGACCCTGACGAAGTACATAGGTACTATACGTGTAGGGGAGGCGGGGGTAATGGCGATCAGTGGGTAATACCGATCACAACATGTTTTAATTTGTTCGCTTGTTTTGATTGAACCTATTTATTACATATTGTAAAGTGACATAATTTAAACTGTTTTCACCTTTCGTAGCACAAGATCATGTGTCTAATTAAAGTGGAGGCGTCAATAGTTATTTGGATCACAAGGGACGAAAAGTAAAAATTTCAACCGTGTGCGAGAGTTGCTGCCCGCGCCGAAGGCAAGGGCTGCAATCGCACAGGTTGAAATTTTTACGTCGTCCCTTGTGATTCACGTAATTTTTCATTACAACAACTACGAATATTGTCATTTTCGCTTCCCAAACTAGAAAAACAAAAGCAAATTTAAATGTGAAAACATTTCAACCGTCATAAATATCAGTTTCTAATAGAGGTCTTAGTCAGCATTATAATCATCAAACTTTATAGACCGTTAGTACCTTTCGGTGAGAGGTGTTTCTGTAGAAACCGCAGAATGGTGAGCTATCGTCCTCCATGCCCTTCCATCGCCCGCCATCATACGATGCAACTCATTACATATTGCTTTTACTATGAACGTTTAAGCTCTTATTTGAATTATTTTGTCATTGACATGACGCTCAGACATTAACACGTCTAGAACAGTTGTGTTATGGAGATAATTAGAAGAGATCAACATTTCGGCATCTAGTGCCAATATTCAGTCAGGTCATGCAACTTTAAATATGCTGATGATCCTGATGGACAAAGTGTTGACGCATCTATTTGTCTCGGTTAGAGGTATTGATTGAACTGTCGAACTGTCACCGAAATTATTACTGCTGCCTAAATGTTGATCTCTTCTAATGAACTCCATAACGCAACTGTTCTAGATGCGTTAATGTCTATGACAAAATAATTCAAATAAGAGTTGATACGTTCATAATAAAAGTAATATGTGATGAATTGCTTCGAACGATTGATTCCAAGTTTGTGGACTTTAATCCTCAGAGATTTGCAAAGTATCGAATGACTTTTCACAGTTGGGTTTACTCAACAAAAAATTCTCTGAATTGCCAAGGAGATGATTTGTTCGCTCATCGTTAGTCCCCTAACTTCTACATCTAATTTAATTGAATCTAATAATCTTCTCCTTGGTCTACCACTTAGCCTAACACTCGGGACCTGTACTTCCAAATGCTTTTCGGTAGGATTACCCATTCTAAAAAATCATATCGTTTCTGAATTGTTGTTCTTACAAACAAAAATTTCTGCGATGTGCCTCTAAGAATTATCATTTTGGAATGAATTCAATTGAAAGTGTACTTTGAAGTAGCCCTTTCAATTAGATATTAAAAGCTATAAATGTTTCTGCAGTTTTTCTAACTGAAACTCACATCCTTATTCGTAGGTTATTTACGCAGCGGCGCATACGCTTCGATCAAAGTTAGCTCAAGTTAAATTGAATTTAGAGAACCGAGAAAAAGTATTTTCGGTTCTCTGTTATTTTCGGCTCCCATTTAGAGAACCGAAAATATTTTTGGTTCCCTTAACAATCAAGAGTTGAATTTTTTCATTTTCGATTGTCATTTGGGAAGCGAAAATGACAATATTGAGTAGCATACAACTTTCTTTTTTTTATTTAAATGAAAGGTAATATCAGCAAAATTGACATTTTTTGGGGACATCTGATAACAGTAGATTTTGAAGCCATGCAAGTGATCGCCATTACCCCACGAATTTTACATTTTTCATTTTTCTTATGAATCATTAAAAAAAAATTTGTTCTAACTTTTTGTGTTATTGGACTCGAAATAATTTTTTATAAGAAGTAATTTGTGTCTTTTGATTTTTCATTTAAATTAAGTCATAGTACAGGTAAGACTATAGGACAAGTTTAAATTTTTGTTTATTATGTGATCGTCATTACCCCCGCCTCCCCTACTCCAAACAACTTTATTGTAACAGGGGGTAGCTCGAGGTGGAAGGTGAGGGGATTTTTTTTAGATTTATTATGTTGGGGAGGTCCATTTCTGGTCGATGAAAGATGGATCTAGTGATCCTTTGTTTCGTCATCCTTTCTTCATGTAAATCTCAGTCCCAATCAAAAACCTATCCAGACCGGCCCAGTTTTGGTATAACTGTTACTTTCACCTTTTCCCACGCGCCACTGATATGTGACCAAGAGCCAACGAGCTACGTAGGGCTCTGCAGAGCGGTTCCATTAGGATTTATCCGCTAGGGTGGGTCGAATTTGAACTTTTATTTTTTTCGAAACGCCTGACCCTACAAATGCTGTGTAATAGTCCCAGAAATGTCCCAGAGAGCTCGTCCCACAACACGAACGATCACATGGCCGCAAACTCATTATGACGATGAAGCGGAAGACAGACATGAACGGTCGGTCACTGCAGAAGAGATCCAGATGGCTGCACAAAAGTTAAAGAATAACAGAAGAATAATAATGACGGAATCTCCAATGTAGCTCTGAAGGCAGCAGCATGCGTGAAGCTGTGGTGACCATGTCACCATATTTTATTTTCATCTCGCGTTCCGCGCATCAGAATCGGCACACCATTCTGACCGCGCGCCAATCCGGCTGAACATTCTGTTCAGTTCCGAGAAAGTTTCTTAGAAAATAAATTTTTAATTTTATCATTTTCAATTATGATAAAATATCACACAATACCAATTGTTACCGAATTTGATTCGAGATATTGTTTCGCAATACAATACGCTAAAGGGTTGAATACAAATTGTTTATAATGATATCAAACAATTTGTATCATTTGTAAAGCATATGCATTGCATTTGTCATTGTCCGAATTAGTATATAAGAAGGAATTTTATATGGATTAAATCACTCTGTTTTGGAGAGTCAAATCTATAACATCTAGTTGTTTCTTTTACACTCTCCATAAAGCCTAACATGCTCAGATTGACAATACAGAAGTACCTCGACGACGGATATATTTTCCTGAAAGATGGAAGAAACAGAAATTGTTCTTAATACCAAATACCAATAGCATTATATAGACCTTATATGCTTGTTGGATGGATTGGGAAAAATGCTGGAAGTCGCGATTCTGAATATAATAAAAAAATACACAGAGGGCGAGCGTGGACTGTCAGACGAACAAATCGGATTTCGAAAAGGGAGATCGGCGATTGAGGCCATTAAAAAGTTATAGAGATTGCCGACAAGGCGCGGAAGCAAAAAATACGAGGTAACCGCTTCTGTGCGGTAACGACGATAGATGCCAGAAATACCTTCATTAGCGCAAGCTGGATTGAGATAGCCAAGGCGTTGAATGCAATGAGAGTCTTCGATTTCGTCTGCAGGATGCTGAAAAGCCACTTCGAGCGACGAGTGCTTACGTACGATACTAATGAAGGGAAAAAGACAGTAGACATGGAGCTGGAGTACCACAGCGCTGTGGAATGTAATGTATAACACAGCGCTGCGGCTGAAACTGCCAAGATGCGCTAAGACGATTGCTTTTGGCGACGACTTGATCCTCGCGGTATCCGGAACATTGAAGATGGAGGTGGTAGGTGTAAGGTAGGTGGTAGGTAGTTACGATGGAGACGCTAGAAACTGTCGAAAACTGGATGACAGCAGCAAAACTGAAGCTTGCCCACCAGAAAATCGAGATCAGGTTAGTGAATAACTGCAAAAAAACTGAGCGGATCGTATTGAACATTGACGGGGAAGAAATTACATCGACTCGCCAATTAAAATACCTTGGGGTTATGCTGGACGATCGCAGAAATTTTTATAGTCATGTGGACTACACGTTCGAAAAGGCAATCAAAGCAACCGCACCACTGGCCAGAATAATGCCAAACGGCTTTGGACCGCGCAGCAGTAAAAGGAGGCTCCTAGTAAGCGTTACCCTATCGATATTGCGCTACGGGGCACCAGGGTAAATACAGGCTCTAGATGCGCACAGGAATCGGAGGATGCTTAATACAGCCAAAAGGCTGGCAAGTACAAGAGTAGCAAGCGCATACCGAACGATATCCCTAGAAGAGGTATGTGTCATAGCCGGGACGATGCCCATGTGCATAACGCTGAAGGAAGACAGCGAATGTCATAGAAAGAAGAGAAGGGAGGTCAAACTACCAAAACAGTAAGAATGCAATTAAGAGCCGAATCAATGAGACAGTGGCGGCGAAAATGGGGAAGCTGCAAAGTGCATGGAGAGACGATCAAAAACGACTGCCAGTTGATCTGAGAGAGTAGGTGCGAAAGCACAGCTCCTCCCCGAAGTAATGCTGTGAGACGGTTCCGGGGAGAAGAGAGCATGGAGACTAAGGAAGGGGGTTTTAGTTGGTAGGTCATTGAAGAATTGAATCCAACACTACCTTGGTCCGGGAGGACCTTATGTCTATGAAGATTTCCCCACCTTTATATATAGAAAAAAAGGCACATTTCTGTAAGATACAGCCCTATAGCACTTTTCTTGTAAGATAAACTCCCAGAGCACATTCTGAAGTAATTCCGGAAGCAAGACCTTCATGAAAAATGTCAATGCTTTCGTAATCTTGCCATTCCAAAACGATTCGTATTTGTAAACTCGTGTCTTAAAAAAACTTTTCGGGTTTCAGACAACAAAATCACAGTAATCTACTTCTGCCAAAAACATCTGCATTGCACCTGATAATAATATTCATGATCAAGGTTCAAATTATAGGTCCAATCGCATGAGATAAGGACATTTAATTTCAGCGACACCTATTCCACAGCAGTGACATTCGACAATAGGGTTCAGAGATACACCACAAAAAGTGAATTTGTTATTGATTATGAGCCCAGTAACATGCATCTCATAATTTCTCTGCACTGCACTCATTGACTTGAAAAACGTATCCCTGGCTTCTGATTCATTTCGTTTTACTGTAAATCTTTCGGGATAACAAAATTTGTTTTTAATCTTTTCTATTGTGGACATAGCTGGCGTCTCAATCGAGGTTTTACACACTGATTAAAATACAGATTCGGTCACTCTACCGGCTCTGAAGCGATCCCACAATTTACAATTACATTGAACACGAAGCTGATTTCTTCCTGAGTGTAACTGTACATCGACGACAGTGTCTCGTAATTCATGAAGTGGCAATAACTTTTAATTAGGATTCTAACAGAATTTTTTTGTAATAAGAGGTCTATTTAAAAACGGAACAAGACAATCTGCTTCATAAATCTTCTTCACACGAACATCTAACGTTGTACGAACATAAGTACAGCAAACATTTTTTTGGCATGATAACTTACAGCACAATTAATTTCGGAGGCTTTACGCCCGGCCCTCATGCCTCTAAAACGAAAAGTACAGATCCTACATCTGCCGTGCAAATCATAAAAACCTTGCTGACGTCATCAGGTGAGAGATTTTCATATATTTTCTCTCACAAATTTTAATTTTCAGGGTTTTCTCAAGTCACTATGTATGTATTCAAAGAAAAACTCACAATGTAGCCAGTTGGTATTTCTTTACAAATTATTGACTGTACCCAACCCATCCATTCACATAATACTGGTAAACATCCAACGTTTTGTATGCTTTGAACGAGGCACTAGTGTAGGCACTATTTTACTCTAAGCAATAATGAAACAGACAACAACCTTTGCTGTGTAAGGACAATAATGGATTGGTCTGAGCAGATGAGGAAAGGTACATTGCGTGATGGGTTGAGTACTTCAAAGAACTGCTTAATTCGAACACACCGCTCAACCGAAACGAAGAAAACAACGAATTGCCATTTCGTCCTGCGCAACCATACATAGAAGAACCATTGATGCAAAAAGTTGAAGCTCAGAAATTTCAAAGCCCCGCCCTCGGGGGGCAAACGCAATAGGTGACTGGCAAAATCTCCCAGTGTATTTTCGTCTCAAAACGATAATATCATATCAGAAAACGATATTATTGTGTGAGAATTGATATTATTGTGTTAAGAAAATAATATTATCGTATCCAAAACGAGGGGTAAACCACTAGTGGAATTGTTGGGACAGTGTAGTGGAATTAATGGAAATAAAGTGGAAATATTGGAAATAAATTGGAAATACAGGAGAAGAATCGTAAGATTGTGCAACGTTTCGTTTTAGCTCGTTTCACCGAAAAACCGAGTTTTACATGCACAAAATGCTTTCGTTTTAGCTCGTTTCACCGAAAAACCGAGTTTTACATGCACAAAATGCAAGCGATTGCGTGAAAAAAGAGATAAAAGAGAAATAAGAAAGATGCACAAGCTTGTGATTCTCTTCCTGTAAAATGAAAATATTGGAAATAAAATGGAATTATTGGAAATAAATTGGAATTATTTGAAATACAATCAATTCGATCTCTACATTTCTTGAAGTTTGCGAGGTTTAAAAGCCTCACACTTAACACAATCAATTTTGGTATTACTGTTTTTGACTCCTTCTAAATGTATGTCAATATGAAATTTCATTTAATTCGCACGATTTTTTTTTTTTAATTCAATCACTTCCTAACTTAAAATTTTGCGCATTTTTTTTTATGAGTCTGATGAACTGATGAATAATTTCTTTAACCAGATTTTTTTTGTGATTACAAATTTTTTGAATAATTTGAAATTTCTTGCAAATTTAATTTTTTGTAATTTTTCTAAAAAGCTAATTTACCAGAAAGTTTAATTTTTTCGAGGATTTGGATTTCGCTTAAAACTTTAATTTTCTTGGAGATCAATTTTAATTTTTTCAATAATTCGAAATTGAGAAACTTATACTTTCTTCTAATTTTGAAATTTCCTTGAAAATTTTGTTTTCTCAAAATTTAGCTTCTCTTGATAATTTGGATTATCTTGAAATTTAGATTTTCTTTAAATTTTAAATTTTCATGAGAACTTTAAATTTCATAAAAATTCATTTTTTTGAAAAATTTAGAGTTCTTCCAAAACTTTAATTTTCTTAAAAAGACGAATAATTGAATTTTTTTGTTAAAAAGTTCAGATACATAATTAAAAACTTTTTATTTCAATGCTAAGAGCGCGTACTCTAGTTTCTATATAATAGCATCAAAGTTTAATCAATTTTTCACAATTTTTGATAATCGTTAAAGCGGACAAAGCCAAGTTAATGGCATATTTCAAATAGAAGTTGTTCAAGATTTTTCATTTCACTGCTATATTGTTATAGTGCCTCTCAGGAAACAAATTAAACTTTCTGTACGCGCTCTTAATATTGAAATATAAAATATTGAAATGTGTATCTAAACTTTCTAACAGCAAATTACAAGTTTTTGATTTTCGACGAAATTTAAAATTTTGGAAGAGTTCTAAATTTTAGAAAAAATTGAATATTCAAGAAATTTAAAGAAAATCTAAATTTCAAGATAGTCCGAATTTTATTTAAGCGCTTTTATTTTTTACACTTTACGTTTTGCCATTGTTTTATAAATAGCAAGAAGCAACGTGTCGTGTAATAATAATAATATTTGACTTTATGGGATGTATGGCATATTTTTGTACAGGAAATCAAATTTTTGCGAATGGAAGCTGAAAGCGTAGAAAAATTATTACATTGGCGGACGCATTGTGACGCATTTTTTTAATCAAAAGTGAAAATATATCAAAAGAATTTTGTGCGTTCCGAAGCTGCAAGCGTCACCCAAATTGATATCAGTTGTTTTGGAAGAAGGGACGATGACTTGCGTCACGTTTCCCTTTTAAAAAGGGTTTTTGTTGTGATATCAGTTGTTTTGGAAGAAGGAACGAGGACTTGCGTCACGTTTCCCTTTTAAAAAGGGTTTTCGTTGAGATTGTAATGTTTTGCATTTTGTTGAGCCGTCGCTGCCGCCGAACCGAAGCGCGGCGGCTTCTACTTCCATTGGCGAAAATGATCCCATCAACTTTCTCTACAACATATCAACAGTTTTTTTTTTGAGTCACCGCTTATTTCCCGCCATTTTGGCGGTCACCCTGATACACTACACACCCAACCCAACAACTTTCCCTTTGACACCAAACCTCTATCTCGAACACACAACCATTGCCTCATACAAAATGTGCTATCATACACACTACACACACAAACACATACGTATGGGCTTTATATGGTGCCTTCGAAGAGCCCTAGCGCCCAAACGAGGCCGGTACCCCCCCTTTTTTGAAAACTTCTTAGCGCGTAGAATGCCACCAGGTCACTGCAAAATTTCAAGAAAAGTTATCGAGCCGTTTTCGAGCACGAGCCAAAAAAGTCGGTTTTCATACAAATGGCTCTGGAACTAACTAACTAACTAGCGTAGGATGTTTCTATTAACTTGGGCTTAGCAGCACATTTTGTATGGAAAATGACGATTTTCTAAAGGCCATATCTTCGGATCCACTGGACCAATTTTAATGAGTAAAATGTCGATTTCAATCAAAATTTTACAAGGAATCCAATCAACTAGGTCTCAGAGGGGTACGACGCAAGGGAAAAAAGTCAAATCTTAGCTGTCTGAATTTTTTGTTCGTATGGGGACTTGCGTCACGGGCGCATCGCTACCGTGCGCCCATGATTGACTGAAAAATATGTTGACTATTTCAGCCATAGTGTTACGACGGACCGCCTTAATCCCTAAAAGTTCTAATATTTATAAACGCTAAAGCGGGCGCGAGCGGGGCGCCGCAAGGACTAGCCTCACCCTCGATGACAATCCTCCTCCCCACCGCTTTAATCCTTAAATTATTCAGTGTTTCGACAATTTATTGATTTCCATAAATTTTTTGTTTTGTTTTAAAGGGAAATGAATTGGTTGAGATAATATCATTTTTCAAACGATATTATTCTGTTGGTTGTGATAATATCACTTTTCAAACGATAGTATTGTCTACGCAACAATACATATAATCATTATCGAAATGACATTATTGTTATCAAAATAATAATATCACCTACAATATGATAATATCGTAGCTGAAAACAATATTATCGTCGCTACGACGATAATATCATTTTCAATATGAAAATGTCATTGCAACAATGATATTATTCTGTCTGAATAAGATATTATTGTTTGGAAAATGATAATATCGTTCGAGGAACAATATTATCATATTAAAAAACAATACTATCATTCCAACAATAATATTATCACATCAAAAAACGATATTATCGTCGAAAGTGAAAATACACTGGGCGATTTTTCCTTGCCTCACGCAATAGACCTATTTTTAAAGAACTTCGACCTTCGTACGGATCTAAAAATTGATTATATAGAAATGCAAAATTGGTTAAGAAGTTTAAAAGTTACGTCGAAAAAGTGTTCAAAAGCGTGATTTTTTGAAGGTTGTGGAAACTTTTCGGCTGGACCTCAAAAAATCTCGAAAATTAGTTCAGTGACTTGGGCGCTAGGGTCCTAAGATCCTAAGAACCTCGAAAAATTGTTTTTGCTAGTTTGTGAAGTAAATTGAGTGGATTCTTTTGTCAATTGCCACATGTATTTTGTTTGTCACATCTATTCTGATGCTTACGGGTCCTTTGCATATGTTATTAATCATGGAGGCACCTTAGAAGGCCTCCATAGCGCAAATCTTACATCCAAAAAACTAAGAAATTTCGTGAAATCTGGAGGGACCTTCGATTGGATATTCTATGACATTCGACCAAAGAAAAACTACTATCATCGGTCTCGCTTAGGCTCTTGGAAACTTCAATACAAAATCCATATAAAAGCTTGAAATGAGAACATTCACAAAACCAAAAATACAATTCAATAGTGCTCACAAAAATATAATATTTTTCTCTAAGACACCCATTGCCATATTTGGTTGTGTAGTTAGAACGGAAAAGAGGTCAAGTGCGTGTGGCTGCCGGCGCATTAAGAAGGATATATCAATATCTAAGGAACTGAATCTTGATATTACAGTATAGTACCCTTCATAATTCCTTTATGACAAACGAAGCATCTTCATAAGATTTAACAAATTAAAGTGCTTATTTCGTCATTTACGACCAAACGAATACAAATTCCTGTAATTCAAAGCGTTCAAAACACTACTTCACCTAGTCATTCGTTTCGATTCAGGTGGTGTATAAGAAAGTGCGCTGTTCATAGAAGTCATCATTCTATGACCGAATGTGCTGATATACACATGGTCTAGTAGGCAAGGTGTACTGATGAGTCCTAAACGACAAAATCAGTACTTTAGTTTGTTAAATCTTATGAAGACGCTTCGCTTGTCATAAAGGAACTATGAAGGGTACTGTAATGTTGATACAAGGGTGGACTATAGACCGCAGGAAGTACCGCAGTTGTTGAAGACAAATTTTCTTCAAGTGCAATAGTACTAAAAAACCTTTTGATCTTTAATCTTGATGTATCCAGTGAGATTAAAGAATAAATAGGCTGGCAATCTTCTATAAGATTTCGTACAGCTCACCAGATTTTGTTATATCAAGATTCAGTTCCTCAGATCTAGATATAGGCAGCATTCAGATCCTCAGATCTTGATATCGCAACATTCAGATCTTCAGATCTTGATATCATGTCATTCAGCTCCCAGATCTTGATATAATCATGAAAACACGGAACAGAACCATGATAGCATCATTGTCTACGATATTATTTAGGTCAGTTTGACTCACCATATCAAGGCAATGTAGTAATACAATACAAAAATAACTCATTTAGGATTGTGCACATAATACCATCGTACTAATAGAATATTTCCACAATCGAATGCGTAATCGTCCAATACAATAACATCCCGAATTAAACAAAATCTGTCTCTCGTCAGACACTTACTTAACCACATAAGATGCTTTACGTGCTCATACAACACACTCTGTATCTTGCATAAAATTTAATTTGAATACATGAAATTCAGAAGTGATAAAGATATGACCTTTGAATAGGGTTTTATGACTGTGTAACAGATAAGCAATCGTTTTTTTCCTATTACCCACTATGACATGACACATTATGTGTGTTATTGGAATTAGTTAACTAAGTGATGTGATTTCAAATAGTGCATTCGGGAAGTCATTGAATAAAGATGAAGGAATCAGTGAAATTAATAATTCTAGGATTTGTATTGCAATGTTTCGTAACTCGAGTGATTTGCTTAAACGATGAATCTAGCACGACTGGTATGAATGTATTTTGAAACTTAAAGAATGTTTTTGTACATTCTAAATTGTTGAATCACAGAAACACCATCGTCTACCACGGTATCAGATTATAATAAACAAGTAGCAGAAAACCGTTTGTCTACACAATTACTTGCTCTTATTGATCATTTCCACCAAGAGGATCCACTGGGTCTACCTGGTGCACCAGTAAGTAAAACTAACGAAAAAGAAGTTATTTTTGGAATAATTGTCATTTTTTGCACAGGTGCCTGATCCATTTACTGTTCCTGATGTGAAAAAATCTATAGCCGTTGGAACATTAACCATGCGAAACACGCTAGCGTATGGAATGTCTAAGTTTCGTCTGAAGTTCATAAAAACGGATCTAAATAAGTTAACAGTTCAGTAACTTTTTTTCACTTACCAAAAAGCCGCAGCCTTACTTTCTTATTATCTACAACACGAGTAACCAAATGCTAACTAAGAATTTCTCTATAAACTAACCTTATAACAAACGACTGAAAAAAGTAAAAAGAGGTCAATGGGCATTGGGCATACTCACTAAGCATTTTCACGAACTCTCATAAATTTTGATCGACTTTAATTTAACACAGCCAATCACAACAAGTCACTTTAACATATTTTAAGTGACAACCATCTTGAATTTACATAGAATTTAGATAAAAACAAATATTCAACTAAATTTTTTGTGCAACTGTTTTTATATAGTTAAAAAACTTGTGAAAATATGGCCAAACTAATTTTTTTTGCTGAGCGAAGGGAAATAAGTTATGAACTCACCAGTTTTATCAGTCATTAACAATTTTTAAAATATTCAGATCATATCAAGTAAAAAATGCAATCGGTTAAACTTCACCATGGTAAATTCTAAGAGGAGTCGTGAAAAAGCTTCAATGTCATTTTAACGGTGTTTATATCTTTGTCTTATGTGATGTAATTAAACACACACCCCCGCACTAAATAGACATAAGAAATGCAATATGGCGAATGTTTTACTCGTAATAATAATATTGCTTATCCGACACCTCACTGCGAAAGAGTCGGTGCCTAGCGGAAAAATATTCAAATGTCTTTTTGACGTAGAAAGTGGGGCCATGACGAAATAATGACGAAAATATTACAGGAACAGAAAAGTAAAAACCGACAAGTTTCTGATGTGTATGGTAAATTCGTATGATAAATCAGAAAATTGTCGGTTTTCACTTTTCCGTTCCTGTAACTATAATTTTGCAATTTCCAGCAAAGAAAATGCTTCCATCTCTTTAAATAATTTTTGTCGAATAATTGTAAATCCTGTTTTCAAAAACCGAAGTGAAAATGTGAGAGTGTGTTACGCCTAAAAAATGCGCGAAAATTTGAAATTTCGTCAATTTTACCCGTTGTAGCAGTGTTGCAGTCACTTGTTTAACATTTTTGAGCATTTGTTCGATGTTCTTTTGATGCAAATCTTAGTAATAGTGGTTAAAAACCGTGAGCTAGACACCTCGGTACTTAACCATCAGCGGAAGCAAAAGTGAAAATGCGTAATTTGTGTAAAAAATGTCACTGTCGATTTTTGGACCAACGCGTCGCGACGTAGGGTCATAAGGAGGGGGCACTTAAAAACTAACCAACTCCCGGGTCAATATTCCAGTGGTTACAAACGTAGTGGTAAGGGTTTGAAAATTCTACGGCTTACCTACCAATTCCGGACTGCTTTTCATGAAAAGAAAATTAGAAATACTAAAAAGTCAATATAGCTTGCTGCACATCAAATAATTTCTTTTTCTTCCGTTAACGGAAACTCTGGTACATTGAAAATATTCATCGGCTGGTATTTACTTCTTTTTTTTTAAGTTCGAAAGAGATAACAGGGTAAGTTAGCAGAAAAACCGTTCACGGAAACAGAGTTGAGAAGTACATCTCAGTTGTTCTAATTGTACGTAGTCTAAAATGTGAATCTCACATCGTCTGGTGTGTCTAGGTTCTCGCGGGATGAAAATATATGCAACATCTCATACCATCTGAGTTGTAACATCCCAGAACGATGCAACATCTCATCTCGCCTGAGATGTAGCTCTTCCAAGGGATGCAACATCTAAGATTTTCTTTTCAACTCAGTTTCCGGTGTGCTAACCATACATAAGTAACTTACTTAATGCGTAAAAAGTCAGTTGGTAAACATCTGATAGGTACAGAAATTTGAAAGCACCTGACCGTATTCAAACTTACGAAAATTCTTGTAAGTGTGTACCTTTGAACATACAAAAATAACTTCGGTGACAGAAAAGGTCAAATTCGTAAAAGGAAAAATAAGTCTTTTTCGCGACATTTTGCGAAAGAAAAAAATCGCTTTTTCGCGACATTCCGTAAAAAGAAAAGTAGATAACTCTTTCTCACATGACATTTCGTAAAAGGAAAAAAAAACTCTTTCTCGTGTGACATTTTGTAAAAAGAAAAATAAGTCTTTTCGCCACATTTCGTAAAAGGAAAAGTAACTCTTTCTTGCGATACATTTCGTAAAAATAAAAGTAAAAAGGAAAAGGGCCGCCCGCCCGCCGGCAGGAATTGAACCGGCAACGCTAGGCTAGGGAACATCAAATACAACTGAAATTCCGTTGTAAACTTAAAATGCCAAATGAAAATGGCAGTCTCATTGAGTGCTTAAATTGAGTGCTTACAGTCTGAAACCAGTCCCAATTTTAGAAAAAATTTCGAATATATTCAATTTCGCTGCTTTTATATAATCATCATTAATGAGACCAGTGACTACACTCATTTTAAAATTATTTTTGGGTTTGGACTGACTTTGGTCAATTGTGAAAAAAATTTTAGCCGATGAGATTGTGCTCAACAGTTTCAAAAGCCTCAAGAACTACGTGAAAAATATTTTTGTCGAAAATGAGTACACTCATGGGCTAAAAAAATATTTTTCACAATTAAGCATGCTCAAAAACCAAAAAAATGTCTCTTCATTGAGGCAAAAACAAGCAAAATCATCATTTTCGATAATGATGACTGTCTCAAACCAATCTAAAACGTTCCAAAATACAGCACTCAGTGTCGTACAAGAAAACAGTCTCAATTGCAGTCTCAAATCACATGTTTTCTTTACTAAATCGCGGAATTAAATTATTTTCCCCTAAAACCCTGAAACACGTACTTCTTTCTTCTTCTACATTCTTTTAGATTTTATTCTCTACAACTCCTCCTTTGGAAGCAACTTTCTCACTGATATAATTCTAGAGATATGAGTCATCCCTCACAACTCTAGAAGTGGTCACATTCCAGGAATGGGCCCTTTTTCCTTAACAGCCTGAAACACGTGTTTTCAAAAATTGCCTTTGGAAGCAACTTTCTAACTCTCATAGTTCTAGAGATATGTGTCGTCCCGCCCAATTCTAGAAGTGGTCATATTCCAGGATTGAGCTTTTTTAATTTAAAACGGTGAAAGTCGTTTTCTCTAAAATTTTATTCTCTACAACCTTGCTTTTGGAAACAACTTTCTAACTTTTGTAGTTCTAGAGATACGGGTCATTCAGCCCAATTCCAGAAGTGGTTGTATTCTAGGATTGGGCCTTTTTTTTTAAAACCCTGAAACACATTTTCTCTAAAATTTTATTCTCTACCACTTTGCTCGTGGAAGCAACTTTCGGACTGCCATAATCTAGAGATATCGGCTATCCCTACAAATTCTGTTTCAGGATTGGGCCATTTTTCCCTAAAACACTTATTCTCTCAAATTTTGTTCTCAAAAACATTGCCTTTGGAAGCAAATTTCTAGCTTTCATAATTCTAGAGATATAGGTAATCCCGCCCAATTCTAAAAGTGGTTATATTCCAGGATTGGGCCATTTTTCACTGAAACCCTGAAAAACATTTTCCGTAAAATTGTAATTTCTACAACTTTGCTTTGGAAGAAACTTTCTAACTTTCATCGTTCTAGAAATATGGGTTATCCCGTCCAATTCTGGAAGTGATCATATTTTAGGATCGGTCGATTTTTCCCTAAAACCCTGGAACACGTGTTCCCTAAAATTTTACCTCAACAACTTTGCCATTAACAGTATACCCATGTGCTTTTAACTTTCATCATACCTGAATTTTAAACAAAAGAATTCTAATGAAAACGATGAAAGTTAAAAGCACATGGCTGTATATACATTGATTTTTAAATAAATCACTGCTATTCATCAATGGTTGCCAAATTTTACACAGTATACTGTTGTACCATCCCGCGATGTAAAAGAGTTCAACAGTTCAGAATAAATATTAAGGAATTGTTTTATCGCATTAGTGACGAGAAGGGTCATAGATGTGATTGTTATCAATTTTGCAGCTTCGACTGCTATTTCTTCGATTGTTGAACTTTGAATTTTGAATCTTTTGTAAAAATCTTGAAAAAAGTTGGTAATGCTGCCTCTAGAGCACCAACAAATAGACCTATAACTTCGAATTCTTTGAGTTTCACCTTTCGTTGTATATGCAAAACACACGGTTCGTAAGGTCTTTTCTTTTCTTCATCGCTATTTTTAGGAAGTCATAGTTGAGCGAATATTGACGAAAAACCATCAGCTTCGTATATAGCCAAAAAACTCGATTTCGTCCGTTCCATTGGTCCCACTGATTCGACTTCAACAAATGCTTTCATTTGACACCAAATTGAACAATTTCCGTGCTAAACTTACTGAGATATTTGCGAAAAATTTTCACGGACCCTCGAAAAACCATGTTCTTGGTTACTTCTTCGACCATATCTCTGGAACCAGTAGACCTATTTTGCTCAGCCGTTTAGGAAAAAATTGACGGAACAGACAAACGGACGGACATTGTTTTTTTTCGCTGATTCGTCATCTCTAGACGATATTAAATACATCTCCCTCACTCCCGCCTCGGGGGCATTGTTACAATAAAATTGTATGCTTATAGGACCTTTGCACTTCGTACGGTTCCAGAAAGACAAGAAACTAATGGACCGGTACGCATCAGAATAAGTGTTGCAAAGACCGGGCTGAAGTAGCCGCCAAAGTAGCAGCAACAAAAGACTGTCCATTTTGAATTGTTATTTTACTAGTAGCATTATTTTGTGTGGAATGGCGCTACTTCAGCCTTCAACCCTACAGCCTTCAGCCCTACAGCCTTCAGCCCTACAGCCTTCAGCCCTACAGCCTTCAGCCCTACAGCCTTCAGCCCTACAGCCTTCGGCCCTACAGCCTTCAGCCCTACAGCCTTCAGCCCTAATTATTGTGGTTTAAAGTCCACCCTTGTATCAACATTAGAAAACCCTTCATGATTCCTTTATGACAAATGAAGCGTATTCATAAGATTTCACAAACTAAAATGCTGATGATTCAATTGTTTACTTCAATTTATTAGCATCCAATATTTTGGAACTACGTTCCATCTTCAGGGCGCTATGAATAAAAACAATATTTTTTTTTAGGCTATGTTATAATCTAAAGATAACATTGAATTTAGCAAAATGCTATGACTAGGATAATCTTATATTACAGAGAACAACTCCAACTTACTATAAAATATTTTTTAGTAATATTTACCAAATACGATCGCCTTTCTGTTATTAATATTGAAATACGGTATTTAATGAAATTTTTCTTTTCATTTGTAGATATCACTTTAATCAAATGAAGTTGGATGGCTTGTATCTGCATTAGGTCTGCTATTGATACCATGTACCCGTTGATGATGTGTATTACTGCGGACTCTGTCACTTTTTGCAATTTTCAGTGCAGAGCTAACTTTCATGAATTATTGTGAAGCGACCTTTGTAGGGAATATGGTGATATTAGGCTCGAACGAAACATTAAAGTCCAAAGTTTTTTTTTGGAAGTAATAGTTGTTTCGAGTTTTCCATTTTCCCAACAGTTTTTCCTGCTTTTCCGAAGAAGTTATTTATTTTACCTACCTTCAGAATCAATTGACTTTTAAAATTTAATTTTTACGAGGAAACTTTGTATGGAGAGTTTGTCCTCAATTTCATTTTCTATAAAATTGCTGAAGACACGGATTTGTTTTATTAGGCAAAAATTGTTTGGAAGTACCAAATAGATCTTAACAGCACCCTATAAACAGCGTAGTGCTGGTTGATGATTCTTTTAGTTATTTTTATGATAACGATAGTCTTCAGATTGCCTTCAGAGTCTTTGGAATGGGAGAAGGACCTTCAGGAAGCAGCTTGCTTCAAGAAGAAGGAGAGAGAAGCTAGTTCTTTAGAAACTGGATCGAAAATATCCCAATTAGTCTAAGTCCAGGACAGAACCTACAAAATCTTAAGAAGAGTGTTCAAATATCGGAGTTTTGAGTGGTGGATCCTTTGGATGAGGAGCTTCGAACATTTTATGCATCACCTGAGAACTCTAAGTATTTCGAAACAATTCCCTCGCAGGAACTCAATGTGATTTACAAATAAAGTCTTTCCGCAAGATTTTGATATCTAAAGGAAAATTTTGTTTTTCTTTCTTTTTAGTAGCGACTAGCGTCGCTATTATTTTTCAATTTTAGCGTTAGCGTAAGCGTAAGCGGTCGCTAATTTTTCGCTAAATTAAATTGTAACTTTAAAGAAAAAAAATATCGATTTTCTTCTCACTAAAAAACGCGAGAGGATTATCCGATCTAAATCTTGATTTATTTTTCTTATAATGAATATAAAATGAATTTATTTTGCTCTCATTTTCGATGAGAATAGATTCGATTTCAAATTGAGTTGAGCCTCAAAGTTTTCGTTGCTAATTTGGCAACGATCAGCTCGCAAAACGTATTTTACTAAGCTAAATAGTCTTTTCACGCGGCACTACCGTTATTTGTGGTGTTGTACTTTATAAATATACGTCCGATTTGAGGATAGTCCTTGAAAGAACTCATTTTGGTATTGTCGTCAGACATATGTATAATTATTCAGAAGAACTTCTGCTTTACAAAGCGATGGACTAAATAAACCGACCTGAGAATCCTGCATCTGAGTAGCCGAAAAGTCTTTGAAATGTCTTGAAATGTTGAATATCAGAACGATCCTCTTCTGGTTCTTTCTTCGAGTCTTTGCAGATCGATTTGTCAATTGAATCTTTCCTTACATTTTGTTTCTATTTTTTCATCAAAAGATTTAGTACCGAAATTCATAATATTTTAGTCCATAAAACTAGCGAATGCGTTAGCGACTAGCGAAAACGCTTCGCTAAAGCAGTTTTAGCGAACGCTAGTCGCTACTAGCGAGATGTTTGCAATATTAGCTTCGCTATTAGCGGCGCTAGTAGCGACGCTAGTGACTAGCGACGCTAACCCAACCTTGGTATTAGGGATCGTCCAATACTGGAAAATGATCACTTGTAGAATTGGGCAAGATGACCCATATTTCTGGAACTATGGAAGTTAGAAAGTTGCTCCCAGAAGCAAAGTTGTAGAGATGAAAATTTTAGAGAACACACGTTTCAGGGTTTTAGGGAAAAATGGTCCAATTCTGGAAAATGACCACTTTTAGAATTGAATAGTATAACCCATATCTCAAGAACTATGGAAGTTAGAAAGTTGCTTTCAAAAACAAAGTTGTAGAGAATAAAATTTTAGAGAACACGCGTTTCAGGGTTTTAAGGAAAAATGGCCCAATCCTCGAGTATAATCACTTCCATATCTGGGCGGGCAGACACATATCTCTAGAATTATGAAAGTTATAAAGTTGCTTCCAGAAGTGAGTTGTAGAGATGAAAATTTTCGAGGGCACATGTCAAAGGGTCTCAGGGAAAAATGGTCCAATTTTGGAAAACGAACACTTTTAGAATCGGGTGGGATGAGGCATATTGCTAGAACTGCGGAAGTTAGACAGTTGCTTCCAACGATAAGTTTGTAGATAATAAAATATTAGAGAACACGCGTTTCAGGTATTTAAGGAAAAATGGCCCAATCCTAGAATATGATCATTTCTAGAATTATGAAAGGTAGAAAGTTGCTTCTAAAAGTAAAGCTGCAGAGAAAAGAATTTTAGAGAACACTTATTTCATTGTCTTAGGAAAAAAATCTAATCCCGGTATCTAGTCACATCTAGAAATGGTGTTGACTCATATATCTAAAACCATGGCAGTTAGGAAGTAGCTTGCTTCCATAGGCAAAATTGTATAGAATAAAATTTTGGGGAACGCGTGTTTTAGGTTTTTAGGAAAAAATTACCAAATCCCGGGATAAAGCAACTTCTAGAATTGGGAGGAATGACGCATATCTATAAACTATGGTAGCTAGAAATTTGTTTCTGAGGGCAAAGTTGGTGAGAATTTTATTTTAGAGAAAATAGTTTCAGCATTTCTTTGAGAAACGGCGTTGGTCCTCTTTGTGATATGGTGCAGGAGAGAACACTTCGGATGTACTTCTGTAGGGGCATGGGTAATTTCTATGGATCTTTTAAATTCTTATAATTATAAAAGAGCATAATCATTGGATTGTTTGCTCATTTCTATATTTAGATACTTTCGAGTCTTTTTGTAACATCTGTACTTACGGGTCTTTGCTTATGTTTGCAACATCAATTCTCTTTGCCACATCTATTCTGATGCGTACGGATCCCTTGAATATGTTTTAACAAATGCTCTTCTAATAGTTTTTCAAATTTACAGAATTTTTCGCTGGTAACAATTTTATGCAAGACGTTGTACATTTTTAGGTCTTTTTTCTATAGCAAAAATACCCTATTGTGGACACTTCATCCGTCCGTCCGTCCGTCCGTCTGTCTGTCTGTCTGTCTGTCTGTCTGTCTGTCTGTCTGTCTGTCTGTCTGTCTGTCCGTCTGTCCGATGTCTGTTCCACTTTTGACGAAAATATTGCAAAGCCAGCTATGAGTTGATAGTTCAAAAATTCACTCACCGCTACCACTATACGCACAAGTTCATGAGCGGGCAATCACATAGTGCATGATAGTAGCAGCGATGGCAAATAGCTGTTAGTTGGCAGCTGGCAATATGTAGTATGTGGTTGATAGCTTAACGGAAGTTCATAGTTCAAAAATTCACACACCACTGCCACTACATGCACAATTTCATGAGGCGGGCAATCACACAGTGCATAATAGTAACAGCGATGGCAAATAATTGATAGTTGGCAGCTGGCTAGCTGGCAATATGTAGTATGTGGTTGATAGCTTGACGGAAGTTCATAGTTCAAAAATTCACACACCACTGCCACTACATATGCACAAGTTCATGAGGCGGGCAATCACATAGTGCATAATAGTAGCAGCGATAGCAAATAATTGTTAGTTGGCAGCTGGCAATATATAGCCTGTAGTTGAAAGCTTCACTATATGAGTCATGAAAAACGTTCTCAGTCCAATAGCCGACGTTCTTGCCAGTCACATTTGTGACCACTACAGTATCATATGTGGCTCAAAGCTACAGTCATGTTTAATTTATCGTTGGATGACCGACATGTATCGCTTCAAGTTAGTCCACTGAAATGTATACGAGATGCAAGCGACGTACTCTTACAGCAAGACTGAAAACAATTTCGTAACTGCATGAGCCATGAAAATATATGATTGCTGAAAATCAATTTTATTATTACAGAGATGTTTACTCACCAACAACTGACAATCGACTAACGAAATTACTCGCTCAGCTCTCATCTTTATATCCGCCAATTTATAATTTTATAATTTATAAATTATAAAATTATAATTTACAAAAAAAATTGTAATTAAAATTTTAAAAATTATAATTTTATGATTTGTAATTATAATTTTATAATTTGTAATGTACAAATTTAATTATAATTTTGTCATTTATAGTGAATATTGAGCGCAAGATTAATTGCGTACATGTTTATCGGTTGAGAGCTGCGAATAATCGAAAATATCGAATTTTTAGTGAATTATTTTGAATTGTTTCATATTTCAGTGGGAGTAAAATTGTTCCCCGTCGTCGCCTGCGCTCGCCACGCTCTCTAACGTCAAATATTTTACTTTACGCTGCGTTAATCCGTCTAAAAACACAGGCAGGACATCAAGAAAGTAGTGATTTTTCAAGCTTTTTTTCATGATCTCACTAATGTGGTTCCGCTGAGTCACAGTCGAATATATCCATGGATGTTTCTTCAACTTTAGATGCTTGGGGGTACAAGCCATCGATTAAAATACTAATATCTTCGTATATCGCCGCGCTGTTGTCCTTCCGGACCCACCGAAAATGACCATTTTTTGAACTAAAAATGAATATCTCTCCCCTATCACGTCGGCTTATGAACTGTTCATACCTCAAATATTGTTGGTCTTGACCCCGCCCACAAACCCTATAAGTTTTGTGTTTGTTTGTTTTCATTTACTGAAGTTATTAGCAATATAAAATTTTTACGATATTCTTACATAAACTTTCAAAGTATCATACAGAACCTCAATGACAATGCAAAAGTCAGCTCTCTTTTGTTTCAAAACACTCAGAAAGAACCAAGGAATCGAATGAGCCACCTGGCTTCGATATCTGGAACCACTTGTATTTCACTTTCATAAAAGCTGGTTCAACTCTTCGCGAATTGACTCTTAAGCTTTTAAATTCATAATTTGACTTTCTCACAGGATTAGGTAATTTTCCCCTAAAATTCTCTAAAATTATATTGTGCCTTGGAATTGGAAATTTTATTCATATGAAAATGACACATGTGATGCAAGAAATTTCATTTTCTCCTTTATTATTATCGATTTCTCACGTTTGCTTCTTCTGGTCACCACGGCCACGGTCGAATTTCCATTGATTGTGCTGATATGTTTGTGCTTAGGTTCAAGTAGTGATTCGATACGCAAAAAATGTTCTTAAAACAAAATTACGAGTTGTATCCAAAAAAATTACGTCATAAATGCCAGACTCAACGACTTTACATTCTTTTTCCGAAGATTTTATTGCGTAAATTGAAATTTTGTTTTAAAAGGATTTTTTACGTATCGATTTTATATGGTAGTGAGAATTGGGTGGTTACCTTTTGCATGACCTGGAGGTTTCTGATGAGAATATCACAGGTGAATCGGAGGGAACAGTGGGACAATCATATCAGGGACGACGACATCAGGGAAAATTTAAGGGCTACGTCAGTGGAAGAGGCAGCAAGATACGGGCACGTTCAGAGGATTTCTAGTAACAGGCTGCCAAAGAGGATATTGTATACTTAGGTTCTGGGTGGGCGCTCTATAAAATACTATCTCTACAGTGATAATCTCTACCAGAGAATTATATGTAGACCAAACTCGTAGACGTTTTGCACCACCCAGGCCGTCCCTTTTACTATGACGTTCAACACCACCCAGGCCGTCTTATTCTACTTTATCTGGGGGAATATTCTTCCTAGTCCGCAGACACCAGATTTACTACTTGGTTGTTGTTTCTGTTTTATCTGGGGGAATATTCTTCCTAGTCCGCAGACACCAGATTTACTACTTAGTAGTTGTTTCTCTTTTATTTGGGGGAATATTCTTCCTAGTCCGCAGACACCAGATTTACTACTTAGTAATGAAACTCACAACGGTTCGTATTCGAATGATTTATTTCAGGAAAAAAGCAACATATTTATACGGAAAAAATCCTCACTTCATGCTACCTTAAAATTTAAATATACTAGATTTACAATAGAATTTACAAATTGAAAAATGAAGTATTTTCTCCAAAAATTATTCGGAGTTCAACATGAAGTATTTTTTTATTTTAAATTTGAAGTAAAATTTTCCGAATTCAACACGCTCTAATCTAACAACAACTTAAAATCAACAAATTGATTTCAACATCCAGAGAACAATTTCTTTCTGGAAAGTGGTCCATGATCACCGGGCGTAAAGACCTCACACCGAAATGTATAATTGGTCTATTAAGTTTGATGATAATGACTTACGTCATACCTCCACTTTTAAAGTGAAATCTTTGTGCTTTTTGTATTACTGAATTTCGGATGAAGTCAAGAGCCTCAATTATAATCAAGTTTCTTTTAGGTGAAGGCTGGTATACAACTGGATCAAATGAATGTAAAAGGAAATTATACATTGAGCTCATTTTTCACAAAAGCTGAAGGTCCATTTACAATTGTCTTGAGAGACGTTTTCGTGAAAGGAAATGCATCGCTTGCAGTGGAACGAGACGGTATGATACGAACAAAAGACATTGAAATGGATATTTCCTTCAAAGACATGGCAGTCGACTTTCAAAATTTAGGTATATGTTAGGTGGAGCTAACTGAAAGTGAAAGAATATATTTTGAATGTTTGCATTCTATAGGTTTCTTCGCAAGCATTTTTCAGTCATTCATTAACTCAGCTCCAACTCTTGTTTTCGACGCTATCAAGCCATTGCTGTTAAGTGAAGCATATGTTCAAATAAGTAAGGAAATTGATTCTAACATTGAAAAAGCATCTGGAGGTCATCGATTTCCGAATTCTATATCTCCGCTCGACATGGTAATTTATTTTGATTGAAGAAATGAAGTTTCCACACACGAAGTCTTTTAAGAAAGCCGCGTTGCCTTACAAATTTTAAGTTTTAGCTGGTCGATTAGACCTAAGGAAGTTCTATATTAAGGTCTGATTATATTTCTTGAAATTTTGTATCCTTTCTATTTGGTAAAATCAGAGAAATCAGAGAAGGTAGCAACTTAAAAAGTGTATGCGTAACGAGAACTACCGTTCGTATGAAAGATTATCCTGTCTGAAGTCTACTTTTTTATGTAGGCCATTGCAGATGCTCGAAAAAAAGTGCGATCGCTTGGTTACGATCCCTACAAAATCAAAGACTACAATCATACAGTTGGGTTGTTTGAAATGAAAATGATGAATACTTGGATCACTGGAATATCGTCTTTCTATCGCGTCGGTGAAATTGTTGTAGGTGTCGATAATCTGACAATGTCCATTGTAATGGAAATCGGAACACAACAAATTTTAGGGGCTAGTCAATGGGAAGTATCTTTCGGAAGTGGAATGATTACGCGTGCTGGAAATGTTCAATTTACCATCGATCATTTAAACGCTCTGTTTGAAATCAACCAATCATTGGATTTGCGAAAACGCCCACAAATTAAAGATTTACAGTTGGAATTAGGAAATATCCAAGTGAGTATTTAGAAAGTACTAAGGGAGGTAGAGAAGTAGATTTAATTTCATTCAAAGAGAGATGTGATTTTAAGCCTTTTTTTGAATTTCAGGTTCGTTGTGACGGAGCCGGAACTTTAGATTATGTCACCGAATTTTTAGTGAATATTTTGCCGAATTTATTACGTTACCAAATCATGGACGCTCTTGAAAATCCAGCAAAGCTGCGCATTCAGCAAATGATGAATAAGATTGATGTGGAAAGTGTAATCAAGGAAAAAGTAGTTGAGTTTGAGAAAAAAGGAATTAACATGACTATGGATTTTGACTTTAAGTTTTGAGCTCTTCTTTTTTCGACGACGCGACTTTGTAAATAAAGTAGTCTTGAGATATGCACACTTAATGCTGAAATCTTTTTTTAGTATTCACCAAACTAATTTCCTTAAAGTAAAATATTTATTGATTTCAATTATGTTTATTTTATTTAGTCTTCGAAAAGTGAAAGTCTATTTATTTTTCAAATCTCAATTTTGAGTTGATTCTGGCTCAATTCTGACCTTTGTTTATTCTAACTTAATTTCTCCCTCAAAACTCTGAACAACGTATTTGTTAGAATTTTCTGCTTTACAACTTTAATTTTATAAACTGCTTTATTCACAGTTTCACACAGTTGGATAAACATGAATTTCTTTCGGACCTTGTTTTTTTTTAAATTTTGTTTTGTTTTTTTTTTTTATTTTTATAGTTTTTTTTTTACTTGATTTGAAGTGTTTTTCTTTGTTTCTTTTTTACACTTATCATCTTTTATTTTTACAATGTGACTCGGACCAGCTGGTTTGAGCGTTACACTAATGACGTTGTTTATGTGATGGATAATCGAATTCGAATTCCAAGGCAATAAAAAAATGTTTTCGGTTTGGTGCTTATAAAATTACTTTAAACGTCAAACGAGGGGGTAGTCACGTTGATTTAATTTCATATGAAAAGTCGCACATCGCTTGTAGTGATTGCCCCTTTATATCGATCTTATATGTGTCATCTATCAATGTAAACATTAACTACATGACATGACTTTAGTTTCGTTTTGATTATGGCAAGCAAAAGTGGTATTTTTAAATTTGTTCTTCCTTTAAATAATAACTTCAATGAAGAATTTGTAATTCTTCTTAATTTCTGTAAAGCAGTGAAGTGACAAAAGAAATATTTCTAGGATGTGTGGAATCTATATGAACCTAACAGTGAACGTTGTGAAGATTAGCTTTAATGAAAACTTTTGCGTTTCTTTTTACACTTGATGCATGCTTTGAACATTCCAATCAATCCAATTGTATCAAATATTGAGAAATTCTTCAGTGTTGTTTGATATTTAGAAATATAAAAGAACATTTTGAAAAATAATTTTGCGATAATCAAAACAAAAAATGCTATGCGGACCCGTACAAATGGCGATGCGTTGCAAAGAATGTCGAGATTTTAATTAAATTTTCATAAAATCGCATTGCAATATTGAGAAATCCGTCCTCACGGGGGCATAAAACATATATAGGGGGCCCGTACGTATCAGAATAAATGTGGCAATAGAGTAGATGTTGCAAAAAGATTCGAACGTATCAAAGTAAATGTTGCCTTACCTCTTGAAATTACGTCGACATTAAATTGGATTGGAAATTGCCGAAAGCGCAATTATGCTCGGAGCGGTAGCGGAGAGCGTGACGCAGTCCCCACATCCCAAAAAAAAAACGTCCACAAACCCAAAAACCTCCATACAAAAATCTTTGGGACAAGACACGATGTATAGGCGAACTATTGAGTTTTTTTCCCCTCGCCCCCCTCCCCCTCCAAATTATTTAAAAAAAAACTACGTCGCAGCAGCTTTCCAACAAGCCCTCACTTATCAAAATCGGTTGAAAACGAGCCGAGATATCGCCAATCAAAGATGACCAATTCCTATGGGAAAGTGGTAAAATTACCTTTGCAAGTAATAACAATTTTATTCCTGCGTCGTGTGTCAATCTGATCTGAATCTGAAAGTTTCAGATTCTAAATTTTCAGATTCAGATCAGATCAGATTTGTTTTCAGATTGGATTCAAGTAAGCATAATTTCAAAATTTTGTGATAACCCTTTTATTGTACCGTTTAAATTTATGTACAGTTAATGTGAGCTAGGCCAATCTGGATTTTTTATCTATATCAGGCCCAATTATAAAATCTGATTTGGTGTAATTTATTTGGTGTTGTTAGCGAACCATGATTTCAGAAACATTGAAGCTCGGATCGTTTCAGCAGCTAAAGAGCTACGTGTCGGTGTTACCACTTTCTGACTCCTTTGGGAAAATCTTTATGTGTGGCTTACTGTTGTTATATATATGCCTTTTACTCCAGGCTACAGGCTCCAGCCAGATAGGCTTAAATTCTCAAGTTTGCTGTGGAAACAATAGCAACAGCTCTTTGGCAATAACATAATTTTCATTCATCGCCACCCTTCATCTCTAAGTACGTATTTTGCTCTCCGAAATTAGCTTATAAACTTTTGGCGGACTCATACACACATGAAGCTAAATTATTTACATTCGTCATAATTTCCTTACAGTGCAGTGTTGAACTTCTTTAAAAGCACTGGAATTTTACTTTAATTCAGTGTTGCAAATTTTTCAGATTTGATTCAGATTCAGATCAGATTGACATTTTTCAGATCAGATTGAAAATGTTCAGATCATCTTCAGGTCAGATCCACATTTTTCAGATCAGATTATGATCTGAAAAATTTCCGATCAATCTGAAATCTGATCAGATTGATCTGATCTGTTTCGAGCCCTAGATGTATCTATATATCTGTGTATCTATCTACTTTTTTTTCTCGAGAACCGCTCGAGCGATTTCCTTAAAATTTGTAGGGAACGTCAGTCTCGGCCCCAAATGAAAAATTTCATATGCCGCTTTTCCGGGAAAATTCTGGAAAAGCCGTGGCATGTGGAAAAGTGATCAATTTAGGTAATGCTCGGAGTTTTCGAATTTTAACTCCGAAGTAACGATAGCTAGAGAGTTGGTTTCTTCGGTAAAATTGTAGAGTTTGGTCAGGAGAAATTTTTGGGATCTTAAGAAAATGGCTGCCAGCGGTCAAACTGGTGCCATTTTGAATTTTATTCAAGCAATAAATTAGGTTTTTTTTGGTTTTCGAATTTTAGCTTCGGAATGACAATACTTAGAGAGTTGGTTTCTTCGAGAAAGTTATAGAGTTTCATCAGCTGAATTTTTTGGGATTTTCAGAAATCTGCCAAAGTGACGCCATCTTGGATTTTTGTTAGGTATAAATTATGCTTCTTTGGGTTTTCGAATATTTGCTCCGGAATGATAACACTTGCAGAGTTGGTTCCTT
>CM055403.1:88717077-88733612 GCA_029228625.1 Pseudolycoriella hygida
TTGGTATCATTAGAAAATGGCTGCCATCTGTTATAGGGGCGCCATCTTGGATTTTCGTTTATGCTTTTTCGGTTTTCGAATTTTAGCTCCGGAATGACGCTACATAGAGAGACGGTTTCTTCTACAGAGTTATAGAGTTTCATCAGGAGAATTTTTTGGAATCATAAGAAAATGGCTGCCATCTGTCATAGCGGCGCCATCTTGGATTTTCATTTATGCATTTTCGGTTTTCGAATTTTAGCTCCGGAATGACGCTACAGGAAGAGAATCATAAGTTTGTGTATCTTTCTTATTTCTCTTTTATCTCTTTTTTCACGTATTTGCTTGCATTTTGTGCATGTAAATCTCGGTTTTTCGGTGGAACGAGTTAAAACGAAACGTTGCACAATCTTATGATTCTTTTCCTGTACTTAGAGAGACGGTTTCTTCTAGAAAGTTATAGAGTTTCATCAGGAGAATTTTTTGGTATCATTAGAAAATGGCTGCCAGCTGTCAAAGTGACGCCATCTTGAATTTTTTGATATCATTAATTTTGGAAGTAGACATTAGGGACTGCGTCACACTTTACCTTTAAAAAGGTTTTTGTTGTGATTACAGATTAGTAGTATTTTATTTTGATTTGGAACGACTTTTTGGAACAACATAGAAAATATAGTTATATTAGTTATTCTGTCAACGTTTGAATCGAAATTTTATCTACCCACATTATTTTTCAAATTATCCTAAGTGTTGTGAAATCTGATATACAAAACGTAAAAAATCAACTTATACCAATTTGGAACGAGATATTCGATTTGGAACATAAACTGAGTGCACTTTTATGCAATTGCTCGGACCGTTTTGCAATCAAATTGCTTTGCATAATTTGATCTTCTTTGAGCAACAATCCTGCAGCAGATTTAAAGCCCGACAGCCCCAAAGCGCCATTATGACAGCGAACGTAACGACACTTATGCGAAATTATCTAGCCGGGTAACTCAAGAGCAAACTATGCTCTTTCCTCGACTGCTAGAATGGAACTCCATTTTTTTCTTGTTAAGATTGTTTTGACATTAACTTGGACGAGTTATAACAGTGCAGTGGTGCCACAACGAAAAATCATTACGGTAAAAATATTCGGCCTTGATTTGGCCTGCGAAATCCTGCAGAACGATTAATTCCCTTGACTGAAAGTTAAGGTTCTTATGATAGAAAATGCCAAAAATGTGTCTAACCAGGCTATGTTTGACAATACATAAAATGCTGTAAAAATATATGAAAGGACCCGAACGTATCAGAATAGATATGGCAAACAGAGTTGATGTTACGAAAAGACTCGAACGTATTTAAGTAAATATTGCCTCAACTCTTAAGTGTATGAAATTACGTCCACATTAAATTTTATTGGAAATTGCCGAGAGGGCAATATTGAAAAGCCCGTCCGAAGAAACGATGTAAAAAAAGCCTTCCGAAAGTACAAAATTGACCCCCAAATAGAGAAAAATGTTCGCCTCAATTTTCTCTACAACATAGTGAAAAACCATTTTTTTGTCTAGGACCGACTTAGAGCCATAACGATATGCCTCGCACATATACTTCCATATACAAAACGTTTCCTTCAATCTGTTCTCCAATATGGCAAAAAACATTTTTTTTGTTAGGGCCGACTCAAGACCGACCTGAGGCCCACTTGAGCCCTAAGCACAGGTCTAAATTTGTATATGAATATATTTAATTCGGTGAGCAGTTACCACTCAAATAGAAAAAGAATCAACAAAATCGGTTAGGATTTGCCGATTCATGTGAAGAAACACGTTGGGACTAGTTTCAGGGTCCAAGGGCCTCTAATCAAAAAATTTTCTTCCATAAAACGGGAGACAATTCTAGACCTTTCGATAAAAAAAAAATTGCAAATCGGAAGGGATTTACTCGAGTTATGTACAAAAAACACGTATGGCCCTAGCAGAGACTCGTTTTAGTGCCCTAGCTAAGTACAAGAACTCAAATCCAAAAAAGTTTCTTCCATAAATTGTCGGCCATGCCCAGATCTTTCAAACAGAAAAAATTATTAAAATCGGAAAAGATTTACTCGAGTTATGTGCAAGAGATCAAAAACCACTTAAACAGGGAAAAAAAAGTTTTTGAAAATCGGTTGAGTTTTACTCAAGTTATCGCGGTGACGACGGACGGACGAACATTTTTTTTATTGTTGATCCGTCATCTAAGGACCATGATCGATGCTCCCCGGTCGAAATTGGGGTGGTTACAAACGTCTTGGTAAACGCATAAGACCCCTTTTCGAAGAACTTCGTTCTTCGCACAGGTCTAAAAACGTAATTCTGTGTTCTGAAATCAGCAAGAGTGACGCATTAAAACGCAAAAATATTAGCTTCCGGTTACAAAAGTTCTGAAATCAGAGCAGGGTGACGGATTCAATTTCAATATCCAAAAAAATAAAGCAAAATTACGTTGTGTTTTTAAAAACTTGAGTCACAAATGCCAGACCCACCAGCGTAATAATTTTTCAACACTTTCACTTTTCAAGTGCAAAAATTTTAATTTGCACAGTACTGTCTTCGCGAAAGGAAGTGAAAGTCAAGTTTTCGCGGTGGTGTAAAAACTGAAAACATAGAAAAATTATTTCGTTGTAGGGTCTGGCATTTGTCACGCAAGTTTTTAAAAGTAGCCCCTTATAAATACATTTTTATGCTATAAGGTAGTA
This sequence comes from Pseudolycoriella hygida, assembly GCA_029228625.1. Lineage (NCBI taxonomy): Eukaryota > Metazoa > Arthropoda > Insecta > Diptera > Sciaridae > Pseudolycoriella > Pseudolycoriella hygida. The sequence continues at coordinate 88,719,779 of CM055403.1, forward strand.
AGCCACTACATTTGCTGTCACGTTTCTTCGTACAAATGTCAAACTAAAAACTGAGATAGCAAATGTATGTGGTTTACCACCTTATAGCATAATAATACTGCGCTTTTAACATATTAGAGCTACGCTGTTCACTTCGAATTCGAATGTTCACTTTTTCCTGAAATAAATTGAATTGAATTAGAAACACAGTCACCCTCCTCTGACTTCCCCCAAAATGAAGGACAATGTTAGTACCTCACTCATGTCGAGAATTACCGAACATATCTAAACGAAGTTGAAAAGTGCTAGAGAAATCCAAAATAATCCCATATTATTTATTTAGCGTATGGTTTGAGTTCCACCTGTGTAATTTACAAAAGTAGTTGGAGAATCACATTTTTCGCTTCTTAGTTAAAGAAGTAGTAGAAGTAGAAAAAAAACGGAGAGCCATTGCCATAGGATAAGTATTTTGAAAAGAAATGAAAACCGGGTAAGTCCCCGACAGCGCATTAGGCAATCTGCAACCTACTTAGATGATTCTTTAACAAACGCTTAAATTCATGGTGTCTATCCACATTCCTAATTTCCTTCGGTAATTTATTGGCCCGTTGGCCCGGTAAAGGAAACACTACGCTTACCAATTTTAGTCTTCAGGGATGGTACAGACAAAATACCTTTATTTCTCGTCATGTAGGGATGTTCCACATATGCGAATTTAATGTTATGAAGACGACGGTCATTTATGCATGAATGAACAAATGTGCATATGTCGTTGATATATAACTCTGTAAGGGGGCGTATGGTCGGGCAATGTTCATTAAAAAGATTTTCTGTGCTATGTCGTATAGGCAATCGAAACACTGATTTTAGTGCCTTTCTTTGTAATATTAGAATCGCATTGGTCATTGATTTTGCAGCACCTCCCCAAATACCTATGCAATATAAAAGGCGAGAATGGATCATAGCAAAATACAATTTTTTTAGAACACTAGTTGGAAGAGAAAACTTTAAGCGTCTCAGAGTACCAACACACGGAGCAAGTTTGTTGCATAGGTTAGTGATATGGTTGTTCCAGTTCAGGAATTGATCCAATATAATTCCCAGGTATTTTATTGAAGGCACCCTTTCAATTACTGTTCCATTATAAACAACCTCTGGGAAATCTGTAACCCTACATCTTGGTGATCTAAAATGCACAATCTTACATTTTCCCAGATTAAGCGTTAATTCATTCCTCTTAAAGTATCCAGAGACCAATTTCAAATCCTTCATCAGCGCATCAATGTTCGCATTGAGACACATGGAAGCAGTAAACATGCTGGTGTCATCAGCGAACAAATAAATCGAGGATACTAGAGGAAGCTCATGAAAGTCCTTTATGAATATTAAGAAGAAAAGTGGGCCTAAAATACTTCCTTGCACTACTCCATACGTCATCTTTATTTTAGAACTACATGAGTCATTTACTGAAACAAACTAAAACCTATTTCGGAGGTAGTCAGCTATAAGATTCAGGGCTATACCTCTAATCCCAGCGTGTTCAATCTTCTTTAAAAGCAACTCATGGTTGACTGTGTCGAAGGCCTTCGCCAGGTCGAGGAATAGGCCTGAAACAATGTTTTTATTTTCAACTTTTACGCTTATATCATTAATCAGTTCGAACAGAGCGGTATCTGTCCCACATTTCGCACGGAAACCATATTGCTTGGAGTAAAAGAACCCATTGGCATTCAGAAAACCAACAATGTTCTTATATAATAGCCTCTTAAATACCTACGGCAATACTTACTTACTTACTTACTTACTTACTTACTTACTTACTTACTTACTTACTTACTTACTTACTTACTTACTTACTTACGGCAAAACCGTAATAGGTCTATAGTTTAGTACTTCCGATTTGTCACCACTCTTATGTATGGGGCTTATTCTACCGACCTTCAATGAATCTGGGTAGGAACCATTGCTGACACATTCGTTATATATTTCAGCAAGGAATTGAATCTACGCATAGCTTTCATGATACTGTCGTTATAGAATCATAGCCTGGAGCCTTGTCATTGTTCAAGCATAGGATCAAAACCTTAACCTCCTGGCTGCTTGTCGGCATTAGCATTATGGATGGAAAAATCCTCTCTCTCATTCTTACACTATGGTGACCTTCTGATTGCTGTAGGGGTTGCTCAAAGTCACTAAACGGCCCCTCGTTCGCATCTCGAGAGGCTTTAGCCAACTTTTCCCCAACTGTAGAGTAATGATCATTGAAAGTTTGAGCCACTTTGTCTCTATCAATCATCGAGCCGTTTGAGCTTTTTAGTTTAAACGCCCGATCCTTTGCGAGGCCCTTCCCTAAAATAGAGTTTATAATCTTCCATGCAGATTTCGGACTATCACAATTTTTAAATGAGTCCTCGTAGTACTTTAATTCATAATACTTCTGAAATCTTCTATTTGTAATCTCCATAGCTGATATTCTAGCCTTAGTAAACCTCACATTAACACAACTATTCCTTTCTTTTCTCTTAAGTGCTTTTCATTTAGTAGGCCTTCGAGATGGTCATTCATGTATGGAATATTTACATGAGACCTTTTTCGTTTTCGCTTCCTTATTGCAGTGTTATCCTTTATCGCTTCGGTAAACTTTGAGACAAAGTAATCGTAGCTTTCATTTACAGTTGTGAAGCTTGGCCTATTAATGGGGTCGAGATCGGAATTCAATTTTTTATTGACCAACTTATGGTCAATAATACTTCTTTCAATGTAAATGTATTTAGAGCTTTTGTGAGGAAACTTTATGTGGGTTACTATAGAGTTGTGGTCGCTAAAGTTATGCGCAATCGTCGAATTATGAATTAGGAACCTACTTGGACACTTAATTGCAATGTGATCAATGATAGACCTAGAAGAAGAAGTAGAAAACTAAAACAGAGAAACTAGAGAAATAAATAAATATTAAATGAAATAAAATCGATAAATCACAGATTAAAGGTTCTCAGCCAATGCAACGCTTGATCGTTAAGATTCTTCAGATCGTCTTCATCTCCCATGTACTTCCAAATCGGGCATTTCTTCACCATATGTTCGATTGTTTGATATGGCTCGCCACAACCACAACTTGCATCGTTGGTCAATCGCCATTTGAATAACATGCTGTTACATCGTCCATGTCCCGTACAAATTCTATTCAGGTTGCACCATATTTTCCGTGGCAGCAAAAACTTGTTTGAACTACTGTTGTGTGTGTCGAAGTCAAACATTGATTTTCGAATGTTACTTTCCTCCAATGCCACCTTCCAAGAATCTCGCAATTCGAAATTGTTTTCGTGTAGTAGTTTTGCCGAGACATGTGGCTGTTGCACGTCGTGGTGGAGTGGTATGCTCGGATTCGACAAGATTTTTCGGTACTCTCTCAGCAGCGCGTGCTGCCTACGTACTTCTGGCGGTGCTATGTCGCTGAGAGCGTAGAGCCAAGGAACTGGTGTCGATTCCACCGAACCAGTGATGATTCGGACGGCTGCGTTGAGTTGCGTATCGACCTTTTGAGTGTGCGTTTGGTCGTTTGGCAAAATTTTTTCGATTTATGGTGACATTCTGTTGTACAGCAAGCGTTCCATCAATTTTAGCGTGACGGATAGAAGGGAAATCGGGCGATAGCTTTCCGGTTTATCTTCGTCCTTATTTGGTTTCAGTAGCGCGATTACTTTTGCTATTTTGAACGCTCGTGGTAGGTTATTGGTTTCAAGAACGTTCGTGCAGAAACTTGCAAGCCAAATTCTGCATATGGGTCCGGAGTTCTTCAGAAATTCCGGGTAAATCGAATCGAATCCGCTAGCTCGTTCGTTTTTCGTACTGTTCATGGCCTCGTCTATTTCGTTGGTGAAAAAGGGTCGGGAGATTTCATTACTCTTTGGAGTCTTTTTTCGAATGACACGATATTTTTTAGTTATTCGGCTTAAAAAACTCTTGTCGTGCGGCGCATTTGACGTTTGTACCAATTTCCGTGCAATTCGATTGGCATTCATTTTCGGTTGTTTCCTGAACAATTTTTGGGCTCCACCAAGCTTTCGAATCAAGTTCCATGCTTATCTGCTCGAGCGTTTCATGTCCATGCTTTCAACAGTTTGTGTCCACCGTTCCTTTCGTACAACATCCAAGGACTTGAGAAGTTCCTTTGCTGTCTCAGGACTTTCATTTTCCTTGAACTCGTTGTACAGCCGGTCGCTATCCTCGCTCCAGCATGGTATATATTCCTTCCTGTATCCTCGCGGCACATATTTTTTGGCTGTGGTGATGATCAGGTCTGTGAAACGATGGTAGTTTTTCGATTCTGGAGGGATAAAACGAACTGCTGCATCAACTTTTGTTCGAAACGAATTCCAGTCAGCTTTTTGAAAATTCCATCGTGTTCTTCGACTTCGATGATGACTGGCCGGTGCTGGCTGTTCGGGAATGCACTAAGCACACTTCTTTTGACATTAAGAGGCCATCATTCCTGGTCTGTGCTGACAAAACACAAATCCGGATTATATTCTCTCCGATGGGCTCGAGAATAAAATGTTGATCGGTCTTTCGGATCGTGCACAAGATGCAATTCTTCGGTAGTAGCCCATGTCATTATTGTTTCACCGTTTTCGTCGTCCGTGTCATATCCCCATTCGATGTGATGGCTATTGAAATCGCCGGCATATACGGCTGGATGTTCAAATGATTTCAGTGGGGGTTGTGGCCAGTTCACTGACGGTGGTTTGTACGTGTTTGTCACTGTTATGGCTTCAATTTTCACGTTAGACGATGAGATATTGTTAATTGTCGTCGACTCAACAACATTCACATCGTTTATGTTTGTTCTTCTGTACGTAGCGATTCCATGTGAACGAGAGAATTCTGCTACGACCAGTTCATAGCCAGGAATGTGTCCACGCTTTTGTAGGCTTTCAAGGGATGATGTGTGAGTCTCTTGAATCAGTGCGATGTCAATATTTTCCAATTGGAGTTCGTTTGACAGAAATTCACTTTTCGCACAGCTGATTCCTTCAACGTTGATTTGATACATGCGAAGCTTTCGGCCAATGTCTTTTGTTTTGTTTACATTTCTTTTCACAGTATTTCGACCCATTTTCACTTGAGACATGTGTGCGGTAAAATTTGATTCTCTATACAGCCTTTGGAATCAACTTTCTAACTGTCATAGTTTTGCATATATTGGTCATCCCTCCCAATTCTAGAAGTAGACATTTCCCAGGAATTGGGCCATATTTTCCCAAGACCCTGAGACACGTTTTCGTTAAAATTTAATTTTCTACAACTTCGCCTTTGGAACCAACTTTCTATCTCTCATAGTTATGGGTCATGCCGGGTGACAAGTGTAAATATTTAGAAAAACAATGTGGTGAACTGAAATGCGACGTCATTTTGTTACAAGACAGGGGCGCCGGAAACGGTCTTGCCTCGAGGCTCGGGCAACACTACGATTAAATTTGTCGAGGCTAAGCAACACTACGACTCGTCGGTGCAACGACAAACATTTTTTTCTCAATATTTAACATGTCTATGTAAAAAACACACTATTGCCCCTTCTGAATCAGAAGTTCTGATGTAATGAAAAATGTTGAAAATCTTTTTTTATATGATTGGAATATTGTGTTTTGGCATACAGTCCGGGAAATAACGTCATCTCTCCTAAGGAGTTTAAAAGATATCATTAAAGAGGTCGAAGTTTCCGTATTAAATTTCTTTCGTGGACCTCATACCTCAGAAAATACTGAACGAAGTACTTCTCATCCTTGAGTTCTAACAATCGGAATAAAATGTGCCTTAAGGGGCGATTAAATTCTAGGAATTAACCTTTAGAGACATCAATCTCTATCTAAGTCTCAAAGAGAGATCAAAAAACAGAGTGAAGTACTTCTCTTCTCTAGCACTGGGGCCTTGTGGAGATATGGAATTCTAGGAACTGACCTCTACGGACCTTTCACCTTTCCTCTGGTGAAAATGGGGGAAATCGTTTGAAACGCACATTAATTCTCACATTTTTGAAAGAAAAAATTGAATAGGAAATTACTAATCACAGGGCTGTGGCTCTGACCCTTTGATATATCAGAGCTCGGCCAGCTATCTTTGATATCGTATACGAATACCTTTCCAAAACGTCCTGGATATCCTAGACCCTTTGCAAAAAAGTTGAATCAAAGTTTCCGAAACCGTCGAGATCATCAAAAGATATTCAGATTTGACGGAGTACGAAGAAAAGGCCCTTTTTAGGGCCAATGGGTTACAAGTAAGCAGCCTCCACGCGGCGTATCCTGGGTGAGTGCACACAAAATTGATGTCCACTCAGTGAATGCTTACATTATCGATAAAATTTCTTTTTAAAGCGCCCAATTTGCCTAATGTAGACTCTTTAGAGCGCCCAATTTGCCTAATGTAGACCTTTTAAAGCGCCTAATATATTTTCATGGTCATTTCTATTCTTTCTCCACTCTTCCAACACCATTTCACCACTCATCCACCCCTATTCAGCCTTACTAAGCCCTACCCAGCACTTCCCGACAATTCCTAGTACCAAAAAAGTTAAAAAAAAGGAAAAAAAATCGTTTTTGTTTTCCCTTCCCATTCTCTCCAGAGAGGTGACCGCCGCCAAATGACTACTGATTATTGGTGGTGGGGTGGTCCCCAATCATTACCACTACCTTTCACCCCCTCCCACACCTGACCAGAAATCTTAAGTTTTTCCGGAGGGGGAGGGGAATAAAGGGGAAAACCAACAAAGCACAAGCAAAGTATCACAAATGACTAACGCAATTGCTACATTGACTACGGTGTTGAATAACAATGACGAAATTAATTTGGAAGTAGATCTAGTAGAAAATATCATACATTTGCAGGATATACTGAGCCAGGTCTTAAATAGTCGTAAAACTGATGACATTTCTGAAGATCGCAGTGAGGATATTGGACAAACCACAGCGGAAGCTATCTCATCAGACCACAATAATGACTAATACAACTGATAAACAAAATGACAGAAAGGGAAATGACTTAGCTAAGTTACATGATACTGCAAACTCTAATATAAATAACAAAATAACAAGCTGTGATAAAATGGAACTGAATGGTAATAAATACACTAAACTAGATATTATTCAACATAACATAAGGGGTATGGGGCTGAGGAGGGGTGAACTGAATGATTATCTCGGGAAAGAAAATATTCATATAGCAATAATGTCGGAAACCAAATTGAAAACGGGAAATATTAATAATTTTTAATAGGCCTTTTTTTTAAAACAATATAACATATTAAATAAATGTGGGCCGAAGGAAAGATTCGGGGGGGGGGGGGGATTTTGATGAAGACGGGAATAATATACAGCGAAATAAAATTGAGCAATTTTGAACCTGTTCAAATAATCGGGGTAGAAACTAGAAACTTGCCGGTGAATTTGTGTATATTTTCGGTATATATCCCACCCAAAATTAAAACATTAAACGAAAGCGAAGTGATCCAACAACTAAAAAGGATACAAAAAACCATTAAAAAATATGATAATGTGATTATAGGCGGGGACTTTAACGCGGCGCATCCGGTGTGGGGTTCACAGCACGCGGATCAGCGGGGGTTAAGCCTATATGAATTGATGGAAGATTATTTGTTATTGAATGATGGGAGGCCGACTAGAATATCGGGAGGACAGGAAATGGCTAACCCCTTAGACCTAACATGGTGTTCATCGAACATGGGATATATAATGGAATGGGATTTAGCAATGGAAAGTTTGGGTTCGGACCATCGGATTATAAATATGACAATTACAAATGAGATGATAGAAGGACAGAATAAACTAAAAGATAAGATAGATATGGAGCTATTTCGAATTAACCTAGATAGGATTGACATAGACGCTATTGACAATCTAGAAACATTTATGGCATAACTTGAAATTGCTAGGGGTTCAGCTACAATTAAGAGAAAAGAAACTAGTGTACAGGCCAAATACAAACCTAAGCCATGCTGGAAAGGAGAAGTACAGAAACTGCATAAAAATAAAAAATGCCTACTAATTGAATACTTTAGGAAACCGACTTTAAACAAGATCATTGAATTCAGAAAAAGTAATGCAAAATTTAAGTACAAACTAAGGGAAGAACGGAGAAGGACATGGCGGGAATGGTCCGAAAAGCCGTCTCCTAACACTCCAATAAAAAATATTTTCCAAAATATCAGGACACTAGCAAATAGCTCATGCCTTTCACATCCAAACTATATATATAATGATCCTAGTATGGCGGAAAGGTATCTTAGTACATTATGCCAAAGCAGTGTTGAATGTAGTAAAAACATAATCGATAAAACACAAGACCACGAATCCCCCTTTACTATACAGGAATTAAATGACATCATTTCATCTAAAAAATCTACAGCTCCAGGCAAAGACAAAATAACTTACGAATACATCAAACAATTTCCTACCGAATTAAAAAGAAAACTGCTCGAAGTAATAAATAAACTGTGGTTAAATCAAGATCTGCCCAAAGCCCTTAGAGAAATAACATTAGTATTGATCCCAAAACCGGGTAGGGACTATGATAAAATAAATAGCCATCAGCCTATCTCTTTATTATCGGTATACCTGAAATTAATTAATTCCCTAGTTAAAAATCGCATGAATGATTGGTTAGAAAATAACAAAAAAATACCCGAAGCGAGCTATGGTTTTATAAAGAAAAAATCTGTAATTGATTGAATAAATCATTTTCTAGCAGAACTTTATGAGAAGAAAAGGGAGGGGGAAGTAATGGCCATATTCATGGATTTAGAGGATGCCTTCAATAAAGTGAATTTAGTGAAATTAAAACACATACTCCAAAAGATCAAAATGCCTGTTCAAATGGCTAATTGGGTTTATGAATGTTTCAGAGAAAGGCACCTTTCAATCGAGACTAGATCGGGGTATATCAAGGGTCAAACGGGAAAAGGAGTGCCACAAGGTGATGTATTAAGCCCCATTATGTTTGTACTTTCTTCCAATGCGATACCGAATTCACAAAATTATTTCAATTTGCAGATGATATAGCAATATTGGGAGTGACATTATTGAAACTCGCGAAAGGTTGCAAAACGCGGTTAATAAATTCATGGTCATATTACAAGATTTAGAAATGACAATAAGCCTGGACAAAACGAAAGCCATTTGGTTTTTCCCTCATGAAACACGGTTTGGACCATTTTTAATGATTAACGGGGAATTTATAGAATGGGTAAAAGAAGCAAGATACCTGGGAATATGGCTTGATAAAGACCTAGAATTCAAAACGCATATACACAAAACGCTAGCCAAATTTGAAATAAGATTAAATATCATAAAAATGGTCGCAGGGAACAAATGGGGAGGACATCCACAAACTTTGCTAAACATATTGAGGTCTATTGGTAGAAGTGTTATTGACAACGGAGCATCCATATATGGAAAAGCAGCAGATAAATTCTTAAATAAAATGAAAATAGCATAAAATAAAGGAATCAGAATATGCCTATGAGCTTTGAAAACCACTCCAGTCGCATCCTTGTACGCGGCGGTGGGGGAATTCCCATTAGAAATTAGAAGGAAATGGCTTACTATGAAAGAAATATCAAGGGTTCAATATTTGGATCTCCCATTAGCCAAATACCTAAGCCGGGAACATGACAGGGACGTACATACTAAACATATGCTATATATGAAGCAAATAGCACAGGAGTATATGCATAGGATTGAACCAATGGGAAAACTGGAAGGTGGGATTAGGCACAAAAATTTGGAAATATTGGGAGACCACAGAATAGTCAAAACTGAATTGAGTTCAGCTCAGTGGAAAAACATATTCCTCGAGAATAGAAGAATGTTCTATTTTGACCATAGGGAATTCTATACGGACGGGTCAAAGGACGAAGAAAAAGGAGGAATAGGACTCACTGATATGACTAATATATTTATTTCGGAGGGAATTGAGAGTAGAATCCAGATTAGCAATTTAGAATTAATAGCTATTAGTAAAAGTTTAGACCTAATCAGAGACTGTGATAATAAGGTAGTCATATACACGGACTCAGCAAATAGCTGCAAATTAATAGAACAGCGGGATAGTAAAAATTACTTAGCTAAAGATATATGGAACAAAGCCGGAAAGCATAGGAATACGAAGATAACACTGCAATGGGTTCCCTCCCACTGCAACATTGAGGGTAATGAATTAGCGGACTCTTTAGCGAAACAAGGATTAAACGACATCATAGAAGAAATAATTCCCCTGACAAATACAGACGCAGCGAATGTGATTAGTAAGATATACATTAGTGAATGGCAAATGCAATATGACGAAGAGATGGCTAACGAAAAATATGACTTCCATAAAATACACCCGCAGGTAAGTCTGCTGCCGTGGTTCCATAAGTTGCCCCTTTCTGGGCATGCGACTAAGATCATAAATCGGCTCATGACAGGGCATGGGTTATGTGATAAAAAGTTATTTTTATTTGGAAAAGTGGAGACTGCTAACTGTGATATCTGTAAGGTAGTTAGAGATATGAATCATATAATATTTAATTGTAAGAAATACCAGAACCAAAGAAAAAATTATGCAATAATACCACAATTTAAAATATTTTCAGATTTCTTCCTGCAACAACAAACACAATTGTATAAAATTAAATTTTTTAAGGAAATCGTTAACTTGTACCAGGAGACGGAACAGAGCTTCTAAACAAGGACAAGACATTGACGACACCCCGGGAGTAAAAAAGTAAACTATAAAAGCAAAGGGCTGAGGCCTGCTTTTATCATAAGAAAAAAAAAATTATTTTTGTCATTTTTCTGAAACAATTTGTACAATTTTGAATGCAGAACTGATGAAACATTTCAATGAGAGTGGATATGTCTAAGAATACCCTCAGAAACAATTGAAATCGAATTAAATTCTGATTGAAAGGGAAGTCGTCATTTCAGGCAAACAAATCAAAACAAAAGCAAATGGCGACTTTTGGAAGGTTCACAATCATTCATTTTTTGATGCATACGGTGCATCAAATATCTCATGCCAATCAATTTTCACATACAATTGCTAAAAGGCCTAAAAGGTCACCTTGATTCTGTTCTCAGTTACGTAATCTCGACATTCATTCAATTGAATAATTAACGGAAAGGAAAAGAGGTAAGTATATTTGAATTATCAAGTAAAAGAAAAGCGCGTAAATTTGATGTGTCATTGAGGTTTACAAAGTTTGTCGAATTAAATAGTTGCCAGAACTTTATGTTTATCGTGAGATCATTTTTCATTTGCAGTTGGGTCATTCCGGCGGGGTGATAAGTTTTCCTTACAAAGACGGTTTTTCGTCGTTTACTCAGTTGAAGCCGTTCCAACGTTCAATTTTCCATTTTTGCACGAAATGACCCAGTTATAGAACAAAATATTCAATTCGTATCTATTTTCGATATTTCTCTAAATCCTTGAAAATCAAATACAAATCTAATATCACAACATCTCATTGATTTCGTTGCATCAAACATGGGTGCATATTTTTTTCTGAGGTTGGGAAACAAGTACACCAAATCACGAGTAGCGAAACCTAAAATCGGACTGCGACGACTTAAATCAGTTTTCGGTGTAACGCCGAAAGTGTGCAACATCGTATGGAATGAAATCCAACATTCAGCACCAGCTGGTGCTCAACCAGTACATTTGTTGTGGTGTCTGTCGTTTTTGAAAGAGTATGCTACGGAACATAACAGACGTTCCATTTTCATGGACCTTTGTCGCACTCATTTCGAAAATGAATACTGTAAGTTGACACAAATTCGTGTAATTTTTGTGTCAAATACCTTATATTCGCGTCTGCTTCAGATTCTTTGGGAGAATAGGTACGATGAAGCCTTTGCTGGCCAGACATGTTTTGTGTCACTTGACGTCGCGGCGTAGACTTCAAAATCGATTAACATTCGCCATTCTCGCCACAATGGTATAGTCATAAATTTCGTGGGCCTGGTTTAAGGTATGAGATTTGATTGTGTATAAGAAGTGGTGATATCGTCTGAACCAATGGCGGGTATCCATGCGGTACAACATCGGATTTGATGTTAGCACGTGAGGCATATGTAGACTTGGTTGATACAGGAGAACTCACGGTAGCCGATAAGGGTTACAATGATCGAAATTTTTTCGTTTAGGTCTGCTTTGAATGCAAAATTATATAAAAAAATCATGGCACGTCACGAAACCGTGAAAAAGCGCATGAAGCAATTCAAAGTATTGAAAAACACATTCCGTCATCAACTGCAGAAGCATCCTGCTATATTTTTGGCAGCTGCTAATTTGACGCAGTTGACAATTGAAAATGGCTCTCCATTATTTTCAATATAATGAAAATAAAGAAGATGCTCAACAAAACAATTTGTTTGGAAGATTTTTTCATCGTGAATAGGCTCCGAATTCCCGCACTTTCATTTGTTGTATTTATATTCCCTCCAACTCTCCCGTACAAGTGTACCAATCCTTTGCTAAAGCTTTCCTCGGCGATTTTAATATTCCAAATGTAACATGGTCTCGCAGTATTAAAGTCGAATTGATAAATACGTTCTCCAGCTGTGGGCTCCATCAGGTTAATGACGTCGAAAACTTCCCAAATCGCATTCTCGATTTGATATTTTGTAACGAGGCAGAGAACAATTTCGTTCCAATGGCTAAACCACTAAGCAAAATGGACTCCTACCATCCTCCAGACGAGTTCACGATTATTAGAGTAAGGCCGAATGTTATCCATGTCGCGCCACCATCAACTGCAAGCGGATTATAAAGGCATCACTGCGTACCTCGCATCAATTATTGGACAAATGAACTATCTCAGGACGCCACAATCGACGAGAACGTCGACCGATCTTACGACATACTTTTCGATGGAATCTAATTATCCGTCCCCTTGAGAACAAATGACAACCCGCCATGATATTTTAATGCTTGTCGCACACTTTTTTTTCAAGACTCCGTTTAGAAATTTGTTCATCCGTTTACTTGACACTTCAAACTTTTGTTTACGTTTCAAAATATCTTAATTTAACTTAAATTTAGAAAACTAAAGTCAATGAAATTGTTTTATTTAAATATTTCTCTATTCTACGCAAATTTAAGTTAAGCCGATAATATTTTAATTAATTTTTTCGCACAAAATACTTCTTATTTGAATAGCGAAATTATCTTACATTGCAACGTAAACAATATCTAGTGAACCAAAATGAACTTTAAAGGGGAAATCTGTCAAGTAAACGGAGAGAAAATTGAACCGTGGTCAATTTTATTTTCTAAACGGGGGCTAAACGGAAGGTAAACGGAGAACTTTTTTTCTAAACGGAGGCATAAAAAAAGAGTATGCGACAAGCATAAAACTGCTGTGAAGTTAGCCAATGAGAGTCAGTACGTCAATACGACTCTCTCACATTTATTTATAATAATTATAAAATTCAAAAGTTTGTCTGTTTGTCTGTCTGTCGGTTTGTCGGTCACAAATTTCCAGCGTGAACCAACATAGGTCCGACCTGCTTGAATAGTTCCGAGGAACTAAAGCAAAAAGTCGTTTTGCATTGCCTTTTATAAGCCGAAAAGCCAAAGAAAAGGCAATGCAACAGTAGATTCTTTTGCATTGCCTTATATGATTCAAAAAAAGGTAATGCAAAAGTAGATTCGCATGTGAATCTATCTACGTCCGACCTGCTTGAAGAGTCCCGAGGAACTAAAGCAAAAAGTCGTTTCGCATTGCCTTATATGATTCAAAAAAAGGCAATGCAAAAGTAGATTCGCATGTGAATCTATCTACGTCCAACCTGCTTGA
>CM055403.1:88744581-88786899 GCA_029228625.1 Pseudolycoriella hygida
ATATGCATAATGCTGACAGAAGACAGTGAATGTCATAGAAAGAAGAGAATAGAGGGTCAAACTACCAAAACAGTTAGGACGAAATTAAGAGCCGAATCACTGAGACAGTGGCAGCAAGAGTGGGACTCCTCGGACAAGGGAAGGTGGACCCATAGACTCATACCAAAAATAACGACATGGGTACAGAGAAAACAGGGAGAGGTTAATTTCCACCTGACACAGTTTCTGTCTGGTCACGGATGCTTCAGGAAGTACCTGCACAGGTTTGGATTCACGGAGTCACCTTTCTGCACGACATGCGATAGGCAGGAAGAGACTGCGGAGCACGTGTTATTCGTCTGCCCCCGCTTCGAACAAAAACGAGGAGAGCTGTTGACTGTGAGTAGGCCAGATGTAAGTGCCGAAAACATAATATCGGATATGTGCCCCGATGAGGAGGTGTGGATAGTGGCGGATAATTTAGTTGCGAAAATAATGACGAAGCTGCAAATTGCATGGAGAGACGATCAAAGAAGACTGGCAGTTGATCTAAGAGAGTAGGTGCGAAAGCACAGCTCCTCCCCGAAGTAATGCTGTGAGGCGGTTCCGGGGAGAAGAGAGCACGAAGACTTAGGAAGGAGGTTTTAGTTGGTAGGTCATTAAAGTTAATGGAATCCAACACTACCTTGGTTCAGAAAGACCGGGTGTCTATGAAGATTTCTTCACCCTTATATAAAAAAAAACTACATTAAGCCTTACTACATCTCACTTCACTACACTACATCTCACTACACCTCACTATATTACACTACACCTCACTACACCTTAGTACATCTCACTACACTACACTATACCTCACTATACCTCACTACAATTCACTACATCTATAATATAAAACACAACGGCACTGCACCTCACTACACTACATGTCACCGCTCCTCACTATATCTCACTACTTCTCACTACATCTCACTTCAACTCACTACATCTCACACATCGCTACACTACACTTCCCTTCAATACGCTACACTTGACAACACAACACTATATCTATAATATCAAATACATGAAATAGCAAAGTTATGGATCATCTCCATAAGATGGAGGGATAAAGATTTGTTCAGGAATATCTTCGTAGAAGTTGAGTACTGGTCATTACTGAGGAATGTTGGCAAAAGATTTATCCTCTAGAATACTTTTCATAACATTTTTGTGTTTTTGAACTCGAATATGCCGATGAAATAAATGTTTTGTACCCATACGAATTATGAATCCTATGCGTTTATCATTAAGTTTGTAACTTTTTGATTAGAGTAGGGAAGTAAGAGGAGAGCATCGATCATGGTACTTTTAGATGCCGAATTGCAAAAAAAATTTGTCAGTCCGTCCGTCCGTAAACATTAAACGTAAACAGTGAATCTTAACCGATTCTCAAAATTTTTTTCCCCTGAAATGAATTACCAAAACTGGGTTTGGGATAAATACGCCAATTTGGACGAAGGGCCGCTGAGCTAGGGCCGTTCAAGTGGTTTTCGGTCCTATGGACATAACTCGAGCAAATCTTAACCGATTTTAATAATTTTTTGTTGTTGTAAAGGTTAATGAATGTCATAAATTCGATGGAAGTAATATTTTTTTGAGTTTGGACTTAGCTAATCCCAAAAAAAGACGTCGAGTACGGTCCTATATGTTTTTCATGTATAATGCAGCAAAATTACATTCGATTTTCATGGCTTCTTTTTTTGAGAGGTAAGCGAATGACTAACCGTACTCAAGAAAATTTTGGATCCAAGGCCTCTACTTGGAGCCACAAGACGGTCCTGAGGTTGGCCCTGGGCCAATTTGTGTTTCGTAGAGAAAATTGAGTAGAACATATTTGTCCGATGCCTCTACTTAGGACCAGAATAATAAGCTTAATAAGTAGCACTTATTTGTCAAGGGTCTGTCCTCTCGCCCCTTGCCTGCCAAAAACGTCGATGTTCCCCTTTAGGGATCCCAAAAGGCGCCGTTCGAAAACTTAAAATCGATTTATAAAAAAACTAACGCGTTATTTGCATATGTTGTAGAAGAACGAATGCTTTAGAAAAACGAAATTTATCGAAAAAAAAATATTAAAAAGATTCAGTTGAATGGTTAATTAACGATAAAATAATGATTAATAAATTATGAGGTTTTTCAAAAAAGGCTTCTATAACGAACTTTTTCTATAACGAATAATTGAATTCCTTCAGAGTTCGTTGCAGTAAAATTTTATTGAATTACATTACTATAATTCATAATTAAATACTACATCTCTTGACGACGCTCCGCCCTCTGACCTTTCACCACCTGGGTCGAAATTAAAAACTTTTGCTCCTAGTGATATAATATTTTTTATTGCATTCGCGCGGTGTTTCCCCTTAAAAATTATTAATCTAGTAGTATAAACGAGAAATTATTAATCGCTGACAATGACATTTGTCGTTCTCCTACGTTTGTTTTCTCTTTTTCGCTCATGCAATAAAGCATCATATTGCCATTTGAGGGGAAATCTCGGCAAGCCTCGATTGTTCCCCTCAAATGGCAATAAAATACTATTTTTTATTAAAAAATAGCTGTTCGGCTTACTGGCCGAACGCGCACGGAGGCCACCGTTTGGGCCTATTGTGCTTGCTATTGTTTTCGTTTATTTGCTTAGGTGAACCTTCCTGTACTACTGATGTAGTTTAGGATGTCCTGCGGACGCAAGTTCTTAATCATGTTGTAGTTGATCAAGAAACCTCCTAGGAACTGACGTCTTTTTGTGATAAAAGCCGGACAGTTGCATAGGTAGTGTTATTGCCACACAAATATCCAGGACAATGTAAACAAAAGATTGGCAAGAGGAAATCAAAACATAAGAGCGACATAAGGCTGAAAAAGACGACTGAAACAACTGGATTGACAATACATGCCTTAAACAATAACCACAATTTTGATTTTGACAACATTAAAGTCTTAGACCACATACCAAATTACCACCAAAGGCTTATTGCGGAAAAAATTCACATCTGCAATACTAAAAATACAGTAAACATGTTAAGCGACACAAAAGGCCTACATGAATCGTACGTGAATTTGTTTAAAAAACATCAAAAGTGAACAGAGTCATGGCCACATGGAATATGATGTGAAGTATACCATTAAATGGACGAAAGTTGAAAGTGATAAATAAGAAAATGATAACAAAATCTGTCTTGTCATTATGTCTGTGATCGTTTTTTAAATGAAATTTAGGTGATTTTTAGTCCAAAGTTTTTTACGTTTTTTGTTAATTTAAGTAGTGATTTTAGTAATTATGTTCAGATAAGGTAATTTCAATATTTTCTTTGATATATTATTATAAGCAAATGTAAAATATATTCATAATTACAGCCTGAAGAAGAGCCGAAACTGTGCTCGAAATATAGCAAACAAAATTTTTTACAATACAAACGCCGCTATAGTCCAAGAAACAGACCACAATATTTGCATTACCGGCGAAGAAACAAACCCAACCATTGCCACACAAATCGCAGCCCGTGTTCGTGCGCTTTCCAATTGTCGTGAGATGCTTATTAAAACCGTAGTGGCCTGTTACTACGCCCGTAAATACTTTCAGTCTAGTTCTACTTAGGTTAATTAAGTATTTGGAGTTTTTCTTATTGACTCGGATGCAATTCTTAGCTTGCCTACAACTGCGAATTTCGTCCCAGTGTTTTGTGAATGCTCCTTCTCGCATCTTATTTATTTTTTGTTTGAATATAGAATGTGGTGTACCCATCATAGGTTCTGGTCCCATATGTTTGTTCAGAGCTGCTGATCGTGCCAGCTTGTCTGCCTTCTCATTTCCTGATACATTAGAGTGACTTGGTACCCATATTAGGTCTACTCTATTCTTTTCTGATAGTTTATTTATTTATTCCAACGTTTCGAGAGCCAGAGCTGAGGTGAATTTAGAAGTAGAATCTGAACAGATGAATATTATTTCATTAGATCTTTCCTGATTTACTTTTTGGTTTGCACATTCTAATATAGCTCTCAACTCCGCTAGGAAGATGGATGAATAATTTCCAAGTGGAATAGAAATTTCTGTTGTAGGATTAGCGCAGAATATCCCGGCCCCTGCTGATTTGTTTATGACTGAGTCGTCTGTGTACCAGACTATGCCATGTTCTGGAGGGAAAATTCCATTCAGCCAATCGTTCCTTGAGGGTATATATACATCGAATCTCTTGTCAAATTTGTATGTGGGCGTTATTTTATCTGAGGGCATAATAAAGGTTGAGTCTTCCTCTATTTTTTTTATCCAAATCCTGTTGTGGTCTGTGTTCTTTAGCCTATTACCCTGCATTTTTGCCAATCTATCGAGTGTCGTAAAAGCCTCAGTTTCTATGAAAATATGCAAAGGAGGTAGGTTCAGTATTACCTCCATGGCCGCCGTTGGCGTTGATTTCCACGCGCCAATTATGGCTTTGCATGCGGTTCTTTGAAATTTAGCCAGTTTTTCCTGCACGTACTTGAGCCTGCATATGTGGTTCCAAAGATAGGACCCGTACATTAACATTGGTTTTATCACGGTGTTGTATATCCAATGCATCACTTTGGGTGATAGGCCCCAAGTGTTGCTATAAGCTTTGCGGCATTGCCATAAAGCAACGTTCGCTTTCCTTAGTCTTTCGTCTAAATTGAGTAGCCAGTAAAGTCCACTATCTAGAATTATACCTAAATACTTAACCCATTGGACAAACTGTATTTCTTCTCCTTTAATTTTCGGGATTTTAAGGCCTACATTCTTCTTTTTCCTGTTAAATAAGATCATTTTAGTCTTAGCCGGATTTATGGTTAGTTCATTACTGTCACACCATTTCGTTACCATATTAAGTGTTGACTGCAGAATGTCACACAGTACCCCTACGTATTTCCCTCTGATCAGAGTAGCTAAATCGTCTGAAAATCCCTCTGTTTGAATGCCATTATCGTTTAGCATAGTAATGAGTTCGTTTATTACCAAGCACCACAGGAGTGGTGGGAGTACTCCTCCTTGTGGGCATCCTTTTGATACTGAAACGGCGATTGTAGATGTGCCGAAATATACAAAAACTATTCTATTTAACAGCATAGCCATTATCCATCCCGTGATCCCCTCGTCTATTTCAAATTTATAACAAGCCCTCTTTATAGCTGTGTATGTGACATGGTTGAATGCTCCTGATATATCTATGAAGCAAACTAAAGCGTATTCTTTCGTAGATAGTGAAAGCTCTACGTTTTCAACAATGTTATGGAGGGCATTTAAGGTTGATTTTCCCGCATGATACGCGTGTTGCTTTGTGTGAATTTTGTTTATTTTTAAGGGGCCGTCCCTAATGTATTTATCAATGAGTTTTTCCAGAGTCTTCAACATAAAAGATGTGAGACTTATTGGTCTAAAGTTTTCTGCTAGCGAGTAGTTTGTTTTACCTGGTTTCATTATGAAAACTACTTTAACCCCACGCCAGCATTTTGGGATATATTTCAGCCGTAAGGAAGTTTTAAAGAGAGCACACACAGTGTCATAAATATTTTCTGGTAGTTTTTGGAGCATTGCGGGGAAGATCTCATCCAAGCCAGGTGACTTGTACGGCAGAAATGTATTTATCGCCCAGTCGGGTCTTTCGAAAGTATTTTAAATAGCTTCGCTGAGTCATGAACGCTGCTAAATGCGCTGCATTGTTCTTTCCAGCCTGACCTCTCTCTATTTCTTAGATTCTTATTGTATAATCTAAGGGAATTGTAGTAACTATCCCAAACACCTGATTTCTTACATTTGTTGAATTCCTGTCGAACTGTTTTCCTTTGTTTTTTATCTTCAGCCGTGTAGTAAGGAACTGAGTTACCTGCCTTATGTTTACGAACAGGATCTGCCTTTTCGTAAGCTTTGACTAACAAATTTTGTAGCTTTCCTGCTAATGAATCTAGTTCCTGCTCATTCATCGGCGCGTTATTCCCTGTTTCAAAGTTGGACGTGACTACTATGTGATTGAAGAATTGCCAGTTAGTTGAAGCTGGATTTCTAAATAATAATGGGGGTAACTCGTCTAAGCTCAATTTAAATGTTATGCATTCGTGGTCTGATGTCATAACTAGATCACTTACTTCCCAGTCCCTAATCGAAAGAAAAAGATCTGGAGAGCACAACGTGATATCTAGTGTTTCTTTCCTTAGTTTGTTACGAAATGTTGGTTTGTTTCCTGTGTTTAACATTGTGAGGTCCGTCGATACAATATAATCTGAAAGTTCGTCACCTCTGGGGTTTATGTTAGTGCTACCCCAGGTGTGGTGATGTGCGTTGGCATCCGTACCGGATATTAAAGAAGGTTTGTTAGACTTACAGTACTCGACCATATTTTCAAACTCTGTGGTCGGTGGGTTAGCTATGGAGTCGTGTGGGAAGTAACTAGAACAAATTGCTATGCTTTTGTTATGGCCGTCCTTTTTAATCGTAATTATTGCTACTGCTAAGTCCTCCGTACAGAGATGATAAAGTGGATGTACCGTCAGATTTTTAGAGCAGTATATAGCTGCTCTAATTGTCGAGATGCTTCCTGCATGTATGATGTTACCCTTCTTTCTGTTTAGCCCTTTCAGTGTCCCTAGTTTCGACACTGGTTCCTGGACAAGCGCTACAAAGGAGTCTTTGTTTTTTACTAGATTGTTGAGTTCGGACGTTGGTGCATAAGCCTTATGCAGATTAATTTGAAAAAATTCTAGCTCTTTATCCATCGGAAAAACCGGTCTTTAATTTGTGAGTCATTACTTGAGATGGTGATGACAAATGTTATAGGAGAGGAGATGGTATTTATGAGGAAATTCTTACCTATAGTCTGGTTGTACTTCCTTAACGTTCTTGTGTATCCCTTATTTTTCCTGGAGTGGTGAGAAACTGTAGATAATTGAAAGACAGGATGATTACTCAAAATCAAATGAGAATCAAATGAAAGTTTATTTAAATTTAACAGCTTTGGATATGAACAAAAATTGATTTCTTTGAAGTTACATTTTTCACTCTGAATTAAGAGACAATTTCGAAAGCCGCTCCAGCCGCTTTCGTACGTGATGGTGGGTGTTTGATTAATCAAAAGTGATTCTTATTCTTTCACTGGCGAAATATGGTTTGTACCCAATGGCTTTCAAATCCTTACCGATTTTTCATCCACACCAATGAAGACGCTTGTCTTGTTACCTCGCATTGATTTTCTTCCATACACTCTCCACTCATTGGTATCAATCGTGTCGTTCTTTTTGTCTACGTCTTCGAAAAAGTCCAACATTTCGGGAGGAGGGTTATTGAACGTCACCGTTGCTCTGCTCATCTTTGGTCCTTCACCGAAGTCCACAGCTATTATCTTCGGATCCTTCCAGAGATTTTTTAATTTTGGTACAATGTTGACGGCAAAGTTCTTAGTTTCTTCGTTTGGACATACCATCTTGTATCTTCCTCTTTCGGGTTTGCAAAAGTCAAACTTTATATTGGGATCATTCGCTTCTTTATGCGCATTGAGGACACTTTTGTGCAGTATATCAAGCAGCGCTTTGGAAAACAAGTGAACATCCTCCATGTCAGGGACTAGTCGTACCAAATACTTGATCGGTTGCTTCGGGACATCGTTTAGTTCAGGCGGGTCCATCATGGTAACTTTCTTTATTTTCTTGGGCGGTGGGCTCTGAAGGGTAACACTTAATTTCGATGAACTTGTATCACTATTCTCACGGAGTCTTTTGTTTACACCAGTATTCGGGTCACGATCGATTTCCAGGGTGGCTGCCCCGTTGCTAATCTCCGATATATCCTCTTCCGTCACTTCAACCTGCAGCACGTCTTCAACTTCATCCACTTCTATTGCGTCGCTGTCTTTCTTAGCGTTTTCCTCCAGTAGTTCTTCTTCAGAGAATTGAGTAGAGTTCACAATTGTTGAATCATTCACCCCAAATGGCATTGCTGACGTCTGTATTTGAATTACTTTGGATATTGTGGAGTTAAGAGCTAAGTGTTTCTTTTGGTATTGAGGCGGGATGCGATTGGTAACTTGTGTTGAAGGTGACCCGTATTGTCCTATGACCGTTATATTTGACCTTGAAGAGACAGAAAGAAATATGAATATTTGCCATCGTGTGAGTTTGGAATTTGATAATAAATTCAATTCCAGTAAGTTCAGGCCTTTGATTATTGTAGTCATCTTATGACGTGGTTTGATATAATATACTTTTGAATGCAGCATCAACGTGTGCAGGGATATAAAACCTTTTTACAACCGTTCGATCAAATAAATTTAAAAAACACTCTGTGGAATTTGTTTAATTTTCATTTCCAAAATTTTTTCTCTGAGTACAAAAAAAGTACATTTAATGTACTTTCTATAATTTAACACTTTATACAAATTTAACACACCAACACAATGGCACAATTGGTAAAACAGTCGACTCATAATCCCGAGCGTCTTGGGTTCATGCCCCGCAAATGGCAGAAATTTTTCTAATAAAGAAATGAGAGCTTGGCGTAAAAAAATGTAGATGGAAGACGTAACGATCATCAAAATAAGAAAAACTGAAATAGAAAAGTCGGAAAACTAAATTAAATTTTCCTTCTTTTCTTACATACCATTATATGTACATGAAATGTGCTAGTTACTTATAAAACCTATATTCCGCGCAAGGGATAAGTGTGATGTAATTTCGCTATCCTTTTTCAGTTGTCTATAAAATTGCCTCGAAAATTGCCCTCGGTGGTGTCGTTCATAAATTACGTAACGCAAGAGGGGGGGGGGAGTATGAGGCAAACGCTACGGTTCGAACAAAATTTTATAAAACTTGAACATCATTCCATCGTCGACTAGCAGCATAAGAACATAAGAATTGTATTCAGTTAAAATGTAAAACAGTAACTGTGACACTACCTTCTACAGGGGGTAAAAAAATGCCTATTTTAACGTTACGTAATTTATGAACGGCCCCTAAGTCTCGTCCAAAGCAGCGGTGTAAAAAACTCTTCTAATTTCCCACTAAATTCTCGACCTGCGGGGCAGTATTGGCTTAGGGCCTATTAAAAACTTGTCGAATTGGTAGGCAATTTTCTCTAAAACATAGCAAAGCAATTTATTTTAGGTTGGTTGAGTATGTGGAATTTATGTTTTTTTTTCTGATATAGTATCCAAATTTTATTTCATTTTCCCTATGTGAATGTGTTGATTCCGTGTGGTGAACGAAGATTTCTGACTTACGAGCATGTACCACTATTACTATCACTAATAAGTTTCGGAGGTTGACAAAAAATTCCAAAATCAAATTCAAAGTTTTGTAACCAAATTGCTTCTTGTGAAGCTGCTGACAACGCCATATACTCAGCTTCAGCGGGTGAGAGTGCAACAGTTTGCCTTTTGCTATTCCAACTTATAGCACCACCATTCTTTAGTAGATGAACGCCTATCGTCTTTGTCATTCGCCCAATCGGCGTCAGTATAACCAACCAAATCTGAACTTTCCGACTTAGAAACCATTAGTTTAGCTTGTAACGTATCTTTTAAATATCTCATGATACGTTTAACAGCTTTCCAGTGAAGCTTGCAAGGGTTGGAATTAAACTTGCTGAGCGTATTTACCATATAGGAAGTATCAGGTCTGGCACATTGTGAATAGAGCAGCCCTCCAACTGCTTCTTGATAAGGAACTTTTAACATCTCACATTCCTCAACTGGCCATTGTGGACTCATGTCTGCAGTAAGCTGAACTTTCGGATCACCCGGTTTTACTGTACCCCCTGTACCCCCCAAATAATGACGTCTGATTTAATTACCCTCCCCCCCCAAATTTGAATTCCCCAAAAAAAAAAATATTTTTTTATTGCAGAATGAATACTTTTGCCATTTTTATGTACATTTTTCTTCTAACAAACTGTCAAAGAAACTACAGGAAATTTTTTGGCTAAGTCTACGTTTCTCTCTTGACAAACAACCTCGCGCATGCTCCCAGTTATAAATAATTCTTGACAGAAAGACAAAACCACAAATCCTCAACCGGACGTCACGCTGCTCATAACCCCCCTCCCGTCCGGTTTCCCTATACCCCCTCCCCCCTAACGACCGGACGTCATTTATGAATGGTCCCTTATCATCTCTAGACGATACTAAATGCATCCATCTCACTCCCGTCTCGATCTATCCCATATAATAATAAAATGTCTTGTAGTAAACGTATAAGACGTACGAGCCCAAAAACGGTTCAAACTTTGAAATTAACCACTTCAAAACAAATTCTTCCTTATCGATAAAGTTACATAATGACAGGTCCGTGTTGAGTTATTTTTGTTTTTGTGTGTTAAAAGGGCTAAAAGAATATTTCTTTAACATTTTGTGTTCCACGTAAACTGTAAACATTGATATTTTGTTTGCTAGGTTGAAAAATATGGATTTTGTTCGTCGGATTCGCAAAAAAACAAGTAAAAAAAAAGTGCGGTCGCTTGAACAATTGTATAAATTTAATGTAAAATTGTATGACGATCCTCCAACGAAAGACGTTGAATTGCTTTGGCTTGAGCATTCTGTGGTAGAACGCTTAAAAGTATTACATATTCTGGAACAAATAGGTGGAAAAAGAATTAATAATGATTGTTGTGAGGATTGGAGAAAACGAGTTTTGATTGAAATGAAGTTACAAAAACTAGCTGGTTTTGTGAATCTCATTGAGTTAAATCCAAATGAAGATCCGGAATCTTTACTGCTGGCTAGAGAAATGGATTACATCTCGCATTTCGTAATGCGGCTCTATTTCTGCGAATCAGATGTGCTCAGACAGTAAGTTAAATTGGTTTCGGTGAAAATTGCGGATAGTTTGGAGTTGTAACACTTTTCAACACAAGTGAAATTTTTCAACAAAACGAACATTTTCAATGCAAACGGAAATATTTATTTAGATTTTGTTCGAGTATTTTTGCAACAACTGTTCTACTTGCCACATTTTTTATGATGCGTACCAATCCTATGCATGTATTTTTGGTTTCGAGAGCAGTAGGACTGGAAAGCTCAATAACGGCCTACCACAAGGCTCAGTCCTCTCATGTTTGCTTTTTAATTTGTACATTGATGACCTGCCACCCTATGTTGCTCTAAGAATCCGTCACAAAAATGTAATAAGATTACAAAAGTGAACCCAGAACCGGAATCAGAGTTCTCAACATTGAAACAAATCTCGTTCGAAAGAGCATAATAAAATTCACTAACTAAAAAGTTCGCTAACAACAACAAAAAACATTTGCAAGGAACCCGTATGCATCAGAATAGATTTGGAAAACAGTAAATAGTTAGTAAATATTGTCTTAACTTGCGATTACGTCTACATTATATTCAATTGGAAATTGCCGAAAGGGCAGGTGCGTTACAAAATGGGGGTCGATGACACCGAATATTATTTTATATATCTAAATCAAATGTCCTCAATATGTCCTTCATGTCCGACTTGACAGAAAAATTGTTCCTAGCTGAGGGGCCGAGATATAACAGTGTACTAAAAGCGGTACAAGCTCTCGAGGACGAAAACTGTGAAGACGAAGCTTTTTTCGAAAAACTAATGATGCCAAAAACTAGCGTTAGCGTCGCTAGAAAAATCGTTAGCGAGCACAACCATGGTACTGACGAATTTTTGTGAGTTTCCGAACCTCAGTACATTTAAAAAATCCATCAAATATAAAGTCTGTCAAACGTGTCTGGCTCGTCAAGTTAGTCATTTTATAGAAGACAATTTTTTAAATGCATTTTTGTACATGGCGCTAGCTTAAGTCGTGAACGTTATTTTCGTATTTCGTCACACCTATATCGTCGAAAAATAATTAGAAACAAAGTTCAAAATACATCGAATATTCATAAAATTTACATAAAATTTTCATGAAAATTGTCATTTTGACAATTGTCACTTTGAAGTACACTATCGCTTGATAAGATTGAAAACTGACTCCCATATGCAAAAGGAGACACTGCGGAGAGTTCGGTGAAGCTTCCAATGGACCCAGTATTTGTAGGCTTTTTAAAAATTTTGCGTTACGTAACACACGTTCAGAGCCCCCCTCCCCCCTGCAACAAACTTTCACGCTAGGCGCAAACGCCCCCTCCGCTAGAGCGTTATATAATTTATGAATGGTCCCACTACTATTTTCATTGTCGCAGAAATAAATAAAAAGTTGACAAAAAAATGACCTCAATTTGTCCTCACTTTTGGTATTTCCTTTCAGGTTAGAAAAATTTACTCGAATTATCATGGGCGCGCGGTAGCAATGCGCTCGTGACGCAACAAAAGACGAACAAAAAATCAAGATTTGTTTCGTAGACTACGGAACCACATAATCCGGAGATATGACCTTTTCATAGAATCCAAAGTTAATGAAAACATCCTACGTTAGTTAGTTACTGATTTCCATTGGCACTTATATGAAAAGCGACTTTTTACACTTGCGATCGAAAACGAGTCAATAACTTTTCTTGAAATTTTGCAGGGAGCTTCAGTTGGGGATACTACGACCTCTGAGATTTTAAAAGGAACCATAAAATCCCATGTAAAAGCATATTTTGTGTGCGTGTATGATAAACATTTTGTATGAGATTTTGTCTGCGAAAAAAAAATCCATTTTTTTCGTATATGGACTTGCGTCACGGGCGCATCGCTACCGCGCGCCCATAATTCGTCAAAAACAATTTTTTTACTTAAAAAAAAATACAAAAACCACATTTAAAAAGGAAATGTGACGCAAGTCCTCGTTTCCTCTTCCAAAACAACTTGGGTGACGCTTAAAGTTTCGGAAAGCAAAAAACTCTCTTGAAATATATTCACTTTTGATTAAAAAAATGCGTCACGAATGCCGGACCCTCCCAACGTAATAGTTTTTCTGCGCTTTCAGATTTCACACTCAAAAATATGGCTACCCGTACTCCATATATTGCGCAAAGCTAAATTTTTCGGGAATGACGAAACTTGGCCCCACCATTTGGGTGGGTCAGGTCCCATGACTGACTAATTGATTTATGAATATTAACGAAAACAAAACTATAGTTAGAAGAAGCAATTGTTCCAGATCTATATATCCACTATTATTCTCTAACACAAATTTTTTTTTGGAAAACCCCTTTGTAGCTCTACATTTGATTTCAGTTTCAAGTTCACACAAACGATTTTGAGGCCTTTTTTCGACTACTAAAACCGTTGAAGAGGAAAAGTATTTCGTGAATAGGAAGAACAGCTCTTGTGAATTACTACCCTTGCTTCGCTCTGACTGGAAACTTACACTAGTTAGATTTCCATATGTAACAAAAATTTCAACTTCGACTTGTACAAGCACAGGCTGGCGCATTCGCACTTTCCAGAAGGTATGAGCGTAGGTATCTTATTGAAATATAAAGTTTTTGAACATCCCTTGTAAATTGGCGAAGTAATCAATTACTTTCGGAATAGCTTCTTATACCGTTGGTCTGTTGTAGTTCATCTTTGAAGCAAACGATGATTTCTCGATATACCGAACAAAACTTCCTTCAAAAATATAAGCTAAATGCGAACCTTGATGGACTTTCTCTCCTGATACTCTTAGATCAGACCTGGCAGAACGATAGGCCGGCATCGCCCAAACTTGAACTGAGGAATCCAATTATTCATTGAGAATGGAAAAAAGTTGCCGAAAGTCGGTTGAGGAAAATTGCCACTTATTCATTGCAATGTTTACATATGAGATTTTTTGTTACCCTGACTCAATTCAAACAATTAGTAAATTCTTCGTGAATTTTACTAAAGCCTTCGATCTTCGAATCTGGCCTCATGAATTTTAACTAAATTCTTGAAAATCGTTTCAGAGTTGCTCAAGTCTTTGCGACATAAATATTGAAAGCCTTTGAGGTATTCTTTTGAAGAACACAGCCTACCGAAATCCGACGCGTCTTCCAGCGGATCTTTTATACGTGCCTAGACTGGTATTGGTCCTTAGAAACCAATAATATTTTTTAAAAAATTCGTCAATGCTTGTGTGGCTAATGAGAGGTGCATACGAGGTACATGACACGTACATGGTCGTTGGAATAGGTAATTGCATGTAGACAAATAGAGTATTGTGGACTTGATGTCATTTAGTGCGGGTAAGGGAAGAAAAATAAATCCTCTGTTAAGATTAATGCCCGTTAATCCCTTAAAAATAAAAATGTGAATGCTTTAGAGCATCTTTGCTCCTCAATGCTTATCACTAATTTTAAAGAAATTTACAACATTAATGACGAAAGGACGAAATTTTGAAACCACCGGCTTGTGAGAATTATAAGCCATAACATTTGCGAATCAGGAAAAGGATCTATAATTCATTGATTTTCCTACTGCAGAGGCATCTTCAAAAATTTCGAAACTTTTGTCGCTAATTATTTTTTTATTAAAAAAAATACGGATCTCAGACTAGTAAGAGAAAATATGACAACAATTCAGGTCCGCTCGAAGACTAAGTGGTCGAATCGGTTAGAGTGTATGGTTTTTGTGCGAGAGGTCCCAGGTTCAACTCTTGCCGAAAACGTTTTTTCTTTCATTTTTTATTTATCTTTTTTTCCAGGGACTATTTTGAGAAATTCGAATTCTCAACTTTCTCAAAAAACTCTTAAATTTTTCAAATTCAAAAAACATGCCTAAACAATGTAAATGTCCAGATTCAAATAAAAGTAGTCAGTCGTTAGAGAGTAATAAAGAGAAATTTCAGCTTCGTCTTTAGCTTTGTATTGCTTGGAAATTTACCAAAATTATTTATTTTATTTTGAGATGAAAAATTTTTCAAAAACAACTTTGCATATAAAATGCACAATGATATACAATCTACAAACATATATGCTGATTTCGGCGTATCACGCCCTCATGTAACAATTACATAATTTCTTCAGTACACCTATGTCCTTATAAGAACTATGTGTATATCAGCAGAACACACGGTGGAATGTGTAGTCAACAGCACAATACGTTTGCTTTTTGTAGCCACTTTGTTTGCTCGATCATAATTGTTGAACTAGATCTGCCACAACTAGCTTATGTTTATTTGAGAGCATGCTAGATTTGCATAAATCCAACATGCAAATGTAAGAACTGCCACTTCTTACATTTGGATGAAGTATCAACTTCGATCATTTAATAATGCGTGATATTGAATATCAGAAATAGTGCTTTATTGTTCCAATTGTAATACTATTTTGTATTGCTTGGTAATTAGTTGAATTTCGTCTTTAGCTTTGTATTGCTTGGAAATTTACCAAAATTATTTATTTTATTTAGAGTTGAAAAATTTACCGCCGAAATCAGCATATATGTTTGTAGATTGTATATCATTGTGCATTTTATATGCAAAGTTGTTTTTGAAAAAATTTTAAACTCTAAATAAAATAAATAATTTTGGTAAGTTTCCAAGCAATACAAAGCTAAATACGAAATTCAATTAATTACCAAGCAATACAAAATAGTATTATAAATTTAAGAAATTTCAGCCTTCGACAAAGTAAATTTCAGGTTTTTATATAACAAAGTTAATTTCCGTAAGTTTTACTCGAAAAACCAGATTTTTTTTTTATAAATTTGAAAAATTGTTGAGCAATTTTTAAAAAATAGTCCCTTTTTCCTCTGTCAATTGTTTACATAAAAATGCTGGTAAAGTAATTACATTTTCAATCGAACAAATTTCTGTTCTGGTAAGACATTTTTCTAGCACAATTTTTTACATATTGATCACTTCCCGTTTTCGAAGGCTTATTGTTCCATAGATATTAATACGATTGAAAAACTAATTACTGTATATGCGGAGGTTATGCACTACACACTGGAATTTTGTCTGACCGAAATCCGTCAATATAAAATTGATTATTCCATGATGTAAACAAAAATTGAATGATAACTAACGACTCGGTCATGTTCAAGGGCTCAATGGTAGAGTGGTTAGCGTCGTTTGCTTTCGAAGTTGGAGTTCCGAGTTCATTGCTCGTTGGACAATTTTTTTTTATTTAATAAAATTGTGTAGAGTAGAAGGAGTTTCGTGCTAATTAGATTTTCAATCGAACCAATACTTTTTTGCGGAAAGGCGTTTTTCCAACCCGTTGCTTACATATTGATCTTATCACGTTTTCAAATTTATAGATATTATATTAGTCAAATTTACCTTACAGTAAAGATGAATTGCTGATTAATAAATCAAATAGTGGTCCCACGTAAATTTTTTACAATTTAAAATTTTGCTAACTATAAATGCAATAGTAATAATAATCCTGAGATTACGTACTTACTGCACATTGGAATCTTGTTTGAACAAAATTCGTCAAGAAAAAATTTAAATATGATATGAACAAAATACACACACGTTTGGCTTGTTATATACTTTTCAAATTGAATCACATTATCCGCTAAAATGCAACTATAGTTATTTGGATCACAAGGGACGAAAGTGAAAAATTTCAACCGTGTGCGAAATTTGCAGCCCGCGCCGAAGGCAAGGGCGGCAATCGCACAGGTTGAAATTTTTTACGTCGTCACATGTGATTCACACAACTTTTCATTACAACGAATACGAATCTTGTAATTTTCGAATCCCAAATAGATGCGAAAATTAAAAAATGCAACTCGAAACGAAGGCTTACTCATTAATCAATTCAACTAAGGTCAATAATTTATTCATTGGAATTGTTATGATTTAAACATCACTGCAGTAATAGCAGCAACAGCATGTAGAAATTAAAAATATGATGTTTTTCATGCCGGGCGCCTGAATTACAAGAAAAATTCTATAATTTATGCCCAATTCATGAAAAGTTGTATGTGCATTGTGCACCTGCTTAGTTCGCGAAATTGCCTAAAATCAATCGTCCATAGCATGTACACAAATAACCATTGTGATTCTCATACGAAATGATCCACATCCAAAACTCATGATACACATCCAAAACTAAGTGATTCACATAACAAGAACTACGAGAATATTGCAGTTTTTCCTTACAAAACTAGAAAGACAAAACTAATTTTAAAAAAAATAACATTTCCTTCTTCAACAATATCATGTTTAATTCCACATAAAAAATCTTGGTAGCACCGGCGCACAGATTTGTTTCACTTTGATCGAAGTAAACTCAATGAAGTGTCGAAGTGTTTTTGTTGTGTCAGTTATTTTCGCACCTCTGTTTAGAGGACCGAAAAAATTTTCGTCCCTCTGATTAGAGGACCGAAAAAATTTTCGTCCCTCTGTTTATTTTCGCACCTCTGTTTAGAGGGCCGAAAATACTTTCGGTTCCCATAGCATTCTAATGCCTACTGAGAGTTGCATTTTTTAATTTTCGCGTCTCATTTGGGAAGAGAAATATACAAGTTTCGTATTCGATGTAATGAAAATAATTTAGTCATATTCAAAGGTGCTGTGGTCGAGAAGTTTGCATCGTTGGCTCTAGGCCTTGGTTCCGAGTTCGCTGCTCGTTCTGTCAACATTTTTTTTTATTTAAAATAATTGTGTATAGTTAAAAGAATTACGTGGTATATTCCTTGAAAATACTTAGATATTGTTTGAGCTTTCCTGAGCAATTCAACAGTGTTTCAGATAAAAAAAAGTTTTCGAAATAGGATGAGAATTGCTCAAGTTATCGTGCCAACGAAAATCAAGGAAGAATTTCTTTTATGAATTTTAACCAGATCGTTAAACCGACACCGCCCATTTTCCAACTTGATCTGAGGAATTCAATTTCAAAAAAAGTTTTTGAAAATCTTTCGATAATTACTCAAATTATTCCGCCATCAAAGAAACAGCAAAAAATTCTTTTGAGAATAACTACCAAGCAACAACTTCTCTTTTATATATTAACGAACTAAACCTCAGAAATTGTAGTCTTCGTCACATATAAAAAGAATCAAGATCGGTCCAAAATTCCTCAAGTTATCGTGTCATCAAGAAAACAGAAGAAAAATCTTTTGGGAATAACTATTAGACAATAGCGTCTATTGTACCCATCTACGAACTTGACCTGAGGAATTCATGTCTTCGTCGAATAATACCAAAGTCCGTTTCTCCCAGAAAGTTACTCCAATAGTGGCCATCTACAAACTTAACCTGAAGAATGCTAGTCTGCGTCGATAGAGACCAAATTTGTAAAAATCGGTTTAGAATTGCTCAAGTTATCGTGATATCAAGTTATCGTTGCAGACATCTCAGTATTTTCCGTTTTTGGTCAATATATCATACATTTAATAAAATAGTCATAGTGAACTACGGACTTTCAGTCAAGGGAATTGTTTGGGGCCCTGAGATTTTTGGATGAAAAGGAAGAGGATAGTAACATCAACACTTGGTAAATTTGAAACCGTCGTAGTTTCGTAAACGCCTCTCAACGGATAACTCTTGCTGGGTCATAAAATTTCAAATAGAGTTTAAAAAAAATACATATAGGATGTGGAAGATGTGGAAGAGATAATTGTGGAATACACAATTTCTGTTGCGAAGCTAATCATTTGTGTCGCTAAGTTAGAATACAAATAGTTCGCTAAATTGGGTTCATCCTCCAACCAAATACCCAGCCACATTTTTGGGCACCTACTTTCAAGTAAAACTATGTTCAAGCTGTGTGCTTTTGCGTATATCATTGTCTCGCAGCTTCAATTTTTTTTGTACACAAAAAGTACCACTTGTACACGAAAATACATTTTGTACAAAAAAGTTAATACAAAAAATATGGTGTTGTACACATAATAATAAGTTCACGTACTAAACGAAAATATTGTTTGAACAATAAAAGGAATATAGTTTTCCGTGTTAATTATTTAAAAAAAATTGCGTGCCTAAGTCTTGAACCGCCGCATCTACGGTCGTGAATGTTCCACCTGAGCAACGAAACTTGTGTTAAAAAATTATTTCGTTGTTGGATCTGGGCAATTGTGACGCAATTTTTTCAAAACACAACGTAATAATAACAATTTCAGATTTTTTGTAAGAAGACAAAAAGACCTGCGTCACACCTTCTCTGTAAAGAGTTTTTTGTGTCGATATCAGTAATTTTGTAAGTTTATTTTTTGTCAAAAACCCCTAAAAATATTTATTTATTTATTTATTTAGATTGCTTATGAAGGTGAAAAAAACAGACAATGCCCAATTACATTTTCCACCTCTGGAATATTTTTGTTTAATTTTTCTCACCTTTTTGTGTTTTGTTTTTGAGAGAAACCACACATTGATTCAAGTTCTATTGCTTCAAGAAAATTATATTTAAAGATTGATCGGTTTGTGTTTTCTATTGCAATATAGTTATACTTTTCATTAACTAGGTCCCACCTTTTGGGTGGGTCAGATCCCTTGACTGATTTTTTACTTTTTCATTATAATGAAGAGAAGCATACCCTACTACAAGAACACTGTTCAATCTTTAAATACATTTCTCAGAATATTTTCGCTATAAATAGAAGATTTCATCCAGCCTACGGGTTGCTGGGATTGTCCCCATTATGCACGCGGCGTTAGCGCGCTGAATCGCTAAGGACAGTCTTTGAAATAGGTACTCTCTCGCGCGTCGGTCACCACTGGCCTCAATTAGCTTCGATCCTATTTTGTTAGCCAAAATTAAAGCTTCAGAAGAAAAGGTACCCATTGTCTCCACTGAAAAAGCACAGAAGAGAAAGTTGTTGTCCTTAATTTCTTTATATTTTACGTGTTTTAATTTAGCGGCTTGTTCGGCTGCTTTTCCTGCGGATGCGGATGTTCAATTTATTTTTTAAACTATATTTCATTCAATTAAATACCAAGTAAAACAAATGAAATTGAATATTTTCATTTCATAGTTGTCTTGGCATGGTGGCAGTGACAGTAGCCATATAATAAGATTTAAAATTCAAATGGAGACATTCTCCATGCATTTTCCAATTAAATCGATTCTTACTCGGAAATATGTATTTCGAATAATTTTTCGTTGATAGGAGAGGGTTTGGGAAGGCCAGAGGAAAATTATGCAATTATTTAGTGAAATTAGCTTTTTACCTGCTGCGCCGAAAGAAAAACGAAAATAACAAAAAACAAATATGAAACCATAACTTCGAGGGAAGGGAGTAAGTATGAAAGTTAACATTTGTTGGAAATGACCATACGGTCGCAAAACTTCTTTGTTCAATAGATGATATGGAGTTTGTCAGCTTTTCGATCAAACTCCATATCATCTATTGATAGTACACGATCAAGGAAAAGTGAAATACTTTATGAATTTCAATCATTTAACTTCTTTGTTCATCCGAAGAATGATTACATGAAAATCTAAATAGGCTAAGATTTTTAAAATTCTGTTCATTTATATCAACAGCAATATTTTTCAATTTATATTAATTATTGTAAATTCACTGCATTCTGTTGAAACGCGGATTCGCTGTTTTATTTTTTTTATATATTCAATTTGATAGTTCATCGTTCATTATATCGCTTCGCTCGGATCGCAAGCTTCACACTCGTAGAGCTAAGGACAAATAGAAATAAGCCAATGTAAGAAATATAAACTTGTCAATGTTATTGGCGTTCCCAGCATTTAAATTGTAATATTTCACTGTAAAAGTTTTTTATTGCTTTTTCCAACGACACTTCTACAATGCTTTCTTTAAAATTTGTATCTACAAAACAATTGTTTTTGTGTCCTGTCCAACTTTGATAACTGACTTAATAGTTGACCATCCACTTTGACAGTTGATCATCGATTATGAACATTTACTATCCGAATTTATAGTTATTTTCTATTCGAGAACAAATAATTAAACTCGTGCGATTACGGACCTCGCTTCGCTCGCCCCGCAAACTTCGCACTCGTAAAAGTTTTTAATTAGTTTTTCCAACGATATTTCCTTAATGCTATATTTGAAATGTTTGTTTGGAAAACCATTATTTTTATGTACTATCCAACTTGATCGTTGACCATCCGCTTTGATAGTTATTTTCTACTTTAGGACATATAATTAAACTAAGCAAGTGCAAACGT
Source organism: Pseudolycoriella hygida (assembly GCA_029228625.1). Classification (NCBI taxonomy): domain Eukaryota; kingdom Metazoa; phylum Arthropoda; class Insecta; order Diptera; family Sciaridae; genus Pseudolycoriella; species Pseudolycoriella hygida. The sequence continues at coordinate 88,765,563 of CM055403.1, forward strand.
CGCACTCTTATGACTATCGACAGTTCATCAACTTTTGGTGGATAACTTGATACAAAGTTAACTATAAATTAGACAGTCAATCTATTAAGTTCTATCAAGGTCATAGTTAGTCAACAATCAAGCTGATAGTCAGTAATCAAGTTGATAGTCAACAATCAAGTTGATAGTAGTCAACTATGCAATGCGAAATACAAACAAGACGATAAAATACAAACTATCACGATTTTAGTTAGTCGACTTGACCACTATCAAGTTGCTAGTTAGTCAAAGATCAAGTTTATAGTTAGTCAACTATCAGGTTGTGCTAATACCTCCACTTCTTTATTATTTTTTTAATTCTTCAAAAATTTCTTTCGAAGTCATTTTTTGAGTCCTTACTGAGCTTTCGAAGTTTGCCCTACAAAAGCTGATTCTCGACTGATGGAAATGTTTACTCCCGCTTCGTTTTTATAGTTGACTATAAGCTTGATAGATGACTATCAACTTCATTGTTGATAATAATGACGGAGATGGCTTCTGATCGAAATATTCGTAATAAATGATGAAGTAATTTGTCGAGGTTTCTTATTTATAGCTCATATTTTTGATAACTTGATAGTTGGCTATCAGTTTGATAGTTGACTATCAACTTGATAGTTAGCTGTCAGCTTGATAGTTGCCCATAGTTGAGTATCAGCAATCAACCATAATGTACTATCTACTATGAAACTGTCAACTATCAAATTATTATTAACTATCTGCTATTATTAGCAATTAGCTACAAACTATTGCAATATCAACTAACACCTGCCCCAGTATCAATCGAATGGGAATCTTTTTGAAGTGCCTAGGCGCTATTTCTTACTTTGTCACTATAGGAGATAAAACAATTTAATTGACTTAAACAATTCTAATAGACTCTGGCGATAACTTCGTACGAGTCTAAAAACCTACTTTCTCTGCAATGTCTACCAGAAAAGGATCAGAGTGAGTCAGGTCAGGTCAGACCTGTGACCTGAAACCTGTTGACCTGAAGTTTTCAGGTCTGGTTCAGGTCGACATTTCCTCGTTGAATGCGTGAATTAGGGTTTAATGTTAATAAATTTAGAGTGACATGTCAAAAGACGCAAATAGATTTCATGGTTTGAATTTCAATTCAATGTACTATCAATGAATCAATGAGACAGTGAGTAGCACAATTCCAAAATTTCTTCAGTAAGTACTTAAGTTCTAGGTTTGATACTACCTTTATAATTGACTCAATCATTTCCAAATATATGAAAATGCTGGGTAGTTTCATAGAAAACCTTCTACCTGCTCAGTACGACGTTTACTTACCATAGCGAGTTTTTTACTAACTTGGTACAAGGTTTTCAGTTTCATAGAAAACCTTGTATCTCCTCCGTACGACGTTTCTTTGTTATAGCGAGTTCTGTACCAACTGTAAACGGTAAAACAAGCGTCGAAAAGTCCGGCTGCCAGAAACGATATTACTGGGCGTTTCGGTAGCTATCAATAAATCCAGGCGAGCCGTCGGAGCGAAGAGGTTTTTCTTGAATCTGCCACTTCGACTTTGCTTCGTTTTCTGTAAGCACTAAAACAATTAAGTTTGTTGTTAAAAATAAATTTGCTGCTACTTTGCTAACTTCGTTATCATTACAATACTCGTTATAGCAAGGAAACGTCGAAACGAGCAGGTACAAAGTTTTCAATGAATCTAAAAACGTTGTACCATGTACCTGTAGATGTGCAAGCTTTCATACAAAAAGTAAGTATGGAACTGGGTTTGTACTCAACATTTTCAAGTATTTGATAATGAATGAGTCAACTATAAAGGTTGTAGCATTTAAAGCTGATCGAACATTACTTCAATCTTCAATTCAATTTTTTTCAAAAAAGCTCGTTACAGTTACAATCCAGTTGTTTTAATTATATTTTCTTAAAATAACCTGTGGGTTTCAGGTCAACCTGAAATTTTTCAGGTTTCAAGTTACATTCAGGTCGGACCTGAATAACAAAATCAGGTTCAAGTCAATAATCAGGTCGTGACCTGACCTGAACCTGATCAGGTCGACCTGACCTGTTCTGATCCTTACTACCAGACGATTAGGCCAATATTGTCCATCGTCGATTATGACAGTGAGATAACAATAAAAATGTTGATATTGAATTCGTAATTTGTCAACCGGTTGTAAGTCTCACACATACAAAATATAATCTCTAATCGAATATTTTGCATAAAACAGAACTCATTGTTCCTCAGGAATTGTGTACCGATTCTTATAACGACTGTTTTGTATGTGTGAGAGTTTCAACCCGTCGAAAAATTACAGATGCAAGATCCACATTCCTATTGCTACCTTACTGTCAAACTTCCTCTGAGATTATTGTCAACTTGATAGTTGTCCAACTATCAGCTTGATAGTTGTCTAACTAACAAGTTGATAGTTGTCTAAATATCAAGTTGATAATTGTCTAACTATCAACTTGATAGTTGTCTAACTATCAATTTGGTAGTTGTCTAACTATCAACTTGATAGTTGTCTAACTTGATAGTTGTCCAACTATCAATTTGATAGTTGTCCAACTATCAATTTGATAGTTGTCCAACTATCAATTTGATAGTTGTCCAACTATCAACTTGATAGTTGTCCGTGACTGCGACGTGACTGTGTAACTAGCTATAAACTTTATACACTTGCATCCATAAGAGACTGTTACTGTTGCATTGAGCAAACCATCAAATTTAATTTTCTCTATATATCATTCTACTACATTTCGATGTATCATTCTAATACTTTTCAAGTACTCCGGAAAAAAACAAAAAAAATCGGTTTTTCCGGAATAACTTCCAGATCCGTAGTCCCACATAGCCCATCTCCGAACTTAACCTCGGGAATTTAATTCCGCAGCGATTAAAAAAAAGATTTGGAAAATTGCTTAGGAATTACTCAAGTTATCGTGCTAACAAGGAAAATTTGTTGCAGGTATTTAAGGTTTTTCATGGAGATATCATACATTTTTCTCATAGGTATTTATTATTTTCATAAGACCCTTTGACTGAAAGTCAAAGGAATAATGTTCTTTGGAAGCGATTTATTGGACTCTTTTGGAATCCAAAATTAGTGCGAGCATACGGTATTGAGAATAGATTATTCTTGGTATTAGGGTATGGATTCGTCCTAAAAGAAAGGTCTTCAAATAAGTTTGAGTTAGTATCTTGGATTCTTCTACTTAGCTAACACATGTCGAAGCATTCCCTGTGTTGGAGCCTATCCTAATAAGATTCATATTTATATTTAAATTTTAATGCAATCTGCCTCGTAAATCTCTTCTGTACTCTTTCTTGTTTGAGCTTTTGATTCTTTTGATATGGATTCCATGCGCATGAATTATAATCTAGGCTCGATCTTACGAGTGCATTATACATCTTGTTTATACAGGAACGATCATCAAACTCTTTCGTAGCTCTCATTTCAAATCCTAACATCCGATTTGCCTTCCTTACCACACCATCAACCTGAGAGTCGAAAGATTGTGATTCATCTATGATGAATCTTAAATCTTTGACCTCTTTGAATCGGGTGAGTATAGTACTGTCCAGAAAGTAATTAGCTTCCAAACGGACTGTCCTATTAGAAAAATGCAGAACATTGCATTTTTCTAGGTTCAAATCGAGCCGGTTGGATTTGCACTATAGGTTTAGGATACCTAGATCTGCCTGCAAGAGTTCAATGTCAGTGATACTCTTGATCTTTTTGAAGATTTTAAGGTCGTGAGCAAATAGAAGAAATTTGCATTGCAGCACATTTGTGAGATCGTTTATGAAGATGTTGAACAAAACCGGGCCCAGAACTGACCCCTGGGGTATTTCAGAGCTCGGTGAAAATGTTTCAGACATTGATCCGTTCAGCACAACTCTCAGAGATCTCTCAGAAAGATATGATTCGAACTATCTTACTAGGCAAACGTCGATCCCGATTTGGTCCAACTTGGCCAGTATGAGTTCATGATCGTCTGAGTCGAAAGCTTTAGAAAAGTCAGTATATATTGAGTGGACCTCAAAGCCTTAGTTATATAATTCACATATTCAATCAGATTGGTGGTTGTTGACTTGCCCTTGGAGATTTGTCTCATCCTGCCTAATTATGGAAGTTGCCATATACCAGGATTGGACCATATTTTCCCAAGACCCTGAGACACGTGTTCGCTAAAATTTGATTTTCTACAACTTTGCCTTCGAAAGCAGCTTTCTAACTTTCATAGTTAGAGATATGGGAAATTCCTTCGAATTTTAGAAGTAACCCAGTATCCCAACGATAGGGCCATATTTCCCCAAAGCCCTGAGACATGACTTCGCTAAAATATTAGCTATTTTGCAGTTTTACCAGAATGCATTGAAAAAAGAGATAATCTTCAGGACAGCAAAACACCTAAATTTAAAATCACACGGGCGTAACTACTTGATTGAGTAAAAATACCATTTCCCTTGCACACTATTTCTCATTTTATTTTCAGATGGTTCGTTGATCGTGAAATCGAGTTCTTTCGACTCAAATTCCATTCGTTGAGTTTAGAGGAAAAGCAGAACTTTTTGGAGGAAAATCATTTGTCCTATAGACTTCAGAATTTTCCTGAATTAACGTCAGAGACTCATGAAAACGACTCGCAAAATACGCAATTTTTTAAAGTTAAATTCACCGAAGTTTTGACTTTGGTATCAGAACGGAAATGCAATATGAAGAGCGGGTTCGCTTACGTAACGGATTTAAGTTCCATTATTGAAACTATTCAAAGAAACATTATCGAGAAAGGACTTATGGCTACACATCGAATGCTGAATAAGATAAGAGAAGATTTACGTATAAAAGACTTGATGAAAACAATTCATAACTCACGACCCGGACAAGATTTGGAATCGATGGATGAGACTTTAAATTTCATTGAGTCAGCCGATTTTTTGTCAACACAATACTTTCCACTTTGCGCAAGAATATGTCACGAAACTCTGCGAGAAAAACATCATTTAAAGTATTTTGGACGCAATCAGTACCAGCTGTTTCTCAAGGGAATCGGAGTGTCACTTCAAGAATCTTTAAAGTAAGTTAAGTTAATTCCATATGCCTTTTAATTTCTTGTTTTGATTTTGTTCGATTAGATTTTGGATTGAGGAATTCAATCACAAATATAAAAATCAACCATTACCTGCGAAATACCGATACCAAATCGAATTCAATTATGGGAAACGCGGCTCAAAAATTGACATCGCTCCTCCCTCCTGTTCAAATCTAATTAGCATGCATTTTCCAAGTTTCCAGCAATGTTACGGCTGTCCATATAAGTTTTTGGACTCATCTGAATTGCAGGAAAAGCTTACAAGTCAAGGCCTCAATAGCATCCAAGTGGAAGAGGTGCTAAATTATTCCAACAAAAACGACTACCAGTTGGCGTGCTCGAAATACTTTGAAATTATGAATAACCATAAGCCTAACGAGATTATCAGTAGTCCAAATCGTTACTTTGACCTTTGTCAAACTGTTAAACGCTTAAAGTCCATTGGGACTGATGATATTTCAGCAAAAAATATATCCTTTAATGATTCCTTGTATGACAAACATTTGTGGAATATGCGATCACCTGATGAGCAAAATTTACAGAAACCAGACTCCATAACTGACTTCATGACTCAAATGGATCTTAATTTTTAAAATAAATTTGATTTGAAATTAATGAACGCTCTTTGTTATAATACCCAAACGCATAATTAGAAAACTAATCGTTACAATGCTCTCTGGTAGATTTTTTGCAAGGCTTTGCGGCACTAGGAACCATTTCTGTAAAAATTGATGAATTGATGAAATCCTACCCGTGGTGACACCTGTTATAGTGAGGAACCCGCATGAACGATCAGGTAACCAACCCTGGTGTAGTAGTGTGGGTCACCTAGCATAAGGATGAGGGGGGCTGTCAGCGGTTGTGGAAAATTCATTACAACGAAAGACACAATATGCGGTCTCATTCGGATGTTGGAAGGCATTCGGCAGCGACTCGGAAACGGATAAAGGATATGAGAATTGGAACATGGAATGTCAGATGTCAGACTCAGAGAATAGGAGGATTAAAAAAACTAACAAATGAACTGAAGAAGGCCAAAATCGAAAAGACTCACAAATTTTCCGTTATAATGGCTACATCATCTTTCGCTGCAGCAAAAGTCGAGACCATATACTTGGTACTGCCTTCCTTCTTCTTCTTCTTTCTAAGCCAATGAATATCCACTGCTCCTTCCACTTCGTACGATTCAACCCCATTTGCTGCCAATTTGTTCCTGTCACTCGTTTAATACTGTAGATCCATCGTTCTGGTGGTCTGCCCTTCGGTCTCATTGTGGGTGATCTCCATGACATTATATTCTTGGTCCATCGTTCATCGGTCGTTCTTGCAATATGTCCTGCCCAGTTCCATTTCAGCTTTGCTATTTGCTTCATGACATCCACGACTTGATAGGGTAAGTTTTCTTTGCTGCCCGTGTGACAACCCATATTTGAAGAACATTTTGGATTGTCAGCACATGGGCTACAAAAACACTTAAACGAGAGAAATTTATAAATTTGCCATGAAAAGATGGAAAGTGCATCCAATGAAATCTGACCAATGTCCAAAAATTGTGGTAATATAGGAGGCATGAATTTCGATGTACGTTTCCTTCGTTGCTTGTGAAATAATTTGTGAGTTAATTTGGGGATGCAGATAAATAGAAATTCTTGATCACTGCTAAAGATATCACGGGTATGTCTGCACCCATTTTATATTTGTTTTTGGTAGTCCCAACATTTGGATATTTAAAAGTTATTTTGTTGGTAATTGACTTTAAAATTTGAAGTATATTAAAGCGTAACAATATTATTTAAATAAAATTAAAAAGTTAACAGAGCTTATATTGGCTCTTCCCTTTCCCTCACTAATTTCCATGTATAGTGATTTATGATAGAGTGAACTATCAAACGGAGATGCTGTTTCGGCCTCAGGAGTTAACGATGGCCCAAGAGGTCTGTATAGGACAGACCTTCGTCAGTTGTTTCCGTTAACTCCTTTCACAAGACAGTTGTAAGAGTCTCTATTGAAATAACGGTAGGAACTCTTAGTAATAAAAATTGCCACGTTACGTGGAAAGAAACTGCGTTGAGAAAAACTTGAAGGTTGTTAAAACATCAAAGATCGTTTGGAAATATTAGAACATTTTTTGTAAGTATGGGAAAGTTTTTAAGCACACATTAAATTTCAAAAGTTACGAAAACTCTAGAGATCTTTTAGAGATCTAGAAAACATCCTACGATCGACAGATCCCACTTAAATCAGATACGTGAATTTTCACTGGGTTTCACGAGCTTACCTCGCTCTCTCCTGCTACCACGTCCGTCAGGTATACTGGGACTCCACTATTCCCGACATCGTCGTCATGTCCGGTGCTAGACATCCTCATAGGACGTTCCTGATGCTCCGAAAAATGGGTCTATCGGGATTCGCGCTGCTAACTATTTTGAAAACTTTCAAAAAAGCTTTAATTCGAAACTGTGATGACACACTAACCTTTGATTTGACTTAGTCACAACCAGAATCAGGTTTTATCGTTCTCGTAATATAAAGTCAAGGTTGAATTCAATTTCTTTTTTAAAAAACAAAACGACGGCAAACATAATTTTGTTATGCAAAGGTAACTTAAATGAATGTTTTTCACTGATAATTGTACTGTCACAAAAAATTTTTTTTGTTCCGGTGGGACTCTAGTGAAGGGGACCTGGCTAAGATTAGGAAGTTGGAAGATAATTATCGGTACATAGGTTTTTTTAATATCAGTTTTTAATTAATTTTCATTTCCATTTTTCTGTTACACCCCATTTAAGCTTAAGTTTCAATCATTCCATCGCTCTTTTTTACCACGGCTCCTATTTTCTTCTATGTACCCGACGATGTTTAGATATTGTAAATGGAACCATCAACAAGGATAAAAATTAAAAATTAATTTTAAGAATTAGAATCACGCACTACACGCATCACTTCGTAACAACTAAAAACTTATCATATCTCCTCTCACTTCACACCCCACGCCTCCCCTTTTTTTCTTTTTTTCAAACTCGGTCCACGTTCTGTTCCGGTGGTGTCTATTGATTGAATTTTCATCTAATGTTGTTGGATGTTTTTGGATTTGACGACGACGATATGTGATGCTGCTGGTTTCCCGTTTTCATGATCAATTTCATTTTGGATTTCTTTATGTGAAAAACTTGTGTCAAATTCGGAATCGGTGAAGATGTAGCTAGAGGTTCGGAAAAACTTGATGTAGATATTGTAGAGCTTGATGTAGATGTAGATGTTGTAGAGCTTGAATTTGGCTTTGAAATTGGCGAGGAAAATTGAAAATCTTTTGACGTTGATGTTGAGGGTGTTGATGTTGAAAATGGCGAGGAAAATTGAAAATCTTTTGACGTTGATATTGAGGGTGTTGATGTTGGAGTTGACAGTGTAGAAGTTAAGGTATTTGGATTGGAGTGAGTTCTCTGGATTTGTTCTGCCAATTGGGAATTAATTATTCCTTGAAAAGTTTCTGAGATCGTTATTTCTTTGGATTTTTTAGCTACGTCACGAAGAAATGATCTCCACCGGAATCCTAATAACTTGTCGAGTTCGAATGATGAAGAGTAGTTTCGAAATATGTTGTCATTCCATTTTCCAACATTTGATCGAATGTCTCTGAGAGTACTGTCTAACAAATCGGTTATCAGTTTAAATGTTGGTGGTGTCAACGTGGTTTCCAACATCATTCTAGATTTGTCCAGACTTGATTTAAATAAGATCCGTTTCTCATCGAGATAGTCTATTTCATTTGTTAGTTGGTTCTCTAATTTGAGCTAAGTTTAAATTTTGTTTCAATGAACGGTCCTACAGCTACGTGTTCCTTTGCAATTTCATCGAAGTTTAATGTGCTCATTGCGTTGCCATTTATTGGAATTTTTGAACTCCTCGCCCTTTTAAGCAGCGTTACTCGGCCTTCGTAGTAGCAGAATTTCTTTATGAGGGTAATGTATGATTTTATTTCCTCGGAAACAAAGGATGGCATTTTTGGGAAAGATAATTCTGACAACAAATCATCCAGGTCGTCATTTTCATCGTTGAGGCAATCGGAAGGTCGTTTTTTACCCTTCCCTGAGGTCGATTCAATCACTTGTTTTATCTGAAAAATGATGGACCTTTGGCTTATCTTTAGTTTTATTGTTGAATTTTATTTTGGGATGGGTATGGCGGTGGAGAGTATATTAGCGGCGGAGAATGGAAAATATACCGATCCAGGAAATTAAAAACAGAGAAGAGTTTAATGTGTTTAAGGATGGTTAGAAAAAGTTGTAAGACGAAGGACGTTGACATGGGTTAAAAGTTTTTTGGAGGAATTGTAATATGTTTTTTGATCTATTTGTGTACACTCATAGGGACTTTATTGTGCACAGGGGAGAGTTCCGGGCGTTGTACGTTGGCGAGGTAAGATTATAGTTAGCTACATGTGTGAGGATCCAGGTTAAAAGAAAATCCTTGAGGAACATTTTAAGATATCATCTCTCAGGCTATAAAAGTGGTTAGAGGGAAAGATGATTTCTTGTCCCTCAAGTACCTAAAGGACACTGTTTCGTCCGTTGGACACAACACTCAAGACTCAAGAGTTTAGTTATAAATCAGTTGTAAATCAGTTGCCGGCGTTTTTTAAGGACAGGACACTGGTGACTCGCCAAATGCAACGATGTTGAAAGCTTTGTGACATTAAGCATTCTACAAAGAGAAGGGTAATAATTAGGTCATGTCTCCTGATACGGTGAGTGAAACGTATTCATCGTAAAGATGAAGTTAGATTTATCCGTATTCGTCATAAAAGTAAAGTTTGATTTATCCTGCAGAAATAATTATGGGTGTACTGCTTGTTATTCACAAAATTAACCATTTTATTTATTTATTTATTTTTGAATGTTTTGTTTTCTGGATGGAAAACTTTGCATAATTTGCCGTTTATTCGATTGATGGTTGAAAAGTGAAATGGATGCGAGAATTTGTTGTGCTGTTCAGGTTCCTTTTATCTTTTACATTGGTGATGATTGTGTTCATGTTATTTTTAACAATTCGAGGGGCTAACTTTAGTTCTGGAAAATTCAATTTCTTCATGATTTGTGAAGAGAAGTTTGTTGAGGGAGGATAATACGGATGTGCGATGTAACGTTTGTTAATATTTTTGCGCTTAGTTCTTCTATAATTGGCTTCATGTATAAACTGTTGTTCATCATAAGAAGGTATTAACTTCAGTGGATCAAGATCTGTAAAACCTATTGAAGAAGATATGGAGATTGTGCCAAGCTGTCTTTGAGAAGTGTCTATTCTTTCATCTATAAACTTGTTCGGATAATTGCTTCTTCGTAAGGTTGAACGTACGTTTTTGATTACTTGTCTCCAGTGTTGTGCAGATGAGATCCTTAGAGCAGAATTGATGAATTCTTGAACTACGTTTCTTTTTATGTTTTGAGGATGAAATGAATGATAGTCAAGGATGTGCTTGGCGCTACATTCTTTTTGCCACCATCGTGTTTGTATGATATTGTCATAAGCATATCTATCGATTACCATGTTCAGGTAGTGGACTTCGTTGGCATTGTTTTCACTTTCGATCTTTATTCGTAGTCCAGGTTGCTGTGAGTTAATTTCATTTTCTAAAGATTTTACGAAGTTGGCGCCAACGGCGGATATAATATCGTCAACGTACTTATACAGGAAACTAATTTCTCCGTTCTTGAATTTGGAGGTGGCTTCCAAAATATAGTAGTTGGTTGTAATCTCTGCTAGGATCTGTGATAAAGAGTTTCCCATTCCTAAACCTTTAATTTGTCTGTATATTTCATTTTCGTACGAAAAATAGGAGCTTGTTTCTACAAGAAAAGAAATAGCATCGATGAAGACTCTCACTGGCATTGAGGTTTCGTTTTCTATGAGGTGGTAGAAATCACGAATGATGGCCTTAGTTCTTCCAAAATTAATATTAGTAAACATGTTTTCATAATCAAAAGTGATAAGGACGTGACCCTTATTTAAGCGTAATCCATTGATTCTGTTAAATAAATCTTGACTGTTTTTTATTTGGTGAGCGTTTAAATGTCTTGCAATTATTTCTAGCTTTTTTAAAATCCATTTTGATAACTGTTGGCCCATACAGTTAGTTGAACTAATGATAGGTCGAATTGGTATTTCTGTCTTATGGATCTTGTAACAACCGTAGATTCTTGGCATAACATAGGGTTCGGATGTTAAAGGATAGATTTGATTGGGGTAATTCATTGATTTGTCGGTCTCGAAATATTTGTTAATTACTATTCGTAGATCATTATATTTCTGTTCACAAAAATTTCTCGCGTATTCAAAATTTATTCCTTTACAGTGAAAATAGGATCGTTTAATGACATTGGGAGTGATGTGTTCATCCATTTTCTTTCTATATGTTTCAAAGTCGGTAATAACCATTCTCCCTCCTTTATCTGCTGGGATAATTATAATGTTTTCGTTCACTCTTAGGAAATTGACTGAGCGTTTCAACATGGAATCTATGAATTGTTGTGCAGGAGTTGGTTTGTAATAAGTTTTCCTGAATGATCCTAACAGATATTTGTTAATAAATTTCGTGCGTTCTATATTGAGAGCAAGAGATCGTCCGTATTCATTGATATTATCTTTAAGTTTTTCGTAGAAGATGAGGTATTCGAATAATTTGTTGTCTTTTAATCTGGTAGGATAACTGAATTTTGCGCCTAAGCTAGCGATGAAACGTAAGAAAAGTGGTATCTTGATATCCGTTATCACTGCTACATTCTCACTGCAAAATCGTATGTCCAACCGTTCTAAAGTTCTATTAAAATTTCGGATGAATCCTTGCCTTGATAATGAACGTTTGTGCTACAATTAGGAAAGGTATGATAGTATCAGTTATTACGGTCAATTCTTGGTTATAAATAGATTGATTAAAAGATGTGGTCTTGATCCTATTGACAGGGTGGTTACAGCTACTTTATTTCTATTCAAACAGTTCAAATAAATCGTTTCATGTTTTTGTCCGGTTGATGTTTCATTCTGATACTCAGTAGAAATTGCATTCTGGAACTCGGTAGAAATTGAAAAGTTGAGGAGACCTAAAATCGTGCCATTCTCTCGATAGGGTAAGTTTTCTTTGCTGCCCGTGTGACAACCCATATTTGAAGAACATTTTGGATTGTCAGCACATGGGCTACAAAAACACTTAAACGAGAGAAATTTATAAATTTGCCATGAAAAGATGGAAAGTGCATCCAATGAAATCTGACCAATGTCCAAAAATTGTGGTAATATAGGAGGCATGAATTTCGATGTACGTTTCCTTCGTTGCTTGTGAAATAATTTGTGAGTTAATTTGGGGATGCAGATAAATAGAAATTCTTGATCACTGCTAAAGATATCACGGGTATGTCTGCACCCATTTTATATTTGTTTTTGGTAGTCCCAACATTTGGATATTTAAAAGTTATTTGGTTCCTGGTTCTAAACTTCCGAAAGGTCAACGAGCGACTATGTGTGCTACGAGTTAAGGCTCATTTAAGAACTACTCCCTAGTTAGATTAGATTAGATTAGATTTGGTGGGTGGAGCCCCTGGGACTCCTGCACCTAGGCCGCCAATGGGCCTGTTGTGCTTACCCACGAATGGTTTTTACTATATTAGAATACTTTTGCACAATTTAGAGATATATACCATTCAGTCATAACCTCTTGGTAGCGTTAAGGTACTCCAGCACTAGCTTGGGAGATATACACTTCATATTCTCATACTTAACAGTATGCCAACGAGTTTGGATCTCTTCATAATGTAAGCCGGGCATTTACATAGAAAGTGCTCAGCAGTTTCAGTATCGCCGCATTGGTCACAACTCGGGTTGTTGGTGATTCCCATAATTTGGAGGTGAGCATTAAGGTGACAATGGCCCGTTAGAACCCCTGCAACCCGTTTCAAGTACCTCTTACTCAGAGATAGATCTTCCTTTGCTCTGGCCTTGCTCAATAGGATGCAAGCCTTGGCCTGTCTCGCGTTTCCTGTCGACTTCCAATAATTCGCAAAGGGGGCGTCTTTCCATTCGTTAATCCACCTTTGGAACGTTCCGATTGAAATCCCAATGCCTGGTTCCGGACCCTCTAGGCCAATGACTGACGCCTGACGAGCCAGTCTATCTGCAATTTCGTTGCCTATGAAGCCGCTATGGCTAGGAATCCAGATCAAATTAACCTGGTTTCGAGTTGTAATGAGCTGGAGAGATTCTCTACACTTCAGCGCTAATGAGGATGAGAATCTATAGCTATCCAAAGTTTTAAGCACTGATTGGCTATCCGTGTAGATATTTATTGTGTCCCCACATCGTCCTTTTGAGAGGATTTTTTCGCAGCATCCTTAAATGCCCACCATTTCTGTAAGAAACACAGTTATCCATTTTCCCAGTGATAAAATTTTTTCTAAATTCATCTGTGGGCAGCAGTACCCCGCTCCTGAGCCCCCGCCTAAGCGAGAGCCGTCAGAGTACCAATTCATTATACCTTCCTGTGGGCTGGCTAGGCCATCTTCACAATCGTGCCTTGATGGGATGTGAACTCTGAAAGCTTTGTCGAATTTGTACTCCGGTATGATCGCATCAGAAGGCATTTCAAATCGCGGATTGGATTTCACCATCAAACCCCAGATTTTAGCATGTCCGATGTTCGAGATACGCAGATAGTTTGAGAGTTTAAACCTAAGCGCTGTAGACCTTGCAACTGCTTCGATTTTAATGTGCAAGGGCGGGATATGTAGTAAGGCTTCTAAAGCCGCTGTAGGCGCGGTGCGCAATGCCCCTGTAACTCCTACTAGAGCTAAACGCTGGATCTTGGACAGCTGCGTCTTAGCTGTTCTTAGCCTACACCGTGGCCACCAAATTATTTCAGCGTAGCATAATCTAGGGATAACTATAGCTGTGTAGATCCACAGCAGGATTTTTGGGCTCAGACCCCAAGTTAGGCCGAAGGCTCTCCTGCAGTGCCAAATTGTTGCTGTAGCCTTCTGAATAACATAAGCCTGATGCAGCGAGAAATTAACTTTAGAGTCCAGAATTAACCCCAAATGTTTTACTGAAGGTGACAGTTTGAGCTCTTCACCAAAGAATTCAGGCGGCGGGAATCCACTGATTGAGTTTTTCCTCGAGAATAGGATTAACTTTGACTTATCAGGGTTAGCAGACAACTCTTGCGATGAGCACCACCTTTCGACTAGATTAAGTGCAATCTGCAATCTAGCACTGCATTAGCTCACATAGTGTTGATGTGAATTTGCCGACGATAAGTATTGTCAAGTCATCGGCAAATGCTTATGCGTAGTAACCGGAGTTGTTCAACAGTTTCAGCAAGCTATCCTTGATTAAGCAATATATTAGTGGAGGAAGGATTCCCCCTTGAGGGCAACCCTTACTTACTATGACGCTGACCTTAACATTTCCTAGGTATGAATTAACGATTCTCGATCGAAGCATTACTATAATCCACCCCATTATAGTTTCACAAATGTCGTGTTCTCTGCACGCTTTCGCAACCGCTTTGAACATGATATTATTAAAAGCTCCATCTATGTCGATGAAGCAGCCGAGGGCTTCTTCTTCATGGCACAGGGCGTTTTCAATTTTTGTAACCAAACAGTGCAGAGCCAGTTCAGCTGACTTTTTTGGCTGATATGCAAACTGTAGAGGATGCAATCCTTTGATTTTTAGGTAAACATCTCTTGTATAACGATCTATCAATTTCTCCAATGTTTTCAATATGAATGACGTGAGGCTGATTGGAGGATTCAGGTAGCTGGTAAGAGCTCTTACCAAGTTTTGGGATAAAAACCACTCTAACACCATTCCAGCACTCTGGAGTATGCTGCAAATAAATGCTCGCTATAAATAATTTTTGCAATCGGTTGCTAATGATTGATTTACAGCGCTGAAGTAAAGCCGGAAAAATATTATCTTCCCCAGCCGATTTAGAGGGTGAGAATGAATCAATCGCCCAGTTGATCCTATCCTGAGTGACTATTTTCCTCACCACGGACAATTCGCCCCTGCCAAGTGGCAGATTTGTTAACACTTCTTCGCGTACTAATTGGTCCTCCGGGGTTGCGCTACCAGGAAAGTGAACGTTCAGCAGATACTGCAAAGTCGCCTCTGGGGTGTCTGTAAATCCCCCGTTCGGCAATTTCAGAGAGCCCACAGACGCTATGGGATCGTTCGAAAGGGCTTTCATCAACTTCGAGGTTCCTGAGAGAGTAGTCGTTGAGTTAATTAACTGCTGTTCTCTTAACCTCTTGTTCCGACGCAGAGCCTTGCTGTAAGCGTTTTGTGCCATTTTGCGCTCTCTCACCAGTTGAGGGTCCCTGCTCTTAGCAGCATTGAAAGCTCTGCGAGCATTTTTACGCAGGTTTTTAATTTCCGACGTAAAAAAAGTGGCCGAACGGCCTGCCTTGAATGTACGGATCGGGCATGACTGGTTATAACACGACAAAATGGTTTCAGATAACTCTCTTGCTGAATTTTCCAGCTCAGTTTTCGAGGTAATTCCTTCGCAAGATTGATTGAAATTATTTTCCATAAGCCATGAAAATTTATTCCAATCGGTGTTCGACGGGTTTCTGAAGGTTATTTTCTCCTTTTTGTCAGTGTTAATGTGAAACCTAATACATCTATGATCTGAGGTGGGAATGTCATTCGTTACTCTCCAATTCTTTATCATGTTGGAGATATGATGATGACATAGTGATGTCTATGACCTCTTTGCGAATACTGTTTACGAACGTTGGTTCCTCACCAATATTGAGGACAGTTAGGCCTGACGTGATTATAAACTCAAAGAGCGCATCACCTTTTGAGTTGCAATTGGTGCTCCCCCACGCCTTGTGGTGAGAATTAGCATCACATCCCATTAGCAAAGGGATGTTATTGGCTTTACAGTAGTCATTGAGGTCAATCAACTCCTTACCAGGGGGCAGAATATCTCTTTCAGAGCGTAAGTATGCTGAGGAAACGATTACACGCCGTTCGCAGCCATCGATTTTCAACATAACTGATGCTGCGACTAGATCCCGTGAACAAAATTGCTGTAATGGGAAAGCTTTACAGGTCTTCGAGATATACATACACGCTCTCGGCATTGGCACGTTTACATCTGATATGAGTGTGTAGCTATCGCGATTCAAGCCTTGGATTTTACCCTTTATGACATGTGGTTCTTGAATGAATATGATATTTTCCTCACCTATAAATTTCAGCGATTTAAGTTCGATTGTAGCAGCTTTGCAATGATGTAAATTTATTTGATAGAATTCCGTCCTTGGATTAATCATCTTTATACATTAATTGTTTTGTAATGCGAAAGCGGCATTTAATGAGGTGCCAATGAGTTTTACGGATATATTTGATTTTTGTGAATGTTGGAATTATTTGAACGGAGAGTAAAGATTTTATTTTTGAGAAAAGTAACCACTTGGGAATCGAGTTTTTTACCCTGATTATCCGGATACCATTCTGATGTACCAAACGAATTGAGTAATTGAGAGCAATTCCTGAAGAATATACAAATACACATTTAGAATGCAAGAAAGAATTTATATTTTCATCACTTTTGGTTTGCCAGGAGGTAATTTTAATTTTGTTCACATTGGATGGACTATTTTTAATCACTGTTGATATGAAAGAAGTTTTGTTTTTAATTACACTGATCGATTTCTTGTTAGCCATTTATATCATCAGATTGATTGAAAATGAAGCGAATCTTATCCATATTATACTTTACTTTACCCTTAAGTTCCTTAATAGCTTTCGCTGACTTTTCGTCGATGCCAATAATCCACACCTGTTTGTCACTTTGGTTTCTTTTGCGCTTATAGGTGAGCCAAAATTTGGTGTCAATGGTGCGGTTCTGCTTACTCATTGAGCTGAAAAGTGCATCCGGTTCGGGGGAAGGGGGATCTAATGTAAATTGAACTCTAACCAACTTTGGAGGAGGTCCGTTATGAATGATTTTCAGCTTGGCGTCTTTCCACAATTCGGTGAGTTTGGGTAGTGTATTCTCTATCCATTCTTTAGTTGCTTTATTCTTTTTACGTCAATATTCCACGGAGCACATTAGAAAATCCGAAGGCAGACGAAAAAACTATAAGAACATGGACGTGGATTGTAATTCAGCTTATATCGAAGTTGAATGTGGTAAAACGACAGCAGCTTTACTTTTCAACATTTAGTAAATTTTAGTTGTTAAGGTTACTTGGGAAAGCCGACTTGATGGAGCAGCGAACGGACAGACCTGTTTCGTTTCCTTGGACGGAGTTGATTTTAGAATAAAAGAACCACAACCATTTAGCACACGCTGGTTCAGCCATAAATTTAAGGGACCGGGGCTCCGATACGAAATCGGGTTATGTATACGAACGGGATTAATGGTTTGGAAACACGGTGGATACCCTTGTGGCGAATTCCCCGATCTAAAACTGGCCCGTGAAGCGTACGTGTGGTCTGTTAATGACGGAGAAAAAACAATAGCCGACGAAGGTTATCGTGACAATAAATTTTTTATTCTTTCGAATTCACGGAATAAAAAAGCTCACGGCACTATAATGGCCCGACACGAAACAATTAACAGACGAATGAAACAGTACCAAATTTTGAAACAGTCGTTTCGGCACGATTTGTCAAAACATCCGACAGTTTTTCATGCTGTCGCTAATTTGACACAATTAATGTTATTAAACAGACAACCATTATTTACTGTCAACAACTGCATATAATTGAATTAAAATACATTCAGTAGGTGTACCGTTTAAAAAAGTTTGATTTTTGTCAGATTCCCGCATTCCCCAATGAATGAATTTATTCGGTGTTGCCGCTTTTGGGGAATGCGGGAAACGCCTTAAATGTGAATTTACGCTGTATTTTATTTTTACAAAATCAACAGCTGATACAGTCATTAAAAAATACCCTCAAAAACCACTAAATTGAACGTTATTTCCATGCATAAATTTCATTACAGTAGCCGCAACATTGAGCAAAGTCGGAGCTGTCTTTTGTCAATGTCATCGTCTATCACACTTTTTTGTATCTACTATTTTATTTTCACGAGCTCAAAAAGTCTTTGATTCGCTTACATTTCATTAAAAAACCACTTGCGTTTATTGAAGAAAAATAGTTTTTTTAAACAATATTCGTCACAAATACTTTTCCGTAAATTATTGAAAATTCCCATTCAAAATTGCCGAAGATTTTTTTCAGAAATAATACCATTGAAACTTTTCAATCCGAGGATTTTAAAATACACATCAACAAAATTAGACAATTTTTTATTCGCTTTTATCTCTATCATGTCAATAGTTTTGATCAGAAATGGTCGCGATGGACGCAAATGTTCTCATTCATCTGACAAAACGAAATATCGAAAAGAAAATCAAATCGTTCAACT
Source organism: Pseudolycoriella hygida (assembly GCA_029228625.1). Classification (NCBI taxonomy): domain Eukaryota; kingdom Metazoa; phylum Arthropoda; class Insecta; order Diptera; family Sciaridae; genus Pseudolycoriella; species Pseudolycoriella hygida. The sequence continues at coordinate 88,784,101 of CM055403.1, forward strand.
ATTGATACACAACAAAATTGCAAGCAAATTTTGTAGCGTTAAATGGAATAGGTGTGCACGTGAAGGCTTGGAATATTCATACCTTAAATTATTTACCAAATTAAAGTTCTTCAAATAATATAATAACTTCAAATAACTTACGTCAAAAAATATTTTTCCCCTAATTCGTTTCAAAAACTCACACAAAATTGAAGCAACATTTTTAAAACAAAATTAACGAAAAATTATCCTTCCGCGTGTAATTTTATTATATCTACGAACAAACACAAAGTCCAAAATTGTTTTTTTTTTTTCATATTGCTGTCCGCATAATACCCTCGGTTATACGCACACACACGTTCATTCTCATTCGACAAAACACGGTCAAAAACATACCAGAAAACTCGAAAAAACGAAAGACGATTTTAATACAATTTTGAATTGCTAAGAAATTACGAAAGTTGCAGAATCATATTTTAGCCAAAATACTGAATGATAGTTTTTCATATTTACAACATAAATAAATTAGATGTGAATGCAGCTTTTGAAACACTCAGAGCGCAAAAATAATTTGAGATTATTGAATGCGAAGAGGCTGCAGAAGGCTGTTCCCGCAAGTTTTTCACGGGAATGACTGTTTGCAGCCTCTTCGCATTCAATAATTACAAATTATTTTTGCGTTTTGAGTGTTTCAAAAGCTGCATTCACATCTAATTTATACATGTTGTAAACATGAAAAACTATCATTCAGTATTTTGGCTAAAATATGATTCTGCAGCTTTCGTAATTTCTTAGCAATTCAAAATTGTATCAAATCGTCTCGATTCGTTTTTTCGAGTTTTCTGGTATGTTTTTGCCCGTGTTTTGTCGAATGAGAATAAACGTGTGTGTGCGTATAATAAAAACACATATCGGAAGATCACAAATTAAATTACATTTTTTGATAAACGCTGCTAATAACATCAAAATTCTAAAATATAATCCACAAGTAGAAAGCGAAATAATGCTTGCAGAAGCTGGAAGTATTAAAACGCTTTTCACACGGTTGAAATTAGCGATTTTTTGATGGATACATCAAATTATTTATTAAAAAAAGGTTCAAAACTCAACAATTAAACGCAGCACAACAAATAGTCAAAATCTAATTACATTTGAAATTAATTTAAGTGAAGTAAAACTATAATTTGTGAGATACTTCACTAGACAATCTAAAATTTTAAAAAATTTACTGAAGTACTGTCAAAGCCGTCAATCAAAACAATGGATGATAATGTTGCTAAAGATGATGAAAATGAAGTTACGGTTGACCCGTACGGTTATTTCAAAAATAAATTGAGTTTTCAGAAAATGAAAGTTTTTTTCGAAAAAATTGAATTTTCAAGAAATTTAAAGTTTTCGTGTGAATATTGAAAATTATCAAGAAAATCTAATTTTTAAAAAATTCCAATTCTTTCTCCAAATCTAAATTTTTCAGATAATAAATATTTCTAGGAAATTCCTAAATTACAAGAAAATAAAAATTTCCAGAAAAATTTCAAATTATCGAAACAATTTAAATTTTCAAAAAATTTAAAATTTTCAAAAAAACTTGACTTTCTGAGAAAATCTAAGTTTTACAAGCTATGCGAATCGTCGAAATGATCGAATTTTCTGGAAAATTTGGCTTTTAGGAAAATTAAACAAAAAACTACATTTGCAAGAAAATTCAAAAATTATTAATTATACTATTACCAACTTTTTCAAGATTTTTGCAAAAGATTCAAAATTCAAAGTTCAACAATTGAAGAAATAGCAGTTGAAGCAGTACGTGGAAGCTGTAAAATTTATAACAACCACATCTATGACCCTTGTCGTCAATGATGAACCAATGTACAGTATACTGTGTCAAATATGGCAACCATTGTTGAATGGCAGTGATTTATTGAAAAATAAATAAATATATATGAGTATTTCCGTATAGATGTAACGTGTGTCACAACGTATTTCAAAAGATAAAACAGGAAGTATAAAGACTACAAAAACGATAGGTACAGCTTTTCCTGATAATAAAGTTCTAGTTGGTGACTTTAAAAAATTTGAGAAATCAGTTTCTTGCACGAAATACCGAAAATACTTGTTACCCACGCTTCATCTTTTCAACTTTCTTATGGAATTAACCATATATATAAATTCTAATTAAATAAAAAATAATGCGAAGAAACAAACGTCAATCTATTCCGAAATTTCTTAACAACAGAGTCATAAAACAAATGTGCAGAAAACGTAGATCAAAAACGTTTGAATTTTACAAAAAAAAAAAATCCGCCAATTAACGAACTAAATGAAACCGAAAGCGGCAACACCAAAACTGGTTGTACTCAGTTTGTAGGTTTTAGATCTCAAAGAACTGGCAGAACCCACAAATCGCAAGTTTTGCATAACTTAGAGAATGGATTCCATTCCTTTTTCGATCTGTCGTAATTTGTTTGCGTGTTGTTCACGTGTTCTTATAATTGAAAATTGTTAGAATAATTTAAATATTAGTGGCAATGTATTAAATAATATGAAATCACAGGTAAAGAAATACAATAACTATTCATTTTGTTAGGTTCAGCTACTGAAACAAAATGTTCATCTATAGAAACACACTTTTTCTGTTCAGCTACTGCAACAAAAACAGATGATCAGTAAACTTGTTTTTAGACCCGTACGAAGTACGTAGGTCTGATGCGTTTACTACCACGTTTGTTACATTGCGAATTCGAACCCGGGAGTAAGGTGGAAACTTTTTTTGTTGCCTCCAGATGACAAATCAGCGAAAAAAACAATGTCCGTCTGTCG
>CM055403.1:88797996-88856881 GCA_029228625.1 Pseudolycoriella hygida
TCATGTCGAGAATAACCGAAAAATATCAAAAAACCTGATGAAAGTTGAAAAGTGCTGGAGAAATCCACAAAAACCCTACAGAATCCCTTAAAGCTAGGAAGCTCTATTGCATGACCTGACTCATGTCGAGAATAACCAAAAAATATCAAAAAACTTGATGGAAGTTGAAAAGTGCTAGAGAAATCCACAAAAATCCTTAAGAATCCCCTAAACCTAGGAAGCTCCATTGCATGACCTCACTCATGTCGAGAATAACCGAAAAATATCAAAAAACCTGATGGATGGAAGTTGAAAAGTGCTAGAGAAATCCACAAAAATCCTTGAAATCCCTTAAACCTAGGAAGCTCCATTGCATGACCTCACTCATGTCGAGAATAACCGAAAAATATCAAAAAACCTGATGGAAGTTGTAAAGTGCTAGAGAAATCCACAAGAATCCACAAGAATCCACATCCCATAAACCTATTAAGCCCCATTGGATGACCTCACTCATATCGAGAATAACCGAAAAATATCAAAAACTCTAATGGAAGTTGAATACCTCACTCACCCAACTGTGACACTCACACACATACACATTATTTTATATGGGATTTGTATGGGAGCTTCCAGGAGCCCTAGCGCCCAAACGAAGCCGGTGACCCCACTTTTTTAAAATCTTAGATGGCGTGGAATGCCCATCCGAAGGTCCCTGCAAAATTTAAAGAAGATCTGACCGCCAGTTTTCGAGAAATCGCCAAAAAAGTCGTTTTTCATACAAATGGAAATGCCACAACTAACTAACTAACTAACGTAGGATGGATGTATACATTTTCTTTGGCTTCTATGAAGCAGCACATTTTGTATGGAAAATGACGATTTTCTAAAGGTCATATCTTCGGATCCACTGGACCGATTTTAATGAGTGAAAGGTCGATTTCAATCAAAATTTTACGTAGAATCCGATAAACTAGGTCTCAGGGGGGTACGACGCAAGGGAAAAAAGTCAAAATTTAGCTGTATATATGGTTCCGCAGTCTACGAAAAAAAATTTCTGATTTTTTTAATCGTATGGGGACTTGCGTCACGGGCGCAATGCTACCGCGCGCCCATGATAAAACGGTCCTGTAACCAAGAAGTAATTTTTGGACGAATAAGTTATATTACCGTCTTATAACCAATAAGTTAAAGAAATACTTATTAGTTGCATAACAGTTATTTAACGAAAAAGTTGCTAGCTCGTTTCTTACTTTCAACTTTTTAGTTAAATAACTGTTCTGCCACTAAAAATTTTTTGGAAATTGAATTCAACTAACAAGTTATGCGACGGTCACTTAACTGAATCGTTTTTTATTCCCTTGACTGAAAGTCAAAGGGTCTTATGAAAATAATAAATACCTATGAGAAAAATGTATGATATCTACATGAAAAACCTTAAATACCTGCAAAAAATTTTCCTTGTTAGCACGATAACTTGAGTAATTGCTAACCAATTTTCCAAATCTTTTTTTAATCGCTGCGGAATTAAATTCCCGAGGTTAAGTTCGAAGATGGGCTATGTGGGACTATGGATCTGGAAGTTATTCCGGAAAAACCGATTTTTTTTTTTGTTTTTTTCTGGAGTACTTGGAAAGTATTAGAATGATACATCGAAATGTAGCAGAATGAAATAAAGAGAAAATTAAATTTGATGGTTTGCTCAATGCAGCAGTAACAGTCTCTTATGGATATAAGTGTATAAAGTTTATAGCTAGTTACACAGTCACGGACAACTATCAAGTTGATAGGCAGACAACTATCAAGTTGATAGTTAGACAACTATCAAGTTGATAGTTATACAACTATCAAGTTGATAGTTGGACATATATCAAGTTGATAGTTAGACAACTATCAAGTTGATAGTTGGACAACTATCAAGTTGATTGTTAGACAACTATCAAGTTGATAGTTAGACAACTATCAAGTTGATTGTTAGACAACTATCAAGTTGATAGTTAGACAACTATCAAGTTTATTGTTAGACAACTATCAAGTTGAAAGTTACACAACTATCAAGTTGATAGTTAGACAACTATTAAGTTGATAGTTAGACAACTATCAAGTTGATAGTTAGACAACTATCAAGTTGATAGTTAGACAACTATTAAGTTGATAGTTGAACAACTATCAAGTTGATAGTTACACAACTATCAAGTTGATAGTTAGACAACTATCAAGTTGATAGTTAGACAACTATCAAGTTGATTGTTAGACAACTATCAAGTTGAAAGTTACACAACTATCAAGTTGATAGTTAGACAACTATTAAGTTGATAGTTATACAACTATCAAGCTGATAGTTAGACAACTATCAAGTTGATAGTTAGACAACTATTAAGTTGATAGTTGAACAACTATCAAGTTGATAGTTAGACAACTATCAAGTTGATAGTTAGACAAATATCAAGTTGATAAGTATCAAGTTGACAATCATCTCACATGAATTTTGACAGTGAGGTAGCAAGAGCAATGTTGATCTTGCATTTGTAATTTTTCGACGGGATGAAACTCTCACACATTCAAAACAATCGTTATAAGAATCGATACACGATTCCTGAGGAACTTTGAGTTCTATTTTATGCAAAATATTCGATTAGAGATTATATTTTGTATGTGTGATACTTACAGCCGGATGAAAAATTACGAATTCAATATCAACATTGCTATTGTTATCTCACTCTCATAATCGACGACGGACAATATTGTCCTAATCGTCTGGTAGTAAGGATCGGAACAGTTCAGGTCGACCTGATCAGGTTCAGCTCAGGTCACGACCTGATTACTGACCTGGACCTGATTTTGAGATTCAGGTCCGACCTGAATGTAACCTGAAACCTGAAAAATTTGATCAGGTTGACCTGAAACCCACAGGTTATCTTAAGAAAATATAATTAAAACAACTGAATTGAAGATTGAAGTAATGTTCGATCAGCTTTAAATGCTCTCGCTGCATGTGTGTTAAGATAGCCTAAATCCAAAATTTCTTACGCAGCGACGCAAGGATATAACGACTTAAGTTCCTTAGTACTTTATTTTGGTAAAAGGTTTGCTACAACCTTTATAGTTGACTCAATCATTTCCAAATACTTGAAAATGTTGGTACAAACCCAGTTCCATATTACTTTTTGTATGAAAGCTTGCACATCTACAGGTACATGGTACAACGTTTTTAGTTTCATTGAAAACTTTGTACCTGCTCGTTTCGATGTTTTAGTGCTTACATAAAACGAAGCAAAGTCGAAGTGGCAGATTAAAGAAAAGCTCTTCGCTCGGACGGCTCGCCTGGACTTATTGATAGCCACCGAAACGCCCAGTAATGTCGTTTCTGGCAGCCGGACTTTTCGGCGCTTGTGTTACCGTTTACAGTTGGTACAGTACTCGCTATAACAAAGAAACGTCGTAGGGAGGGGATACAAGGTTTTCTATGAAAGTGAACACCTTGTACGAAGTTAGTAAAAAACTCGCTATAGCAAGTAAACGTCGTACTGAGCAGGTAGAAGGTTTTCTATGAAACTACCCAGCATTTTCATATGTTTGGAAATGATTGAGTCAACTATAAAGGTAGTATCAAACCTAGAACTTAAGTACTTACCGAAGAAATTTTAAAATTGTGCTGCTCACTGTCTCCCAAACAAAAAATTATTTATCTTACAAATCCGTGCTAATATTGAAATTCAAATTCAAATCATGAAATCTATTTGCGTCTTTTGACATGTCACTTTAAATTTTTTAACATTAAACCCTAATTCACGCATTCAAACGATTTCAGGTCAAACAGGTTGATCAGGTTCAGTTCAGGTTCGACCTGATATCATCAGGTCAGGTTCAGGTTGAGGAAATGTCGACCTGAACCTGAAATGAAAACTTCAGGTCAACAGGTTTCAGGCAACAGGTCTGACCTGACCTGACCCACTCTGACCCTTATCTGGTAGACATTGCAGAGAAAGTAGGTTTTTAGACTCGTACGAAGTTATCGCCAGAGTCTATTAGAATTGTTTTATCTCCTATAGTGACAAAGGAAGAAATAGCGCCTAGGCACTTCATAAAGATTCCTATTCGATTGATACTGGGGCAGTTGTTAGTTGATATTTTAATAGTTTGTAACTAATTGCTAATAATAGCTGATAGTTAATAATAATTTGATAATTGACAGTTTCATAGTAGATAGTAGATTATGGTTGATTGCTGATACTCAACTATTGAGTGATTAGTCAACGATCAGGTTGATAGTCAACTACCAACTATCAAGTCGATAGTCAACTATCAAGGTGAGAGTGAACTATCAAGTTGATAGTCAACTATCAAGTTGATGGGAAACTATCAAGCTGACAGCTAACTATCAAGTTGATAGTCAACTATCAAACTGATAGCCAACTATCAAAAATATGAGCTATAAATAAGAAGCCTCGATAAATTACTTCATCATTTATTACGCATATTTCGATCAGAGGCCATCTCCGTCATTATTATCAACAATTAAATTGATAGTCATCTATCTAGCTTATAGTCAACTATTAAAAACGAAGCGGGAGTAAACATTTCTATCAGTCGAGAATCAGATTTTGTAGGGCAAACTTCGAAAGCTCAGTAAGAACTCAAAAAATGACTTCGAAAGAAATTTTTGAAGAATTGAAAAAATAATAAAGAAGTGAACCTGATAGTTGACTAACTGTCAACTTGATTGTTGACTAACTATCAACTTGATTGTTGACTATCAACTTGATTACTGACTATCAGCTTGATTGTTGCCTAACTATGAACTTGATAGAACTTAATAGATTGACTGTCTAATTGATAGTTAACTTTGTATCAAGTTATATATCAAAAGTTGATAACTGTCGATAGTCTTACGAGTCTTGCACTTGCCCAGTTTAATTATATGTCCTCAAGTAGAAAATAACTATCAAAGCGGATGGTCAACGATCAAGTTGGATAGTACACAAAAATAATGGGTTTCCAAACAAACATTTTAAATAAAGCATTGAGGAAGTATTGTTGGAAAAACTAATTAAAAACTTTTACGAGTGCGAAGTTTGCGGGGCTAGCGAAGCGAGGTCAGTAATCGCACTAGTTTAATTATTTGTTCATAAATAGAAAATATGGCAGATATTCATTTAATAAATGGACGATGAACTATCAAAGTGAACAGTTTTTATATGAAAAAAAAACAGTGAATCCGCGTTTCAACAGAGCAGCAGCAGTGAATTTACAATAATTAATATAAATTTAAAAATATTGCTGTTGATATAAATGAACAGAATTTTACAAATCTAAATAGTCTAAATTCATGTAATCATTCTTCGGATGAACAAAGAAGTGTGACCGTATAGTCATTTCCAACAAATGTCAACTTTCATACTTACTCCCTTCCCTCGAAGTTATGGTTTCATATTTTCGCTTTTACCCCGTGGTATGAAGTTTGTTATTTTCGTTTTTCTTTCGGCGCAGCTAATAAAAACTACTTTCACTAAATAATTGCATAATCTTCCTCTGGCCTTCCCAAACCCTCTCCTATCAACGAAAAATTATTGAAATACATATTTCCGAGTAAGAATCGATTTAATTGGAAAATGCATGAAGAATGTCTCCATATGAATTTTAAATCTTATTATACGTCCACAGTCACTGCAACCATGCCAAGACAACTATGAAATGAAAATATTCAATTTCATTTGTTTTACTTGGTATTTAATTGAACGAAATATTGTTCAAAAAATAAATTGAACAGTGTTCTTGTTGTAGGGTTCATTATAATGAAAAAGTAAAAAATCAGTCAAAGGATCTGACCCACCCAAAAGGTGGGAACTAGTTTTTACGTTCTTTAAAAAATGTTCCAATTTAGATTTTAGTATTCAGTAAATCTTCAACAAGAGAGCACGCAAATTTTTATTTCAAGAAGATGATACGTTCATGCGTAATCTCTACTTGAAGATTTCGAAGAACGTGTTCTACTGTATCTTGCGTGCAGGATCTAGATCGATACGTGCTTTATTCTTAAGCCTGTGTCATTGTTTAATATTTTCGCAGTTTCGTCTAGCCTTATTTCTTTAATTAAAAGTCAAGGGTTGAATGTAAAAAATTGGGTGGAAATGAGTGTCCGTAACTCTTTTGAAAAATAGAAATGAGTGTCCGTAACCTTTCTTTAAAAAAGTGGAAAGGAGTGTCCGTAACAACCAATTTTTTTGATAAACAAATAAAATGGAGTCCGTAATTAAAACAAAACTGTGAAAAATTGAAATGACAAAAACTAAACTAGTTTTGCAAAGTTTTGACCTGACCTGAAACCGAAAAACCTGAAATTCGAAGAAAAACGTAATCGCTCTGAGCAAGCAACAAAATCCTTCCATTAATTCTAAGATTGCGCTCTTTTCGCAAGCCTCTAAATTGCTATGAGAAAACGAAGCTAGGAAATTCATGTTCGGGTCAGGTCACCTTGGAAAAACCTTAGGTGACCGTGATAGCTGAGTCGAGATTCAGGTTAAGAAAAGGCAAAGTGTTCTAATTATTAAAAACCATAACCAAAGACCCGTACGACGTACGTATCAGAATAGATGTGTCAAACAGAATAGATGTGGCAAAGAGACTCGAATGTGTCTAAATATACAAATAAGCAAATAATCCAGCGTTTTCCGTTCTTTTATAACTGTAAGAATTTCAAAAGTCCATAGAAATTACCCAAGGTAATGTCAAAGGCCCTACCGAAGTACGTCTCAGAACATTAAAATTTAGTAAAGCTTATACCCAAGGTCTGAGCCATTTTCCTATAAAACCCTGAAACATGTGTTCTCTAAAATTTAATTCTTTACAACTTTGCCTTTGGAAGCACCTTTCTACCTGTTATAGTTCTAGATATACGAGACATCCCTCTTAATTCTAGAAGTGGTCATATCCCTGGATTATGGCATTTTTACCCAAAACCTTGAAACACAGTTCTCTAAAATTTTATTCTCTGCAACTTTGCCTTTGGAAGCAACATTCTACCTCTCATAGTTCTGGAGATTCGGGTCATCTTGCCCAATTATGGAAGTGGCCATATACCATATGGGCCATATTTCTCCAAAACTCTCAGACATGTGTTCGATTAAATTTAATTCTCTACAGCTTTGCCTTTGACAAAAAATCTCCATAGTTAAGGAAATATAGAGGAAAAACAGTTTTCTTATATGGCCAAGAAACTCAATTTCGTCCATTCCATTGGTCCCAGTGCCCAGACTCCTGACCCGATTCCCACAAAAATTTTTTCCCAGTTTTGTGACATCAAATGCTTTCATTTGACATTGAGGAATTTCCGTGCTATACTTGCTGAGATATTTGCGAAAAAGTTTCATCGACCCTCGAAAATTCCATGTCCGACCTCCACTTCTTCGACCATATCTCCGGAAGTACTTTTTCGATTTTGCTCATCTTCGAACTCGAATCATGGGAGGCATGTATCTTCCAGGAACTTCCAGATTTGTGCAGTCCAGTGACGATTTTCATTTTTTAATGTAAATGGTCAAGAAATGAACCATCTCACAATCTGCCGCATCTGTACTTCCAAAAATATTAACAAAAATGAAGAGTTTTGTTAATAGATTGCGGAAGTTTTTCAATGTATAAAAGCTAGCGCTGAAAGTTCAAAATTTGTATTTGTTCTGTGTCTGTGCTGATATACACATTTTCCTGCAAGACATAGGTGTACTGATGAAATCACATACTTTGTTATCGCCGAAATCAGCATGTTTTGTTTCGTTAGATTGTCTTTCCTTAAACGATTGAAGTAAGGTAGCGGCCTTTAATCCGTTGTTGAAATCGCGGTCGAGAGTTTTTCTCGTAGCGCAATGGTTTCAAAAAACGTGAAAGATTGTACTCCGAGGCATATGTTGACTACTGTGTGGTCTATTACCATGGGAGTTTATAAAAAGTCTGTATATCAGCTTTTCACTCTTTTCACTCTGTGAGCATTGTAATTTTTAAATTTCTGAAAAATTCTAAGTTTTAAAGAAAATCTAAATTTTTGATAAATTTAAAAATTACAAAAAATTATGAACTTCTAAAAGATTTCAAATTACAATCAGTAAAGTGAAAATGTTTACATAAACTAAAATCTTTCGGTCTTATGAGAATTACTGCGTTCGATGTAATTAATGAATTCTTTATTTGGAGAGAAATTCGAAGTTTTCCTTAAATGGAAACTTTTAGACGTTGTTCAGTTAACAGTGCGTTAACCGTAATTAATCGAAGAAACGCAACCATTTGCACAAAACTTCGAATTTCGCGCCGAATAAAAATTTGTTTAGGTACTTCGAACGCAATTATCGCATAAAACCAAAAGATTTTAGTATTGTGTAAATATTTTCAGTTTACTGTTTACAGTTGAAATTAAAATTTTCAACAAAAGTTGGAAATTAAAATTTTATAAGAAATGCAAACTCTTGAAAAAATCGAATTTTTTATTAAATTAAGTTTTTACGAAATTTACAAAAACAAAAAAAGAAATCTACATTTTCAAACAAATTCAATTTATTGAAGAAATTCTTAACGAACAAGTCGATTTGAAATTTATTTGCGGCATTTACTGCATTTTTCTCCGCTGGGATAAAACAGAAGTACTAGACCACGAAACGCTGTCAAAGCTGTTTAAGCTGTTTTTACAAGATAATCAAGAAACAAACATTTTAGAAATGCAGGTGAGTGTAACAATCTGATAATTGATTTAAATGTTCCCTACGAAATTTCTGTTTGTTGTTATCACAGTGTTTGTTATCGCATTATTTTGAGACATTTTTAAATTCAGTGTGTTCACTTTTAGTTTCGCTGGGTTTATAAACCGTCGTTTATTCCTGCTGTTTTTAATAAGGCTGTGGAACGCGTAACTAAGATATTGTTGAAAAAACCATCAAAGAACTAGAACTTCAATCGGATTTTTGGACCAACTATGTAGATGATCACTTAACGTCTGTACCTAAACACCTTCCACAAGTAATTAAAGCCAAGCGGAACTCCTTCCAACCTGATGTTCAGTTCACTCTAGAAATCCAAAAATATTACGGCTCCATCAATTTCTTAGACACCACGGTTTTCAAGAACGCGGAAAAGCTCATAACCCGATGGTTTCGCAAACCGATCGCATCGAATCGGATTCTGAACTTCTTTTCACAACAACCCCGAAACAACCAGAAAGACAATGTTGAATCAATTCGGAAAATTCTCAAAAAAAACAATTTTCCGGAAAAAATTATTGAAAACTCAATACACCAGGTTCAGGACCAAAGATAACCGTCAACCGTCAAGAATCGAATCCAGCTACCCATTCATTAACTCCTTCCTTAACAGTGTGTGAAGCAGTTGAAACTCTTGTTCTATTGCGCTCGAGATATTTTGAATTTTTGTTGATTTGAGCTTTGTTTGATTGAAATAGTTTTGTTTATTGCTTTTGAATCGGTTAATTTTCTTTCAGTCAAAAGTGTTATCTTTACAAGGCAGATTTAGGAAGTAGTTATTTGGATTTGGAAAATCAATTGGTCATCCACGCTATACACATATCGCACTGCTTATGTCATCGTCAAGCACTGTTTCCGTTAGACAGAGTATTTCGACATCTACATTTTGCTTTGTTTATTCATTTGGTCATCGTATTACTCTAAATATGTTCAAAATGGCATCAGAATGTCACAGCTGCAGTAGATCTCGCACGCTGAATTTGTATCTTGTCCTGGAACTTTTCCACATTAAAAATGGCTTATGTCAAAATACATCGCGCAGTCATATTTGATTTAACATTGGAGCTGAATTAATTATTTACTGGGGTTGGAGCAGCCACCCATAACAACAGCCATTGGATGGCAGCCATTTTTCTAGGGCATCAAAAAAGTCTCATCGCCAGTGTGTGTAACTTTGTCAAAGTATTGTCATTCACGAAATAACATAAAAATCACTTTGATAGCTGGCAGCAATTTTCTGAAGGTCTCAAAAATTCTACAGACCAAACTCTATAATTTTCTAGGAGAAACCGACTATCTAAGTATTGTATTCCGGAGCTAAAATTCGAAAACACAGAAAAGCATATTTTATTGATCACGAAAATCCTAGATGTCGCCACTTTGACAGCTGACAAACTCTCTGACACTCTCTAAGTATTGAGATTTCGGAGCTAAAATTCAAAAAACCTATTCGGAAAACTATACAACCCTAAAAATTGACCACTTTTCCAAATGTGGCGACCTTCCCAGAATGTTCCGGGACAAGCGGCCGATGAAATTTTTATTTTGGAGGAAAGACTAACGTTCACTGAAAATTTCAGGAAAATCGTTGAACTATTTTCTCGAGATCAGAAAAATTTTTTCCATAACAAATGAAAAATACATGGACAAATGCCATCTTGAAACCTTCCAACCATAATCACAGCTCATTTCCAACTAATTTTCATAAGTGATAGCTCGTTGGACTGGAAATTCGATGTTGTTTTTTTAAAAAAAAATTGGAAGTAAGGGGGCAGAGAGAAACTTAAAAGTTCGCCTTAAGGTTCTTTGTCCCATGCCTCGTTAGGACAAGCTTACGAATACAGTAAAAAATTCGACATTTCATTACTCATAACAAAATATAATACTTTTTTTATTTTTTCACAATTTTGAATGAGAGGCTCTCTGTTTGTAAATTGGTTGTTAAAATTAATTACGTAATTATTTAGTGATCAATATTTGTGAGAAAACTGATTGTTGGTGAAGGTGTTCAAAAGCCACGCAGAAAAATTTTAAAATCGGCGCACGTCTCAGTTGAAAAAGGTGAACGGCGTCGTCGCACGCTGTTATCATCTTTTGTCATTTACTATGTTTAGGAATAACGAGATATAGCCGATATAGCTTAATAGAGCGAGTTATGAAATTTTTCGGTTATTGTCAAACAATTCGTTCCGACCATTTTTCATACATTAAATTTCAATACAATCACCCAAATCATGGCTTCTTCATCGTCATCATCCAACGACACATTGGTATTTGCTCATGTCGTAAGTGATTTGCTATATTTCGAGCCGTCCGGTCGGTTAGTAAAACGATTTTTGAACAGATATTCCGCCATGGCGCGAGAACTATTGTAGCTCCATATCCTACCGATCCGTACAGGGACGAATCTCATTGGCCTGAAGGATTCGGACAGTTAACCAATGTAAATTTGATAGAACATATTTTGAGTTAGACATCGAACATTCTAAGACTTTAATCCACCCGAAAAACAGGAGGGCAAACGTCAGATGTACCGATTGGGACAATATTTGCGGAGACGCTACGTTAACCTCATCGACAGAAAGTATTCAAACAAGGACATATATGTTCAATCGACTGATTTCGATCGAACCATAATGAGTGCGCAGGCTTGCTTAGCCGGCTTATATCCACCAACAGATGAGGAAAAATTTGATGATGACATCATGTGGCAGCCGATTCCTGTGCATACGGTTCCTTCGCATTTGGATTATGTGTTAAGTACCGGCAGAACATGTCCGTCATTTGAAGCTGCTCATTTGAGATTTAGGCAAACTTCGCCAGAAATACGACGGGTTTTGACTGAACATGCGAGTCTAATTGCTCATTGGGCGCGTTACAGTGGACTCATTATTTTGTCAATTGATATTGTTAGCGTGCTCTACAACACTCTCTCTATTGAAAAGGAGCAGAACAAGCCGTAAGGAGATGCTCTTTAAATTGTTGAAGAAAATTTCTTTGTATTTATGAAAACAGACTGCCGGAATGGGCCGAAAGAGCTATTCAATGTGATAGTCCAATGAAATACATGGCAGCACTGCACTTTCAATCTTATACAGGCAATCGTCTACTGGCCAGATTGAAGCAGGGACATTTGATTAAAGAAATCATGCAACGATTTGAGCAAAAAATCAATTCGTTTTTACGACCGGACCGCAAACTTTGGTTGTACGCTGCCCATGATCTTACTATTGTAAACGTTCTGAACTCGCTTAAACTATTTGAGGTAGGTACTTGGACTTGACTTCAAATTGCATTTTTCGACTGTTGAAATCCCATTCCATTCACATCAGCTCCACCTTCCCCCGTATGCCGCCAGCGTGCATTTTGAACTCTACAAAACGAGCCAAAACGAATACTACATCCAGATTTTCTACAGATCTTTGGAGGAGGAATACCCGCAGCCATTGAATATCCCAGAGTGCGGTGTAAAGTGTACGATAAGACAATTCTATGATTTGTACCACGACATTATTCCCGGTGACTTCGACACGGAGTGCCGCATCGATTACGTACATTTCTCCTGACAAAAGCAAAAAAGAACTCGAATTTTAAATCTTACATAAACTCGAACGAATTTATATTAGCCAGTCGAATTCTTTTTGTGTGTTTGACATTAAATTGCAAATTATTTGAAAACCGCAACCGGAAAATTTTCCCTTCTGTTGTCATTTTGGCCTGGTATATACCCGAGTTAGTTGGCCGAAAATGTGCCAAAAATAGGTTGTGTCGCCGCCGCCGAATCCACAAGAATTTTAATCACAGCAAAAACCTTTTTTAAAAGGTAAATTATTACGTTGGGGGTATAGCATTTGTGGAGCATTTTTTAAATCAAAAGTGAAAATATTTCAAAAGCATTTTTTTCGTTCCGAATCTCTAATAAGTCACCACAATAAATGTTGTTTTGAAAAAAGGGACAAGGACTTGCATCACGATTCCTTTTAAAAAGGGGTTTGGTTATGATATCATTAGCTTTGGAAGTAGGTGCTACCTTGCACGGCTGCCAAAGCTGGCAGCGACAATGCTCACAAACAGAAATGTTTGCAGTCACTTCCTATACAAAACTCTTTCGTTAAAAAAATTTGACGCCACGCACTTCGCTCGGCTGCCATAGCTTGCAACGACGGCCCTCACTTACTTACTTTACTTTTTTGGCGCTACAGCCACTTGTGAGCCTTGCCATGCTCTAGAGTTCCAATCCAACGCCAATCATGGGCGCGCGGTTGCGATGCGCCCGTGACGCAAGTCCTCATACGAACAAAAAATTGGGAAAAATTTTTTTCGTAGACTTCGGAACCATATATACAGCTAAGTTTTGACTTCCCCCCCTTGCGACGTACCCCCCGGAAAATATTTTTCTACGGAAAATTCTAAGGCGAAGTGTCTTTTCACTCATTAAAATCGGTTCGGTGGATCCGAAGATACGACCTTTAGAAAATGATCATTTCCTATACAAAAAGGGCTGTTTCATAGAAGCCAAAGTTAATGCAAACATTCTACATTAGTTAGTTAGTATGAATGGCCATCTGATAATTGGTTGTAAATAAAAAAAATCATTTTGTTAGTTAGTTAGTGTGTTAGTTCCAGGGCCATTTGTATGAAAAACTTTGAAAAACCACTTTTTTGGCTCGTGCTCGAAAACGGCTCGATAACTTTTCTTGAAATTTTACAGGGACCTTCGGGTGGGCATTCTACGTCATATGAGATTTTAAAAAAGGGGGAGGGGGTACCGACCTCGTTTGGGCGCCAGGGCTCTTAGAAGGCGCCATAGATAGATAGATAATTTATTCTTTTGGGTTGTTCTACCGTAGTTGAACTGGCACCTGGATCGAAATCCTCTGTACCACCCTTGGATCCGTTTATTTTAAGTAAAAGTTATTTGTCGTAGACTGTTAACAAAACATACAAAAATATACAAAAATAAGAACAATACGATAATGAAATTGTGACCATGCGAGGCGTATTTCGATATTCCCTTGACGTTAGTCAGGGTCTTACGGCCGAATTAGCGTCGATTTTGTCCGTGTGTCCGCGACGGTATGTCCGCGTCCGTGTTTCCGCGTCCGTGTGTCCGCGTCCGTGTGTCCGCGTACGTGTGTCCGCGTCCGTGTGTCCGCGTCCTTGTGTCCGCGTCCGTGTGTCCGAGTCCGTGAGTATTTAGATACCAATTCAAGTTGTAATTACAATCATTGCAGCCTAGACTCGAAAAGTTGTCAGCAATTGCCAGAAATTCCAGATCATTTTTGTCCATGGTAGCATAGGTCGAAGCGCTCGCCTTACAAAACTTACAAAACTACTGATATCACAACAAAAAAACTTCTTCGAAGGTAAGGTGTAGAGCAGTAAGTAAGTCCACTTTCAAAATTATTGATATCCTGTGACCTTCTGTTACTTGTCTATGTGATCGAAAATTAAAGTAAAATTTCCAGGTTTCAGTTTAATTGTTCCACGATCAAGCAAAGCTCGAGTAATATATAAGATATTCTCAAAAACAATTATTGCTATCGTCAGAGGTGACAATTTCGCTGATAAGGCGCAAACATTTGATTGAATAGAATATTAGCTTGTGGTGAAAGTTTTATTGTTAAAAAAATTTGCACCACTTTTTTTTTTAAAAAAAATTACGTTGTGTTTAAAAAATTACAACACAAATGCCAGACCCAACGGAGAAATAATTTTTCTGTACTTTCAGTTTTTACACTGGGGGATGCGGGAATCGTTAATAATTTTCACTTTTTGTTAATATTATCAATCTGAGACGAAAACATATATGAGTAAGTTGTAAGTGAAACCCGTGCTATGTTGTGAAAGTTTAATTTTCTAAACATCAGACACTTTATTAAAAGTCATAAAATTCGAAGGATTTTTTAAAACGGTATTGTCGTTTTCTGTGCCTAACATGAGATTCGGCTTACATTCGGCTGCTGGTACCTTTGGTGTTGTCATATTTATAGTTGAACTTGTTTTCCGTTGTTCAAATAACAAAACTGAGTATTATGAAATGTGAAGATTTCCATAAAAATGTTAAAGAAAGCAACTTTCATGCAAATTACAATTTTTCTTGGGTATAGTTATTATCTTTTGACCTCTATCGGCCCACTACACCCTAGTAGTGAGCTAAGTTTCAAAGTAGTTGTTGGGTAACCTATAATACAAAATTAACCGAGAACTGTAGAAATGAAAAAGATTTTTTCTAACATTTGATGAATATTGATGAAACTTTTGTCAAATGTAAAATCTGGCTACTTTCAAACGGTACATTTTCTGGATCAATGTGACCTACGTGAAAAGCGACTTGCCGTTGCTTTGATAAAAAGATTTAATGGTGCAAGGTCTAGCAAGGTTTCCAGTGCTAGGGTAGCCACTGTGTTTTTGACCCCTGTCATGCAAAGGCATGCTAGCCTTTGTAACTTCTCTATTTTCTCCAGTGACCATCTAATTTCCACTCTGCGCCACCACACAATGCATCCGTGGCACAGAATTGGTCTTACAATTGCTGTGTATATCCACCAGATGGCTTTTGGTGAAAGACCCCAGTTCCTGCCAAATGCGTTCCTACAAAGCCAGAAGATACCAATTGCTTTATTGAGTTTGTCTTCTAGGTGAGGTACCCATAGTAATTTTTGATCAAAAATTACTCCGAGGTATTTGGCTGTAGTTACCGGCGTGACGGGCTCCCCAAAGAAAGTAAAGTTCCGATTTTCACATTTTCCTTAGATTTCTTCCTACTAAACAAAACTATTTTCGTTTTTACCGGGTTGACCGATAACCCTTTATCTTCACACAATGCTTCAACTATTTTCAGCGCTGATCTCATCAGATCCCCGACCGTGGAAACGAAGCGGCCTGTTATCAGTGTAGCTACATCGTCCGAAAACCACTGCGTGAAAAAACCTGATTCGTTTAGTTTAACCAGTCCAGTCTATAACCATACACCATAAAATTGGTGATAGGATTCCTCCCTGTGGACAACCTCTGATAACACCAAGTTTGATGCTGGCTCCACATATTATGGCCTGAACTGATCTTCCGCTAAGCATCTTTGCTACCCATTTGAGTGCAACATCTTCCATTTGCCTGGCTCTTGCTGCCTTTGAAGCCGGCATTGTCAAAAGCGCCATCAATGTCCATAAAACATCCTAGCGCTACATTCTTCGCATTCAGCATATTTTCTATCTTTTGCGTCAGGTGATGTAGCGCTGTATCTGTGGATTTTCCCGTTTGGTACGCGTGCTGGTTAGTGTGTAGAGGAAACTTCTTTAGGACCTCAACCCTAATAAAGACATCCAGCAGCCTTTCTACTGCCTTCAGAAGAAAAGACGTCAAACTGATCGGCCTAAAATCCTTCGCTTTGACATGTAACGTTTTACCAGGCTTCGGTATGAAAACTACTCTCACCTCCTCCCAGAGCTTGGGAATGTATCCTAGCGCAATCGAGCTTTTGAAGATGCTGATCAGGTGATCTAGGATATGGTCTAGATATGGCGAAAGCCAGTATCGAGTCTGCTTCCTCTAGGAATCTTCTCTTGCTTTCCTCCTTTAAGTCTAGTTGTTTTTTGTTATATTCCCTGAGAAGTTTCCTGTAAGTTTCCTTGTTAGTTTCTTGTTCCCTGTTAGCTTTCCCTGCCATATTCCAAGCTTTCCGTAGATCTTTCCTCAATTTGGTCAGTTCTTCATTCCAAAGAGGTCTACCGGTTGAGGGTTTGGGATTGATGAGCGGACATGATTTCTCATAGGCATTCTTCGTTGCTGACGTCAGTTCCCCGTTTACTCTTTCTAGCTCTTCTATCGTGGTATACCTCTCACTATATTTCACTTTTGGCAGCTTTTGCTTAAGTGTGGAACGGTATGCTCCCCAATTTGTTTTTCTCGGGCTTCTGAAGGGTTTCCCACTTGAGACTAAACTTAATGAGTTTGTGATCCGACAGAGTTTCATTATTCGTTACCCTCCAGTCAAGTATGAGTTCAGACAGCGAGTGAGAGACGAAGGTCACGTCTAGCATTTCTTTCCTGTTATAATTCACAAAAGTGGGCCGGTCTCCTTTGTTCGCTATCACAAGATCTGTCTGCATTGAATTAGGGTTTTCCCTCTAGGATTTGTGTTAGTGCTGTTCCATATTTTGTGATGTGAGTTTGTGTCTGAGCCTATTATGAGTTTTATTTGTCTATTTCTACAAAATTCTACCACATTTTCCATAGCAAGGCCTGGAGGTGAAACAGGTGAGTCGTAAGGCATATACACCGATGCTACTACGAAGTCCCCCCGTCTTCTTTCTTCCTGCTAATTCTCACTGGCACCACATCATCGGTAACTAGTTGATTTAGCAGTAGGGTTTCCACTCTTGGTGCTACGTGAATCGCTGCTCTGGGCCTCTTACCTGACCTATTGTAAAATAGGCGTTTTTCTAGTGGGCCGAAGCCTTGATTCTTATTTCCTCTAATCCAAGGTTCTTTCAGTTTTATATGCAAAAATTTGACTTCCTGTACAAGTCAAATTTTTGCGGTGTGAAAGCTGAAAGAACAGAAAAACTATAACACTGGTGGGTCCGGCATTTGTGACGCATTTTTTGAATCAAATGTGAAAATATTTTGAAAGTTTTTTTTGCGTTTCGAAGCGTTAAGCGTCACCCAAATTGATATCAGTTGTTTTGGAAAAAGGGACAAAGACTTGCGCCACATTTCCCTTTTAAAAGGGTTTTTGTTGTGATTTCTTATTCTGAGCGTCCGAAGATCTTGTTCGAGCCATCAATCCTTCTAATTTTTGAGCGACCAACTCCTCTTCGCCCTCCTAGATCCTCCTCCTCCTACGGAATAACTTTGAGGTGGCTATGTTTCTTTCTATGTGTGCTAAATACCCGGCCCACCTCAACCTTTGGACTTTCACCACTGCCGCTATATCCGTGTCGCAAAAATCACGTTCCAATTTAAAGATACATCACCGTCACCACCTTTCCCCCTCGCGCATCGCTCCAAATATGATGCTGAGTACCCTGCGCTCAAACGTTGGGAGCAACTGTAGAGATAGAGGCTTGGTGTCAAAGGGAAAGTTGTTGGGTTGGGTGTGTAGTGTATCAGGGTGACCGTCAAAATGGCGGAGAATAGGCGGTGACTAAAAAAAAAACTTTTGATATGTTGTACAGAAAGTTGAGGGGATTATTTTCGCTCATGGAAGTAGTAGCCGACGCGCTTCGGTTCGGCGGCGGCGGCGGCTCAAAAAAAAACTTTTGATATGTTCTAGAGGAAGTTGAGTGTATCATTTTCGCACATGGAAGTAGTAGCCGCCGCGCTTCGGTTTGGCGGCGGCTCAAAAAAACTTTTGATATGTTGTAGAGAAAGTGGTGCAAAATCAACCAACTTTATTTGAACGTCGATAAGTGTAAGGTTATCTCCTTCACTCGAAAGAGATCCAAAATTGAGTTCGGTTACAATATCGGCGATGTTGCGTTGACTCGTGTTAAGGTAATTAAAGATTTGGGAGTCCTCTTGGACCAAAAATTGACGTTCAGTAAACACATTGAATATATAATTGCAAAAGCTTACTCAATGCTTGGCTTCGTCATGAGAACTTGTAAGGAATTTAAAAATATTAAAACTTTAAAAAGTATATACTTTGCCTATGTCCGTTCTTACTTAGAATATGTTTCAGTTGTTTGGCATCCTTATCAGGACACATTTGTTGACAGAATTGAATCTATTCAGAAAAAAATTTTGATATACGCACTAAGGCGGACGGTGAAACGGGACGAAAATCATAAGCTTCCTCCATATATTGAGAGGTGCGATTCAATCAACATTGAAACACTCGCCCGACGCAGAATTAATGCCTGCGCATTTTTTGTATGCATGGCATTTAACCGCTTTTCACTACTTTGTTTTCTAAACATACCACGTGTATCGTTCAAGATGACTCTCAGGAAGTTAAAAATTGCGTATAAACTGAATGGTAAGACCAGAATCAGAATTCAATGTCAATATGATTCTATTTTTATTTAAACTGAACTTGGGGTTCTCACTCTAATCAGAATCTGATTAGTCAACTCGGGTCTCACGACTCTCAAATGTAACTCTAAGTCACGTCGACTTGCAAAAACAGCTAGTCTAGTCGACTAGTTTCCACTAATCATTTTTATTTCAGGTGGACCATTGGCTGCACGAGACGTTGGTGCTTGATAGAGCGTCGGGCTATTTTCTATTTTCACCTAATAATTGTTAATAATGACGATTAGCAGAGGTGGCTACTGACTCCGACGGGTCGACTGGGTCTGCAGCTCACTTCCGGTTCTGCTCGTAATTTATGTTTTTCGTCATACTTATTTGTGTTCAGTCAAGGGGCTTCGGCCATTGATGAAATAAATAAATAAAATAAAATAAATAAAGATGAGAGGATCATTTTCGCCCATGGAAGTAGTAGCCGCCGCGCTCCGGCTTGGCGCCGGCGGCGGCTCAAAAAAAACTTTTGATATGTTGTAGAGGAGGTTGAGGGAATAATTTTCACCAATGTAAGTACTAGCCGCTGCGCTTGGGTTCAGCGGCAGCGGCGGCTCAAAATAATGCAAAATACTACAATCACAACGAAACACCTTTTTAAAAGGGAAACGTGACGCAAGTCCTCGTCTCTTCTTCCAAAACAACTGATATCACAACAAAAACCCTTTTCAAAAAGGAAACGTGACGCAAGTCCTCGTCCCTTCTTCCAAAACAACTGATATCAATTTGGGTGACGCTTGCAGCTTCAGAACGCACAAAATAATTTTGAAATATTTTCGCTTCTGAGTAAAAAAATGCGTCACAAATGCCGGTTGATGGAGATACTGACTAATGTAAGTTCTTCTTTACAGGTAGATTTTAGTCGTTCAAAAAGTCCTTTAACATATGGAGTCGCTACTATTGGTTTCATTTCATCTTTAACTTTGTGGTCATTTTTTTGTGAGGCGGCAAATTTGTTCCGAGTCATTGTGATTAGTCGATCGACCAGTTTTACAAGATACATATTTTCTGTTACGAAATTTTTCCATCAACTTCTTCTTCAATGGTGAATTGTAAGTGTTTGTTATAGCTGTTGAAAAGTGCTAAAGTTTCCTTTGTTTTGTCCGTCGGAATCACTGTAAGAATGTCATTTACATGTCGATAGAAAAAGGGCAGATTGAAGCCTAATTTCTTCATGACGAGCTCTTCTAAAATTTCAAGAATCAAGTCTGCAAACACTGGACTGGAGAGCCCATTGGTGAGCCAAAAATCTGTCGGTAAAATTGTTCGTTGAATTGGCGACAGCATTCCTCCAAAACCATTTTTATCTTAGTCAGAAATTCTTCTTTGGGTAGGTTGGTGACTTTTTTAATTTCTCTCCAACGTTTGTGGATGGCTGCATATACAAGATCATTTGGAATGTTGGTGAATAACGAAACTACATCTAGAGAGATCAGCTTGTAATTTGTTGGCAGTTTCATTTTCCTCAATTTCAAGGCTAATTTTGTTTTAAGATATTAGCGTACACTTTTGATAAATTATAGGTTGGAGAATTGATGCTAGCAACAATCGGTCTGGCCGGGTGTCCTTGTTTGTGAACTTTGATTAAGCCATACATTTTCTACGAGACAGAATTATAGCGTCGGTACCATTTTCCTTGTTCTTTTGTGATGAAATTTTCATTTTGCCAGTGTGTGATTAAACTGTTGATTTTTTCTTGGATGTTTGCCGTGGGATCAGTGTTAATTTTTTTGTATGTTTTTTCGTCGTTTAAGAGTTGTAACATTTTCGATTCATAGTCTGTTCGAAACATCACTACAGTAACACAACAAGATTAAATGCATTGGCCTGGAACATTTCAGGTAAGTAGCCCTCATGGAGACGAATGTTTTGAGTATCTACATACTTTCCCGGAAGTTATGAGTGTGTGGAATGGTACAGGAAGGGAATCATAAGCTTGTGCACCTTTTTATTTTCTCTTTTATCGCTCTTTTCACGTATTTGCTTGTATTTTTCTCAAGTAAAACCGGTTTTTCGGTTGAAAGAGGTAAAAAGAGAAAGCGAAGCGTTGCACAATCTTATGATTCTCTTCCTGTATAACTATTTTTCTTCGAAAAAATGAACTTTTTAGAAGTCGATTTCAAAAAATCTCCAACGCTGTTCAAATCAGTGATCTATATTGCTGTCAAGACCATGTTCTCTAGTATCTAAAACCATATAGAAATGACATTGCAAGCGATTGAGTCAGTCAGATTTTGTCGAGTGTGTCGAGTTCGTTTGCTTTCGTGACTTACTAAAATGATCTAGAAATTTTTTTTGGAAAATGGATCCTGTCTAACGACACCCCATATTAACATATTTGTGGAAGAATCCGTTTTCGCCGAGTCAAAAAAAGAAACAATCAATTTATTCTATTGCAAAAACTACCACCAACTTTTGCGTCGACAAAAATGGTATGACTTATCATAGTTTCGATAAATATAAAACTAAAATTAAAGTTTTTTTTTCAACTTACAAATGGCTTTTCAAATTATTTGAATCAAAGCCAATAAAGTCTTCGAAATCAGAATATTCAAGATGACCCAGCACGTCATCGCAAATATCGTCTAGATTTTGAAATATGCCATTGTCTTCTGGTACGATGTGTTGTTTTTCGGGAGGTTCATAGTCGTCGTTGTCTTCGACATGTTCTTTTTATTCTTAAAATGAGGCTGCGAATTTGGCCAACCTCCAAATATTCGTCTGGCGAAACATAATATTTATCTCCCGTCATTTTTCATTCTTTCTAAGCCATTCGTTCTGGTGACAACTTACACTTCACCGATGCTCCCCCATAAAAATGTTGTCGAACAAAATCTTTTTGCTTTTGAGTCAGTCTTCCGACTTTTCGTACTTTACGCTGAAAGGTAAAACCTATGCAGCTCATCAAATGAAGCTAAATCGAACATAGAACATGAAGATGAGGACGATGAGTTTGTTTCAAGCGTTTACACACGTGGATGGGCTCGTAAAGTACGAAAAGTCGGAAGACTGTCTCAAAAACAAAACGATTTTATTCACAACTGTTTTATGAGGGGGAATTGGCGAAGTGTAAGTTGTCGCCAGAACAAATGGCCGAAAGAATGAAAAATTGTTGGGAGATGCCGGTATTCTACCCCGACTAGTTTCGCTCCTAGTACATCTCATAGTTTGTCTGTCTCGCAGCTTACCACTGGCACAGTAAAAACTTTCCGGCAATGAAAGGACCTCAAAAAGTAGAATCACAAAAGTAGCGAAAACTAGTAAATAATGATCTGGCCTCTAGCCCTTCATGGGTTGTTATTAGTGAAATTAAAAATTGTTTCAATGTCAAATGTTTTCTCAAGTACTTTTCGAGATTGTGTTGCGTGGTGTTGGTTTCATTAGACAATTAAAACTTTCTTTTCAGGCGAGTGCAAACCATAATGGTGAGTTCCACCAGAATTTTCATTTCTCAATTTATTTGAATTATACCTGTTTTTACACACACGTGCGCATTTCAAGAAAATTCTAATTCAATGTGCTTAACATAACAAGTTTTCCTAAAACAAGTTCAACAGAGAAAACTTGTTTTTACTGTCCTGTAAAAGGGTTGAAGAAAGCAGCTGATGATAGTTACACCATGGTAACTGCTGGCCGTCTTCACGCCCTGAAGTCGAAACAGTCTTGATTACTAACTTGGTTTCAATAGAAATATCTCCACGTACTTGGAAGTTGGGAAAGGAAAGAGTTAATTACTCTGTTAGCATGCAATCTAAGGATATGACGATTTTTAGTGCCTAGTTTTACACCGTTTTCCGTAGTTATTGTGAATGATGTTATGTTTTAGAGTGAGGCGTCGATGAATTCCATTGCCACCGGGCTCGCGGGTTCAAGCGAATTTGAACCAAAATGCTGCCTTGAAGTCAACGAACAATTGGTGTATTTCAACTTTGTACTCTTTATATTACACTCTCCAACATCCTAATGCTAAACAGCTGAGAGAACACTGATCGCATAATCAATCATCGCATAATAAATATAGTGATTTTGTGAAAAAATCTAATACTTAGCGCAGTTTATTATCAAAATAAAGAAATCTTAACGTCAGGTCTCACCGGCAAATTTCAGAAGGCAGTCTGGTGCCGAAAAAGTTCCTATAACAATATTGGATGGGGGTCCGAGTACATTTCTATGTACTCGGTTCTGATTCGGCACCAGGCTGCGTACTTGAGACATATGAATAGCCTGATAGAAGGCAGCCTGGTGCCGAAAATCTGTAAATTTCATGGAAACGGCCGATACGAATACTATACGTCGCATAAAATTCAACTTGGCACCAAGCTGCTGCTTCCCTCTATATAAATATTAAAAAATCTTGAGTACGCAGCCTGGTGCCGAGTTGAAATTCATATGACGTACAGTATTTGTTACTGCCGTAACGATGACATTAACATATTTTCGGCACCAGGCTGCCATCTATAAGGCTACTCGTACAAATCAAGTACGCAGCCTGGTGCCGAGTTGGAACCGAATGCATGGCTACGTACTAGTTCACCCATCCAACATTGTTATGGGAAGTGTTTTGGCCTGCCCAGCTTGAAATGCAGATTCCACTTGCTACAATTTTATGAAGGCTGCGTTCTTCAGACCCAAGATCCAATAAGTTCAGCCACTAGAAGAAAGACCAATCTAGTTCCTGAACTAACTATAATTTCGGGATCTTTTACTCAGTTCTAGAAAAATGGTTACAAAGTAGGGCTTCATTTTAAAACCATGACGTTAAGTGATTATTTATTTATTTATTTATTTATTTATTGATCAATAAACAGGTCTTTCGACCCAATAACATATCAATCATTTCAATTAAGTATTAAATTCAAATTAGAAAAATCATTTCCATAGACAGTCAGTTCATCAACAGAGTCCCACATCGATCATATTCGTCATAAGACAATCCTAGTTTCCAGGACCGCTCTCTTATACGCTTTGAACGACTTGCCAAAAATGTTACACCTGGAAAAATATTTATCATGCTGATCTTGCATTCTGTGTAGTGGTTCATTTTGCACAATGTTGCTCGTATAGGTTGGAGTGTAGAAAACTGGTCTGTTTGACCTAGTGACTCTGCCGTGGTTGTAAAACGTTATAGACTCCTTGAGTTTAGTATCCATATGACCATGCATAATTTTATAAAGAATAATCTCGTCATTTAACATTCTTCTGACTCTCAGCGAAGTCATATTCATATTCCTCAGACGATCTTCATATTCAGTTTTTTGTCGGTTGAACTTGAAGAAAAACATCCTAGTAAACTTCTTTTGTATCTCTCAACGATTTTGATGTTTTTATCATAAAATGGAGACCAGACGGCAGCACAATACTCTAATCGACTTCTAACCAGCGCGTTATAAAGAGTCGTCATACTTTCCGGTTTCTTGAAAAATTTACCACTCCTAAAAATAAATCCCAACATTCGATATGACTTTTTAGTCATTTCGTTAATTTGCTCATTAAATGTGAGTTTACTGTCTATAATGACTCCTAAATCGCGCTTAGACTCCACTCTTTCCACTATATCGTTACCAATCTTGTACTGGTATTCCAGCCTGTTTTTTCTCGCTTTCCTAGTGATTGACATAATGGCACATTTCTTAACGTTCAGAGCCAACTCGTTTTCAGAGCACCACTCCTGCAGCCGATCTATTTCTAATTGGAACACTTGACTATCCTCAATATCCACCATCTTCTTCAGAAGCTTCAGATCATCAGCAAAAGCGAAAGCATTACTAAGAACGGAAAGAAGGTCATTTATGTACAGTAAGAATAAGAACGGTCCTAATATTGATTCTTGTGGTACGCCTGACGACGGTGTAATCTTCTTCGACCTCCCGCTACCAATTACCACAAATTGCGAGCGATCTTTAAGATATGAATTGAACCATCTCACGAGTGATTTATTAAACCCAAACATAACTAGTTTCTTTAACAGTCGGCTATGAATTATACGATCGAATGCTTTTGAGAAGTCAGTGTATAAAACATCGACTTGACCTCCGTTTGCCATTGCTTGCGATACTGTCGTAACAAATTCCATCAAATTGGTTTGTGTCGATCTCTTCGAAACGAAGCCATGCTGTGAAAGGTGAATTTTCTCTCTAATTCTATCAAACAGGACGTTGAACATTAATTTCTCAAACACCTTAGAAATAGCACATAAAATAGAAACCGCTCTGTAATTCGTAACGTCTTGCTTGTCACCATCCTTGAAAATAGGCGAAATAAAGCTTAATTTCCATCTATCAGGAAACAAACAGTCTCTGAGCGATAGATTGAAAAGGATCGATAACGGTAGTGCCAATGACTCAGCAAGGTTTTTGTAAAACATGATTGGAACTCCATCCGGGCTCGAGACCTTATTCCCATCAAAACCCTTGAGCACATCCTGAACATCAGATGCTGAGAATGAAATGTCGACTTCTTCAGCATCGTCATTACAATCAAAATCCATGCTTTCCACCCCAACACCACCGCCACCACCGTCCGACTGATATACGGAGGTGAAGAAATTCGCAAAAAGGTCACAAATCGCCTGCTTATCACTGCTAGCTTGGTCACCATACCTCATACTACTCGCTAGAGAGTTTGTTTCCTCAAAGCTTTCGTAAACGCGAAAAAGCATTTGGTATTTTCCTTTAGTTTACCCTCACAATCGTCTACATAATTCGCTAGACATACCTTGATCTCCTTCTTCACTTGCTTACGCAGCGTCGAAAACGCAGCTTTATTAGAATCGTTGTACCGAGTGCTCTTGCTTTACGTGCCGAAATTGCTCGACATTATTGAACAAATTTCAATCGAAAATTTTTACGGCGTCAATATTATAGAAATGTGTTTCTACCGGCAGGGTCATTTTATCCTACCATCAGATAACTCAGAAGGCTGCGGCGGTAGACGATCAAAATTTATTTGATGGATTAATTCAATTAATCTACTACAATCTTTATTAGCACATACTCTGGCGTAACATACCAAATTTTTAGACCCGTACGAAGAACGAATCAGCAATAAAAAAAAAAGTCCGTCCGTCCGTCTGCCAACACGATAACTCGAGTAAAACTCAACCAATTTCCAAAAACTTTTTTTTCCCTAAAAGGTAATCGAAAAATCTTTTTTGGGATTGAATCTGGGCACTGTCGACCTAAGGGCCAATTAACTAGGACCGTTTAAGTGATTTTTGGTCTTTTGTACATAACTCGAGTAAATCTATTCCGATTTTCAAAAACTTTTTTTTTTGTTTGAAAGACCTGGATATGGCCGACAATTTATGGAAGAAACGTTTCTGATGTTGAGCCCTAGGACTTTGCTAGAGCGCTACAACCGAGCCTATGCTAGGGCCATACGTGTTTTTTGTACATAACTCGAGTAAATCTTTTCCGATTTTCATAAATTTTTCTTTCTTTGAACGATCTGGGCTTGGCCGACAATTTATGGAAGAATTTTTTTTGGATTTGAGTCCTTGGACTTAGCTAGGGCACTAAAAACGATTCTGTGCTAGGGCCATACTTGTTTTTTGTACATAACTCGGGTAAATCTTTTCCGATTTTCATAATTTTTTTGTTTGGAAGATCTGGACATGGCCGACAATTTATGCAAGAAACTTTTTTGAATCTGAGCGCCTGGACTCAGCCAGGGCTCTAAAACTGAGTCTCTACAAGAGCCATACGTGTTTTTTGTACATAACTCGAGTAAATCTATTCCGATTGTCATAAACTGTTTTTTTGTTTGAAAGAACTGGGCATGGCCGAAAATTTGTAGAAGAAACTTTTTTAATTTTGAGCCCTTGGGCTTAGCTGGGGCACTAAAAACGAGTCTCTGCTAGGGCCCTACATTCTTTTTGTACATAACTCGAGTGTAAACCGAAGTTACATCGACGGAGTTTTTATTTTTAAATATGACGACGGCCTCCACAATAAAGAAAGGGTAATTATTTTGCTCGCATGCATGTTTTCGATCTGTTCATTTACCATCGGGTCATTAAGTCAAAAAAAAAAAAATTAATTTTCTAATATGCAGAAACTTATCGGAACTATTTGAACACTTGACGGAAATTTCTTATATAGCGTTATTAGCGCTTTGTTTTTGCACATTTCATGCTACAAATAAAGTGTAAACCGCTTATAATACCGACAGGTGTCCTAAACACTCCTCAGTCTCAACTGTTTCATTTTTGGAACTAAAATGCTAGCTGCATTTAGAGGCGATGATCGAGTAACTAAAGGTAATCAGTCTGAAGCCATCAGTTCTGCCCTTAATTTTTGCATAGATAAATCTACACCACTACAATCGAAAGCCTAGGGCTCGGACAATTCCATTCCAAAACAGAAAAAAACGTTTTTTTCTCGTTTTGTTTCATTCCGTTTCGTTTTTAAAAACGGAACAAAACAAAACGAAAAAAGTTTGTTTAAACGTTTAAACAAAATATGACATTTCTATGCAACCCTGCGGATACTGTCATTGTAACCTGCGCTACAAATAAAAGGCAACGTAAAATCTTATTGTCTGATCCAATCCGTGCTATGTAAGTGCTTAGCGAACAAATAATTTAGAAATCGCAGCGAGAGGTGGTTTATTATAGCTGATGGCTGAACAGTTTAATATTTACTAACTTGCTGTACAAAATTTGAACAAGGATCGTAGTAGTCATCCTATTTTGTTGTGATCACAAAGACGCTACTTTTATTTTGGCTTTCGGCACTGAAGGGTATATAATGGTTTTTAGCAGCGATGGTCACGCAACTAAAGCTACTCAATCTAACCCCATAAGTACTGCCCCTAATAGTCGTTCCGACCAACTCGCACCATGGTGGAACTGGACTAAGTATTAGCAGTAAACGCAAATGTAGGAAAGGGTGTATAAATAATCATCCCACATGCGTTACATTTGAGGTCATGGTAATTAGTCGCCCTCCTACACCCGATTGCTATTAACTCAGATCTACCCCAACCGCTAACCACTCCAATATCAATGGATAGTAACCACAATCGGTCCAAGGCCGATGCGCCTTCACTGGTCCTACTTCTGGAAAAGCATCACTTACAACCCCGCAAGTGATACGGAAAGTGAAGGAAGTGACTACAGCTTACCAATGTAACAGATCAACATTACAACCATTGTGACCTACATAACGTTATAAAAGAATGAAGTTTTTCATACTATCCCGCCGAAACTGAAATTGTTAATATTAAAATTCTTATAACCTTCATTTTGTAAACTTCTGCAATAAACGAAGGAAGGAGAGTCTGGTACAAAGGATTATAGATCCAGGTGCCTGTCTAGATATCTAGACCTCTCCACACTCCTTAATGTGAATCTATTCCGATTGTCATAAACTTTTTTTTTTGTTTGAAAGATCTGGTCATGGCCGACAATTTGTAGAAGAAACTTTTTTAATTTTGAGCCCTTGGGCTTAGCTAGGGCACTAAAAACGAGTCTCTGCTAGGGCCCTACATTCTTTTTGTATATAACTCGAGTATAAATCTCTTCCGATTTAAAAAAAAAAAATTTAATCGAAAGGTCTAGGAATGTCTTACATTTTATGGAAGAACGTATTTTGATAAGATGCCCTTGGATTCAGCCAGGACCCTGAAACTAGGCCCAACGTGTTTGTTTGTGTTTGTGCAAATCCTAACCGATTTTGTTGATTCTTTTCTATTTGAGAGGTAACTGTGTACCGTATTATATCATAAACAAATTTGGGCCTGTGCTTGGGACTCAAGTGTGCTTCTGGTCGGCCTTAACCAAAAAAAAACATTTTTTTGTCATATTGTAGATTGAGGGAAACATTTTTGTCTATGGAAGTATGTGTCAGAGGAATTTTCTTATAACCCTAGGTCGGTCCTAAAGTCGACCCTTCAAAAAAAATTGTTTTTTGTTATGTTGTAGAGAAAATTGAGGCGCACATTTTTGTCTATTTGGAGATCAATTTTATGCTTTCGGGAGGGTTCTTTTACACCGTTTCTTCTGACGGGTTTTTCAATATTGCTCTATCGGTAATTTCCAATGCAACTTAATGTGGACCTAATTTCAAACACTTAAGAGTTAAGGCCACATTTACTTAAATACGTTCGAGTCTTTTCGTAACATCAACTCTGTTTGCCACATCTATTCTGATGCGTACGGGTCCCCTGCATATGTTTTTGATTGCCTTTGGAATCTACTCAAGTCAGGTCGTCAGGTCAGGTTTAGGTAAAAAACCTGGATATTGATCCGGGTGAAGTGAATATGGTCTGAGCTTCTAAAAGAAAATTATTTGATTAATTTTTTGTCTTTAGGACTTACGTCACGGCTCTTTGCTACCGTCAGGCCAGGATAACGAATGACAAAAAATCGCATATTTACTTTTAAGGACTCCTGATCGGCTGTCTCATTAGTTCAACATGGAAAAAAATACAAGAAATATACACCAAGTCTGTTTATTTCTAAATTGATTGTTAAGCGTGCATATATCAATAATACACCGAAACGCGCAAACAACCAGCT
The DNA here is from genome assembly GCA_029228625.1 of Pseudolycoriella hygida. Lineage (NCBI taxonomy): Eukaryota > Metazoa > Arthropoda > Insecta > Diptera > Sciaridae > Pseudolycoriella > Pseudolycoriella hygida. Next base: position 88,827,262 of record CM055403.1, read on the forward strand.
TTATGCGAAAGGCGAAATCAATTTAATGTACCAATAGCGTTTGATTAGATGATGGTATTTACAGCATGTTCAAAATGTCTTCAGTGTGAAAGAGTAGGATTTCGATATCTGTTTACCTTGGCAGGTTGTTATAACCCGAAAAAACCGACAATCACACGTTTATTTTTTTCCGCGTATGATGTGTGTGTCATACTAACCAATATTTTATAGTTGAATCTTCATGTTGTTTTCGTTTTATTTTATTACAAGTACTTCGAAGTGGTCAGAGTGAAGACGATTTAATTTTCGAAATGATCGACCAAAATTCGGATAAAATAGAGGTGCCAGTGAAAGTTGTGCTAGGATCTCAATTACCACTGTGTGTTGATCCAGTTCATGATGAAAATCCAGATTACAATCCTTTTGAACATCGTCGATTAGAGCATCCGACAACGTAAGTAATCATTCGAATTCGATTCAATTTATCGAATAATATTTACATCAGCACCGAATATTAGTTCTGATAATCGAAAAGTACATACCATTGATGATGATGAAATGTGATAATTGCATACCCTTACGAAGATACGAGGGTTATGTGTTTGTTTACGCATTTGAAGTCGTGCTGCAAAAGTAATACAGAAATTGGAACGGAGTTACTGCAGGGTTACGTAGGAAAATGGAACCTTCGTTTACCAATTCGTGTTTAATTTAATTTTATTTGATTTATTTATACTACTATGTACTATTTTGCTCTAGAATAACAAAGACTTACATTATATAGTAAAAGGTTGCAGCAATTCGTACGAGTCTGTGTAGCATTACGTCTTGATGTTGTTCATATTATACCAGTCTATGTAACAATTATTCGAAGTTACATTCACTTTCTATTCATTATGCAGTTATGATAATACAGACTTTGTTTTACGTTGAGTTTTTTGAAATTGCAAGCGCAGGTAATGCAATAATATACAATTTTTTCAGAAATGCAGAAACCTTGGCTCATCTTCTGAAAGGTTCACTTGGATCTGGTATTCTTGCCATGCCTTTGGCTTTCGCACACGCTGGCTTATGGTTTGGCTTAGGTGCTATGATCTTTGTTGGATTCATTTGTACTTACTGCGTTCATATTTTGATTAAATGTGAGCATATAATGTGCAGACGAACGCAAACCCCTTCGTTTGGATACGCTGAATTAGCGACAAGTGTATTCGCCAATGGGCCCGGAATACTACATAGGTGGTCAAGATTTGCTGGCTTAGTTATAAACACATTCATTGTGATGACTCTTTTTGGATGCTGCTGTGTATACAACGTGTTCGTCGCAACAAATGTGAAACAAGTGGTAGAACATTATACTGATTTCGACTATAACTTGCGATGGTACATTTTGCTTATGTTACCATTTTTGATTCTCCTCAATTTGATTAGAGATCTTAAAAGTATGGCTGTGTTTTCTGTGGTTGCCAACATCTTTGTTTCATTATGTCTGGTGGTGACTGCTTATTACATTTTTCGAGACGATTTACCAGTGGTAACTGACAGGATCGCTATGGCCAACTGTACAAAAATGCCGATATTCTTTGGCACAGCTGTCTTTGCCCTGGAAGCGATTGGTGTAGTTATGACCTTGGAAAACAATATGAAGACCCCACAAAATTTTATCGGATGTCCAAGTGTCTTAAACACTGGAATGTTGGTAGTCGTTATCTTATACACGACTGTTGGATTCTTTGGATATTGGAAGTACGGAGATGACACGGCAGGAAGCATTACACTTAATTTACCAACAGAGGAAATGTAAGTTGAATAATGATATCCATGAAGTAGGTTATTTAATGGAAGACAAATTTTTAAACGAAGTGACTAATCGCACACACATTTTGGAATATGTCGGAGTGTCGATAATAAGTGTGAACTTCCGCTAATCAAAATATCACTTTTCTTGATAATTTGTATGAGAAAAATATTTGTTTTTCATAAAGCGCACATTCGTCGCATTCCGTTTAAAGAAAGAAACTCCACGACCGACGACGTCCAAATTTAAAATAAATCAGTTAACTCTGATCGCTTAATAGAAGAAAGAAAAATTTTAGAAAATTTTGGAAAACAGAATAACATAAAACATTTATGTAGACTCGAGTATAGACGACCAGAATTTGAGAATTGTGATTGCTCTTAAAAAGCATTACCCTTCATAATTCTTTTACGACAAACGAAGCGTCTTCATAAGATTTAACAAATTAAAGTGCTGATTTCGTCGTTTACGACTCATTAATACACCTTGCCTACTAGACCTTGCCATATATCAGCACACTCGGTCGCAGAATGATGACTTCTATGAACAGTGCACTTTGTTATATGCCACCTAAATCGAAACGAACGACTAGGTGAAGTAGTGTTTTGAGCGCTTTGAAGTACAGGAATTATGAATTTGTTTGGTTACTTTGCATTTCGAATTATTTCTGCTACGCAGATTACCCGATTTAACGACTAACTAAGATATTATTTACATTAAACTTTTGGCTCCAGCGGGCTAACCAAACCTTCAAAACAGAGCAGCTGTAGGCAAAATCGGACTCCACGAAGTACGAAGCGACACCTCAACTATCATAGAACCGTCTGGCTGCGACAGGAACAACGGCAAAAAACCAGATGGTCTGACAATCATCCCTTGTATGAGACTTTACATGTGGTGATACTGTCTTCAAAGCATTCACGAGAAAAAAACAAACGAACAATCATTTGTTGCGAATAAATAAAAACTAGTAAATACCCCAGCCCCTAAGGGCTACACGACCATAAACATTCTTGCCGCTAGGTCAGAGATTTGCGACTTAAGTACCTCATACTAAAATGTATGCAAGGTTGTGCAAAGTTTGATATAGATGAATAAGAAATGGAAATGGATTTAGTAGTATTTTAGTATTTACCATAAGCTTATGCAAATCTGTTTTTCCACCGCACTACCATTTCCCCATAAAACCGTTTTGCCCAACTACCGTTTGCTATGTACAACCATTTTCCACGTACCACCGTTTTCTATGTACTATCAGTACTCCCTTACTACCGTTTTCTCCGTGCTACCGTTTACCCCGTATTACCGTTTCCACCATACTTCCGTTTCCACTGTACTCCCGTTTCCCTCGTACTACCATTTCGCCGCACTACCGTTTTCCCCGTACTACCATTTCCCCCGTACTACCAATTCCACCGTACTACCATTTCCTCCGTACTACAATTTCCACCGTACTACCAGTTTCCTGTACAAACGTTTTCCCGTACAACCGTTTCTCCTGTACTACAATTTCCTCGTCACTGCTATTTTCCCCGTACCACCATTTCCTCCGTACTACTGTTTTCCGCGTACAACCGTTTTCTTCGTACTACTTTTTCCCCGTGCAACCGTTTTTGCCGCACTACAATTTCCCCCGTACTACTGTTTTCCCGTACAATCATTTCTTCCGTACAACCGTTTTCACCCCGTACTGCTTCTTCCTCCGAGTTACCCATCATTTTCACCAATACTGGTGACTTCTACTCACAAAACTCTGAGACTTTGCCAAAGAAACCAATTGTCTGTCTCTCATACCTTCCCATATACTTATAAAAGCATAAAAATTGACCCCATGTCCAACTGCCCGACATTTTCACCTATACTGGTGACTTTTACTAACAAAACTATAAGACTTTGCCAAAGAAACCTATGGTCTAACTCCCATACATTCCAAGATAATTTCAAAAAATGATTTGACCCAAATTTGCCCAGTTTTGGTCATTTGTCACCGATTCCACTAACAAAACTCTAAGACTTTGCCAAAGAAACTTATGGGGTAACTCCCATACATTCGAAGATAATTTCAAAAAATGATTTGGACCAAATTTTCCCAGTTTTGGTTGCACGGTATAAGCACCCTTCTGATAGTTAACGAAGAAGCGTTGATGTGGCGTAGCCGACACACGCAATTGTCGATATTTGCGAACCATTTCTCCATAACATCCTTCTATTACAAATGACCGATCGACATCAGTTTTTGTAGCCTCCAGTTCCAAGACAAGCACATTGTTCTTTGACCTGATCAACTTCCAATTTTGTCAACTCGATAGTTCTTGTTGCACCAAAAAGTCCAAAGATGACAATTATCAACAAAATATCAAGATCTTTAAGATATTTTGAAAAATAGAAGTTCTCCAAAGGTTTACCTTCGCAGCCGAATACTGCAAGTGGTATGCTTCGGTCAAAAACTTAGCAAGTTCAACATCTTCGAAAATTTTTGCTTTTTTGGGTCTGTAGCCAACTGAATACAATATCTTTGATTTCTCCGGTAGTAAATCCATACAGATGTTCCGCGCACTTTCAATTATGTATTCCGGTACACAATTATCTTCTTCATTTATTTTATCGATAGCAATCGCATTTGCCATTTTTCCTTATTGAATTTATAAAGTAAAACTAGACAGCTTTTCACGAATAAAACATAGGGACCCGTACGTATCAGAATAGATGCGGCAAACAGAGTTGATGTTATGAATAGACTCGAACGTATTTAAGTAAATATTGCCTTACGTCCACTATAAATTGGAAATTGCCGAAAGGGCAATATTGAAAAACCCTTCCGAAGAAACGGAGTAAAAAAATTTTCCGAAAGCACAAAATTGACCTCCAAATAGAGAAAAAAGTTCTCCTCAATTTTCTCTACAACATAGCAGAAAACCATTTTTTGGGCTGACCTAGGGCCTAGGTAGAGGCCTAGGACACATACTTCCATAGACAAAAATGTTTCCCTCAATTTGCTCTGCAACATAGCAAAAAATAATTTGTTTGGTTAGGGCCGACCTTAGGACCGACACGAGGCCAACTTGAGCCCTAAGCAAAGGCAAAAGTTTCTTTCATAGATTGTCAGCCATGCCCAGATCTTTCAAAAAATTTATGAAAATCGGAAAAGAGTTACTCGAGTTATGTACAAAAAACACGTAGAGCCTTAGCAGAGACTCGTTTTTAGTGCCCTCGCTAAGTCCAAGGATTCAAATTCAAAAAAGTTTCCTCCATAAATTGTCGGTTATGCCCAGTTCTTTCAAACAAAAAATTTATGAAAATCGGAAAAGATTCACGCAAGTTATGCACAAAAGACCAAAAACCACTTAAACGGCCCTAGCTCGGCGGCCCTTGGGCCGACAGTGCATAGATTCAATCCCATAAGAGATTTTTCGATTACCTCTCAGGGAAAAAAAGTTTTTGAAAATCGGTTGAGTTTTACTCGAGTTATCGTGTTAACAGACGGACGAACATTTTTTTTATTGCTGATTCGTTATCTAAGGACCATGATCGATGCTCCCCCTACTCCCGGGTCGAAATTCGACTGATTACAAACGTCGTGGTAAACGCATAAGACCCCTTTTCGAAGAACTTCGTTATTCGTACGGGTCTAAAAATCGAATGACTTAGACAACTAGATTTGTAATAGTGCAAAATTCAATGTCACACTTACTTGGATCGTGATCTAAAATTTTAATATAAAATTTGTTAAGTGTTTTGTTCGGAATCTGGCGTTTTGTCCTTCCGCACAAAATTGGATACATAACTTGGAGCTAAAATGGCGCTGATTTCGACCATGGTGGTGAAATGGTCCTCGGGCTCCACTACGCTCCGCATTCTGACATGTTCACCACCTGGGTCTAAAAGCGCCATTTTAGCTCCTTGTGATTAGGGAATCCATTTACCGTCCATTTTGAAAAAACCAGTAAACGGTAAATACGGTAAATGGAAAAAATTTACCGGTAAATTTAGCGTTTTTTTTAATATTTTAATTCACTTAAAATGTCACTAAAAGGCGATAAACGTAGCTTCTAGCATAATGAAAATACTAATGTCACAGAAATATTAGAGACAACTGTGCTTTTATCACTTTACGAACCAAAATGTTGTCACATTTCGGCCAAGTTTTTTCTCAGAAATTGCTATTATTTTGTTTTTTCATTAATTTTTCAACATATTTTGTGCTTATTTTCTCGTCCTGTTTTTTTTTCTTACTATATTTGTTTTAATACAATTATTATGACGACAATCTTTACGAAAATCACCGATGGATTTTGGTGGATGAGAATCATGCCTAATTCGAACTAAATTGTCAAAAATTCGTAACTAAGTCTACGTAGAACACTATATGCGACCGATATCAAATCGAAGGAAACACATCATACATAGGATTTTTATTGGTTAAAATAAATGCTGCAGAATTTTTAAAAGTTTCGTGTGAAAAGTTGACAGAATCGTGGAACACAGAGTGAAAGTGTGACAGATTCAGCAAACGTTGTAACACAAACTAACGCGCTTAGTGCGGTGTCAGCTTATGTCTAGGCATACTTACATTCGGCGCAGACGGCGAATAACTCCGGAAAAAATAACCCGGACGAAATAACCCCAAATGAATAATATGCCGGACAAAATAACCCGAACAGAATAACCCCTAACATCAAATTGGAATTTAAGGTACAATTAAAGATTCAAAACGGCGAACTGTAAACCACATCATACAGTGTTTATTAGAAAATGAATTGTCGTTTGTTTAGAGGTGACTTTCAAACTGTGAAGATGCTTGGAGCAATGGAATTAACTGAAAATCAAAAAAAGGGCACAATGCCAGTTATGGCGGTTATTGCTATAATCTACATAAATTCACAGCAGGCAGCGAAAAATAAAAGCCCACAAAAAAGTGAGGTGGAGGGGCGGCAGCCCCCGCTGTGTGGGTCCAGGGGTAATAACCCTCTGGCGGGGTCTAAGGGGCAGAGCCCCTAGCGGGTTTTTTTGTAGAGCTCCATGAACGTAAGGCAGCCTGCAGGGCAAAAAAAGCTCGCCGCAGGCGCTGGGGTGAGGGGGCTCCCCAAAAATATCAACCATATTAATTTGTCAGGGGAAATATTGTCAGAGGCTAAGTTGTCCGGGTTATTTTGTCTGAGTTATTTTATCCGTGTGTGCATGGGGTTACTTGGTTCGGGTTATTATGTCCGGGTTATTTTTTCCGTTATTCCGCCTCAGAACCTTTAAATTCATGTTAAAACTATGGTTGACAATTCGTTTAGCAACTCTCTTTGTGATTATTGTGCTCTAAGCCTTGAAAAGAAATTCTATGTTTGCCGCTTTTTGGTTCAAGAAAAACATTATTTTAAGAAATAGGAAAACATTTCGGTAAATCGGTAAATGAAATGAAAATTTACCGATACACGGTTTACCGGTTTTTACCGGTTTTTTATTAACCGGTTGCATTCCCTAGTAGCCGCCATGCTTCGGTTCGGCGGCGGCGGCTAAAAAAAAACTTTTGATATGTTGTAGAGAAAGTTGAGGGTATCATTTTCGCCCATGGAAGTAGTAGCCGCCGCGCTTCGGGTGTGCGACGGCGGCGGCTCAAAATAATGCAAAACATTACAATCACAACGAACACCATTTTTAAAAGGGAAACGTGACGGACGCAAGTACTCATCCTTTCTTCCAAAACAACTGGAATCAATTTGGGTGACGCTTGCAGCTTCGGAACGCACAAAATTCTTTTGAAATATTTTCACTTTTGATTAAAAAAATGCGTCACAAATGCCGGACCCCCCAGTGTTATCGTTTTTCTGTTCTTTCAGTTTTGACTTTATGGGATGTATGGCGTATTTTTGTACAGGAAATCAAATTTTTGCGTATGAAAGCTGAAAGCGTAGAAAAATAATTACATTGGCGGGTCCGGCATTTGTGACGCATTTTTTTAATCAAAAGTGAAAATATTTCAAAAGAATTTTGTGCGTTCCGAAGCTGCAAGCGTCGCCCAAATTGATATCAGTTGTTTTGGAAGAAGTAACGAGGACTTGCGTCACGTTTCTCTTTTAAAAAGGGTTTTTGTTGTGATGTTCTTATTCCTCTGAGTTCTAGAAGTGGCTGAATCTCAGAATTGGAACATTTTTCGGGAAAACCCTGAAACACGTGTTCGATATCATTTAATTCTCTACAACTTTGCCTTTGAAAGCAACTTTCTATCCATCATAGTTCTTGATATATGAGTCATCCCTTTCAATTCTAGAAGTGGCTAAATCTCGGGATCGGGACGTTTCTGGGGAAAACCTTGAAACACGTGTTCGCTAAAAGTTAGTTATCTACAGCTTTGTCCCAGAAAATAGCTTTCTAACTGCCTTAATTGTAGAGATATCTGAGAATAAGTCTCACCTACCCCCAAAAAACCATGTTTTTGGACACCTTTTCGACCATATTTCCGCAACTACCCGATCGAGTTTTCTCATCTTTGAACTTGAACCATGGGACATATGTACCTTTCAGCGAAAAAAACGTTCTGGGTGATCGGTGCAGCCGTTTCGAAAAAAAAGTGGAGACGAACAATTTTTTAAATATTGGATGTGTGGGAGCCCTGAATTTGTAGTAAACGTATAGGACCTTCGTACTTCGTACGGGTCCAATCATCACAATAATTGCTGACATTTCCATCAAGCTTCCATAATAAGTCAAAAAGGGACAAGGTTTTGGTAGTATTCACAGTTTTAGAAATCAGCAAAACAAATTTCCGAATATTTTAAGAAACAAGACTCTGTTCGCTATATTTAATAAAACTCGATAGATCTTCACTTGGAATGCCAAATTACATAAAATTTTGTACCATTTTGTCGGATTTGATTTAAGTTTATGGTGATTTTCAGTACAATTTTCTATCATTTTCGGAAGGCCGAAATTCCACAAAACCCAAGTAACATTTTATAACTTAGGCTAGAAAAATGCCAAATTAGTTATATTACTTTTCTGGGAGTTGCGGGAAATAGCTGTTTTGTAATAAAATTCGTTCTTAAGTTGTAATTGTAAAATTTTATTCAAAGTTCGAGCAATCGCTAGCTGTTAGAGATGGAAACTTAAATGCCTTTTACAACCGCATGGAACGAAGATGGACGCCTTTTCAAAGAGGTCTGAATCGACTAGCAAGAATCTCGAACTCTTTCATACTATCATTAGTGGCGCTGTTCGATCCGACTTGTCTGATTACAAATTACCCAACTTTGCGAAAACATGAGACTCAATTCCGTACAAACAGCGGAATTTCGCAATGTTCTGTTAGAGGCGAATTAGCCGAAATGCGATTTCCAAATTATAACCCAATATTCAAGAACATGAATCCGTGACATCGGCCTAATATAAATTGAGATTCAATTTTGTATACGAAAATTCATTTGAGCATTATAGCCGTTTCCTTTGCGCATAAAAAAATACACATTATCAAATAATTTTTTAAAACTCGTATGGCTTTCAATTGTTTTTCAATTCTAAATTGTTCTCGTTGCCTTAAATCACAAATTTTGCTCAGCAAAATGATCAGACGAAATTGTTCCGAAAACTAAATCAGTCGTCCAAACTAGATACACAAACAACTATTTCTTCGTTATGTCACGAATTAATTTTGAGCATCAAAATCAAAAAGCGAATATTTGAAAATTCTTCTTTCTAAAAATCTGTAATCGACAAACAACACTCACACACTTATACAAAATCATCTTTTGCGCTCAAAATATTTGTAGTTACTTCAATATGAGTGTCGATTTTCTTTCTAAAAATCAGAATTTCCAAAATATTTAGCCGCCAACAAAAAAATTTGTGATCTAAATCAAACGTGTAAATGCATACCATGTATTGAAACGCACAAAGCATACATTGAAAATCTAAAAACGCCAGAAGTTAGATTATGCCGACACACATGTCGAAAATATATCACATTTGTTCCAAACATTTGTTTCAAAGATTTGCAAAGATTTGGAATGATATAATTTTCAAAAGTGAAATTTGGCCATTTTTTGATGAAATTCCTAATTTTTTTTTTTGCAAATCTACAAAATATAAGTCGATAAGATTCTAGATTTGCAAAAAAAACATATTGGTTTCATACAACATATAGGCGAATTAGCCCCTCAAACATTGCAAATTTGCACAAATATAGCACTTTTGCCAAGGTTTGCCGGGTAAATTTGCGTACATGCTCTGTGGGACCTATATGATTTTTTTGCAAATCTCGAATGAAGTAACTACAAATATTTTGAGCGCAAAAGATGATTTTATATAAGTGTGTGAGTGTTGTTTGTCGATTACAGATTTTTAGAAAGAAGAATTTTCAAATATTCGCTTTTTGATTTTGATGCTCAAAATTAATTCGTGACATAACGAAGAAATAGTTGTTTGTGTATCTAGTTTGGACGACTGATTTAGTTTTCGGAAAAATTTCGTCTGATCATTTTGCTGAGCAAAATTAGTGATTTAAGGCAACGGGAACAATTTAGAATTGAAAAACAATTGAAAGCCATACGAGTTTTAAAAAATTATTTGATAATGTGTATTTTTTTATGCGCAAAGGAAACGGCTATAATGCTCAAATGAATTTTCGTATACAAAATTGAATCTCAATTTATATTAGGCCGATGTCACGGATTCATGTTCTTGAATATTGGCTTATAATTTGTAAATCGCATTTTGGCTAATTCGCCTCTAACAGAACATTGCGAAATTCCGCTGTTTGTACGGAATTGAGTCTCATGTTTTCGCAAAGTTGGGTAATTTGTAATCAGACAAGTCGGATCGAACAGTGCCACTATATGATCGTATGAAAGAGTTCGAGATTCTTGCTAGTCGATCCAGACCTCTTAGAAAAGGCGTCCATCTTCGTTCCATGCGGTTGTAAAAGGCATTTAAGTTTCCATCTCTAACAGCTAGCGATTGCTCGAACTTTGAATAAAATTTTACAGTTACAACTTAAGAACGAATTTTATTACAAAACAGCTATTTTCCGCAACTCCCTGTTAAATAACCGTCATTTAGCAAATTAGTTCGATTTATTTTTGTGTCAATTTACTTTTTAGTTTAAAGACGGTTTTATAACAAATAAGTTAAAAAATAAATTTTTACTTATTAGTTATAAAACGGTCCTATAACCAAGAAGTAATTTTTGGACGAATAAGTTATATAACCAATAAGTTAAAGAAATACTTATTAGTTGCATGACGGTTATTTAACGAAAAAGTTACTAGCTCGTTTCTTACTTTCAACTTTTTAGTTAAATAACCGTCCTGCCACTAACAAATTTTTGGAAATTGAATTCAACTAATAAGTTATGCGACGGTCACTTAACTGAATCGTTTTTTATTTTTACGTTCTTCAAAAAATTTTCCAATTTAGATATCAGTATTCAGTAAACCTTCAACAAGAAAGCACGCAAATTTTTATTTCAAGAAAATGATACGTTCAAGCGTACTCTCTAGTATCTGTATCTTGCGTGCAGGAACTAGATCGATTCCTGCTTTATCCTTTAGCCTGTGTCATTGTTTGATCTTTTTTGTCTTTAGCAGGGAAAGCAGTTTCGTTCAGCCTTGTTCCTTTGAGTAAAAGTCAAGAGTCTAATGTAAAAAATTGGGTGCAAATGAGTGTCGGTGACATCTTTTGAAAAATAGAAATGAGTGTCCATAAACTTTCTTTAAAAAAGTGGAAATGAGTGTCCGTAACAACCAATTTTTTCGATAGATAATTAAATGCAGTCCGTAACCAAAACAAAATTGTGAAAAATTGAAATGATAAAAACTAGTTGCAGAGTTTTGGCCTGACCTGAAACCTAAAAACGTGAAATTCTAAAAAAACTCAATCGATCTAAGCAAGCAACAAAATCCTTCCATTAATTCTAATACGGATCTAGGAAATTCATGTTCGGGTCAGGTCACCTTAGAAAAAGCTTACGTTACCGTGATAGCCGAGTCGAGATTCAGGAAGGTCAGGTAAAGTGTTCAAATTATTAAAAAACATAACCAAAGACCCGTACGTATCAGAATAGATGTGGCAAATAAAATAAATCTTGCAAAAAGACTCGAACGTATCTTAATATAGTAATAAGCAAACAATCCAACGTTGTATGTTCTCTCATAACTATAAGAATTTCAAAGAACCATAGAAATTACCCAAGGTAATGTCAAAGGCCCTACCGAAGTACATCACAGACCATTCAAATCTAGAAATGGTTATATCCAAGGATTGGGCCATTTTTCCCTAAAACTCTGAAACACGTGTTTTCTAAAAAATTTTCTCTAAAACTTTGCCTTTGGAAGCAACTTTCTACCTCTTATAGTTCTAGAGATATGGGTCATCCCTCCTAATTCTAGAAGTGGTCATATCTTAGGATTGGGGCATTTTTACCCAAAACCCTGAGACACAAGTTTTATTATCTACAACTTTGCTTTTAGAAGCAACTTTCTACCTCTTATAGTTCTAGAGATATGAATTATCCCTCCAATTCTAGAAGTGGTCATATCCGAGGATTGTGGTCTTTTTACCCAAAATCCTCAGACACTTGTTCTCTAAAATTTTATTTTCTACAAATTTGCCTTTGGAAGCAACTTTCTATCTCTTATAGTTCCAGAGATATGGGCCATCCCTCCCAATTCTAGAAGTGGTCATATCACAGAATTGAGGTATTTTTACCCAAAACCCTGAAACACGTGTACCCTAAAATTTCTTTCTCTACAACTTTGCCTTTGACAGTGAATCTCCATATTGCATAGTTAAAGAAATAAATACGAAAAACTGTTTTCGTATATGGCCAACAAACTCAATTTCGTCAATTCCACTTAGAGGCGGGCGCCGATCGACTTTCGATCGGCGGCGACTGTAAAAATTTTTGGAAGCATCGTCGGCGGCTTGCATCGGCTGAAGTATTTTTTTCGGCGGCTCGCTTCGGCGCAAGTTCAATTGATAGTCGGCGGCGGCGGCGCATTTCGGCGCGAAAATCGGCGCTTTTAGAAAAGTGTTGAGTTTTCAAAAAAATAATTGTTCTCAAATATAAAATATAAATAAATGTCAGTTAGAGTTTTTGACCCATGATATATAGTTCGGGAGGGTTTTCAACATTAGCTTGGGTGATTTAAGTGAACGATCAGATCCTGATGGCTCTAAAGAAATTCTTAAATTTTGGTTTTCTTGCTCATTTGAAAAACTTTGCCCCATCTATTCCGATACGTACGGGTCCCTGCATATGTCTTTTATTAGCTTCAGTAATGACGTTATTGCATCTCTGATGTTATGTTTTTACCACTGTAAATACTAACTAAACGGACTAACGGACTGCCAACATGAATTTATTAATTCCAAGCGTTTTGGTTTTCCATTTCTCAGTCGCGTTTTTCATTTCAAGACAAGTTTTCCGGTTTTTTTTCCGAAAATGAATAATGCACTTCACTATTTCACTTAATGATTCATTTAAAAAAAATATGTAGAATATGAAAACAAAAATATGTCAGTTTCCAAAGTTGAATCTAGCCGTATCAGTTTGCGCCGAAAAAGAGTCGAAACAAAACAATCGGCGGCGGCGTCATATTATTTTAATTTTTTCTGCGGCGATCGGCTTGTTAATTTTTAAATTTCGCCGGCGGCGGCTGACTTTTTACCGAAATTTTCGGCGGCGATCGGCGCGGCTGGCGCCTGCGCCCGCCCCTAATTTCACTGGTCCCGGTGGCCGGACCCCTCACCTGATTCCCACAAAATTTTTTTCTTAGTTTTGTGACATTAAATGCTTTCATTTGACACCAAAAAGAGGAATTTCCGTGCTACACTTGCTGAGATATTTGCGAAAAAGTTTCACCGACCCTCGAAAAACCATGTTTTTGGTCACTTCCGCGACCATATCTCCGGAACCACTTGATCGATTTGGCTCATCTTCGAACTTGAATCATGGGAGACATGTATCTTTCAGGGAAAAAAGTTTAGGGTGATCGGTTGAGCCGTTTGGAAAAAAAGTGGAGACGGACGGACGGACTTACATTTTTTTCATTGTTGATTCTGCCAACTGCCACCTCGATCTACCCCATGTTACATTAAAATTGTTTATAGTAAACGTATAGGACCTTCGTATTTCGTACGGGTCCAACAATCAAGGAATATGCGATCAAAAACAAAAAAGTTTAAAAACGGTCAAATGACCTATGAGTGAAAAGAACTTATAAGTTAAAAGACGGTTATATAACCGACTTTTGATGAATTAAGAAAAGGAATGAAATATTATTCTTTATAGCTAAATGACCGTCTCATAACTTTTTAGTTAACAACCCTTTTACAACTGGGCAACAACGGTTATATAACCGTTATTACAACGTTAGAATAACGTCATTTTAACCAATTAGTTAAAATTTGTTGCGTTTAACCTAGGTTAGAAAACCGTCATTTAACCGTTTTATAACTACGAAATATTAATATGATGAAAATTTCATCAAATTTCCTAGAAATCATCTTAAAGCAAACAATTTTCGCCAATAACAGTTTCATCAAAATAAACTACTTTCAAAAGTAGTTTTAATAGTACTTTTAAGACTACACTCTAAACTACTAAAGGTGAATTTTACCGAAAATTTCCTAAAATATCATCTAAAAGTGGTCCAATTTATAAAACACTAGGAAATAAGACGAAAGTTCAATAATTTATAATCTAAATATGTTACTAATCTAATCCTAGTTTTCTAATCTACCAATTTATAAGTTTTCCTTTTTTGCTTTTTAGACTCGCTCAATCTGTTAAATTGATGATTGCAATTGCCATTTTCCTCACCTATTGCCTACAGTTCTATGTTCCAATGAATATCACCTGGATTAATATTCGGGACAAATTTTCAGAAAACAATAAACAACTTGCGGAATATGCAACGCGATTCCTTCTAATTGTGAGTATTAAGTTTTTAAGCAACGCAACGGTACAAAATTTGTATACTATTTGGTAGATAATAACTGTAATATTTTAAATAGACTTCCACCGTTGTTCTAGCGATCGCAATACCGACGATCGGACCTTTTATGTCGTTAATTGGTGCTGTTTGCGTTAGCACTTTAGGGTTTATGTTTCCAGCCATTATTGAGATTCTAACGTATTACAGACGTCCTGGATTTGGTACGCTTAAATGGATACTCGTTAAGGATGTCCTCTTGATTTTGTTTGGTGTTGCCGGATTCGTTATTGGAACGTATGTAAGTGTCTTGGAAATCGATGAATCTCTTACACGTTTGTGAATGAATTTTGATAGAATAAATAAAAAAATCTAAATACGAAATAGTAATTCTATTTCCGTGAGGCAAAGACAGAGAGGGATAGAGAAGGAAGCAGGGCTTACTTACTTACTTAACCGGCACTACAACCCATTAAGGGTCTTGGCCTTCTTCAACATACTTCTTCACCCGGGTACTCCCACAGTTTTTAAGTCGTCAAGAGCTGCATCATACCATCTGGATTTTGGACGCCCTGCACCTCTCTTGCCCTCCGGCCTGGTTGTAAGGATTTTTTTCGGAATACGACGATCTTCCATTCGTTGTACATGACCGAGTCAACGCAGTCGGTTTATTTCGGTACATTTCCTTTCCAAGGCCTTAAACTTGTCTTTAACAACATCCATATTTCAAAAAATCTTTCTTCGTCATCAACTGTCTCGCTGACCATGTCAATTTCGTCGTCAATAATAATAACATTTTTGTCAAGTGTTCTCTTCACACGGAATAACTTTAGAAGTTAGAAGGTTACATTTCCATTGTCAGCGTTCATGAGGTTCAAAAGCGGAGAGACATAAGCATAACCATTATACATCTTTAAAAGAAAATCATTTATTCACTCTGTAATGTACTTCCCAGCTGGCTCGACACCAGAAAGAACACACAGTATCGTTCACAAATGAACGGCAATTATGAATGTCAATTCCAACTCAAAATACGTTCAACAAATTCTCTATAATCTCAGGAGATCCAACTCATACCTGTAATACAATTTGTAATGAACTCTCCTCCGCGGATATTACGATGAATCGATACCAACTCCTCTTCTAATGACTAACCAACCAATGCTTGCTTCCACTATGAGATCGTGATTGCACGATCCAAATAAAGAAGGTTCACCAGAGCAACGACCAAATTCCTTAATTTATATTTCAGCAAAACAATCGCCGCTAATGGCCAGGTGATTCTCCAATGCGCAACAAAATATACTACTAATGTTGGATCCTTATTGGATCTACTTAAATTTTATTGTAAACAAATTCAATTTGTAATTTTAATAATAAATTCTTCGTGTGTTTAATCTGGTATGGTTGGACGAAAAATTGATCTGATGTAACCTTCCAACTCGAATGCTCTCAGAGAATTAATGGACCTGTATTTTTATTGAGACGATTTCGTTTGAAAATACGCGCGAAATTGCCTCTTTACATAATGCTCGAAAAAGGGTGGAGCATATATTTCAATTTAGTACCTTAAATTAACGCTCGTGTGATGCGTTACTGATGAGGTGTGAGTCGAATTCTTTTCATTATTTTAGGTTTGGTAATCGGATTAGCTCAAAACACTTGGATTATTTTGCCAAATATTTCGGTCTCAAATAGAGACCATCTTCAGTGGCTGTAACATTTTTATTTGATTACAAGTAACAAACGACAATTACAAAGTTCTTTCAGAACTACCTCCAATTTCTTTATAAAAGCTCTCAAGTAAACAAATTCCTCGGGTGTCGTAAAAAGTTTCTAAAATTTAAACACTTATCTACTGTTTTTTAAATAAATACATTGGTGGTCACAAATTGATTAAAAAAGTTATCCGTTTTTTGAAACTTTGTCACATAAAAAATTATGAAATTATTGATACACACAAAGAAGTTTGACTTAAACAGATGGACGTTATGTAACAACTGTGTGCGTAAGTTTTTTGTAGACACTTGTTGGACGACTGCAAGTTCTCGAAACAAAGAAAACTATGTAAATTCTATTAAATGCTTTTAAGCCTATTAAATGTCTTAAATTCCTAAGATGTTGTTGTAGGCTGTAGAAAGCACAATCGAATCTGTTTGTTTGTTTAAACAGTTTTTTGTCTTTTTTATAGCAATCATTTCAAGTATCTCTCTTTTCTTCTGTAAGGATGTCATCAACATATCTGTAGAAAAATGGCAAGTTGAAGCTTAACTTCTTGATGACTACGTCCTCCAAAATTTCGAGAACTAAGTCGGCGAAAACTGGACTAGCTGGTGAGCCCATTAGTGAGCCAAAAATCTGTCGATAATTTTGAATTCTGAAATTCTGAAAAATTCCGAAAAAATTCTGAAAATTCTGAAAAAATTCCGAAAATTCTGAAAAAATTCCGAATATTCTGAAAAAATTCCGAAAATTCTGAAAAAAGGCCGAAAGTTCTGAAAAAATTCCGAAAGTTCTGAAAAAATACCGAAAATTCTGAAAATTCCGAAAATCCAAGAAATATTTTAAAATTCATAAAAGATCAGTTATTTTAATAAATAAATTATTAAAAATAAAGAGACTCTTAATAATTTATTGAAAAGCGTCGATGATGCTTCTCGACAATCGAGATCGGTGCATTTATGATTGATGTTTATAATGACGCGAAACGAGTTACCCTTAGCTCAAATTCTTGGCCATCGCGACAAATTTCACATCAGATTGAGATGCGATTTAAGAACAATAGTTCTGTTTCAACGCAATTAAATTTCCAATACACAACCCCGTTTTTGGATTGTATAGTGAAAAGCGACATGCATAATGTCACCCGTCACTTACGAGAATAATTAGCTATTTCTTTACGACTGGACGGTTCTACTGACTTAATGCAAGAACACAATATTTACACTATGGCACAAGTCGTAAACAAAGATGCCAAAATTACAACAGTATTTCTTGGTTTCGGAACGCCCAAAAAAGGAGGTGGGCATCATTACCTGCAATGCATAAAAAACGTGCCTAATGCAATTATTCAATGGGAAGAGCTGTTTTCTTTGTCGACGTCTCTTGTCACTGATGGAGAGAGTTTAAATAGTGGACCAATTTCAGGATTAGGTGTTCGCTTGCAACATGAAAGGGTTGAGTCAATGCTTAGTAACTTGCCGTTTCTGTGGGTATGGTGCATTGCACATCGATTTAACTTAGCGTTTAAGTCTACTTCAAAGCTAAATCCGATTGCTAGTACAATTGCCCAATGTAAGAGTCTATCGAAACATTTTCACGGATCGGTTTATCGTACACTTAAACTCAAACAGATCGCTCAATCAAACAGTTTATCACTTCCATTGCGATATCCGAAGTACTTCGAAGTCAGATGGTCCGAATTTGTTTATTCTTTATTCAGTGTTACATTACGAAACTGGCGAGCCTGCGTTTCGTACTTACAGTCGGAAATGCTGACAAACCTTTTAAAACCGTGGCTATCTTATGCTCGGCTGCATTTTCCCTCATTTATAACGGATGTTCTATATTATCTTCAAAAATTTTCAAAAATCATGTCAGTCAGATTCATTATCAATTTTGGACCTGTTGCCATTATCTGAAGCACTATTTGACAAATTAGAACTTTGCAAACAAAACTTTGCCGAGGGTGGTTGGGAGCGGCAGTTCCTTGAAAACATCAGTACTAATGATCGAAAAACGTACTTTTACGGATTTGAATTACGAAAAGAAACATTGAAAACTAGACATCGTCGGGCGTTTTCGTTTAATGACAAAATCAGAAATTTTGTTATCAGCCACTTTATTAAGCATCTAAAAGTGAGAATTGGATTGGACAGCACTTTGTATAAGGCATTAAAGCCATTGGTAAAAATTTCGACATCGACATTAGAATGCGATCTTCATACTTGTGGCTCATACATAATTTCAGACATGGACATGGATGAGTTTCGTTCAGATTATTATGAAGCTGCCAATTTATTAACCGACTTTTATGACACGTGTAAAACTTCTATCGAAACTTTGGAGAAGCTAAACACACTTCCACTGAATAAATTCTCTACACTAAAAATTGCTTGGCAAGAGTAGCAGCTATCAAACCACATTCAGCTGACGTCGAGCGACTTATAAGTACTTCAAGTACGTCTATTAAAAACTACTCCAATTAGACACAAATAAACTTTACTTCTTCGTTTCAGGCGACTCTAACAAGTTTAAAGATTGGGACCGTGGTTCAATGTCTCCGTCTACACTGTACAATTATTTGTACATTTATTTTAACATGCCCCCTACAGACACCTTTGATCCTACTCCGGCCATCAATGACTCAAAAGAATCGTAGATCAAAATCTAGCCCGAAGGCAAAAGAACAAAATTGGTTTAAGGGAGTATTCAGCGAAGCGGCTAAAGACAAACCCAAACAGCAAAAACCAAAAGTTGCATTTTTATTTGCATTCGCAAATCTAAGCAAATATATTTACTCAAATGTCTTCACAATTCTCCTAAGGAAAAATTCCGAAAAAATTCTGAAAAATTCCGAAAAAATTCTGAAAAAGTCCGAAAATTCTGAAAAAATTCTGAAAATTCCGAAAAAATTCCGAAAATTCCGAAAAAATTCTGAAAATAATTCTACAAAATAAGCCCTGGCAGAAAGAGACATGCGTACAATCGTTGAGGCTGCTCGGAAAATGATTCATTCAAAGAGTTTATCACAGCAGTTTTGGGCTGAAGCGTAGATACAGTAATTTACGTGTAGAACAGAACAAGTCCTAGTCCAATTAGAAGCAAAACGCCTTACGACCTGTTTTACAACAAAAAGCTAATGGTTGATGATCTGAAAAGTTTTGGATCAGACGTATACGTGCATGTTCCGAAGATAAAACGTTGTAAGTGGAATCCTAACTCCAAGAAAGGAATTTTTGGCGGATACTGAGGGGATACGAAGGGCCTTCGAGTATGGAAAATTATCAAAAAACCTGATGGAAGTTGAAAAGTGCTAGAGAAATCCACAAGAATCCCTTAAACCTAGGAAGCTCCATTGCATGACCTGACTCATGTCGAGAATAACCGAAAAATATCAAAAAACCTGATGGAAGTTGAAAAGTGCTAGAGAAATCCACAAAAATCCTTGAGAATCCCTTAAACCTAGGAAGCTCCATTGCATGACCTCACTCATGTCGAGAATAACCGAAAAATATCAAAAAACCTGATGGAAGTGAAAAGTGCTAGAGAAATCCACAAAAATCCTTGAGAATCCCTTAAACGTAGGAAGCTCCATTGCATGACCTCACTCATGTCGAGAATAACCGAAAAATATCAAAAAACCTGATGGAAGTTGAAAAGTGCTAGAGAAATTCACAAGAATCCCTTAAACCTAGGAAGCTCCATTGCATGACCTGACTCATATCGAGAATAACCGAAAAATATCAAAAAACCTGATGGAAGTTGAAAAGTGCTAGAGAAATCTACAAGAATCCCATAAATCTATTAAGCCCCATTGGATGACTTCACTCACTTACCCAACCGTGACACTCACCACACACTTTATTTTATATGGGATTTGTATGGGAGCTTCCAGGAGCCCTAGCGCCCAAACGAAGCCGGTGACCCCATTTTTTGTAAATCTTAAATGGCCTTGAATGCCCATACGAAGGTCCCTGCAAAGTTTTAAGAAGATCTGACCGCCAGTTTTCGAGAAATCGCCAAAAAGTCGTTTTTCATACAAATGGCAATGCCACAACTAACTAACTAACATTTTCTTTGGCTTCTATGAAGCAGCACATTTTGTATGGAAAATGACGATTTTCTAAAGGTCATATCTTCGGATCCACTGGACCGTTTTTAATGAGTGAAAGGTCGATTTCAATCAAAATTTTACGTAGAATGCGATAAACAAGTTCTCAGGGGGGTACGACGCAAGGGGAAAAAGTCAAAACTTTGCTGTATATATGGTTTCGCAGTCTACGAAAAAAAAAAATTCCGATTTTTTCGATCGTATGGGGACTTGCGTCACGGGCGCAATGCTACCGCGCGCCCATGATTTGTGCCCACGGTTTCTGCAATACCCAAGGAATATAAGACCAGTGTTCCGATGATATGTTTTAGTGAACGTGATCCTCGAGCGCAGGTTCGGCGAATTGATTTTACCAAGAAGGAGTGAGTGAATGAATAAAACAGAAGCATTCACCCTTCGTTTGATCAATGTTTGTAAACCAAACTTTTCACAACGTTCGATATATGAGTGTAATTTTGCAATAATCAAGTAAGCCTATTTTCTGTCACGTTCTTTCGCTCCAAATGTCAAATTTAAAGATGAGATAGATGTCTGTGGCTTACAACCTTATAGCATAATATTGCTCATATGGTTCCAAAACGTAGTTATTATCGGATCGATTAAGATAGTCACCGTTTAAATGCATTATAAAATGTTTCTGTGTGCTCGCAAGGGTGTTTCGATGACATGCAAAAGCTGGTGACCAAAAGCAGGAGGTGAATTCAAGGTTCGACCGTACCGAAGCTTTGTATAAAATGATGGTGGCGTCATTATCTAGATATCGGCGTTGCCGCAAAAGAAAGTTCAATAGTGACCTGCTTTTATTTTTTACATATTCGTAGTGCGAGATAAAGGACATTTTCGTGTCCGTAAGGATGCCTAAGTCGACGTTGGTATGTGTACGTTCGATTGGTTGTCCATCTAGAGTGTAATCAAAGGCTATGCTTTACGTGTACGCGGTAATTTTCGATTTCGTACGGCGAATATCTAGTCCATTGTCGCAGCACCACTAGAAAAAGGTATTTATTGCATTTTGGAGGTTGTACGCATCTTCCACGGTCTTGATGATAGATGTTATCTTTTTATCGTCGGTGAAGTTAATGTTGTGTATACCCGGAAGTTGGACGTCTGAGTCGTTGAAGGAACATAATGACTCCTAGGATCGATCCCTGTCCTACTCCAGAGAGAACCGTGATAGTCTCTAATTTGTCCGACCCCACCACTACATATTGTACCCTGGAGCGAAGATATGAGAAAAACTATATCAGGACGTTATTTGATAGAGGAAACTTTGCCATTGAGCATTTGGGCATTTTGTTGGAAGGCATCGTGGACAAGGACGCTCAGTTCCATTAGATTGGATTCAATGTTTCTGTTTGATACGAATCCGTGGTGAGATGAAGAGATATTATTTGGAATTATATCTAAATTTTGTATTGTTGGTTTCGTAACATCAATTTTAAATTATTTGGAATTATGAGTTTTAACTGTAAACACGTTCAAACACTTTAGCAAGGTTAGGCATCACATTAACTACTCTATAATTTTTGACGTCCGCCTCCCGTCCTTTCTTGAATATGGGTGTTATGTCAACTGTCCGATTTTGAACAAATCAGGATAGCATCTTTCAGTTAGCGATTGGATTGTAAATGACGCTTAATGCTTCAGCTAATTCATCAGCACATTCGCGTAAGAATATGGATGAAGCACCATTCATAGGATAAGTAGAGTTTTGGGCTTTTTTTATCAGGTTTTGATCTAAAAAGAGTCTGCCCGCTGATCTTTACTAATTGATGAACTAAGGGCCAACCTAGAAATCGTAGTACTCAGAAGCCGAAACAACTTTTAGTTTTGCATACTATATTCAGACAGAAAGAGCATTTACTTAGTACAGGTCTTGAGAAAAATTTACTATTCACCACATGCCATTTGTCTACTTCTGTTCTATGAACCTGAAGAAAATAGCAGATGACGCCAAAAAACGTTTTTCAAAATCCATATTTTTCCCTTTTATGAGGTGTGAAAGAACTGTTAATATTTTGAATGAGTTGAAAGATTCATTTTTTAAATGAACATTTTAAACCGACTGAAATATGTATATTTCACCCCCAACCCGTGTCAGTGTTCATTAATTCTACAAAGAATAATCACTCATGTCTACACATTGAAATCAATTTATTTTGCCACATAACTCGTAGATTTAATTTATTCTCCGAATTGCATCAAAAATTTACAATTTGAGCAAAATAATAAATCACAAGACAAATGAAATTTATCTTTCATTCAAAAAGATCTATAAAACTTCACTTTCGTTGCCCCGTATAACACATTTAGTTTACACGATGCGATGTATATTTTCGGATGTTGTATTATGAAGACAGTGGAACTTACATCAAATCAGATAGCAGAACTCAGAGGAGGGCACATGATATAATAATAATCCTCAACGCTTTCTGGCACAGCGTCTTACAATTTTCATGAACAATTTATTTCAACGGGCATATAATTCAATATCCACCCAAAATTACTTCCATGTTAATGAACAACATAATCTTCATCTTAATTTTAGTTTAGAATGATGGTTGTGTTATTAAGACGCATTATTTACATTTTCTATCTCCATGTACAGTACATATTGTTGAACGACCGAAAGTATGTTACGCGAAGATGGAAATAATATATTTTTGTGTTAATGTTTTTGGAAAATGTATTAGATTTTGCTTTGGAAAGTTCAGCTCGATAAAGCTCATCATGAAAGTTTTCGCTTGACTCGTTGCATATAATCTATTTCAATATCTTCACTTGTTTTACTCTTATCCAGTTAGACTCGAGTGCCGTTCTACGTCAGCGGCGGCTTTGAACGCCGCAAATTTTATATTGGGTGTAAGGTTTTGCCACATTTTGTGTCAAATGTAAAACTGTCAATTTCATAATATTTTTGTTCTCATTCTGCCGCTAAGTCTGCAGTTTTGCAAGTTAAAATTATATTTATACATTTTGTTTTCTTTAGAAAAAATAAAATAAATAATATAAGATTACTTATACATTGTGGTCAGCGAGTAATAACCGTTCAAGTGTATATTACACACAACGCGCGAGCGATAGCGAGTATATTATTTTACTTTAATAGCGACGATTCGCCGAACATGAAACACAAGTACTGATGGCCGAGCGAGCTAGGGCACGGTAGCGTTAATTTTTTGAAATGAGGTGTCGGGGGTTCAATTCTGATTTTTTTTACTTTTTTTATGTTTGTTTCATGCCCAAAATATTCAAATTATCAAATTATTGCATCTAGATAGAAGAAAGTGAAAAAAAAAATTCGCGCATGCTTGAACCTAAATGCACATTTTATATTAGTATTTTATTGTCTTGTATGCCTAAGTCGAGCATTATTGATAATTTATCGTATATAACGAGCGAACGTAGTGAGCGAGTTTTATACAATAAATACATATCAATAATGCGAGACTCTGGCATACAAGACAATACGATATTTTATTGCATAAACGAAAACACCTCTTAATCTGTAAGCAAAACGGCCGTGTTTGTTAGGGTGTAGCTCTGTTAATAGTTTTTTTATTTCACAATCGTGGATTCAATTACGGCTGACTAATTTTTTTTTTTACTTATCGTTTATCGCATACGCAAATTATTTCTCACAAAACTACATCCCCTTTGTGTCTTTTTAAATTTCAGTTCAACTAATTATTCCTCCTTCAATTCACATTACATTTTATTTCCATTGATAAATGCACGTTTGTCGCACATTGCCATTGATCCTATATAGTAAACATATACATGAGTAAATGCGACACAATACGCACGTATTACACGACTAAGTAAATACTAAATTAATTTGATCGTATATCGCGAGAGCACATTTAAGTGCATGAGCAAAACGGCAAACAGCAAACTTGATGTTAATTTATGTTGCGTATTTTTACTTCAAATTATTTAAATAAAATAAACTAAATTCCATTCTTGGCTTTATAAATGTTCACTCAATATGGCAAAACATAGCAAGCGTTTTTCAGTCGCGATTTTTTTATATATAACACAACCATGAACAAACGCTACATTACGAAATTAAATTGAAAATGTATACAAGCAGAAGTGGATCGGTGGAATAAATGCTTGACTAGTGAACCGCATGTCGTCGGTTCGAGACTCGCAGAGGCATGTGTTTTTTTCTTTATTTGTTCCTCAAATAAAAAAATTATGCATCTAGAACTATAATAAAAAATTATTCATCTAGAACAATAATTTTCACAATAATGTACGACTTAGTCTTTATATACAGGAGTGTTTAATACATGGCTTACTCAACGTGTATGCAATAAAAATATTTATATAAAACACAACCGAAGATTATGTTACAATGAACAATGCGCATGTGCATTCGAAAACAAAATTTCGAATTAAACACACACATGTGAGATTCCATCTACGCATATAGAAAACACATTTTATGAGAGTTTTCAATTGAATCACATTAGCTGTGATAATATAATTCGCAATTCATGTATTTAATAAGATCATGTGGCGTAGTGGTTAGCGTCGTTGATTGGAACGCGGGGCGTTCTGTGTTCGATTCTCAAACTGGACGGTTTTTTTTTTAATTTAATATTTCTAGTCTAGCTGGTTATTTATCGCCCTAGACAGTGGAATTTATCCCTCTAGACGGATAAATACTGAGAATAATGCAATAAATTCTCATTTTCCGTCTCAAAAATTGGCATTTAATGTAAGGCGTATCGTCGCATATAAAGTAAATTTATTTACAGTCGTAGCGTTTTTAAATTTACGTCCTATTTTGCCCCAGCTGGTTTTAATCTTTTCACAACATAAGTTGTGCTAGTGTGTGTTTGCACTTTGAATCAAAGAAAATTCCCACTCGATGAATTAGTAATATAAAATAAAATATGGAAGCACCAGTAACAATGATGAGAACATCCAATATTCTTTGTGTACTTTGAAAATTATATGAATTTGACGCTTACAAAATTACTTCATTTCATGTCTTACCGGCTTATACAGGAAGAGAATCACAAGCTTGTGCATCTTTCTTATTTCTCTTTTATCTCTTTTTTCACGTATTCGCTTGCATTTTGTGTATGTAAAACTCGGTTTTTCGGTGAAACGAGTTAAAACGAAACGTTGCACAATCTTAGGATTCTTCTCCTGTAGCTTGTTTCATTTTTGAATACTTAGGACATAAAACGGAGGGGAAATCACGTTGATTTAACTTCATTTAAAGAATCGCACACGGCTTGCAGTTATTACCCCTTCACAAGTAGCTATGCGTATGTCTGTAAATCAAAAACAGTAAACTACATGACATAAGTGTTTTCGCCTCATACGAAGTAAACAGAACAGATGTGTTTGTCACGACATAGTCGAATTGGCGTGTCTTTCGTTTTGAAAAACCTTTTCGTCAACAGGATAACTTGAACAAAATTTGACTTATTTGATCGGTCAAGTTCGAAGATGAGCGGAATCGTTGAAAATCTTTCGAAGATACGGTCGAAAAATTGGTCAAAATGATACGGTGAAACTTGTGAAAAAAGCACTGAACATAACTCACTGCCGGGCTAGCTCGTAGTATTATTTTACTTTGACTTCATATGGTTTTGTTTTGAAATAGTTTTTGCGACACTTAAGGCTGTGGTGTTTGTTGCAAATTTACTCCATGAAAATGTTCTACGAGACTATGAAATAAGGAGTTCACGCAGTAGACTGGTCCTTTGTCTAGTGCATGAACTTCTTATGTCATCGTCGTGTAGAGCATTTTCATGGAGAAAAATTGCAACAAGTAGAGGTCTGCATATCAAGGTGGGCAGCCTGGTGCCAAAAAGTTTTCTATGGCAATGTTGGAGGACATTACGAGGACATTACTATGCACAATGTTCCAACTCGGCACCAGGCTGCCTACTTGGGACGTTTAAGTAGCCATAAAGAACGCAGCCTCGTGCCGAAAATCTGTTAATGTCATCGTAACGGCAGTAACAAATACTATACATGATATAAATTTCAACACGGCACCAAGCTGCCTACTTAAGATATTCTACTGTGAATGTAGAGGGCAGCAGCAGTCTGGTGCCGAGTTGAAATTTATGTGACTACTATATTCGTAACTGCCGTTACAATGAGTTTAACTGCTTTTTGGCACCAGGCTGCCTTCTTAAAGGCTACTCATACTTTTCAAGTACGCAGCCTGGTGCCGAGTCGGGACCTAGTGCACATTAATGTACTCGTTTTGCCATCCAACATTACCATAGGAACTTTTTTGGCACCAAGCTGCCTTCTGAAATCGAACAGTGCAACCCCACCTTAAACTTCTTTTCAATTCCACTGGAAAATGGAAATTTTAGTGGAAAATTCGATTGAATTTCTGATACATAACGCGAATTCAAAATAAGTTTGATGCTCTTTCGAGTTTTGCGAAACATTACAAATTATGTCACTTGCCCTAGTATGAGGTAGCACAGCACCTCAGGCTACTTACTCAACCGTTTTCTGAAATTTTGCATAGCATTTGAACATTTTTCTCGTGGAGATGGGTCATTAGATTGGCTTATAACTAAATTCTTTCAGATTTTTCTTTGAATTTTTGGACCCGTACGAAGTACAAAGGTCCTACACGTTTACTACAAAAAATTTTATTGTAACATGGGGTAGATCGAGGAGATCGAAGATGAGCAAAATCGGCCAAGTAGTCCCGGAGATATGGTCGAAGAAGTGGAGGTTGGACATGAAATTTTCGAGGGTCGATGAAACTTTTTCGTAAATATCTCAGCAAGTATAGCACGTGTCAAATGAAAACATTTGATGTCACAAAACTTGGAAAATTTTTTTGTGGGAATCGGGTCAAGAGTCTGGGCACTGGGACCAGTGGAATGGACGAAATTGAATTTCTTGGCCATATAAGAAAACAGTTTTTCGTCTATATTTCCTTAACTATGCAATATGGAGATTTACTGTCAGAGGCAAAGTTGTAGAGAATTAAATTTAAGCGATCACGTGTTCTAGGGTTTTGGGGAAATATGACCCAATCCTGGTATATAGGCACCTATATAATGGCGAAGTTGTAGAAAATTAAATTTAACACTTGTTTCCGAATTTTGGGGAAATATGGCCCAATTCTGGTATATGGCCACTTCCATAATTGGGCAGGATGACCCGAATCTCCAGTACTATGACAGGACAGGTAGAAAGTTGCTTCCAAAGGCAAAGTTGCAGAGAATAAAGTTTTATAGAACACGTGTTTCAGGGTTTTGGGTAAAAATGCCGTAATCCTGGGATATGACAACTTCTAGTATTAGGAGGGATAACCCATATCTCCAGAGATATAACTGAGACGTACTTCGGTAGGGTCTTTGACATTACCTTGGGTAAGTTCTATGGATCTTTTCAATTCTTACAGTTACAAAAGAACAAAAAAACGTTGTATTGTTTGCTTATTTGTATATTTAGATGCGTTCGAGTCTCTTTGCCACATCTATTCTGATACGTACCTCTTTGGTTATGTTTTTCAAATTTTTTTACTACACCGCCCGCTTTCGAAAAAAGATGCCCGTTCCCGCCCGTGCCCGTTAAATTTTAAAAGGGACATCCGCACGCTTACGAAAAATAGACTCCCGTGCCTACGCGTGCCCGTTCGATTTTGAAAACGGGCAGCCCGTGCCCGCCCGTTCTCGAAATAAAGATGCCCGCCCCCGCCGCTTGTGAACTGGCCGAAAAATAGGGCGCACACCTCTACTTCATTTCTAGTTAGTAGAGGTGTGCGAGCATTACCTTTCGCCTGCCCGTGTCCGTTCAATGCAAAACTTAAGTTTTCTGGACAAGTCGGTGATTGGGGTGGGGGATAGTGCTAATGAGAGGGGACACTTCCTATACACAAAAATGTAAAAAAAGGAAAAAAATGTTTTAGTTTTCACCTTCCCCTCTCTTCAGGGAGGTGACCGCCGCCAAATAACTAGTGATTCTTAGTTGTGGGATGGTCCCCTCTCATTTGCATTACCCCCCCCCCCCAAACTTAAGTTTTTCCAGCAATCGATTTTTTAATGTATGAACGTCTTGTCGATTTTTTGATTTTGAAGTTGCATCCTGCTCTTTTTTTGATCAATTCATTGATAATAATTTTACTGTCTAACTATTTACTAGCTGACATGGAAAAAGAAAGACTATGACTGCTCGTTAAAAAACCATGAAAACGTTATAATTTTATAGGGAATTATAAAACTATAACATAGCAGCAAAAAATGAAAATTATACAAAAACGAAAAAAAAGAATAATATTACTAATTTTAAACCTCTAATGTCCGTCTGTTTATCTATTTATTTATTTGTCTATTTACGTGTCTATTCGTCTGTCTGTAACGATCCCGTTATTTTTGCGCTTAATCCCATTCTTGAACCATAACTAACTTATTTCAGAACAATATCCCACCCGGAACTTGTTTTTTCGGCGTTTTGCACTATCCCCTACAACATATCAAAATTTAATTTTTTAGTAATTTTCGGGCAGCGGAGCAAATTTTTGACCATTTTTGCCTCATTTGACCGACCCTGGGTCAATTCGGTTCCGCTACCTTCACACTGTCGAAACCTTTCATTTTACACCTCACTGGCCTCATTCCGACAACTAACGGTCGTGATATAATAATAATAATTTATTTATGTCATAAAATAGGTTAATAGGTGCTCCAGCTCCAGCTCTGGACAAAATCGCTTAATTTTAGCTCGGGAGTATGAAACTTTTTCACCCAACATTGTTCAGCAATTTTGTTGCCCCAAACCTCCACTATCGATTGGCACTCAAAAATTATCTCTACTTTGTCCAACATCCCTAACAACAAAGTGAGGAAACCCCACAATTTTAACAGTTTTCGCTGCCTAGCTCCTCCGCATAAAGTCGGATCAAAAAATGTTCTTCTACAAAGTTGTAGGCAATCAAAAACTCTAAGACTTTGCTTCATCGATCAAATCTCTCAGACGACATCTTGACTGACTTTTGGCTGACTTTCAATTTTCACCCTTTCTTGACCCATAACTCCCTTATTTCAGAACAATATCCCACTCCGGAACATGTTTTCTCGACGTTTTGCGCCA